>JAUMJM010000010.1:2410000-3010000 GCA_033558235.1 Neomorphus geoffroyi
GAAACCAGAAGGGAAATCACGCCATTCTGCCTGAGCCAGCCTTTACGCTGTGAATTTTTCTACTTGGCTGCATCGCTCTTTATTTCAGTGAGAGAAAACAACTCTCTCTCTGGAAAACAGAACCAACCTGGTGCTTTGTGTGTCCCACGACAGTGCTGCAGTGCCATGGGCTGCTCCTCCAACTTGGCCACCCTGCTCCAGAGCTGCAGATTGAATCCTCACACCGCAAACCCCACCAGAAATGTGGGTGAAGCAGCAGGAATTCACTGCCAGCTTGGGAACAAAATGGCATGGAGTTTATTTGTACTTCTATCGCGTTAAAAGGGACCCTTGTTTGAATTCTTCTCCCTTTAGCCTGGAGGAGAAGAATGGGAAAGATTGGTTCCTATTAATAGCCTTGCATCCCACAAGATCCAAGCCTCACAAGAAGCCATGAAAGACTGCGGCATCTGATTCTCTGAATAAATGAGGTAATTTTGGAAGAAGTGTGTGCTCAGCAGCCTTAATTACTGCCTTCTCCAGTTTGGGAGGAGGTGACAGTGATGGCTTACTTTGGTGTCGGTAGCACCCAGGCCCCAGAGGAGCTGTGCAGTCACCAAAGAGCCACCGGCACAGGGAAGTGTGCTTCCTTTCCCCAAAACTCCCTGATCTTGCAGCAAACATCCCACTGGCACAGGGTGAGGGGAAGGAGCGCCCCAGCAAGCTGGTGGGCTGGCAAAGAGGAGGCACCACTCAACTGCAGGGACGCTGAGGGACCAGTGCCAGCAGCAGGGTAAGGACATGCTCAGGAAATCGTCTGTACCAGGGAAGAAGCCAGCAGGGAGCAAGACCATGTGGCTCAGCTCTGGCACCCTAACACGACAGAGACCTCCCTGCTGCAGGGAATGGCTGGGGACCGTGGGCAGGCTGGGAATTTCAGGGACATCTGCCCATCTATAGGCACCTGACACCACCCATTTTTCTTTCATCAGCTGTAGGATGGTGCGAAGGGGTGTCCTGCTGTATCTGCAGTGGCTAAAGCCCGCAGGTGCACCATCCTCAGGCAGGAGAGCAGGGATGGATCTGTCCCCGCTCTGCAGTGCACGTCCTGGCAACACACAGAATTATGTCAGCTTTCCCTTAAGCAGATTTTCAGGCTCTGGGTGCCAGGTTTAATCCAGACACCAAAGGTATGTGTGGCAGCAGGTGCCTCCAGCAGGCAGCGATGGCTGCGTCATCACCCTGCACACGGATGCTGGAGGCTGGGTTGCCCTTGCCAGGCATGAGGCCACCAAAGCACTGGCTTTGCCATCCCCAGGATGCTGGTTCTGCCCTCGTGCCAGCACCCAAGTTCACAGCCACGGGGGAAAAGAGCCCACGATCCCCACGGCATGGAGTTCTGCTCCTGCTGCACTGTGCATGACAACAAAGAGGAGGGATTTTCAGCATCATATCCCATCCTATCTGCTGCCCCATATGCCAAACAATTAATCTACCCTCTCGGTGCCCTTGTAAAGCAAACCAGTAAATTACCTTTATTTCACAGCTGAGGAAACACAATTCCAATGAGGCCGCCTTGCCCAGGGGTGCACAGGGTCTGTCCAGGGATGGGATCCATTGGCACATCCAGGCAGGTCACTGCAGCATCCCCAACACAGCCTGCCCAGGGAAAAAAAAAGGACAATTCAAAATGAGATTTGCATGTCAAAAAAGCACAGTAAATAAACTGTCAGTGACCTCAAAAGCATCTTTCTGCTAAAATGCATTCACGTGGATTTAGCATCTTCAGCTCAGCTTGACCCACTGGGGAAAGGCACCTCTCCTACAGGACAATTTAGTTTGTCCTTTAAGAGAAGCAGTCGTTACCGTGCTCTGCACTTAGAGCAAATCAAACCCAGATGGGCTGTAGGAAAGATACTTCTTTCAATTAAACGCTAAAAGCAATGAGCTCCTCTCTGCTTGGATAGGGCAGAGAGGACTAAATGCCTGTAAACCACACACAGGAAAACGCAAGCTATTAATTACTGTTGCTGCGTAGGCGCACGCATCGCAAACTCGGCAAATAACACCTTCGGTGTTGCGTTTGCTGGGTGAGAGCTGCGGCGCGGTGGGCGCACTGCACACAGGTGTGCTGGGTGCTTAAACCCAGCGTTGCAGTCGCTTGTGCTCACGTTCCTCGTGTAACCAGGCTGCTCTAAAGGAATCATGGCTTAATGCAGGTACCAAAATGCCATTAGAGTGGCAAGGGAAAGGCAGCACGTGGACCTGCTGCGGTCCTTGTGCTGACATCCTTGCAGCAGCCACCGTCCCCGCAGGAGGAGAGCTGCTGTCCTTCAGACACCAGGTTGGTGTCAAAAGTGACTTTAACAGTTAAAGCATCCTATTTCCCAGGTCAGCACGGCCTCTTCCTTTGGAGCTCATCTCGGCAGATAATGGACTTTGCCTTCTGACTTAATCTTCTGTAAATCTCTCTCTCTTAATGGCTTATCATCCGGAAAGCTCGGAGTGAGCCAGGGCAGACGCTCACCTCCATGTGATACAGCTGTCCTCTCCCTCCCTGCCACGCTCTGCTGCCACCATCCCCCAGCGTCACCCAGCATCACCTAGAGCACCCAGCGTCACCCAGCACCACCTAGAGCACCCAGCATCATCTAGACCACCCAGCACCCGCTCGCCTCCACATGGAGCACATCACAGCCAAGCCCTGTAGTGGCACGAGCATCATCAACAGAGCACAGGGACTGGTTTTTCAATCTGCTTCTCCAAAGATGCTTTCCATGAACAAAATGCCAGGAGGCTTTTATAGCCACGCTTCCCGTAGCCAATGCTGCTGCATTTGCCATCAGCCATTGCAGCGCTGTCAGAGATGCCTGATGGCTCAGCGGCTCTTGACAAGATCTGAGATCACCCTCCTGCTCAGTCCCTAAAATGAAAGGGCTTTGTTCCACCCCTCACCATGCCCCGGCTTCTTTCTACCCATAAAAAAGCAGAGATCAGGAAGGCAGCGCACACGTGCGTTGGTGTGGGTGCGAGCCAGCAGGACTCAAACTGCCGCCTTATAGCACAAAGGCTGCCTGGGCTCTAACTCAGGGCACGAGCCCGAATCAAGGATTTGATGTTAAAGGGAGCTGGTGTGTCTTTCAATTAAAAATGCCTGTTATGGCAGCAGCGAGCAGCATTTTGTCTCCTGGCTGTTGAAGGAGCAATCCTGTCCTGCAGAGGGAAGACGTCATGCGATGGGAAGGTTGCTAAGCGAGCGGTTCCCTCCTTATGATGCACGACTTCGTTACTCGGCTCCCTAAATGGATGTTACACATAAACGACATTTGCCTTAGAGCATATGAGCATCCCAAAATAGTGTGTGCGTTGCTGTGTTATTTGTATGGGTTTCTGAAGAATGTCCCTATTGTCTGCTGGGTTTGCGGTGGCTGATGCCTGGAAATCCCTGCCTGCTGCTCTGCAAAACCCTTTTGTGGTGCAGGAGGGATGGGCAGCCCTGAAGCAGCCGAGCTGTGTTTGGGGTCCCGCTGGGGGGGGAGCCCCGTGTGCAGGGTGGGGCAGACGGGCTGAGTGCTGCGAGCCGGGGGGCACGGGATGCAACACAGGTTTCTTCCTTGCTCTGATCATCTTTCTCTCCCTGCCTTGAATTTCTTCTTTCCTAACGCTTCGCTTGGTGTTTTTCTACAGGTCAAATGTTCTGAGCAGAGGACGCAGCTTGAAGGGGAGAGCCTCTCGCCGCTGCACTCCAGGGATGCTCACAGATGTGACCCCGCTCCTCCGTAAGCCTCCCACTACCACTTGACTCCTGACTCTTGCACAAGGCACCGCTCTTCTCTAGGGACCCAATCCCGCTCTCGCTCCCCCTTCCAGCCCCGTCAGTGGGAGCAGAGGCTGCACGGAGGTGGCAGAGGAGACAGCCACCATTTCCTACCCCCAGGTAAAGCCAACTCTGACGTGCTGCAGCCGCCCACCATGCAGCCAGCGCCCAGGGACCAGGAGAGCCCAGCTGCTCCCATGGCCATTTCATCTAAAATTGCTTAAGTTCAGCTCAGCACAGGCTGTCTTTTTAGATGAACTGAACTGCACAGAGAAAAGGTACGGCACCAGCTCCTGCGTTACGTAAGATACCAATCAAGAAATAAGAAAAAAAAAAAAAGGTTCTGTCCATCCTGGAGAGAAAAAAATGTTTTTCATTTTTTCCCTGGTTTCATAAGAACCTCCACAGCAGCTGATCTTTGCAGCGCTCACATAATCCGGTGATAGATTTTAATCCCATTATGTTGCCATGTGGTTGCTCGTAGTCCGCCTGGACTATGAGGAGCAGATGTTTCCTAATTGGCACTTCTGCTGCCCAGGAGTTTACATCACTGGAAATAGTTTCTTTGCCTTTCATGTTGACATTGAAGAGAGACCCCACTGTTGGCTTTTACAGCCTAAAATTATATAATGGCATTGGCCACTCATATTCCAATTACCCACCTCGAGCTGCTATTTTCTGTACGAAGGCGGCAGCACTGATACCAGGTCAGAGCACGTGGATACAACGGATGGGTCGTGCCGCGTTTGCTGGTCATCGTGGGGATTTGATTGCTGGCTGCAACGGGATGAAGGAGCAATCAGAGCCGCCCTGGCCACTCGCCTGAGGGAAAGACAACATTTTCTTTATTCAGATTGGTTTGGGTAGAGCCCTGTTCCACAGCAGAGGGCGGCGCAAGGGTGTCTGCAGCCGCGCGCAGGAGGATCGTCACCCTTGGCTGCAGCCAACTGGTTATTTCCCAGCACATACCTCTGGCTTTTCATATTATTAAAGCATTTTGGTTCTGTCCTGAGTGTTTCATAATCAAGCTGACTGAAGTGCGTGGGGCAGAAGCAGCATCGCTGAGTCCTAACCGCTGCTCTAATCCCCTGATACATTTTAATCCCATTATGTCTCCATGTGGTTGTTTCCAATTCTGGCCTTTGAAGAAGTGATGTTTCTTAATTAGCATTTCAACTGGACAGGAGTTTTACTTGTTGAAAGCAGCCTAGGAAGCTGTAAAGCTTGCTTTCCTTCCTTTTTCTCCCTCTCTGACCTAGTGTGAGGAACAAAAACAAGCAGCAGGAAAGCAAAGGGGAGCCTGGCACTCTGGGCAAGAGCATCCCTCAGCCGCGGCCCCAGCACGTACCACGAGGTGATCAAGGCGCATTTGTCTGGCGGGTTGCTCACAGGACTTGGTGTTACCTCTGCCTATAAATACAAGCGATTTCCTCTGCTGGCACGCACAGCCTCCTGTAAGACAGGAGAAGCCGTGCTCTGGGCTGGAACCAGTCCAAGTGCTAACGGGTCCTGAGCAAACATCCAGCACCCATCAGTCCTGGCTTATTCCTTCCTACTTCTAATCCTGTGTTTTGGCTGCAGCATTCAGAGCCTGAAATGGAAAAACTATTTGACCCTCCCACACCCTTCACATACAAGTATTAAACACTGGTCACTACAAACAGAGATGATTTTATAAAGCCAAGCCAAGCTGGGACATTCTGCTTGCCATGCACTACGGTGCCAATGCCTGCTGGGCCTCCCCAGCCCCTCTGTCCTCCCCCAGCTCCTGCCCACCAGCATGGACTCACCATGCAGCAGCTGCTTGTGTCTCCCCAGATGTTTTCTATAATCAGAAGAGGGGAAAAACAAGGCGGCAGCACCTGTTGGGAGCTCAGCATCCAGCCCCACTGCTCCCCATCAGGGCAGGGACAGCAGGAACCCAGCATCCCTCATCAAAATGGGGAGAGGCTCAGCTGGAGAAATAATCATGGAATCATGGAATGGTTTGGATTGGACCTCAAAGCCCACCCAGTGCCAACCCCTGCCACAGGCAGGGACCCCTCCCACTGGATCGGGGGGGGGCTCCAAGGCCCACCCAACCTGGCCTGGAACACCTCCAGGGATGGGGCAGCCACCACTGCTCTGGGCACCCTGGGCCAGGGCCTCCCCACCCTCACAGAAAACATTTCTTCCCAAGATCTCATCTCAATCTTCCCCTCTTTCAGCTGAAAACTCTCCCTCCCCAGTCCCATCCTCGCACTCTCTGATAAAGAGCCCCTCCCTAGATTTCCTGTAAAAATGCTGGGTTATTTTACTCTTGTCCCAGTTTTTGCATTAATCAGAAGTGAGATTACTTCCCTCTCCACATATGAAAGCTGAGGATTGATAAATCACAAATCTGCCCTGCAAACCACAAGACTTTAATAAGATATGCTGAGTTTCTCCTTATTTTTCCTTCCTTCCTTAAGCCTTCAGTATTTGTGGCCATAGTCTCTACATGCACAAACACGAGGCAAGAGATTTAATTTAGAGAAGAAAACAAAATATGGAAGCTAAGAATCTCATGTAATCACGTGGTCCCAGAAGCTGGAGAACTAAACATGACCATAACAATAATTTTCAAAGGACAGAAATCTGTGAAACCCTCAGCAAACCCTGAAGAGCGCGTTCCGTACCCAAAGCATCCAGGCTGTGGATAAAGCTCCCCCCACTAAAACTAAGAATAAATCTTTCATAATTTTCAGAACTATTGGGTTTTAGCCAATGATTTCCCCAACCTTGGCGTGGCTCCCTCTGCCAAAGGGGGGGGATTCACCCAGGCCCTCAGAAGGAAGGCAAAGGAAATTCAGCAGGAGCCCACGAGCCCTTTTTCACCGCTTTGCACTGCATTTGCTTCCAATCCTCCTCGCCAGCCCCCATCGGACACCGTCCCCCATCAATGCCCGCTTCAAAGACAGACAACAGCTGATGCTCGAGCTGAAAAATTAAACAGCGAGGAAAAGGCACCTCAGTCTCAGATGCAATCTAGAGCTTGCACTGGTTCTGTTCTGGCATGCATTACTCTGTGGCAAACTGCTGCTGGTTCTCCCCCTGCAGGCAGCACCCATTCCTGCCTCCAGCCCACGGGCACAGCCTGGGCTCCCAGCGCTCAGGGGGATTCACCTGCAGAGGGTCCCAAGGGATCCCCACTGCACCTGCAGCTCCTGCAAGCACCAACCATGCCCCAGTGACCGCAGGTGTTGGAGGAAACCTCCGTGTGAGGGGGCTGAAGCCCAGCGTGGCTGGTGGCCGTGGGGTTTGAGCGCCCCCCGTAGTGTTTGCCGCTGAAAAAAAAAATACTTTGCCAGTCTGGAGAACAGCTTTAGCTCTCCCGTCTCTTGGCACGGCAGCAAAACCACCCACCCGCCGGCACAGCCGTGGGACTGCTGAAAGCCCACCAGCTCCCACCGCTGAGAGCGCCCGCTGCTCCTCCCCCAGCGGGGCCGGTGGGCAGAGACAGGGCAAAGGACCAAGGGACGCCAGTTTTAGGGAGGGCTGGGGGCACCGAGCCGCTGCGGCCGTGCCAGGGGGTGGGTGGTGAGCAGCAGGATAGCAACGTGGCAGATGGCACCTCGGCAGCTCGCGTGGGATGGCGGCGATCTTGTGCTTTTGAATAAAATGTCTTTAAAAATTTAAAAGGTTTAATACAAATTTCCCAGCAGATTTCTCTCCGAGGCGGCGGCGGCAGCTGCTCAGCTGTGCCAAGGAACTGCGCCTTGTGGGTGACCACAGCGCGTGAAGTGCTTGGGTCACTGGTGATGGTGAAGACTCCCCCCAAAGCCAAGGGGGCACAGATCCATTGCCTTCACCCTCACACCCTCGCTCCTCGACTCAGCGTGTTCAGCTTCCAGCGCCAAGCGGAGACTCCTGCTACGTTGGAGGAGCTGAAGAGCCTCCCAGGCTCAGATTTCTCTTTCCCTCCCCAGGTTCTACTTTTATGGTTTCTCCAAAAGGAAAAGGGGAGTGAAGGGAGGAAACATCTCAGAGGAGGACACCGAGCTGGAGCAAGAAGCCCACGCTGCCTTCTCCATCCCCGCACTCCTGAGTGGTGGCTCCAGCCCTCTGGGAAAGCCATAACCAGCTGAAAAATGATCTCCGAGTGAGAGGAGCACCAGGAGGGCTCCACAGCGAGCAGCACAGCCTGCAGCACTGCTCCTGCCAGGGCTGAACCCCGGCTTTCCCTGCTCCTGCAGGGGCTGGTGGGGTGCCCTGTCCTCGCCCCCCCCCCCACCAGCCCCAGGGGGTGCCACGACTGGGACCCTGCACAGGGTGCAGTGGTTTTTCACACCATCACCTTCTGAGCGCTGCTGGGAGAGCTGGGTGGCCACCAGAGCGCCGTCAGGTCCTGACCACCTGTACCCGATAGCACCAACACCCGATAGCTGCCAACCCGGCGTCTGGCACAGGGTGACCCAGGACCAGAGCCCTGGCTCTGCCCCGGGGCCTGCAGGGATGGGTTCTCACCACGCGACAAGTCTCCGCTCACCATCTCCAGCTTTGTGCCTCTCTCAGCAAGACCACCTCTCTGGGAAGGCTGGCAGCTCTGCCCACCCTGCCCGGGTTGCCTGCATCGCTGGGCAGATGGCTTCACATTTGTTATCTGTGACTGCTTCAAACGCAGCCAGCTGGGCGCGCGGCTCTCTCTGGAGTTATCTCTGCGCGTGGCAGCCAGAGCCAGCGGTGATGCTGCCGGGTTCACCATGGAATAACACCGCTCCCACCCGAAAGGGAGCCAGGGACCTGCCAGCAGCACGGGGAGCGATGGAGCCACGCAGCCGTCCTGCTGCCACCCCTATCTCTCAGAGCCCCTCCGTGGGCAGCAGGAGCAAAGTGGGCAGAGGGGAAGGTGGTGCTCTGCCCCAGCACATCTCCAGCCCAGCCAAGGACGGCTGCATGCCAGGGCACAGGCACGACACCCGGCAGCGCCGTTGGCAGGATGGGATGTGACCTCCTTCAGTGGGGGCAGGTTTTGGGGTTGGGGTTACCGGGGAGCAACCGTAAGTCAGAACAGGAGCAGCTGCTGAGTAACAGAAGCCCTCGCTCAGTCGGGAAAACACGTCTCCTCCTACGTGAGCCCCTGCAGAAGCCGCCCGCTGCAGTGTGCCACCCGCTCCCCCAGTGAGGGCAGCACAGCCCAGCCACTGGTGCAAAATGCCAGCCTGGGGGTCCTGCTCATGCCACGCCTGCTGCATTCCTCCTGTCTCTGCCTCAGACCACAAAAACTTGAAGGCCAGCCACGCTGAGTTCCATCCTGAGCAGGGGATACTGCCAGGCAGCACCCCAGAGGGTCAGGGCATCGCAGGCACCTGGGGCAGCACAGCGGCCCCCGATGCCCTGGGGAGCAACCTGGGGTCAGAGAATGGAAAAAACCACCTCAGCAGAGCTGAAGATGCAGCGACGAGACCTGAGGGCACCCACCTGGGTGCAACCGGCCACCAGTTGAGGGAATTCCCTCAACAGGTCACACGTGAGCTACCTCAGAACTCAGTCACATTTTCCCCTTCTGCTTTCAGTGCTTTTCCCCCCAGGACCCCCCCAGCTGCCCACAGATGGGCTCTGTGGTCCCTGAGGCGGCTGCAAGGACCATGGGTCTCTACTCCCCACCTCGTTGCTGATTTTAGCAGTTTCCACCCCCAGAAGATGCCATTTCCCACTGAAAACTCCCAGCCAGGTGCCCAGACGCAGCAGAGCTCGCCCAGCGGCAGCACGGGCGTGGGGGTGCCACTACTTTCATTAAACCCCCATTTTTCATGAGAAATTTTCCAGTCTGGGGTCATTCTGGATTTTCCCCGTGAAGGGAAACGCACAGGTTTGTGCGGGGAAGCGGCTCGGCCGAGGCGCCGCGGCAGCGCTGCCAGGCACGACTCGCCGAGGAGCTGACATTTTGCAGCAACGCTTGGCGAGTGATTAATTCAGATTATTGCCTGGCAGAGCCCGGCTTTGCCAGGCTGGGCTCTCCTAAGCACAGAGGAAAAGGCTCTGAAATGGGGAAGGTTTAGGGGGCAAAACGCCATCCACCAGGGTGGTTGCGCGTGGGAGCTGATGGGGAGGAGGGTCGAGCATCCCCCACCTCCCCACAATTCCCAGTTTTGCTGGTGTTCACCCCCAAATCCTGCAGCCAAGCAGCTCCTCGCTCCCCGGGAGCTGCGGTGCAAGGGGAGGCAGTGCGACGGGCGCTGTTGGGGGGGTGGTTGGGGCACCCCGAAGACGCTGGAGCTGGGACGTGATGCCCTCCACCTGTGTATCCCCCCAGCCCCAGAGCTGCAGCCCCCAGCCCCGCATGCCAACAGCCACCTCGTGTCCCCAACTGCAGTGACACACGGCATCATCCTGCCGGCAGAGGGGACCACGCTGGCCCAGCAGCCCCTGCACCCCCTCGGCTGCTGCACCAAGCCCTGGCAGAGCTGTGGAGCTGTGACTTGGCGCTGCCACCCCACCGAGCACAGCTGGGCAGGGGGAGGCTGTGGTTCCTCTGCAGGAGTCTGCACCCCCCAGCTGCATTTGCTCGACTAACCATGCAAATAGCTAAAGCTTGATTTAACCTTATTAATGCAAGATTTAAGCATTATTGCTAATTAAAGCTTATTATGCTTTCTAATTAATGCAATACTTAGACTTGAAGGCACCCTGGACAGGAGGGCAACCCCCCCCTTGAAACCTTGGTCCAACAACCTTTGCGCCCCAGCACTGTGGGGACCCTTGCAGCGGGTTGTGTGGCTGCAGAGGAGCTGCTCCCCCTTGGCCAAGCCCCCCAGGAGAGGGCTGAGCCCCGCAGCCATCGTGCTCCGGCTGGCATTCCCTGGGGCACCGGCTTCAGCAATGAGCAGCAGCTCCCCAGCCTGCTGAGCCCCCAGCTCACCCCCCTCCAGTCTTTCAGCACCGGGCGGTGAACAAAGCGATGCCGCTGGTGCTGAGAGGGCAGCTGGGAGGTGGGTGGGATGCAGGTGGCACTGAGAGAATCGGGGGTGCGGCGATGAGCCCCCTCCCTGCCCAGGAACGTGGGGTCAGGACGGGTACCCCCAGCAATGAAGGGGCTAACGCCCGGACTTTGAAACTCCAAGCTTTATTCAGTTGCTTCGGCAGTGGCGCGCATCACACGGAGAGGGGTGGGAGGCGAGGCCATGGGGGACAGTGGCGGCCGGGGAAAAGCTTGCTCCGCTCCCCGCGCCCTGGCACAAGCTGGGGGCTTCAGTTGGTGGGGTGGTAAGCGCCACGCTGGTGCCACTGCATGTCCCGGATGCGCCTGACCGACTGGATCTGGGGGTGCTGAGCGCCGAAATCTGAGCTGTCCTTGTAGTCCCCCTTCTCAAACAGGTACTGGTAGCCCCTGTAGCCGGGGTACTGGTACCCCACCCACCTGCCAAGGCAAGCACGAGGGTCACACACCATCACCCAGCCCCGCGACTGCGACACAGCAGGGCACAGCATGGCACGGCCAAGGCTGCTCAGCCACGTGGCGCTCCAGCATCGCCCAGCTCCCACCAGCCCTGGTACTCACGTGCCGCTCTGCACCCGCACGGATGAGACCTTCTCCTGGTAGCCGTGCGCGTGAAAGCTGGGCACGTCGTCATCTATGATTTCAATCTTCTTGCCAGTGAAGCTGGGGTTTTCGTACAGCACGATCTTGTGCTCCTGGCTGTCCTGCAGCGGGCAGAGCAGAAACGGGGCATCAGCAGCCGCCGGTGCCCGGGGCTGGGCGGGGGGGGCAAAGCCCGGGGTTGTGGGGAAACCCAGGCGAGGGGTTGGCATCGAGTGCCACCACTCCCACCGATGCCAGGGGTGCTCCGCATCCCTCCAGCCAGCTCAGAGAGCGGCACCCACGGGCACTGCCAGACTTACCAGCAGACGTCCTCGGCTCTGGGGTCACCTGCCAGTGCCCCCGGCCCCGCGCGCCCTCCGACCCCCCACCGGCTCCCCGGGCCCCGGGGGCTGGGGCGAGGGTGTGCAGGAGGGGGTGCCCCTCCGCCCGCGGGGCTGGGGAGGGCGGGGGAAGACTGGGGAAGATTTCTGGCTGCAGACCTTGGTCTGGCGGGTGGGTAGTGGCTGTCTGGGTGCTCTCACCACTTTGATGGGTCTCAGGGAAGTGATGCTGTCGCTTCTCCGGCTGTTGGTCCAGGAGTCCCAGCGGGGGTACTCCCCCTTCTCAAACACAAACTGCTCCCCTTTGCAGCTTGCCTGCTCGTAGCCCACCCAGCTGCAAGAGAGCAGGGGACGAGCTTCAGACTGGGAGGTGGGGCAAGGACTGGGACTGAACCTGGCAAACACCCTCAGACTGTGCCCCCATCAGGGTAAAACCCCCTCTGTTCCCTCTTGGAAAATCCAAACCTTTCCATAATTCCACAAGCATGGCGCCTGGTGAGGTGCTGGCAGCAGTGCCAGGGTGGGAGTGGGCAGCCCTGCCTGCAGAGCTTTGCCTTCATCCAGCACACAGAGCCCAGCACCGCCAGTCCCACGGCTCTGCTGGCAACCACACTGCAAGAGTTCTAGCATGGATGCTCCAGTGTGGTGGCCACCCATCCTTGGTCCCTGTGGACCTGCAGAAGGATGAGATCACCCCCACATCCCACCTGGGGCAGGAGTTGCTGGTGTGGATGCTCCAGCACGGTGGTCACTCATCCTTTGTCCCTGGGGACCCGCAGAAGGATGGGATCGATCACCCACACGTTCTGGGTGGGGCTGTGCGCACCTCAGGAGCTGCTGGCGTGGATGCTCCAACATTGTGGCCACCCACCCTTAGTCCCCGGGGACCCCCAGAAGGAGGGGATCACCCACACATCCGTGCTCCTGCCAGGGTGGCTCCACGGCTGCCTGTTGCTCCTGGGTACAGCGCTGCCAGTCGCGGGGCGCAGGAAAGGAACCCTCCCCAGAGCTTCCCCAGTGCTGTTTCAGGGGCTTCTCATTGCCCAGAGCCCCCCAGCCTGGGAAGCACAGCCCCTCTCCAAGAGCGCACGCAGGGGGCAGCGAGTGGATGGGGACAGGAGGTGCCAGCAGCAGCACCACGCACTGCCAAGCCGGTGTGACCCCCACCTGGCCGTGCACCCGAAAGGAAGGGCACCGAACTGGGGTAACGCTGCAATCCGTGCCCTTGCACGCAGCCGCGCAGCTCCCCTCCTGCTGAGCAGGGCCGGGGGACACCAGCCTGCCCGGGGACCCTGCCACTGGGCACCCACCGGGGCAAGGTAGGGAAGCAGCATGGCAGCATCGTCAGGGTGAAAGCTGGGGTGCAGCACAGGTGCCCCTCCACACCCCAGCCCCTGCCTCCCTCCCATGCTCCTCTGCAGCCCCCCAGCACGTACGGTCCAGAGTGCACGAGGATGGAGCCCACTTTGTCCACGCCGGCTTCCTTCAGGTTGGGGCAGGCACCGCTGAGCTCATGGCAGCGGCCCTGGAAGTTCTCCTGCTCGAAGATGGCGATCTGGAAGAGAGCAGAGACCTCAGAGCGGGGCGCGCTGCCCCTCAGGCTGCGAGCGGGGGGCACACGCCATCCCCAGCCACCAGCTCAGCATGGCCCCAGACCTCGTGCTGCCCCCCAAAACCTGCACTTGGGTGGATTTTAAGCACCCTGTGAGCATGAACGAACATTTCCAAGCCTCTGAGCATGCAAGTCTCGCTCCTGGATGTCTGCGAGTCCCTACCAGCACCAGCCCAGTGCCCTGGTGCTGCTGCCAGCATGATGCCTGCGCTCACACCAGGCTCCTGGCACCCCAGCAGCCCAGGGTCTGCCTTGAGCATTGCAGATGTGGGCAGGACACGGCGAGTCGGGCACCCAGCACCCCACAGAGGCACCAGGGCAGCCCCGGGGCCGAGAGCCACCAGCTCAGCACGGATTTCATGGATCAGTGGGGCGGTGGGAGGCAGAACTGCTGTGTCTGCAGGTGGTGGTGGGAGAGCAGGAGTTGATCCGTTCCCACCCACCCCAGGACCATGAGACACCAGAAAAACCCCGTGCATCTCCCACCCCACTCCCTGTCCCTCTGCAAACAGCTCAGCACCAGCTGCTCCGTTGCTCCCAGCCCAGCCAGGGCCCCAGGACATCCCAAGGGGGTGATTTTGGTCCTCAGCATGAGCGAGGGTGCCCCAGTCTCACCACAGACCCGAGGAGAAGCCACACACTGACCTTGGAGCTGGCTTGCTGCTGCTTGGAGGCTGGCATTTGGTGCTCGGAAGCCATCATAAGCTGGGTTGTCCGCTGCCTAGGGAGGAAACCTCAGAAGGTTGAAAGCTGCCACCGAGGACACACCTTGGGTTGTGCTCGCAGCCCCATGTTTGCGCCCCCATCTGTACCCGCAGCCCGCCTGGCGCTCGGTTGCTGGCTGCTCCTTCCTGCTGAGCTGCACAGAAAAGGGTGCCAAGCTCACAGCAGGGCAGAAGAAGGCTGGGTTCACCAGGACCAGGCACCACCAGGGCTGCTCAGCACCACAAACCTCCCCGGGTTCATGGAGGAGCCCAGGCAATGGTCCCAACCCAGCATCACCAGTGATGGGACCTGCAAAGGGTCTCTGGCCCGGAGGGAAGGGACCTGTGAGCCCAAGGTGTTTCTGAGTTGTTCCCAACAGAGCTCAGCCCCTGTGGCCAAGACCTTTTGCCCAGGAAGGGACAATTGAGGAGTCCCTGTCCCATGTGGGTGGCTCAACAGGCTCCCATCACCCACTCCGGCTGGGTGTGTGTGTGTGTGTGTGTGCAGGGTCCCAGCACAGCTGCCCCTACAAAGGACCCCGTCCTCAAGCCCAGCAGGACCCTCCATGTCTGAGAAGGCTCCAAACCAGGTGAAACCACCTCATTGCTGATAAAACAAAAACCGAGCCATGGCTGGGCAGCAATCCTGAGCTGGCCGCCCGGTGTGGGCTGCAGGGACGGGACCATCCCCATGGCTCATCCCTTGTGCCCGCATCCCGCTGCCACCACCGCACCTCTGCCCGGTGCTGCGGGAGGAGGCAAGGACAAAAAAAAAGAGGGCAACAAATAGAAAAGTCTTACCCGTTATACCAGTACCCGCTTGAGCCAGTGAAGGGCTGGGGCCGAGAGGTGGAATTTATACCGAGCCGCAGAAGAATAGTGCCAAAACTATTTACAAAATAGTTAAAGCGTGAGTCAAAGCGAGAATCCTGGATTAAAACCCAATGAAAACCAAGGTCAGCTGATCGGCCGCAGCCTTTGTCTCCCCAAACACCAAGTCGGGGAGTTATTTCATTAGCTTTCACATTCGCGTCACCCGCTTTGTTGGGTTTGTTAGCAAGGAGATTTGGAGTTTGCATGCATCAGCCGAAAACATGCCAAGACCCAGACCGGCCCTTGCAAACAAAGCGCCCGCCAGCCCTGCTTCAGGAGTTTTGGAGCCAGAGACTTTATCCCCCCAACAAACCAGCGAGCCGCCCCACCGCTGGAACCGCCAAAAACTGCTGAACTTGGCTCTTTCCGTGCATGATCAAACCAGCCTTCAAATAACTGGTAAGTGCCTGGCTTTGCCCATTTGCGTCCCCAGCCAGGGAGTGCCCGTGCCCTGCAGCCGGTGCCGCTGCGCGGGAACCCCGCGAGGCTCCTGGGCACGGGGGCATCACGGGAGCCCCTTCCCGCTGCCATCGGCCATGGCTCGTCCTGGGGACGGGCAGGGGCAGGACCTGGCCCTGGTAGCGCGGTGCAGTGTGGCAGCACCTGGGCAGCGTTCTCAGAGCAGGGGCAGCGTGGGGTGCGGGGACACCCGGGTGCCGGGGGTCGGGCTCCTCCTCACAGCATCATGGAATGGTTGGGGTTGGAAGGGACCCCAAAGCCCACCCAGTGCCACCCCTGCCATGGGCAGGGACACCTCCCACTGGGTCAGGGGGCTCCAAGCCCCATCCAACCTGGCCTGGAACACCTCCAGGGATGGGGCAGCCACCACTGCTCTGGGCACCCTGGGCCAGGGCCTCCCCACCCTCACAGCAAAACATTTCTCCCCAAGATCTCAGCTCAATCTCCTCTCTTTCAGCTGAAAAACATTCCCCACCCTTTCAGTGTCTCTAAGAAGCATCCCAGCCCCCTGGGCAGCAGGAACAGAGACCCCTCCATCCTGCCAGGGTCAAGCCACGGTCAGCAGTGGGGGGGTCACAGCCCCATAGCAGGGTTGTGCCTTGGGACCAGCTGGGGGTTCAGGGCAGCAGCAAAACCCCCCTGTGCTGGCTTCTTGCTGGGTTGACCCAGAGGGACGTGTCAGGGCTGTGGGCTGCTCACGGCTGCGGCAAAGGGAGTTTCCTGGTGGAAACAGGGGGACAACGACAGAGCTATCAGACGCCCTGGGTGCTGTGCAGCACCCGCAGTCCCCTCTCAGCCCCTGGAGAAGCAGGACACCTCCCTTGTCACCCAGCAAGTGTCACACAGTGTTAGTGTGGCCCACACCAGCTCTATTCTGCACACGTTTCTTGGGGGGGTCCCACAGCAAATCACAGAATCACAGAATGGTTTGAGTCAAAAGCAACCCAAAGCCCACCCAGTGCCACCCCCTGCCAGGGGCAGGGACACCTCCCACTGGATCAGGGGGCTCAAAGCCCCATCCAACCTGGCCTGGAACACCTCCAGGGATGGGGCAGCCACCACTGCCCTGGGCACCCTGGGCCAGGGCCTCCCCACCCTCACAGCAAAACATTTCTTCCCAAGATCTCACCTCAGCCTTTCCTCTTTCAGCTGAAAAACCCTTCCCCCTTGTCCTGCTCCTGCACCCCCTGATCCAGAGCCCCTCCCCAGCTTTCCCAGAGCCCCTTTCAGCACTGGCAGCTGCTCTAAGGTCTCCCCACAGCCTTCTCCTCTCCAGGCTGAACAACCCCAACTCTCCCAGCCTGGCCTCATAAGGAGGTGCTCCAGCCCTTGGATCATCTCCGTGGCCTCCTCTGGCCTCACTCCAACAGCTCCAGATCCATCACAGATGCGCTGCCACCTCCCCAATGGCACATCTGGATGTTTCTCTGGCACCCAGCGCAGCCACACACAGGGTCACCTCTGCTGGGACCTTGCCTCCAGAGCCTGCCCTGGCAGCGCCACGCAGAGGGGTGAGTGCCCACAGGAAGCAGCTGCCCCAGTTGTGGGTGATGGGACCTCTTGGGGCTGTGAGGGCCACAGGCAACCACGTGGCTCTATGACAAATCCCACTGCACCACAGAAAGGCTTTGCCAGGTCAGGTGTGTTAGCAAGTGCCTACAACACTCCCAGCCCTGCCACCATCCTTCTCCAACCCCTGTGCCCCCAGCTGTGGCTCCACAGAACATCCTGTCGCTGCCCTCCTCATCTTCCTGGGCTAAAGCGCAGGCGTCCCTGGCACAGGACCCCCATGGACCCGCTCCAGGTCCCAGCACAGGGCACCTGCATCACTGCAGCTGCCGTCAGGCAGATCCCAGCCCCTCGCTCACCCCAGTGAGTGGTACCCATGGTGCTTGGCACTGCTGTAATTCCCTCCCCTTGGCTGTGCCAGGCTGGTTTTGGCTCATCTCTGCCGTCGCCAGTGGTGATGCTGCCGCAGCACCATGGACTGTCCTGGAAGCAGCTTTTGCCACTCAGGACTTCAATGGCTGCAAACCCGAAGCGCAAAGCTCTAGAGGAGCTGTTCAGTGACTGGCACAAAGTCCAGCCCACCTGCTGCCTTTGCCACCAAACCTGGTGGTCCCCGTGCCCGGGCTCTGCCTGCACCGGGCACCGACCAACTTGGCTGAGGTTGCTCGGTGCTGAGATGCCCAGCTCCCTGCCCACATCCCAAAGGAGCCTCTAACCCCACCTCTGCATCCAACACAGCCGCCCAACAGGTCAGAGAGAGATTCCCCAAGGAGCAACAACCCTGTATGGTGGCAGGAAGCTTCCCCGGGGCCAGGCTGAGGGTCTTGCAGGGTGCTGGGGGCAGCCACAGCCACAGCCCTCACCCTGTGCTCTCCTTTGGGGTGCCCAAGGCCTGGAACCACCTGAGGAAGCCGTTCTCCACATCCCCACTGCCCCTGGGGCTGCCCGTGTCCCCCAGAACTCCGCAGCCACCACCACCGTGCCCTTTGGGCTGGGCACCCTCCTGCAGGGGTGCAGGGAAGGAGCCACAAGCAGAGCTCTTGGAGCCCCGGCACATACCGTGAGGAGGGGTAGAATCATGCACAAAACTCTTGGCAAGTGCCCTGAGCCCCTCTTGGGCTGCCCCGGCGTGGGGGTCCCCTCCACACTGCTCCGGCTGTGCCAGCACCGCGACACAGCACCCCTGGGGGTATTTTTTGAAAGCTGCAGCCTTTACGTAACACTGCAAACATTCCCTGTTTTCCTGCTTCTGCTCTGCCCAGGAGACACTGGGGGCACCACCAAGGCATCCATCCATGTCCCACCACCCCCACATCGCAGCTCCCCTTGCTGCAGACCCCCCAGCACCACCCCAGTCCCAACACCGACCCCGTCCCCGGACCAGGCAGGCCCCTGGCAGCCTCCAGCTCAGAGTTTATTGAAGTTTTTGCACAAAATAAACACCAAGGTCACAGCGTCGGCCGGTGGCATCGTGTCAGCAGCCCCCGGCGCGGGGCAGCACGGTGCCCAGGAGCCTCTCAGCTGTTCTCGAAGGAGCCCCGCTGGTGCCACTGCTGGTCTCGCACGCGGCGCACGGACTGGATGAGGGGCTGGTTGGCGTCCCACTCGTTCCAGTGGCGATACTCGCCCTTCTCGAAGACGTGCTGGCGGCCCCGGTACCCGGGGTACTCGTAGCCCACCCACCTGCAGGGGATGGAGGTAGCGCTCGGCAGCAGCCCAGGGGCAGCTCCTCGCTGCAGCCCCCACAGTAGGGACGCCCCAACCTGGCTCCCCTCCAAGCAAAGCACCCCCCACCACCCCAGAAGCTGTGACAGTGCTGGTGACTCCGCTCGCATCACCCAGGACCGTGGCTCCGCTGGCACCAAGCGTCGCTGCCAAACAAGGCTGTGGCTGCAGAGCCCACGGGAGGAACATTGTCATGCTGGGAGGTGATGGGCAGCTCAGGGCAGAGAATGGACCACAGCAGGTGGCTCCACCACTCAGTGGTGCCGCTCTGTTTTGGACAGGACTAGAAACCATCACACAGCCCTAGGGATGCTGCCCTGGTTCCTGTCATTCCCTGTGGGCCAAGGGAAGGTGGCAGGGGACATGAGGGGCATGAGCAGCATCATGGGGACAGCTGTCCTGTTGCTGCTATAGTGGCTGTGCCAAGCATCCCTGCCACCACCCCATGGTGTCAGTGGATGGGACCTTGTTGGAGTGTTCCCGCGTGCCCCCAGCGCCACCATCCTTACGTTCCATTCAAGGCCCTGACGCTGGCCACGCGGTCCTGGAAGCCGTGGGCCCAGAGGCTGGGGACATCATCGTCCACGATCTCCATCTTCCTCCCTGTGTAGCCCGCGTTCTCAAAGAGATGGATCTTGTGGTCGGGGCTGTCCTGGGGGGAAGCGTGCGTCAGGGTCCGCCCTGCACAGCCCCAGCCCCTCCAGCCCCCCCCCAACCTGCAGCACTGACCCCGTGCTGCTCATCCCTGGGGACACAGATGCTGCGACACAGCCACTACTCACGATTTGGAGGGGGCGGATGGACATCAGGCTGTCGCTGCTGTGGCTGTTGGACCAGGAGTCCCAGCGTGGGTAGTCCCCCTTCTCCAGCACAAACTGTTCCCCGGCAAAGCCTTGTCTCTCAAAGCCCAGCCACCTGTGGGACCAGGGGGTCAGGGATGGCACAGCCACCCCAGCGCGAGGCAGTGCTGATGCTCCTTGTGACAGGGAGGTGGGGGATGCTGTCACCAACCCCCCCCACCCCAGGGTTTGTCTACCCTCTGCACCCTGGACTTACGGGCCAGCCTCCACCTGGATGGAGCCCACCTTCTCCAGTTCTTTCTCGGTGATGTTGGGGAGCTCCTCGGTGAGCTCACATTTTTTCCCCTGGAAGTTCTCCAGCTCGTAGATCGTGATCTAAACCGTGGAGAGATGGTATCAGCTGCTGCAGCCACCCTGAGTGGGGGGTGAAGCGCCCTGTGCCGCTGCAGGACCCCCCTTGACAATCACAAGCAGCAGCAGAGCGAAACGCTCCAGTTGTGTCCCCTCCGTCCCTGCCACCCCATGCCAACATCGCTCCTCTCCCACAGCAAAGCTGGATCCTGCCAAGTATGTGGCCCCCGAGCTTTGTTTCGTGGTCAGGTATTGGCCAGAGATCTTTGCTCAGTAAAGCACAGGTTGATATTTCACCTGTGACAGGCTGAAAACAATTGACCGGGTCAAATACAGCATCGAAAACACAAAAGGGTTGTGCTAAGAGACCCCCGGGGCTGTGGGCTCCTGCCCGCAGCCCGGTCACAGCGCATTGCTCCTTCTCACTGCTCCCTGCACACCCATTTGCTCTCCTGCCCTGGAACAAGCTCATTTTTTGGTGTTGTCCCCTCAGCCCTGCCAGATGCAGAGACCACAATGCCTCCCCCGGACCTCGGGCTCTCGGCAGAGCTTCGGGGCTGAGCTGCAGGATGAGCTCGAGCCAGCACCAGTGGCCAAAGCACAGCGAGAGCAGAGCCCCACGATGTGGGGACGGGGGGGGCAACACAGCAGCAAGGCTGCACACACGTGTGGCCAGGTACCCCCTACCCCAGAGGGGTCCCAGCTGAAACCCCTGAGCCCAGGACAAGGGCAGAGCCTTCTGCAGACACCGCGTGATAGGAGGTATCAAAGGACAGAGGTAACACCTGTCCTCAGGTACTTCTTTCCACCCCAAAACCATCGCAAGCTCCCAGCACTTCTTTACCCCACTTGCAGCATCTGTTCCCACCTCCAGCCTTCCCTGCCCGGAGCAGCTTTGCCCAGCTCCCCGAGCACCGCCGGTTTACGTCTGCCCAAATTATAACCTGAAAACACCCACAAGGAATTCCACTGCTCGGACCCCCAGCCGCTCCCTGCCGCGACGGGATGTTTCACCTCCCAGATTAAAACCCTGCGCATCTGCGCACCAGACCAGCAGGCAAAAGCACTTGGCAGCTGCAAAAGCAGTGAGCAGCGTCTCCTCCTGCCAGGCAGCAGCAAATCTCCCGGAACGAAGCCTCCCTCGCAGCTCTGCGCAGCTCGCGGCGGGCGAGGAGCAGATTTATCATTTTCACTGACACGGCTGCACTAGGAGAGCCCGAGGCCGCTCGCTTCCCCAGGACAACCCTGACACTGGTACCACACGTGCACGCTGCAACACACGGGGATGTACGAATCCCAGAGGCCATCCGTAACCAGATGCCCCCAGTATACCTTGTAATTTCCACCTTGCTCACCAGCACCCTCCCCAGTCGCCATCTGCTCGGGGGGACTTTGCTGCTCCGTCATCGTGCCTGGAAAACCCAAATTGCAGGAGGTTATCAGAGCATCGCTTTCACGTGAGGCATCAGCCTTCAAATGGTAAAGTGCTTAATAAAACAGAACAGACGAAGCTGGCACGGGAACAGGCAGCAAAAGTTAATGCAGCAGCTGTAAATCCTCGGGGATGTCCAGGCTAGAAGAAAGAGCTCCGTTATGAATCCTCCTCTCTCTCCTGTATCCTCACCCAGGCATCACCGTGGGGCCAGAGAGCCCATGACTCAACCAAGCCATCTTCCAAGTGACCCTGGGCCCCTCTCTGACCCTGGGCAGCTCACCCAGTTGCTCATTAAGCTCCTGTCTAAAAGCCTGTCCTTTATTTCCAGCAGGAATTTGCTGGGTTTCGGCTCCCAGCTGCTGAGATCTTTCTCCGCTAACGGAAAGGCTGGCGGCTCTCCCTTGCTCCCACAGCCCAGCGTCCCCAGGGGCATCAGACCTGGCAGCTGGAGCCGCTGCGGCCGCGTTGGCTGGTGGGACAGCAGCGAGAGCCTCCTCCTTGCTCTCCAGGAACATCTCACACAAAGTTCCTACTCGAATAGGAAACCCCGTCCAAACACGCCTCCCCCGACTGCTCTCGCCACGCTAACGCAAGGGCTTGCCGAGAGTTTAATAGGAGACGAATAAAAGAACCGGAGTTTGACTGGCATCCTTAATCAAAACCCCTGCAGCATCACTTCTCGACAAGCATCAGCAAAACAGTTGCTCTAGCGAGACCTCAACTCAGACATGCTAATTCTTTTTTAAAGCCCCTTCCAGTCCAAGCAGTGCCGCCGCTACCTCTCCCGGCGTGGTTCCGCTCTGCCGGCCGGCGTGGGCAGCCCTGCTATTTATGGGTTGCTTCTGAACAGAACAGCACATTATTTGGACGCTGATACAGCAGCTGTGTCTACTGAATTCCATCCATGAGATTTCATCTCAATAGCACGGGCTCGCCGCGCGCCATGGAAACGTTATTCAGATTTCTCCCGGCTGTCCCTTAAAAATGTGCCGCTCGCTTTACAGAAGATTAACGTCAAAACTCACATCAGCACGTTCATGCCGCTTC
This sequence comes from Neomorphus geoffroyi, assembly GCA_033558235.1. Lineage (NCBI taxonomy): Eukaryota > Metazoa > Chordata > Aves > Cuculiformes > Neomorphidae > Neomorphus > Neomorphus geoffroyi. The sequence continues at coordinate 2,432,193 of JAUMJM010000010.1, forward strand.
TTGCCAGGTTCTCTGGAAAACTCTCCCATCAGCAGTTCACGGGGGGGTTCAGCCTAGAAACCAAGCACAGTGCAAAGTGAAAATACATGCTAAATATTTACAGCTTGTTTGGGCTCAAACACAAGATGAAACACGAGGTTGGCGTCAGCTCCCAGGAGCTCTGCTGGGAGCACGCTGGGGAAGCTGGAGGTGGTTGGTACCACGGCAAAGGGCAAGGCTGGCTCTCAAGATCTAGATTTTCGCCATACGTTGACCTGACCAAGAACATCATCTCCACCACCTTCTTTGCACCTCAGTTGATCTCCCTACCCTGCCTGTTCACCGCCTGCGTCCTCACTGCCCAGGGCTCAAGGAGACCAACGGGGTCTTTTGGGAGCCAAGTGCCCTGTAGATGGGTTCACCCATCTTCACAGGCAAAGCAGGCTCCCATGGGGGCAAATGCAGTCCCTCCACACCAGATGCCAAGCTGCGAGCATTTTACTTCTCTGCCAGGGGGCCAGGGTCACTCTTAGCAGGAAGCTACGTCCAACCCCCACACACATCCATTTCACTCTGCTCTGCAGGGGTTTCTACCTGCTCCGGGTGTGCCTCATCTTGAAACCAAGAACTACACATGGAATATTTACCAAAATTGCCCGAAAGCGACTCCGCTTGGCCAGGATGGGTGAACTTGGAAGTTTGTCTAATGGGAAGATGGCTGGAGAACTGTCCCCTCTGCAGCAGCACCCAGATGGAGATCCCTGCTGCGATTTGCTGTGTTGTGCCACACGTCGGAGCCGCCGATGGCAAGGCTCTCCACCCCCATCCCGTCACTGCCAAACGGCCACGCTGGCGGCTTTCCTGAGGCTCAGCCCCAGCACGGAGCAGGTTACTGCACCAAGGCAGGTACAACAGAGACGGTCTCCAACAGACTTTGCCACCACGGCCCATTGCTGCAGTTTCTGAAGGACAAGACAAATCATCTCCAAAGGAGAATTCTCTTCCCCAACGGAGTCCGTCTGTGGGATGCTGTGCTGCTCCGGAGTTCGTGGGGTTTCATAAGGGTCTTCACCATGTAAAGCTGGACACAAAGACCAGCTGGCAGCATGGCGCAGCTCAACAGCGTTGGCTATCACTGGTCAAATAAGATTTTGTACCTACGGAGACCCCAGCGCGGAAGTTGGTTTGATAAATCCCATTCCTATCACAGCTCCTTTTCCCATTTTCATCCTTTCTCTGAATACGGAACTGCTTGGCTATAAAATATGAAAGCACCTCCGCACAGAATGATTTGAAGGAGAGCATGGAATGGATTCATTTGTCTCTCTTCCCAAACACAACAGAATCTGTTTTGCAACAGCTTAGAAATACAGTTTTTCTTACCAGCTCATGCCTTGCCAGTGTCCCCATCACCCTGGGCTCGGCAGTGGCTGCAGTGCCCATGAATCTTCCTTTCCCAAACTCACACTGATAAAGCAATTGCAGAAACATGACAGCAGGGGCACTAAATCTCACTGATTGGTCTCCGTATCAGAACTCAATTTCCTTTTGCTGTCAGCCTCTTAAATCCCTTTGAGAAATGCTTACAGTAGTGCGTTAGAAAACAGATTTTTTTCTTAATATCTGCTTGAATCGTAACTGCACAGCACAATACTCCCCGCCAGCATGTCTTTATTCCTTAGGAAACTAGCGCAAAATATTTCCTATAGCGCAATATATTTAGTGTGACCCGTATTTACGTGTTCTATAAGCCTATGTGGAACGATATAAAAATTCTATTTATACAACAGCTCTTTCAAAGCAGGCTTGATATCAACATGGAAAAAGGAAAATCCCTAAGCTAATAAGACCTTGCCTTTCCTCCTTCTCCAAGCCCACCAGAAGAATTCCAGATGATAGTTTTGCAACAACACTTTGCGCTAAGAGGATGGGGGACAAAGGCCGGGGGGAGGAACGTGGCGCTGGGCAGAAGCACAATCAGCTCTTTCCAACCCCGTCTCGGAAAGGATGTCCAACATTCAGCCCCTCCCCTCATACCAGTGCAGGCAGAACGAGGTTGGACCAGAGCTTCCTGGACTCTGCAGCCCCAGATGAGGACTTGGAACACATCAAATCCCCAAATCCACGTTAAAGCCCCATGGTTTCTGCCCCAAAAGCTTTGTCCTCCTCAAAAGCCCACCTGTTTTTTCCTTTAATTCACCCAGTGATGTAGGAAAAGCAACGGAGACGTCTCATGGGTGCAGAGCTCAAGCTGATGAGAGAACAGACATTTACTTTTCTCTCACAACATTCCTGTTTGGGGACAGCAAGACCTCCACCTCTGGCACTCAGCCCTCGGGATCCAGGGAAGCTGCAGGATGCTGGGCTGCACCTACACCACAGGCGTCCATCAGGAAGGTGAAGACAGCAATCTCTGACCAACAGCATCTTCATCAGGTGAGCACGGCTACGGTGGCACCACTGTGCTTTTGCTGGAATAGTTTGGTCATTCCCAGGGGCTGGCTTGGCAAAAGCACCGAGAGCACGGCTCCAGCCGGGCACCCTGTACCTGGATGCACCTCCTGCGGAAGAGCCGCACTGCGTGGCAGCACGCGACAACTCCCCACCTCCAGCAGAACAGGCTGTCCCAGGAGAAGGTGTGCCTTTACTATGCAGTCAGGTGTCTGCAGTAAGTGATCATCCAACCCCTCCTACCGCACCACATGTGGAACACCTGTAATTCCACACTCAACTGACCTGATGGTTTCTCGGAGAGCAGAGGCAGCCAGGTCCATGCTGGCGATCCCACCCTCCTCTGAACGCAGTTGGGGTACCGCACACACAGCCTGCTTGGGCTGGGCCCACAGGAGTTCTGGATACGCAGGTCCCCAGGATCAGGTCAAACGTGTGCCCAGGATGCTCCCACTTCCCACACACAGGAGCACCAAGGGCAATAACTCTGCGGTACCAGCAGCCTTTTCATGGCGAGAGACAGAAATGCCTTTTGCTGGGGCGCAGACTTTTAAAGCATTGTATTTACAACTGTTTATATGACATTTGTCTTAGCGCTGCCCTGATCCCCACTGAGCCATTTTGGTCTTTCAGCTCTCTGTTTGACCCCTCGACATCCACCCACATCCTCGGTTTAATCCCTCGGAGAGGAGGCACATCTCAGTGTTTGCACAAGTACTAAAGGTTAGAAACTGCTGCTGCGCCAGGTGAAACGGCCGGTTAACAGTCTGCGTTTGTAAGTCTGACACAGTGCATTAACAGTTCAGCAAAGATTGTTTGCCAACAAACAACGGGGCGAAACAAACTTTTGTGTAGGCAAAAAGAGTGTGGGGGGGGTGTCAATTCCTCTAGGGCCACGTTGTAAGAAGGTGTCAGACTTCAAGAGCTCAACATCCACGTTGCCTCTTGCTCTGCGGGATGGAAAACCCAAGCAGCAAGGCTCTGAGCAGTGACTCAAGGTAAGGGCTCAAAGCTACACGGACTTCAAAAAAGGTGAGTTTGCAAACAGAAAAATAAAAACTAAGAAATCCAGAACTGGGATTCCAATAATCATGGAATCATGGAATGGTTTGGGTCAAAACAAACCTCAAAGCCCACCCAGTGCCACCCCTGCCATGGGCAGGTTCACCTCCCACTGGGTCAGGGGGCTCCAAGCCCCATCCAACCTGGCCTGGAACACCTCCAGGGATGGGGCAGCCACCACTGCTCTGGGCACCCTGGGCCAGGACCTCCCCACCCTCACAGCAAAACATTTCCTCCTAAATAAAAAGAAACAGAAGGGCAGTGTCCATCTCCAAGTGACAAACTAAACCAGAGGGAGGAGTTCTGGTAATGACGAGAAGTGCAATCAGAAAAGAAGGATTTCTAAACTCCACAGACCATGTACAAAGCTTTTAAAAACCATTGCTCTACTGATGCAGGTTTTTAAGGGATGGGGTGAGGGCCCTGCTCTCCTTGGGGTTTATTACTCCAACATCATCAGGACAAGGACTGAAGCCTGCTCTAAGGTAGACCCCAGTAATTAATGAAAACACATACCTGAAGAAAGGGCTGAAGCCAAGAGCTCACTCCCATCTTCTGTTACCAACAAAAAAACCCCGTATATGGCCACAGAAAAGCACAAAAAATTCAACAAGCATTAATCGGAATTAAAATAGAATTGTATAAAATGTATTACAGTGCATTCTATCATTTAAGTAGTAATAACATATTTATAGATTTTTTAATACATTGTGATAACCTGAAGGGAAGGAAATCAATATTTAATCCATGTACAATAGAAATGATAGAGCAGAAAAAAACACTTTCCCATTCAACACCATTCTAAAGATGCTTTTTAATTAGACATTTAAGCATTAAACATTTCTCAGTAGTAGGTTAAACTACTAAATACAGTAAGTTTCAGTGCATTGTCCAAGCAGATGTGGAAATGCAGACACATTCAAAGGGCTTTGTGGAAACCTAGTATTAATCCCCTCAGTTTCCTCAAACACAGAGCAAACGCTGCCGGTACAGAATTTCTGGCCTTCCTTTATTAGACCAAGAACGAGTAAATCCTCCAACCCTTGGCAAGGCGACACTGTCAACCTGACGAATTCAAGAATCAAGTCTGTGTAAATATTCTTGTCAGCACGGGGATTCACCTGATTTCTAGACACTGTTTAAAGTAAGCCCCACATCATCTGAGCAGGAAAAGCAATCGTCGTTCTCCTCTCACACCTGCAAGCGCTGCGGCTCTCGTACGACTGATTGTACACCTGCAGTGCTGCCATCAAACAACCCCGAAAGACACATACGCAAAGCTTATTCTAAAGACTCACCTTTTCCACCACCATCTAAAGGAAAGGGAAGAAGGAAACGTGCAACCTTTTAAAATCAGCTAAGAGGAGCTCTTTAACAGTCTGGTCAGCTGCACCCACATGGATGTCCATCTCCCACCGCCCAGGGTTAAAAGCCACACGAGATGAAATGCTCGGCAGAAATCTTGGGTGATTGTTCTTAACCGGCAACAGAAGGGGCTCCAAAACTCTAACAGTGGCTACAGCTCTGATGTGAAATAGGGCAAAGCAGCAAGCAACGGTTTTTTACATAAGAGAAATGTGCTCCTTCCACCGCCACTAAGTACAGGGAGCTGCTATCGGAACTAAATCTGGAAGAGAGAGATGCGCATATGGGACTTGTCTCCTGACATACTGCTGTTATTTCCTACGAGCAGACTGGGACTAAAAATCACCTCATCTGTGACTCCTCCATGAGAAGAATTGGCACATGGTTTTGGCAGCTACAAGCTTGATAGACAGCAGACCAGGCATGCCGCTCCGGTTAGCGGATGCACCGTTGTGGTAACCCCACGGAAATCAAGCTTTCCGAAACGCTGATCATCAGAAAAAAAAAAAAAAGGAAAATGAGTTCAAGTGCTGGTGCTTAATCTTTAATATTAGAGAAGCCCATCAGCAGGACATGGGAAGTGCAAGGTGAGGAGCAGCATCTGCTCCGGCTCCAGCCCCACCGCGGCCGTGTTGTCGCACGCGGCTGTAGGGCAGCGCAGAGGCTCTGCCCGGCCCCGCGCTCCAGGAGGGCACCAGGAAGGAGAGCACTCCTGCCTCGCTTCGAGTGTCCACGATGCTGCTTGCTCAGTCGAGTCGAGAGGAATACTGACACGACACAATAGCCTCCTTTGCTGGGCTACACGGTTAAAGGTTTACTGAAAAGAGCACTTATTTGGGGAAAAAATAAAGAGTGTCTTAAATGGACATCTTGGTTGACATTTCAGAATCTGTATTCAAAGATATTGACATATTTGAGATATTAGTGATATTCATCACACCCGTGTTATGCATGAGAGATCTACACCGCTATTATAACATCGGTCTTGCCAAAAGAAAGGTAAATGACTGAGAAACTGAAGATCACATTTAGGTTATCCCACAAAATCAGCATAAAAATAAGAACTTAAACCTGGTATTTACAGATTAATGAATAAAAATATGAAGTGGGACTATCCAAACTGCTATTAAAGTGACATTCAACAATTAACTGGAACCCTGATATGAGTGTAACATCATCCCTCTTCCCTTACTTTTTTTGTTATAAAAACAGTATTTACATGTATTTTTTTTAAAGAGAACTGGTTGACATTATTGCTTGATCCTTTTTAGGAAAGACATTCCAATGAAGCGATTATTCCACATGCTGACAAAACACAGAATATACCATTTCAAGAGTGACAAAAGTTAACATTTTGTTCATCTAAAAATTATATTCATCTGCTCGGTCAGCAGAAAACATGTAAATATAAGCCAATCAAAAATACATTTTACAAAAAATAATCAAGTTTCCTTTTTCAATATGGCAGTAAACATCATTTGTTCTTTCACTCTCACCTTCCACAAACTTCATTCTAAACAGGAGTTTACTATTTTTCACAAAAAAAAAAAAAAAAGATAAATTTGATTAAAATTGTTATTTTCATAAACAAACACAAAGCCCAGCCTTACACCCGACGTGTCTACCAAAAGTCACAGATCTGCGGTGCTGAACACCTACGTAGAAGTGCAGTCTTTGTCCAACAGCGAGGGGACTTTCCTGGTGCACAGCACTCCTAGATCAAATACTACAATCTTCCAGGACTTTCTGAAGTGCTAACTCCTTCCAGGCAGGTCTGAAGCGACCACCCGCCCATAGCTGAAAAGATACAGCTTTGTATTTGACTATGAATATTAAGCAGCTTTCTCCACAAAACAGGAAGGCACCATGCACATAGCAGTTGAGGCAGGAAGCAAACAGCAGCAACATGACGTGTGAATTTTAGGTTCAGATGAGTTAAGGCTTCTGTTAAACTTCTTCTACTTAGAATCACTATCTGGAAAGAGAAAACAGAAGCTGTTGAAGTAATGATACAACACGGTCAAGAAAGCAGCCAGAACCCTCTCGGTGTGTGTAGCAGGAAAGCTCTCACAAATGCTTATTGCTCTGGTGTTGTCGTCTTGGTCTCATCCCATGTGATGCTCTAAACTCTCAAGAGCTGCCCAGAATACTGCTGAAACGGCACGTACCAAGGTTCACAACGCGTACAAGCCTAGTATTCAATGTTCTTGCCCGATGGAAGCGCTATGAAACAGCAGCACAAACAGACCGACTGTTGTTACAACAAAATTATCTACAGAGAATCAATAAAATTGCATCCCTTGTGAATGAAAACTTCACTTCTATAAAACCTGCTCTGCCTCACATAGAATTCCTTTATATTCCTGGGCAGACCTCTCACAGTAACTCCACTTTAATATTTATGCTTATACAGTCGGTATACTGACACACTAAGGAAAATTTATTTTAATGACTGCATACTTTCGCTTAGCAAAGCCTCGCATTCTGTCAGGAGGTACCTTTTCAAACCTGATTCTCATAATGGCTCTGTCTCTTCTTTGATTTCAGCTCCTTCAGCCACTGAGGAGACTTTTCTTCTGACCTAAGATATAAAAAAATACACTTTATTCTTTAATTATGAAAACATACTACAGAAAAAAAATAGCACGTACAATTTCCCCTACAGCCTCGAGAAACCTACTGGCATTATTGTTTTTCCCCACTAAAATGAGTACAAGCACCTTTCTGACCGTGGTGAAGTCTCTCACCTGTCCTCCTTCTCTACACTGGAGGGCAGCACTCTGCTGCCAGGAGTTCCAGGCTGCAGTTGTGGTTTAGGGGATTTGAAGAGCTGAGCAGAACTTATTTCACCAGCACTCTCAGACTCTTGTCTTTTCCGCAGTTGGGCCTAAAAAATAAAAACAGAGAGTTCCTTTTTAAGGCAGCACTCAGACTTTTTTTTGGAATGCAAAACAAGTAACACAAATCCATAAAAACAAAACAATCCCAGCCTGAAATCAGTGAAGGGGCTCCTTATAAAACCATGCAGTTTGAAGGCACTCTTGCTACTGCAAAGTTGGGGTTTTTTCCCCCAGTTAAAAGCAAGACAGGGAACTGCAAGGTTTTTCTACACATTTCTCCCACTCCCTCCAAACAACATTGCAGTCTTCAGCAAAATGTCCTGGCTCCATTCCTAGAGAGCACGTGCAGCTGCTCAACTGCTCTAACTCTCATTGGGTGTGTTCTTGCGTTCACCTTGAGAACAGAATGGTCCATCCCTGGAAACACGGGAAGTCTCTGAGCATGTACAGAAGACAATCTTGCAGTATGCCGAATCTTGTCTTCCTCATCAGAATCTTCCTGTTGCATAGTTTTCTTCTCTTCTAATTAATTGTTTTTTTTAAAAAAAGCAAAGGGGAGAAATATTAGTCAGCAGGCTTTTCATCCACACCTTGTTCTAGATCTCTTCCACTCAAATATCTATTATCAGGCCTCAAAGCAATAAACATACCAACTACTCAGCAAGAGAAGATTTCCTGCTGACAAGGATACAGGAGCAGAAAGTACCGCTAATTTAATCAATGTTACTGCTTCTAAACAGCTGTGATCACATTCTGTGATCAACTGAGATGAATTCATATTGGAAGAGGCATCTGGAAGTTGTGGTCCACCCTCTGCTCCAAGCAGGGCTTCGATACAGAAGCCTGCACAGTACGGAGGGAGATGCAATGGTTCGGTTGCCTTTCCATGCACAGGGTCCTTATCTGATGACTGCACTCTAGCTTCCCGTACAGCATTGCTTAGCAGGGTAAGGCTTCAAAATATTTGAGGTCTGTTAGATGGCCTCAAAGCAAGCAGCACACAGCTCACAGTCTTTCCCATGGACTGGGAGGCTACAGAAGAAATCAGTTTGATCACTTGTTCTTCCCTATATTCATGGGCTCTAAGGGAAAGCAGAAATGGCAGGTCACAAACCCGACTTTTTTAATAGGTCCTCTCAGTCACAAAACCATCACCAACCTCTCTAAAGAGCAGGCTGTAAGATCGGCAATTCCAGTGTTGAGAGGATACCAAGAGGATATCTACAGCACACACCACCACAGCGCCAAGTGCTGCAGGCACTAAATCACAGAGCTATAATGACTGCGTGCATCAAACCATTCATTCCCATCGACGAGCAAAGATTTTCAACGCCTGATGCGTTTCCTTAGTGCATCCTAAGGAACAGGTCGGGAGGGGTACATTTTCTAATAGAATGGATTGGAAGGTGTTGATCTATCCTTAACTGGGCCTCTCTAGTCCTGTAGTACTTACAGATGCTAGGAAGAATATTTATGAGTACCTATGGAACATGAACAACTGCAGTTGCTCCTAGCAATAACACACAGGCTGAGATACAATGTGCCAGAGGATGCATCCAACCCCAACAGTTTCTAAACTCAGTATTTTCTCAGTGAACAAAATTGTCTTAAGTCAGCAGCCAGAAGTGAGAGGGAATTGCACCAAAGCTCTCCTTCGCCCTGGCCTTGTGTCCGTCTGGCTACTGCAGCTTCTCTTACTCCCAAGACTCCAAGGAACAGAGGGAAAGACTGGATTAGAGGATGACCAGAGGTGGGAGAAGGAAACTGTGGTTATCCGGTGCAACTTCAGGTATGTTATACCATGTAGAAATTCCTGCCCCTACAACCAAGTCGATTACAGCTAATTATTTCAGATAGTTGAGGGATACCTGTGGAATCTTTGAACATCCAGGTGTTATCTGGCTCTTCTGTCAAAGAAAACCTGTTTTCGAACTCCTGCCCTCTGCTTCTTCGAAGAGAGTGGGAAATAGGAGCCCGACGACGCCTCTTTTTGCTGAGCTGTACACGAGTTTTCAGAGCACTGGAGTCCAGAATAGTGGTTTGCTATAAAAAGAAACACAGCCTTGACTTTCAACCAGCCTGAAAATAAAACTCATCTTCATAAAAAATTCCCAACCTACTTCAATGCATTAACTCATTCAGTTTAATTAAACCATATGAATTTGGCTGATTATTATTATTTTAGCTACTTAAAACTATATTAAAGAGAATTTATGATGAGGGTACGCTACTTTTTGGCTAACTGGGTGCAATGCTGGTCCTTTGATCTCTCTTGGCTGTGGATGTCTGATCTGCATTAATGATTTGCACTAAATTCATAAAAAAGTAACTGCAACAAATAGGATTTGGCGTCCTAGACTGTTTTAAGAATACAAGCCTTAATAGGTAGTAACAGCTGAAGGCTAATAAGACGACCTGGGATCCAAAAAAAAAAGCAATTGCACAAAATTCTCTTGTAGTAGAGCACAGTAATTTCGTAGAATCATGGAATGATTTGGGTAGGAAGCGACCTTAAAGACCATCCAGTTCTAATGTTCTGATGGGCAGCCATCCAAAGGCATTTCAGGCTGCTCAGCAGCAACAAGGAGACTGCAAGTCAAGTGTCACGGCGTTCAGAAAACTGCTGTGGTCAGTCATTTCAAACACATCCATCCCTGTGCACGATGGTCAGACGACAACATTTACAGAGCAAAGGATGGAGCTGTAAGTCATTTGTTTAAAGCCATTTGTTGTTAGAAGCTTGCCTGTAATTGGCAAACAACGCCAAGCCTCCTCCTCTTCAGAAGGTGTGGGTTTATTTCTTTTCAAGACACTTCAGGTCAGGAATGATTAGAACAGCATCTAGCCAGCTGTACATGAATCTATTAACATTTTGGAGAGATGCCTTTAGCTGTCCAGGGAACAGCACAACACGGGACCACCTGCAGTACCTGCAGAACCACCGGCAGACAGAGACCAAACTCCACCCGCGCTGCTCCAGGCTTCCAACACTGCCTTTACAGAGCAACAAAGGGCACTGGGCATGCCCTGCCGAAGGGTTATTAAGTGATTCCAAGGCCAAGGCACACACAGCTTGGGATCTCAAAGCAATGGAACAACACGCGGCCTCTGCTTCAGAGCCAGAACGGCTCGGAGGATGAGAGCAGCACGCACTTGGGCAAAACACAAGTTTCTGCAGTTCCCCATAGATGACACCACCAGTGGAGAAGGGAGCTGGCTGGAAGCCCTTTCGAAGAGCCTACGCAGGAGGCAGCTGTGATTTTAACAGTCACTTCTGCTGCACCAGACCAAACTGCCTCCAGCACAAACCTGCTTCCATCCTTCCTACGCTTTACAGAGTCATCTACTCAACAACTGAGAGGGAGTCATGGCACTGACAGGAAAGGCAGTGGGATCTGAGACCTTCCTAGCAGCAGCATGATCCACTTCAGTGGGGAACCTGGCACTTACTAACAGATCTGCCATTAGATCTTATATAATGATAAAACGGTGCTCCAACTCTTACTAAAGAAAAACCAACACTTCCTAGATGCTGTACTGAAAAGCTACAGCCATGTTAGTGCTTTCAAGGAACACTAAACCTCATCTAACTGTGTATGGCCAGAAATTACTGCTCTTACGCCAGCAGGAAGATTCTTAAGCATTAAAAAAATCCTTTAAAATGCAATTGTAAGCTACTACAGAAAGAGATCAATTGAAAATAAAAAAACCTAGTAGTAAATGTCTTTATAGCCTTAAATCTGCATGGCTTATAGCACAGCAGTCACTACCTGTTTGTGCTCTTTAATGATTTTTCCAATGTTCATAAAGCCATTTAACTCTTCTGTTTTCAGCTCACTGAGGAGCACAAAGAAAAAGAGCAGCTTTATTAAGCATCTGAGACATTATCTGAGGCCAGTAGCTTTCTGGAATCTCCGAACCTAAGTGTCAGAGGAACCAGAAGAATTTTGCAGCTTTGACCTCAAACTTCTCAGGCAGGAAGTCAGCTGGGAAAATTCAATGTGATAAAGAAAAGGCAGAGGAAGATCGAGCGCAAAGTTTTCAGCAGATACTGCTCTGCAGTGATTGACCTAGAAAGAGAACTGTGGTTTCCCATTACAGTAACTTACATCAATAAAGGAGAAATCAGTGTTTTTTTCATCAGGGTTGGTGTCTCCCAGAGGAGGTAAATCAGTCCCATCAGTAGAGTCCCTGTCAGTGCTGGAACGGTCCAAACTTGTGCTCCTTTGGTCTTTTGAGAAGTCATGATGATCAACCAGGGAGGCAGGTTCAGTTTGAGAGGACAGTGAGGACGGGTGGCTATTTGGATGCTGCTTTCTTGTCGAAATGACATCATTTTCCGAGGAAGGGGATTCAGGCACAAAGCTGCAAATTAAGAAAATGAAATCTGAGACTTCAGGGTAAACACACACATGCAAGTATAGTTTGGATCCCAGATACTCACCAGATGATAAACAAAGGTAGAACTGATACTATGGCTACAAGTAACCAAGGCACTTCTGGAGGCAGCAGGTACCAACAGCAAGGCTGAGGACCACTCGTCATCACAGTTTTTCCCCCACTTGGATTTACCACATATTGCCATTTATCTGCATACTCACATTATTCAATAATTTGATTGTAACATGCTTTTATTGCTTGGGGTTTCTTTCGCCCAGCAAACAGGCCCCTTTATATATACCCAAATGAGACAAGGGAAACAGCAAGCTGCTGAAAAGCCCTAAGCAGATTTCCCCTTCAACACAGAACAGCAGCGGACCTTATGCTTTGGCACTCAGACAAAGAGTAAATGTTAAAAGATTCTTCTCCTTGCTCATCCAAAACTATCTTAAATAACTATAAATGCTTATAAACACAAACAGTAAATAGTCTTTTATTGTAAGTGAATTCCTGCAGGACACTACAAGCTACTTGCAGCCCTTTCAAGCACAGTTTTCCAAACACCTCTGTTGTTCGTGTTCCCATCTTCTCCACAAGAGGGCACTTTTTAATATATACATATACCCAAAGTATATTATATTTATTTAATTCATATTCACCTACTATTCAGATGTTATTACATATAATATAGTTTTATATGGTAAATAAAAAATTGTATGCACGCTTTTTCCGCAGGGCTGCGTGTGCACATCTGGACCTGACAAAAATGTGAGCGCATTGGGAACGGCCTTCGCCCCCATGACAGCTCCTGCACCACAGCTCCTGCTCCACGCATACCCAGCAGTGTGCATAATTTCCATTTCACCTGACTCAAAGGACATTGTAATATCTTCAGCAGCACAGAGGACTGAAACATCTTGGGATGTGGTTTTTAGATGCTAATAGAGATTGCATTAAAAAAAATGAGCTGAGGAGATTTTGTTTCCCCTACTGCCTCTATTTTTGGTGCTTAGGAGACAAGGAACAGCAACCCAGTGAGCCATAATTTCCCAGATGTGAAAGAGGAGAGAAGATCTGGCTGGTTTAGGTGGATCAGATGCCATTGGGATGTTCAGCAGTTTTAATCACACAGAAGTGGGGAAAGGCTGAGTCAGTGCCTTTGGACTGGGGATGGCAGAGACAAACGTCCCGTGGTCCTGCACCACGCTCATTCATAGCATGGGAACTAACCTGAGAGATGCCCACGCAACTGTGGAACTGGTTTTCCAAACCAACCATTTTCCTAAAGAGCTTCTCTCTGATCTCACACCATATTTCAGAGAACGCTGCCCATCCAGCCCACCAGAGGTTTTTTTCCTCCACGGATGCTAGGAGGAGTTGAAGGGAGAGGTAGGCAGCAGGTGGCACCCTAAGGCAGGGCTTTGCGAGCAGAGGCTCTCTGGGTGCCTCAGGGAGAGAACCCAGGGTGGCAGGATCTGTGCCACAGGGCTGTGATGCTCCTGGAAATCCTCCCTTTGCCTGGACTAACAGGAATGAGCTGTAGTGTCAAGACTGAAAGCTGTATGCAGTTACACATCTCCCTTTGTCACAGTGGTTGGACTATTCCTTCAAACAGCAAGACAGTCAATATAGTGAACCCCTACTGTCAGTAAAAGTAGGGCTGTCTTGCTTCTAATTTTAGGAGTTCCTCATTTAAAAAACAAACCTGAAGTATTTACGGAGTACAGATTATTTTTTCTGTGCTTAACGAGTCTTTTGTTACCAAGTGCTTTTTCTTGAGTAAGTTCCTAGAAAAACTGCTCTAAAACTAAAAAAATCTGACCACGTGTACATATGAATATATGCACATTTTTTAAACGATGGACCTTGGTATTCGGTAAAGCCCACCCGATAGCGAACTTGGGAGGAAAACACTCAGGAGTCTCCTGTGGAATAACAGCTTTCTACTGAGCAGCTGTACCCAGTACAGTTTCCAGTCTGGCACAGCAAACGCTGCACAGAGGGTTTCCAGCACACGAGCAGAGTGAAAGCCTCTTCCCTCCTTCATCAGTGGGCCCCAGGATAATTAAGAAATGTTACTAATGAGCTCCAGGGGGAAGGTTTTGTCTAGCATTTTTGCTTCCAATGATATTTGGTATCTGCAGCATTAGGCTTTAGATCCCCTAGAATATGGAAGGACATAGAAATGAAAGACAATCTGTATCGGGGTGCGTGAGGAATGCAACACCGTGGGCCATATGGCCGGCAAGACGTAAAGTCCAAGGGAAGTGAGCCAGGCAAAAACAGGAAAGCTGAGTTATCAACATCTCCTGTAAGTTCCTGCCTCTGGGCTGAGCAGAGGAGGAGACGATGAGCACAGAGACGTGCTTGAATCACCCTCGGCAAGATGAGCGTATCTGCTCTTGTCCTGGTTTCTATTTCATAAACAATAAACTGCAAACAGAATGCTGTTTCAGTGTATTCCAGGAAGATTCCCATTAAAAAATTAATATTTAAAGTACATTACTCTGATTCATCTCTAAGTGCTGGAATTAATACACCAGTTATTGCCCCACGATGAACAACCAGTCAGGTTAAAGCAAAGCAAGGGGTGGCAAAATGATGAAAAGTCACTACACTGCCATCACTTCACTGTATAAAAACTAAACATTTCTTACAGTGGAAACAAAAAGTCAGCACACAGGGATTCAGTTCAATACTTCGATAAACAGGAATTTTTAGGTGGCACTTTTTCAGTCAGGAAGAATCCTCCAGGTCTGAAATAGCGTTCGCACACTGTCTGGTTTGGAGCTGAGACAAGCACCTTTGTTAAGAAACTGATTTCAGAAACTGTCTATAACTTTCTGAGTCAAAGTTAATTTTACAGACGACGTGGATGTCACTGTTGGCATGTCACTTAGCTCACCAAGCTTCAAGCTGAAAGCTACCCTGATTTCATAAGCAATAAAGTATTTATAACACACAGTTCTCAAGTGTACAACACACCAAACATAACTGACATTAATGTCTGCTCTAAGATCTCAACAAATATAGCATTAAAAAACACCCAACCCAGATAAAACGCTATTTTCATGCTACATTGAGCAGATAAGGCATTGGATCAGACAGCACAGTTCGAGCTATAATTTACACAACAGGTGTAAACTATAAAAAACCTCACACTTTAATGCTCCAGGCTTATCTCATTAAATCGTTTTAATAGCAGAAAAGCATCAGTAATATTGTCTTTCATTCAGCTGATATTCCACTTCACCCTCTACTTCACCTCATTAAAATGCTTCAGAGTTGAGGATATGTGGAGGGTGTACCCAGGGTTTTTCAGGACACATGATGAGTACCCTGTACGTCGTCCTGCCTTCGGGGCAGGTGCCTGGCATTCACAGCACTCGTTTCCCATGGCTTTTTGCCATTCAGCCTATCTGGCAGCACAGCTTTTAAGGCAGTGCTAATGAGCTTGGGAGAGACCAAATGGATGAAAAAATAAAAACCCCAAAACTGTTAATGTACCCTGTCTGACCATGATCAGACACGTCCTCATCTACCAGAGAGGGAGGAAATCAGACAATTGCAGCGAAACTTCCCCAGAACCCTAGCTAGACCCATCAGAGGAAGGTGTTGCACAAGCAGGTAACCCCTTTCTAAATGTGAAAATGTCTAACAAACACATAAATATAAAGCCTAAAAGAAAGCTTTATGACCTATGTTCACCTAACAAAGCCATTTGGCGTATTTATTGAGAAAAACTGCTTTTCCCCTATCTTCTTTCTTCCATTTTAGCACCAAAGAATAACATCTAACTTGTGTTTCACTTGCTAGCAGACTTGTTAAATCTATTCCAGTCCAATCTGTTTTGTCACTGCTTATACAAGGAGTGATACTGCATTCTCCCTGGAGGATGGAGCTTAAATTCCACCCCTTATTGCAGTCTGCAGATATTAAAGAAATATTTCTTCACCTACTGGCTAAAGAAACTGTACAGTCACCGTACAGTCCCCTTACTGAGCCAAGGAAGAGCTTGTGTGCATGGTAGAGGGACCTTGTTCGCCCTTACCTGTCCCCGCTGCGCCGCTGCTCATTCCAGGTACCGTACTGGCTGTCGGGCTCCTGCACGAGCGTGTCAGTGTCCTTGGCTTCGGGGGGGTGTCTGGAGAAGCACTGCTTCAGCTGATCCTGCAACAGAACAATTGCAACGCTTCAGCATTCCTTTAGCCTTTGGCTAAACAATTAACAGATTTTATTTGCTATAGCAATTATGAATCCACCAATTAAACTTGGTCAACATAAAATCTGGAATATAATTAAACATGGAAACAGCTCTGAATGTAGAACAATTCTCTATAAAATAAGCAGTGTTTTCCTGTACAAATAACTGGTTCTGGAGGCTGGAACTGACTCCTTGGTTTTAGTAACTCCATACTGCATCAACATTATCCTTATCTCAGGTGCACAGAATTTTCAGAAGCATCTACGCAAACACAAAGAATTCTGTTGGGGACTACAATTAATCTCCCCAAGCACACATCAACTCTACAGCTCTGTTCTTGGATTTAATGAAAGGAACTTTTTTTAGCTCTTTCTTTGAAAGACATTCAAAATAAAAACCATAAAGAAATAAATAAAGCAGCATAGAGACGTACAGAAGAAAGCCTTTGACAGACTGATAGCTGCTAATGTAAAGTTCAAACACAATGTGCAATGCACAAGGCAAGACCAGGGTGGTTTTTCCAGTTTCTACTGGGACCTTTAATTCCCTACATATTTTTATTTCATAGATCTGCTATTTTCATGACAGAAACACTGCAACTGAGGACCCTTCCTTTTCAGGGGAGTGAAGTGGGTCAGCTGCGGCCGCCGCCACCCTGGCTTTGCAGCAGACCACCGTTAATAGCTCCAGAATACAGCACCGTCACACCTTTTGTTTTGCAGTTGTACTGAGTTACACGCTGAAGTTAGAGAGTTACTGAAATAATACACTGTGCCCAGATAATTAAATGTTGGCCCCTTTTGCATTCATTATCCTGAACAAACACAAGTGTGGCTTTCAGTGCCGTATCAACTTTGGTTACGAAGACCTCAGCTGACAGCAGATTATGTTGCTCTCCACCTCTCCAAAGCTTTTTCTCTTTTAAAAAAATCGAAGACAAAAAGCAACATCACCCACCCTTCCTCTTACATGCACCCGGCAGAACCTGCTGGTGGAAACCACCAACACATCTACTCCACTTCAGACCGCAGGCACGAAGTACCAACTACGCTCAACGGAACAGGACTCTAACATAATGGTAAAAAGAGATGGCACGTTTTCTTGATTTTGTAAACCTAAAGAATGCTGCCTTAAGATCATAAAAATATTGACTTGAAGGATAATTCATCACCACTGGTACCTGGCTACAACGCTTGCGTATTATGTAACCAGTTGCTTATTTCCATTTTCTTATCTCAGCCACAGCCATCCTCTGGCTCGATTGCACTCCCTGCTGTCAGAATGGTCCGTTTTAGTGCTGTGTGAAACAACAACAGGCTCCACCGTTTCTTCCAACTATCACAGTGCACCCTCACCAGACAAAGCAAAACCCTCAGTTTGCAATACTTAAATAAAACAGGGGTTCAGTTTGTGAGTTACAAGAAGCAGATGTTTCCTTCTTTTCATCTTCCAGATGTTCCCACATCCTAATAATTAATTTGCAGTACCTCTTACACATTATATACAGATCCATACATCTATGTCCAGGGGTACAGCTGAGTTCTTACATTTTTCAGCCCATTCTGGGTATAAGCTTTCCCCTGTGTGCCAGGCACACATCACCAACAGCCAGAGAAGTGGCAGAAGAAAGAGTCCGGCACTTCTTAGAGACCACACAGCATTTCCTCCTGCTTGGCTTGCGCACATGTTTTGGTTTCCACAAATTCCCTCTCTAGCTTCGTGATTTCATGCTTTGCATCAGGGCTGAACTAAACAAACACGTCCGGACTCACCCTTCTGCTGCCACTTGGTGGCCATGTAACCTTCGCCAAGTGGATTCACATCTAGGAAAGGTGCGAACAAACCCAAATCATTTTTCTCTCCTTCCTCCCTGCTGTCCATGCTAGCTCTGAGTATTTTTCAACTTGATGGTTGCTATGAATTTTTTCAATCTTAATTTCACATTTCACCTTACCGCATTCTTATAATCAATATGAACAGACCTGGCAGCCCGATACCCTGGCTAACACCCATTGCCTCAACCAGATGACCCAGCGGACACAAGCTGGTTACCCTTCTTGGTTGGAAGCCAGAGTTTTCCACCAGCTACCACTAAAGGAAATTATTTAGGCCAGGCTGGATGAGTCTTTGAGCACCTGATCCAGTGGGAGGTGTCCCTGCCCATGGCAAGAGAGTTGGAACTAGATGGGCTTTAAGGTCCCTTCCAACCCAAACCATTCTATGATTCTTACACACAGCATATACTGAATTACTTTATATTGCTCACATTGTTTCTAATGAGACAAAATAATGCAGAAAGCTCAGAAACAGGAACAAAAGCAGCAGAAAAGCAACTTCGTGTGCCACATTTTAGGAGACTTTGTTTATAAAAAGTGTAGTGTTATCATGAATGTGATGGCTGGAAAGAAAAAACATGCAGAGCCCAGATAACACCATTTCAGCAGCAACAGGAAATATAGACGCAACTGCATTGTTCATTTGAAGGCTTAATAACTCTTAATATAAATTGACATCACAAACGAACTGATCAACATATATTCCTCAGTTTCAGACAATATTACTTAATGTAATATGTGCTTGAACTTTGAGGTGCAGTTTAGAACCAAAATGGCACAATTAGCACACAGATAGTGATTCCAGATGCTAAAATCAGAGTAAGCCTGGAAAAGAAACGAGATTTCCACTTCTGTAGACATCGTGAACTTAAATTCAGTAAAACAAACTAAAAAGTGTAAATGTAAGGAATAAGAGACTCCAAATTCTAAGAGATTACTTTGTTCTATTGAGTAATGTGCATTTTGCTTCCAGAGGAAGCTGCACATTTCAAAATACAACTGTGCATCTTCCCCTGGAGGCCCCTTCCAACTCATCCTTTACAACAGGTCAAATGATCCGTCGGAAAAAATAAACATTCTTTCAAGTCTACAAATTGGCTCTTAGACTTAAACTGTTTAAAGACTGGCTTCTGTCAGCTGAGAACTGCAGAACTTTTAATGATGCGGGATAACCTGGCCAGCCAGCAGGGAGAAAGAAGGTACCAAGGACAACCCTATGAGGGAGAGGCAAGGAGAGCCGATGGTCCCCAGCCTGGGGAGAAGGTGACAGCTGTGGGGACTGAGGTGATGCAGAAAAGCCATTTATAGCTTGGAGGAAATGGTGTGTGTTGAAGGAGGAAGTGACAACAACCCATAAAGGTTATTCTTTCCAGCACGTGATTATTAGCAAGCACAAGGATGATGAGTTGTAGCTTCTCTTTTGAAGATCTCTTTTCTAATCAACTTCACTGCACTCCAGAAGTTTCAAAGCAATCTGGTCATATGGAAGGCACTGGGCAGAAGGACCTTGGAGGTGCCTGGGAAAAATTTATTTTCCAAATGTTTACTCTAAGTAAGCTTACTTTTAAAAAGCAGTAGAGTTTAAAAAAAGAGAGGGATCATCTTCTCTATTTCAATCCTCTTTCAGTCTTCATACTCACTGGATAGCAGTTCATAGATACTATTAGAAACTTTGGGGGTTTTAAATGCTAGTCAAAATTACACAAATTCTAGAACTATACACGTGCACTGCTGTTTCATGGTTGAGACGCTTTTAGACACAAGGAACTGAAATCCCATCATACAGATACATTTGCGTTTTCTGACATTAACATTTTACTTGGATCAGCTTGATGTTACAAAGAGCATGAATGAAAAACAAACTGGAACCACAAACTGAAAGCTTTAAAACAGGTTAGAGTGGGAAAATCCTCTCTGTAAGAGAGAGCTACCCATTATCATCTCAACAAACTCGTGCTAATACCTGTGACCCAGCCTCTTTCATTATCCATCCCTGAGAAGAAGGGACCAGGTTTGAAAGAAGAGGTGCAGCACGTGGAGCTAGGCCAGATACTGCCATCGCCTTGATAAACAGAATATTCCTGATACAGTAAAAACAGGCATTGCAAAGGAAAAGGCAATAAAAAGAGGGGTCTGTCTTTTTTTGGCACACAAGATAAACCCAAATTAGGAATTTTCTTATTTATAATCACAGAGAAATCTTGCCAATCTATTAAATACTGCTCTCAATCCCCTATTCAAATGCTGTAATTTTCCATGCTTTGATCTTTAACTTCATAATTCTTACAACAGCAGCCAGGAAAAAATCAACTTAATTTTCATATAAAATAAAACAGCCGAGCTGTACTGATTTGCCTCTAGTTCTTCTTCTAAAATGAGACATGATGATTATGCCTCTCTCAGTACTCCCTTGGAATTAAGCTGGGTTTGGCAGCAGTCCAGAACTGATTACTCCTGCAATTTCCAGTTCCTGAAAATGATGCACACACACATTATTGATCCTACCAGAACAAAAAATAACTGTAACTAAGAATGAATGCCTACATTTATGTGAAAAACTCCTTTGCACTGATGTGAAATAAAGACCTGACGTATGACGAATGCCAGCTGAAAGAGATCTCATGAGTCAGAACCTGCACAGACAGTTTCAAAATATCTTTGTAAAAGAGACCGAGACATCAGACAGCTGAAATGACACCCCTCAGCTTGAAATGCAAAATTCAAAGTTAAAACCTACTGGCACAAATTGAATATGAATAGGTAACTGCACAATGGAATGAAGTTTCGCATTAATAAGGCAGATGGTCAAAACTCAAAGCGAAAAATTTTTGCTCGTTTCTTGAAAAGTTTTTATTTTCTCCCTTTTTTGTAATTAAAAGAAGTCAGAAGTTTGGTCAAATCGCCCATATTCAGAACTCCCCTGCTCTTTAAGTGTGACACTGCGCTTAAGGAGAGTTTAGAAGTCCTTACATATCCAGAAAACCATGCCAGCGGTTCCCCACAACATGCCAGGGAGATGGCCATACACCTTGTTCTATTGAAATTTCATTCATTATTTCATGGTTGACGCTGCTTTGAACAGGACACTGGGCTCCCTGACCTCCTGAGGCCCTTTCTAACCCGCAGCATTCTACAATTATTCTAAAGATTCTAAGGATTTTTACTAAGAATATATAAGAAACTATACTATATATACTAAGAATATAAAGAAACTGTATATTTTGGACCACTAACAGAACTGTCAAGAACATAACACCACATCAAAACCAACCAACCAACAAAATCCACTGCAAGAAGAGGCCTTAGGAACTCCACAACATTTCACATCCCATGTTATTTTCTCTCTGTAAGTATCGAAATGCCAACACAGCAAGTGGCAAGTCTAACTTCACGCAGTCAGCATCCTGGGGTTTCCATATATACTTACTATCCGGCGAATTAGTGCTGCCCACAAGGAGTAAGTCATGGTTCAAGACCAACGCTTCAGTGAGTTCCTAGCAACCAGGCGAGAGGATTTACCAACCCAGTCTTTAAACAAGTTGTTGAAAGGAGTCACTGCCTTAGAGAAGCGTCCCCGGTAGAAGGCAGCACCTTCTGCCTCCCACCCCACCCTCCATGCTGCAGGGACAGATAAGCAGTTCCAGGAATTGCACATTTTCTTTCTGACCTCACTGATGAGGAAAGTTAAGAGACCTCCAGTGTAGGCTCCACCCACAGGCATCACTGCATGAGGAGGACTTCCTCAGACCTCTCAAACACCCTACCCAGCACAGCATCTTCAAACCAGGGAAGCACTTTACAAAGGCCTAAGAGCAAGCCTAAGAGCAGTGGGCAGTAATTGGATGAATCAATCTCATAACCTCAAGTTCTTTATGTCATTCTAAAGGCCCTCTCCACCGCTGCCAGCAGGAAAGGAGACCGTATCGAACCGCCTTGGTACCTGCTCCAGAAGAACACCCCACCTGCCCAAGTGCCCTCCTGGGAGAAGACAAGCTGGTTTAACGTGGCAAACCTCAGCCACTGCTGGAGCACACACATCCAAAAGCACTCACACAACGCATTTAGCACTGCTACATCCTAAGGATCTGCACTGCTCTACTCAAAAGACCTTTAAATCATAAATGTTTAATTTCTCCTTGTGCAGAGGAGTACCCAATAAATGATATCAGCCACTACATCCTCGCTGTTGCTATGCAACCCGGGGCTGTCACAGCCATATGTGTTTTCTCTACCTCTTCCACCGGGATACGATAAGCAACAGCCAATTACATCTCTAATGTCAAAAGCTGGCAGCATTTACCTGATGAAACGCTGGTTGTTTTTAGCAGGTGACTCGTTTAATTCCCCACCTTTTCATAGCTTCCCAGCGTGACACACAGGCCTAAATCCCAACCCCTTCCCCCGGGAAAGGCACAGAAAAACCTGTCAAAGAGCAAACCTACGTTTGCAGAAATAAGGGGAAGGGCAAACGTCCCTTCCAGCCCCAATTCCAAGGAAGCAAATGCCAAGAGCAAGTTGTGAGCAGCTGGTACCCAGGAGCAGCTGAGTGGAGAGGGCAGAGCGCATCCCAGGCCACTGTACCCCATGTACAGTGTTAGCTCAGCTGCTCTCCTTTAAAAAGCTTTGTCACCAGCCCCACACGCCTGCTGACAGGGAAACCAGGCTTGATCTCCGAAGCAAAACTCTTTGCTTCAGTACTGTATCTGCATTGAACTGAAACAAAACTAAATCCACTGTGTTTAACATCTGTCCCTTTGAAATGTGCGTATGCTTTAGGCCACGGTAAAAATATTTTCACCTTAATCAAAACACCCGAATCGTGCACCAGACCTAAGCACTACAAACGATTTGACAAGCAGGTCGGCAGGGAGCTGATCGGGATCCTCCTCCCCACACCAGCACAAGCCGCCCACTGTACACAGCAAAAATGGAGCCAGAGGAAACCACTGCCAGTGTTCAATGATTTACTCAAGTTCAAACAGTGTGGTCCCAGCAACACCTTTCCAGCCTAAACCTGAACCCCCAAGAGGCTGAACAGTATCACAGCTCCCCAGAACCCAGCACTTTCCACATCTTTTGAATATACAGTATTACTTTCCCTGCTCGCTGGTCTTTAGTTCATCGCTTCTCCTCCGTTAATGGATCCTTCACTCGGAATCCCAGTCACGCCGTGCCTCCGGGAGCCAGGTCCAGCAAAGGCACTCATGATTTAAAAGGCAGCAACACCAAAGGGAGACCCAAAATCTACCCAGAGCTGACTCTGGCTGCAAAAGAGAATGTGGCCAAATTACTCCAGATGAAGTTAGTTTTGCCAGGAATCTGGTTACCATCATGCAATGAAACCTACTCACTGCTTTGCGGTTACTCTCAGTGACGTTACCCTCCTCGCTCCACTGAGGATTTCAAAGACATTTCAGAGTTTGTCATTTTTTAATCTCTGAAAAGAGAGCTGCTCTGACTTGCTGTGAACACTCACCATGCACAAACCGTGCAGTTTCAGTGCAAGGCTGAAGACAGAACAGAGGTTGAGTTGATGTGCCAAAGGCAGACAAGCACCAAACTCTAAGTACGCACCTTGCTGGGGCTGAGTGAGCCATGGCAGCACCTCCTTTGAGGAGCGGGAACGTAGAAATCAAAGCAGAGCAGAGGAGGCAGCTGAAAACATCTTTAAAACCCCTCCTATATCAACACATTGCATTTTCTTTTCAGTCCTAGGCAGTCAAGCTAAAAGGAAATTAAACCCCAAGAAGCCAAGCCCAGCAGGATCAGAGCCAGCCTGTCCATCAGGAAGAGTTCGGGCAGAACAGTGCTGTCCCACCTTGGAGACTGAGGAACTCGTTCCCAGAGGGCATATCCAACTCCATCAGCATTAATAGAAGTTGGCACTAGGAGCTGAGCAGGATTTCTCATCTTCAACATTGCAAGAGACACAAGCCAGAACACGACAATTTTACACTGTTCTGCCAGGAAGGGAATATATTTGCTGTTTTTGAAAAGCTACTTGTTTGAAATCAACACCTCCTACTTGAAATACTTTATTTCACAGGTCTTCTGCACAGTTACTGCTTTTCCACATAAGACACAAGTTAAACTTCAAACAAACATTCCTGGGAAAAAGGGCTCTTTAGTTTAAAGTCTGGATTTAAAGATGTACAAAAAGTGACAGGATTTCTTGACAACTGAATAACAAACAGGCAGACTTTGGGAACTGTGCACTGCTCATTTAAACAAAAATCTCAGGCAATTTAAACGATGTTTTAGAAGAGGGCAGTCAAAATGCACACAGGCCAATGAAACGCCATCAGTATTTCCTGAAACTATCACAATGGTACAAAATTTCAATAAAAATGGGTTGCCAGCATTGATTTGGGTTCCAGGATGATTTTGTTCAATGCAGTTTATTTCCTTCTGAAAGCTGCTATCACCTTGTGCTTTTAAAAGAAAAAAAACAAAGCGAAGGAGTACAAAATGTCCAGCTCTAAATACCTTTGTGTTCCTTTCCTGTGCTCTAGGAACATGGTAAAAATCAGCTCCTTGCAGCCAGCCCAAATAAAATCACAGAGTAAAGTTGTCTAAGTGATTATTCCCATCAAAATAACAAGGGAAGAACAAAGGCAGTCTACTAAATACCCATCGCTACAGTTTTATGGCCCAGATTTACGCTGCCAGCTATGTTCATGGCCTGTTAAGCCAAAGAAAAGTTATTAAGAATGAAAAAGCATGAACTGTTCCAGTACTGGCCCTTGTATCTTCATTAATTAAACAGAACAGCTCTACTCCTCCCCCCAGAAGAAGACAAACAACTTGTTTTTGAAAGCATGCTTTCTGCAAACGTGCTTCACACCACCATAACGGCTCTCTGGAATTTAAAGATAAAATTCCATTCATTGATGGGACAAAAAATGATTTAGAAAGCAATTCATTGCACCTTTGGTGAATATTAGGGCAAAATAGTTCAGCAACTGTTTGCTGTGGGGTGTGTATGAAAGCAGCTGAGCTCAGCATAAAAATGTCAACTTGTAAAAAGAAATTACTACAAGCAGTTTGCTGAAGGATGTTCAAGATAAAGGATAAACGCTTGCAGACAGACCTTGGGTAAAATCAAACCAGACAGTACAAATCAGTGCTCTTTTAGAAGCAGAGAACAAGACCCAGGTGATGCGCAGGTGAGTGGCACAGGTGTAATTCAAACCAGGTTTGAACTGGGCTCCTCTTGGCCCCTCACCTGCTCTTCACTGCCAGAGAGGGACCCCACTCAGGCAGAAAAAGTGAGAGCCCACCAACTTTACAAGAAACAAGCTGACTGCACGAGCTTATAATGGTTTAGAAAGAAACATCTGTGAAGATTAAAAGAAAAACCAAGATGGGAATTCCAAGCTGTAGCAAAGAAGATGGCAGTGAAAGGGCCGCAGGATGAACCAAAACCCCTCTGAAGAACTAAGCGCCCTCCCAGCACATCTGGGACTCAGGCAGTCAAACAAAGCACTGTGTTTCCGTCTTTATTTTGGAACAACTCACACAGAAAACATTCACTGGTAACAGCCTGAGCAGCCACAGAATTAATTGCTTCTGTTCTATTTCAAAATTTTCTCCCAAAGAACCTGAAACACCTCTGAGGTTTCCCACAGCTTTGTTGTTCATGCCAGCAGTCTGAGAGCAGCCAAACTTAGAAAGAAATCAAGTGCCATGCTTTTTCAGTGGTGTGAGGGGGTAGCTACGGGACTGAACAACCACCCTCTTCGTACTGTATGGCAACAAACTTCAGAGATTTAGAACTAACGTCATTGGCTGTGAAACCAGATATGATACCAATATTAGAAACATGACCGATATTCCCCTGATTAAAACAGAGACAGTGTTTAATGAAAGCATCTCTGCTCCCATCCCTGGAGGTGTTCAAGGCCAGGTTGGATGGGGCTTGGAGCCCCCTGATCCCGTGGGAGGTGTCCCTGCCCATGGCAGGGGGTGGCACTGGGTGGGATTTAAGGTCCCTCCCAACCCAAACCATTCTATGATTCTATGATCCTGTTATAACAGACACTGAGCTGCTGATGAGATGAAAAATGGAAAAAAGCATCTGGAGAAAAAAAATCAACTTCCATTTAAAAGGTTTCACTGGAAAGTAAAAACTTCTGCAAGCTTAGCTACAGTTTCCCAGATCTGATATTAATATGCCAGAAAAATGATGCCATGAAAATCAGTCCTGTGGTACCATGTGCGGATGGTTTGCAGTGCATGGACTTGGAACAGCAGGGCCCAGCCATTCCCAGGCGCCGCAGCCAGCAAGTTTCTTCAGTCCCTGGTGACACCATTTTTCCTTAAATTAAATATGAGAACACTACATTACATCTATTTGTAGAAAATACTCTCAGAGCAATTAGATTCAGTGTCAGTGGAAATAAAAAGGAGAGGTGACGAGCTGGGAGGATACAGCTACAGGAACAGAGCACAGGGCAAAAGGGAGGAAGGAAGGAAAAGCTTGCTGGGAAATGGTAACTGATGAGAAAAGCAGTGTGTGCAGGGGTTTGCTATGAATGAAGGCAGTACAAACAATAGAGTATTCCATTTCAACAAAAAATAATAGGAGTAAAAAAGGGAAAAAATAATAACAACTTTAAAAGTCTTTTTTCCAACACTCTGCTGTCAAATTTACCAGGGAAACTATTTAAAATAACAATTATTCCTGCACTCTTGCTCATGATTTGCAGACTTGCACATCTTAAATGCTAACTGATCGACTGTTGGTCTGAGGACCACAAGATAAATCAGTGTTAGCTCTCAGGCACATTTTATTCCTCGCTCGGCTTGGCTTTTAAGCAATTCTTACAAACATCGCTGTGCTTTCTCTAGGTTCAGAATCAGATTGCCCTGTGTTAAACAGTTACTTACCGAGGTGTAATTTAAGGAGTATGGATTGAAATTTAAAAAAAAAAAAAAAAAAAGTGGAGGTTAGAAGAGATTATAAGGCACAAATTTAATTCACTATGTCCTGTGTAGAAACACTGGTTCCCATATAAAAACCAGAGGACTACGTTTTCAGTAAGGTCTCTCCACTCAGCCTTCCTTCCCGAGGAATCTGCAGCAGGACTTGTGGCACTGCAGAGAACCACCCATCAGCTGGGGCAGGAAGGCAGCCCTGCCAGCCACTGCACAGGAAAATGTGACCAGGTATGAACAGCAGCACAGAGCGAATACGCAATCCTTGAGCTGTTAAAGACAAGTGCTTGAAATTAAAATCATTTCCCCTCTCTCGCAGCCTGATTCCTACTTTTATGACCTCTGGCAAGGAAATAACCAACCACGTCAAATCCCTTTCACTCCTATCCCAAAGCTCCTCTGTAGTGGACAAAAGTCTCTCCTGCAGGCCAGAAAAGTTGCAATATCCACAAGCCCTTTCCCAGTCTGCAGTAGTTACCAGCTAAAATCCATTGTACTATGTTAATAATCAGGTGCCAACCTGCCAGTTTCCCCACATTTAAAAAGATTGGGAACTGTACCTATGTCCGATCTACGGGAACACCCTGAGTTTCCCACTGTGGGATCCAGCAGAAGGCACACACAGCACCAGCCCTTTGCCAGAACAGCTGCTACGAGCACAGCACGGGAAATGAAAAACTCAATAGAAATGAGGCCATTTCTGAGTCTAACCATTTTTTTTAAGTCAGATATCTAAATGGATGATAACTTTAAATACAATTGCTCTAGAAGGTGTCTGAAGCAGTGTCAGGAGATCCATACAAACTGTAACCTATTATTTCTCCCAGTTATTTAATCCAAAAGTCCATCAAAGCCATGAGAGGGGACACACGGACAGCAACTTCGATGCAGTGGAATGCACTCACACCTCCACTAGCGTCAACTTGAGCTGCAAGTTTACTCACGCTATCTGAAAGTGGGCTGTTTGACTTGAGTTTTGACAGGTTTATTGGTCTTGTACAACACCAAGTCCTCAGCCACCAGTGACAGCAGAGACGGGAGGTAAACGCCACTGACCCTCATCACGTCAGGCATGCGGCAGAAGCAGGCGCACGAGAGGGCAAGCCTGGCTGCTCCTTGCTTAAAAACCGCGTTGTTGAAGTATCAGCATGGAGCGACTGCTCCACAGTGCATCCCTAAAATAAATCAGTCAGTTGTTGATGAATTATGGGCTTTTTACTAATTCCATAGATGTTCTACAGAAAAATGTCAGTAGCTCCAAGGACTATGTAAAACCAGGATGTAATGTCACAAGCTATGAACTTTCACAACTGCCGAGACCTTAAGTTTGAACACAGGAGTTGGGCACAAGTGAAACCTAATTCAAGCATAAAGCCAAGCAGATGCAGAATTACTGCTGAACCCAAGGAACAGCAGCTCCAGTGAATTAACTGGAAAGGTCACCCTGCGCCTCAGCATTTCTGCTCTGTAAGCAGCGTAGTGTAAGGAAAGTAGGGCAGTTGTCCTCTGTGGGTTCCACATTTCCTTTTCTCAGTCTTCACTTGTTTTAAATACACTTTTTATTCATACTACTCTAATAAATCTCAGATACCAGCTTAAAAAAGCAACCAACAGGACTTCATCATGCTAACACTGTAACAGTGGTTACCAAATATTTTCCTCCTCATTCTTGTGCTCACTTGACAACATTTTCTTTTCCACTACAGCCAAACAGGAGATGAATAGCAAGCTAGGGCAAAAATGCTGTAACCATAACTGATAAAACGCCCTGGAAATAGCCCGTACCCAAATACCACACCTGCCCAAGGAATGCAACTCTACTTTCAATCACTCAGTGCACAAACCTCCATAAGGCCACAGCAGAACTTCGTGCATTTACACCTCACAATACTATAACCACTTTGTTTAAAAAACAAACAAACAAAACCCCATAATCTAAAACTTCAGAGAGGAGAGAGGAAGCCGCTCGGGGTTTGATTTACCTACGGTACACGACTTTGGTTCCCATTCCACTCGAGTCAACCACAGTGCATGCACTTCCCTAAATTCAAGCGTCACTCTGAAATTATCAGTTTCAGGTACAACTCAAATCACCATTTCAGGTTCTTCTCCATGAAATCAAACAAAAGAAACCACATTAATTTACCCTTCAGCACAGTAAAACTGAAAACCATTGCTGCTTTGCAGAACTTGCTTGGAGTCAATAAAGGGAGTACGGAATAACGGCTGCAAGGAGCATGGCAGCCGCCAGCCCGCTGCAAGAGCCCGCACCCCAGGAAAGGGTCTCCCTACGCAGCCAGCATTTCCTCCACTGCTTTGCCATTTAACATGGATTGTCCCTCCCGAAAACATCCCAGGGACTAGGAAAGGTATTTAATGGAAAGGGAGGAGTGAGGGGCTCTGCGTGGCACACAGTGAACCAAGGGCTCTTCTCCTTTCCTTTTCTCCCATGGAATCACACCCAAGGAATGCAACTCTACCTCATCCTCCACCCTAACACAGCCCTCCTAAGTCAGGCTGGTCATAACTTAGATTCTGTGACAAAGTAGCAATTATATTGACAAACACACTCTTTTTTCAATAAAAGAAGAGGATAATCATCATTTACCATTGACTGCAGAGCAACAGCCCTTAACTCTTTTTACAAATGTAGTTTCAGGCATTTTTTACTGAAAAATCACCAGTGTTGATGTACAAAGTCTCAATGACCTGTGGTGTTTGACATGACTGACCCAATGGCAGTTTCAGACTAACTTTACTGTTCTAATTTTAGACAAACATTTGTCCTACCTTACTGTGTTGCTTTAAAAAAGATCAACAACATTTTTCCCCATACCCAAAACCTTGATTAACTGTGCTCACTGGCAAATGAAAATATCCACCTGCGCTGTAGAAAGAAACCAGCTGGGAGCAGACAGACAGACACCACTCTCTGCAAGTGTTTGGGGGGCTGTTTTTAAATTGGCAAGCAGACAGGACAGAGGTTTTGTTAATAGATAAAACCAAGGTTTTTGCATCGTATTCTCTACCTCGAGAGTCTCAAAAAGGTGCATAGCTTACAAGCTCAGGTGGCTCTGAACTGGTCTGCCTCTTCCTCAAAGAGGAAAACCTCTGCTGACTCCGCACTGAAAACCTTCGGAAGGACTCTCTGCTCCGGGATGCAAAGTGCCTGAAGGAGGAGGTTCGCTTGAAGGGAGTCCTGCTTCCACCTTCCCCGCTAGTCCGTTCATGAGCAACCGCAGTAGTGACTAAATTTAGTGCTTCCTGTAAGGATCTCCGCACTGTACCCATCCACTGGGTCATGTGAGTTTGTGCCACTGTCAGTTTGTCTCCAAGGTAATCCATTTTCCAGCAGAGATGAGAAATCAATATTCAGTAGCAATTACCGTAAAATATATTCTCCTTAACAGCCCTGATTTTATTTTGCAAAACAGATTCCACTCATAAAATATTTCAGCTAAGGTAAATAGCACTTACACTGTAACCATTAGCATATTTCTGTATTTAAATAACAAAAGACATGGGAGGTTGGAGATTGGTATTTGTCAAGTAGGAAAAAAGAAAAGACTTTTCCTACTTACAATCAGATTTCCAGAGTTCCATCAAAACATGTTTAATTCAGCCATGTTAAAGACAGAAATGAAGGTTTAAATCCTGACACAGTCACCTGAAATCAGTCCATTAACAAGCACAGAATCAGTCTCTCACTGCCTCACTTCAGAGCCGGAAAAGCAACTCCCTTTTTTAAGTCAAGTTTTTATTTTACTGTAAATATCAGAAGGATAAAAAATATTGTATTCTTCTGGCTCGGCAGCTTTTCAGGAAACAGTACGTTAAACAAAGTTCTGATGCTTCTATACAATCCATTTAGCAGCCAAATAATTAGGTCTTCTGAACAATAAATCCAAATTATTCTGTTTCCTAAACACTCTGCAGGAAGGGATCAGCGGCAGAACCCCCTTCTCGTCAGTCTGCCCGTCTTCAGAATGCTTCCACAAGATTTTCCCCTCCAGAAATGCAGACCACAAGGTGGTGAGGCACAGTGAAGCTGAAGGGGAACCGTGTCGAGCCTGCTGCCGTCAAGACTGGACTTGCTGGCTGCTCAGAGCTTCCAAAAGATCTTCTGAATGACATCAGCTCCTCTGCTTCAAGGGGGGCTTCATGACGAAGGAATGCAGCCGGGAACAGCGAAACGCTGTACCAGTAGCCAGCAAAGAGACTTTCCCCAAGCCTGTTAAAGCCACTGCACACACCAATTCCTTTCCTTAGGAAGGAGCGTGCTCTTAGGAAGCCGCTGGATCTCACAGCTGTTTGCAAGCGCCGCGCTCCGAACACTCCCCGAACCAGGCGCAAGAGGTTACATGCAGGCGAAAGCTGTCGCTGCCTCCAGTATCCTATTCCCTCCTCCCTGACCCTGCCTTGCCTCTTTGGAAACAATGAGCTAGGTGAAACAGCCGCAGAGCTTTGCCTAAGGAAGGATCTGGGCTGGGCTTTATTATAGTACAGGCAGGGTTCCCATGGCAACCAAGGGAACAGCATCTGCTTGCTGCCTAAGCAGGAGTCGCACAGATCTATTGGAATGATTCATAGTTTGCATATGTCACGTGTACCTACGGATTTTAACCCTTCCTTGGGAAAATAACAGCAACACCTCTGCCAGGGACTGTTTCACACCAATACCAACAGGCTTCCTATCCAGAGGAGGCAGGTTAGGACAAACCTACACCCCATTCCCGCTGTTCAAGGGGGCACTCGGTCAGTGCCAGCACCCATTACTGTGTTATTAACATGATTTATAAACTCAAACAAGACACTTTTCAAGCCGGTGACTACAATATCGCTGTAAGATAATGATTAAACCAGAAGCTCAAAACAAAGCTGAACAGGTCTGCCCATTTCAAGCAGGTTTTTTCCACTTTCACACACTGTTAACAACTTCTGTAAGCAAGGGCTCACTCCGCAACCCTGCTCCCTCTCCAGCAGCCAGGAGACCATGGGGTCGAGACCACCACTGCAAAGCCTGGAATGGGTCAGGGCAAACAGAGGACCCCATGGATAACAGCAGGTAACACCACACAGTCAGTCGTCACCTGCCATGGAATTTCTGGACACAGCCCATTTGGGAGGACAGCAGAAACAAAAGCTAAAGTTTTAAATCAATAAACATCAGTAGTTGTCCAAAGTCAAGACGTGACTAGTTCAGAACTGAGGGCAAACATAGGTAGGAAGGTAAGAA
Organism: Neomorphus geoffroyi; assembly: GCA_033558235.1. Lineage (NCBI taxonomy): Eukaryota > Metazoa > Chordata > Aves > Cuculiformes > Neomorphidae > Neomorphus > Neomorphus geoffroyi. Next base: position 2,464,482 of record JAUMJM010000010.1, read on the forward strand.
AGGCATGTTGAAAGTTGCTCACTTTCCTGTTTATTCAAGTGGGGTCTGTTGCCATACAAAGTCCCATGGTCTTACACCATTGCCTCTTTCCCAATTTACCATTTTCATCCTTAGAAGATCACGGAATTGCTCATTTCAGTCTATCTGCAATACTAAATTTAGGATCTTCTGGCTACCACGTGAACATACTGCTAGGTATTTAAGTATACTCAGCATCTAAATTATTGCTTAGATTTACACTTCAATTAACATCATGGCAAAATGTTTTAGAAGAAAATCACGTGCGCTTTCACCATCAAATTCAAACGGTGGAGGATTTTTTCACCCCTTCAGCTGAAATGCAGTGACTGACTGCATGTTCTCCTGCCTGAGCTCCGTATGAAAACCAGCTGAGTTTAGCAGCTGCCAGCAGTCCAACAGGCTGCATGGGCAAACTTGAATTTCTTAGAATATCCATCTAAAAATAAGTGAGACCTGAAAAAATTTGATTAAATATTAAGAAAATGTGTAAGACTAGTGTTTTAATAAAACAGTTACACAGAAGAAATATCCTCAAACATCCCTCTCACTGGACAGCGCAAGGATTGGATAGATTCACAATTCTACTTTTTTATTTTCGCCCCTCCCGCTGCCTTGATCTGTGCTGGGTGTGTGTGTGAGGGAGGGTATTATTCTACTTATTAATATGGATTTCTTCTAGCCCTTCTCTTTTGGTAAGTAAAATAACCAACAGAAACATTCGGAGGACCCTGTTACATGACCCAACCAACACTGAAGAACACTTGAAAAGTCTAAAGGATGGAGGTTTCAAAAGCTTTAAGGAACCGAATAGCAAATAACGTTCTGGGGCTTTTCTGATTCAAGTGACATTTCACCTTACGAAAACCACAAACCACTATTAAAAATAATTTTGAAAGACATAAATCAACTTCTCAATAGACTAAGGACTACACTGGCCATAGAACACCAATTTCAAAGAGCTTGCTGGTACGTACAAGGTCTCCTCCGGCTTGTGGGTGTGCACACAATTGCCAAGAAAGCCTACGAAGCACATTAACTTCTCTTTATTTCTTTCCTAAAGTTCCCCAGAATATGATGCTCTGTAGCATTCCACACAAACTTTCCAGCTGGGAAAAGCTCACAACTGTATTTTAATTAAGTAACAGCATGTGGGTTACACATGGGCTCTATTTACTTCTTCTCTGGTGAATCCATGTACCTTTCTATAACCCTCAGCCCACAGAGCACAGCTCAAACCACTCTGTCTCCCAGCCACTTCAGTCCAGCACTCTTTCTGGCTGAGCAAGAGTTTGTTTCTGAACAAGAACAGCACAAGATGAACTTCTGCCCTTGTAAAACACCAGTGATTATCTCATGCTGCAGCCACCCTGGGTCTGTCAAGGGTCTGCAGTTTCAGAAAACAGAGCACACACATTGTTAACCAGTACTGCATGACTAATTACCGCAGTAGCAAATGGGACCTCGTTATTCAAACATAGCTGGATACTTTTATTATTAACATCTATTCCACCTACAACTCAAAAATACAACCTTGCACAAAGAAGTAACTATCCCTATTTTTCCCCTCATTCAGTAGGAAATAAAATTCTATGGTTACATTATGTTTTCCAAAAGCTTCTTTCAGCTCATTTTGAGCTTCACCTGTTGTCAAATCCATCTCATTATGCTAATGACCATATAGGACTGGAAGGCTGAATTAAAGACAGGCCTGCACGCAGCCCAGCACATAATGTGCACACCATGAGGCAGCTGGAACCTGCAGCACAGCCTCGTGAGAAGCGTGAGCCATTCGAGTCCACGAGGTCTTTAGCAATGGCTGGGTCCACGGCAGCACAAGCGAGCATGGAACTGGGAAGGCAATCCAGCCAAGAGCCTATCGAAAGGATACTGGGGATTAGTTTTCACCTACACTGGATTCTTGAATGATTCTCTGTCAGCAAAGCAGATGGGACAGAGAAGGACACGCAACATCAGCTTAAACTAACGGTGAAAGCAAAGTCTCTGGTTTTCCCTGTGGTACCCTCAGTCAGAAGCCCATTCTCCTGACACTCCACCTCACACCCCATCGTTCCACTTGAGTTCGTAATTATTAATAATTCACACATTTCTTAAGTGTTTTCTGCAAGTCATCATCCCACATACAAACAACTACCAGGACTGAGTACTCGCGAAGATCATGACAGCTTCAGTTCCATCTTGGGCCTCCTCGTTTGTCCATCTCAATTACACGCAAGTCTTCAGCAGCCACCACGGAGCAAAGCCTGCCCTTGTAAGGCTGTTCTGCTCTTGCATTCCACATCGACTCTCTTTCGGTTTCATTAGTAGGAGAACTTAATTTAACCTGTTGTGTTTGACATTACGGACTATTTAAAGACACAGCACTGTGCTGAGCTTAGCCGCATGGCTCCAGACTCAATTACCCCTTGGCTTCCTTAGACACTACAAAACAACTTAGGTTGTTTCTTATTTTTGCCTCTGTATTCTCTATTTTGCCATGTGAATTGCCATGTTCAGAGGAGCAGCCCTTGCTTCTCCATTGATTTTCACACATATCACAGATTCCATCACAATATAACTGACATGACATGGACTTTAAGCCAATCAGTTAGGCAAATTTGCTTCTTACTCCTCCTTTTTCCCCATTTGCTGTACCTAACTTTCCCATCCCTGAAATCCAAGATTCCCCATGAAACTTAACACAGACTTAGATGAGAGGGATTAGTGGTATTATCTGGGTTGGGGTTTTTTGGGTTGGTTTGGTTTTCATGGCAGAACAATAAATGCAATTCATCCAGATGCTTGGACTGCTTCACCCACCACAATAACCACACACAGTCTATGGTCAAAAGAAAAACGAGAGGAAAAAAAAAAAAAAGAGAGAAAAACAAGAGTGGAATAGATGGAGCTTTCAGCATGAGGACTTTGTACAGTGCCTGTATACTGCGAAATCTCTCCTAACCTGGAACACCAGGTATCTCAATATTTACACTAAATATTTGTTTTCTATTCCTACTTTGGTTTCCTAACAAAACTGAGCAAATTAAGCTCAAATATACAGTTTTAATATATCTTTATTCAGAATTTAATACAACTTGCGTAGGACTTGATGTTAAAGGGGCTCCCCTCATACACAGAGCCAACTACAGAAGAGATTGAAATTCAATTTCCAGACTTTTTCCTTGTATTAATTGATTTTTAAAGCCCACAGAGGCCTCACAAATGAGTGGGCACAGACAGACTGCAGCAACAACATGTTCTGAATCAATGTTTGTAAAGTTTACACAAGCACACATTATTATAAGGGACTTTTAAAGAAAAGTGCTGAAGTTCTTCATTAAGTATCTCATCAATGTAGCCCATGACTATTTTAAAACATCTTTATTTTTACAGAGGTAATAACAACCTCAGAGTAATGCTAATTTCTTTAAGAAGTAATCAGTTTCAATCACAGGAAACAATTACATTTTGAAATTCAGTGCCAGTGGCTTTGCAGACAAATACTTTAATTTAGTCCTCCAGATTGAAGAGCAAAATGAGATTTCCTGATACTTACGCACCGTACCTGCAAAAAGGCCAATGTAATAAAACTGTCTTTGCAATTTGCCTCAAATCCGATTCTGATCTGATCCAGAAAAAGACACAAGAATTCTTTATTAATCACCAAGTCAAATTTGTTTCAGGACAAAGCTTGCTAAGCAACTACTCTGTGTCCCTTTAAAGACACCACATTCCCAGTACACAAATGTCTACACAGACCATGGCACATTAGGACCAACACTCATCCTGGCCTTATCTCCTGCCCTCCAATGTAACAGAAGAGCAGCAATGCAAACTCTCAAAGACTGAATCACTTTGACAGCAGCTACTGAAAACAGAAGTGATACCGTCCACATACTTCACATCGTTATTCCACAACTACCTTGTTCTTAAAATTCACCTGTGCTATTACCACTTTTATTTGATAAATAACAAAGCTGAACTCACCTGACTGCCACCATGCTATCTTGCCTACTCCAGCCAAAGCATCTCTGGAACAGAGGAAATGATGATCCAGAACGGCCCAAGTCCCAGGCACAGGAGGTAGGGGAAGGCTTTGTCCTCTGCCTTGCTTTGTGCTAACCTTACAATCCTCTCAAAACACAAAATGCACTATAAAAATAATCATGTTTTATGCAAGCACAGCAGAGTTCCCTCATGCAGGGGCAGAAAAGCAACAAGAACATCGCCCTGCCACAGCAAGCGGCTTTGGGGAGGTAATTAGCAGCTTCCCTGCAGACCTGCGACACAGGTTTTGTCACTTCCCAATATAAATGAATATGCTTTGCAAAGGTTTCATGAAAGACCAAATAGCTCAGAGTCACTGCACACGTCTTCTTAAATGTCAGCTAAAAGAGAACAACTAAAAGGAACAAGGAAAGGCAAAACAAGTGAAATAATTTTCTCCCCATCTTGTACAGGAGGAGACTTGGTTAGAATACAGCATTACTGGAACGTTCCTGACAGGCAAAGGAACAGGTACAAGCTATTCCCACATCAACGTATGAAGGGAAAGTGAACTCACACTGTTCCTCGGGCCTGGCGCTGGTTGAGCGCTGCTGCCAACTGGAGCCAATGCCCAGGGCTGGTAACAGCAGAGCTAACAGACAGGGCCTCCTTCCTCACCTGCAGCTCAACTCCTGCTTCCCTTTTTCCCCGTAAGAATCAAAACTCAGATTCTGCAAAGGTATGATTTGTCTTGACAGTGGTCATTGCAATCCTGCTCACTCTGCAGTAAGGGTGACTTGGAGTTGGAAGCATGAAATCAGACTGAAATACACATCTGGTGCTCAGGAAGAACGGGTGACAATGGGCAACTCCGGAGAGAATTGGAGGATTCCAAAGGGAGTGTGAGGGAGGTCCCTGACCCTCTCTCTACAACACCAACAAGGCAGTAGGAATATTGAAGGAGTAAATGTCTCCTGCCTACCTAGTAGTAATTTATGAAAGCCAAAGCTTATGCCTGAACATGGATTGCTGTCTCACCCACATCTTCTGACAAACAAAACATGCTCCGGAGCAGACAATGAGAACTGTCTGACATAACAATGTGAAAAGAGCACAAAGCTGTTCCACGTGTTCGGTGTGCTGCTGATTAAACTTCCGTGTGCAAGGTGCCAACTATTTTCATATACAAAGAGCTACCACTTGCAATATATTTTCTCCTTTAATGTTTTAAAAAAAACCCAACAAAACAAGAGTGACCCACTCTGACCACTGCATATGAAACAGACACAGACATCCACACACTTCAAACAAGAAGATCAGGAATTTTGCTGGGACATCATCTTTTCCCCTCACACGCAAGAAAGACGTTGGCACATATGAAATGAAGCTTTTTATCACAGAGAAGCATTTTGCAATGTTTGCTAAAGAAGGTCAGATACCGAACACATGTGATCTGTCCACCCCCCAGCCTGACTCTTCTCCCTTGGAACACTCAGTCTCCTGCACTATCTGCGCTCATCCACATCCCCCTCACTGCCACCACTGCCCTGCCCAATGTGTTTCATGATACCACCAGGCTCACATCCGTTCTTCAGCTTATGAATCTTTCAGGGTAGATTTGTCCGACTGTTTCTGTAAGATCTGTCACACTCATGTATGTTGCAACAACAACAAATCAAACTGAACCCCACAGTACAATCACCTAAGCAAGATAAAGTTCTGTACCTCCCATTCTCATTTAAGAACAGTCACATTTCTGTGCAATACTTGCACTTCTTACACATTTAAATACAAAAATAACTACAAACTGGGCAAGAACAGGAGACAGCAGAGCAGAGTCTCACTGAGTCCCAAACGCACTTGAAAGCTGTGCTTTAACCCAGTTAACTAATAAAGCAGATGAGAAGAAAAAACCCTTACATTTGCTTTCTTTGTTCTCCTTACAGATCTACAGGTGTGATAAAAGAAAACGTGATAATAATTTTTATCACTGAACGCTCCACATGCGTGTTTCTACCTGCCAAAACAACATTACCATTGTACTACCATGCTCATTCTTGATGGCATCAGCAAAAACCTGTGGTTTCCCTATTTCGTTTGTAATCAAAGTAGGAAGTTGGCCACCCTTTCCTCCATTCAAAGTTCTGTGCACTTTTACAGTAGTATGTAATTATCCCAAGATTAATAAAAATCTGTAAACAAAGGTAATTGTGAAATGTAATTCTCATTCTATGTTTTTAAACAATTAAAGTTTAAAAATTATTCCCAGCAATAATGGCAATATCTAGAGTGCCAAAACAGTCCTTCAGAAAGTGTTAATTCTTTTGTCCCCAAACTGTTTCTCTTGGACTTAAGAGCGGCCCAGTTAAACATCCTGAACATGCATAGCTTTTGTACCCTGAATTGTTTCAGTATAGAACAAAGCTACCAACGTTACAGCTGAGGGAACAAGCTAAAAATACACTATGTTGTTTGAAAGCCCATGGACAAAATCATGCAGCACTTCCCTTCCATCTCAATGGAGGAGGAAAAACTGAAAAACAGAAACAGGAAATTCCTACAGAACAAATATTCTGGAAAGGACTAAAAACATTTTCTTTACATTTGTCTACGTCAAATGAAGCAAAAGATGGATACTTAGTTCTTTCCATTTATACAAAGAAAAATACAGGATGAAGGTGGGTTTTGGTTGATAAACCATCATCATACAAATACTGGACAATCCCCCCAGTGCGGGCTGAAAACCACAAACAAATGAGCTGCAAGCTTAGCACTTTGGCTTTTGTGTCACGTAAGAAAGATGCTATGGAAAACCAGGAGCTATCTGACAGTAGGGGAGAGAAATATCCGATGTCAACAAGAAACACAATGTGAAACTTATCCGTACAGAAAGGAAGCTATCTGCACAGCGAAATGAAAATATGAGCGTGTAAACAAACACAAAGCAGGCTGAGCACCACATGCTCCCTGCAAACATGCCCAAGCGTTCTCAGAACAGTTCTGTTGTTTGGATCAAATACACCATCACAACACGCAACTGAGTCAATTTTCCCCAAGGTCCCAGTCTTCCATCAGGGAACCTCCCCAGCGTGCCCGGCAGCCACAGGGCAAAAGCTTCTGCCTGCAAAGGATCCCTTTTGCACCAGGGAGGCAGAACCAGGCAGCACCACAGCCAGGGCTTTCACCTTAAGTCCAACACGGGAATAGTTGTGTCTCCATCACTTGATCCAAAGGACACCATACATTAAGCATAGGTAACTGCAAAACACCTTTAACAAAGGCTCCCCTCAGGACAGAATGTGGCCTAAAATACCTCCAACTGCTACACTTTTCTCACAGGGCAAAGAAGGCAAGAGAAGGGAAGTGAAAGAAAATAAGCATGGGTGCATGTCACCTCTGCTCAAAAAGATAATGAGAGGAAGAAGGGTTGGGCAATCCCTTGCTCCTGTAAGAGTAAGTCAAATTATGTGCAAACAAGAAAGGACAATCCAATATGAAGAGACACTCAAAGCATTTCCTTCTCATTGACAAATATAAAGTTTTATCTCAATTCAGACCTGCACACGAGCAAAAAATTCTGATCATCTCACTAAACACAGCCCATGCAGTCTTGCAGCATTACAGCTCACTCTCTATCGGCAGTCGGCCCCGATCCGTAGGCTGGATGGGGTTTGCCATCCCCACTCTGTAACAGCAGGAATCCCCTTAGGCCAGAAAAGCTCTTTTCTTGTGCACAGCTGAGCTTGTGGGGAAGCAGGATTTGGCCCACACACATTACATTTATTAAGCAGGTTCTAGCAGTCAGAAAATGTCTCCTCCAATCTCACAAGTTTTAGTGTTGCTTGGTAACGCTGCACCTAAAATCAGAGCTTGTTTCAGTGTGCTCCCAGCACCAGGCAGCACCAGCAATTCCAAACACAGCAAACACGCGCAGCCCAGCTTCAAGAAGTGACAGACAGACAGACAGTGTGCTGTGCTGTGCTGGGGAACGGTATGTGCTCTGAAGAGTCAGGTTTGGTGCAAAGCACGCTGCTCTCTTAATTCACTCAGTAAATGCCAAGTTTACTAACTAGTGCATTTCTGTCATTCTTGTCAAAGAGATAAAATACAGAACTTCTTATTACCGAGTGCCTGGAGAAGCTTGGGGTTATTTCTCCTCACAGAGGGTGCTTGGGTCATCTCTGACTACTAAAGGTTCAAACCTGAATTTCAGAATTTAGAGAGCATTCCAAAGAAAAAGCATGCCTTTTTGTGCAAGGGACTTCCTTACTCAAAGAGCAGTAACAAGAAGGTAAAATCGCATCTTAAATCATTTGGGCTCCTCTCAGCACAATCCTGTGCTCCCTAACAACAACCTAAACCACCTTCCCACTGCTCCGCTGGGAAGCACCCAGTGCCTGATCGTTGTTTCCATTTTCTCCCTACAAAACAGTATTCCATATGTCTTTCATTTACATCAGCCACTTCTTGAGCACAGTAAGCAGAACAAGTTATCAGTTATAAGCTTACACAACACGTCCTTCATCCATTTTTTCTTGCAACATGCCATTTTTATGAAAAAAGCAATTGCATTTATTTGCCATTGCTGTGTAACGCTGCGTGCATACGCAGTTCCATTATTTCTTGCACTCTGCTCTGACTGCCTCCTTCTCCTAACAGCTCAGCTACACACAGCACATCACCCCACGTCACCCGATGGGAGGGTGCTGCACAACAGCTCCCACATACCCCGGGACATGGTCAGTGGATGGGGCCAACAGGCTCTGCTGGAGCCCAGAGCAGTGGCGTGCTACAAGAACACCCCTGTGACTCTGCAAAAGGCTACATTTCCTATCGCTTATCAGGTTACAGGTGTGGCCTCCGTTTGCATTTTTTAGATTATTATTTCCTGCTAGGTCTGGAACTCTGTGAAGCTAAAGGGCTGATGTACGGAAATTCCTTCTGCGTTCTCAACTCGATTTTCTGTATTTCCTGCCCTGAACTGGGAAGCACTATTGAATTACAGAACAAATCCAGAAGTAAATCTGTCAGTCTCATCTGACACCTGCAACCTCCAACCCCAGCAATCCAAACTTGCCAAACGTGTGCTGCGGTTAGTGAATAATCTATAAAAGCTTCCTTAGTGTGGCGGGTATATATTAACCTTTAATTATGAAACACTAAACCAAATAGCAGAGATTTTCCAAGCTTCTTCCAGGCTTAAAAAGCAACTTAAAGCGAATTTTAAAAGAAGCTTTGCACTGCAGTGAAGCCCTGTCGTATCTCGAGGAAAGGCCTCTACAAAGGACTACTTTCACCATGCTCACGTTGCTCTCTAAAATGCCGTTTGCTTTCAGTACAGTAAACATGCGCTGCCTGTATGAACAACTCAAGTGCTGAAAGAACAGGAACAATAGTGGGAACTTGGCTGCCTCCCAGCATCGGCGACATGGACAACAGCATGGGAAAGCAGAAACTGAGTCAAAACAACTTTAGATCAAAATATTAGTGGACAGGCAGAGAAGTTACCTCTGCTTTGTATGTAGAAATGAGGTTTAACAATCCACTTCAGCCTCGTATCAGAAGCACACTCGCTATTTTGGACTCCAAGTGAAGGGCAGAGGGGCAGGGACAGTCGGTCCCCCAGTTCCAGCCACTCTGAGCCCAGAATGACACAGTCACGATCAAAAAAATGCCAGGTCTACAAATGGTTGCATCATACTGAATACAAAACTTACTGCTCCGAGTTAACCTAGAATGCACTATTTCATGAAAGCATTTTATGGTAAATTAAACTTAATAGCACACCTAATTATCACAAACTGTCTTGGATTCCACACAGTTTCCCTTGCGCAAGCTTGGAAGCTGTGCGAGGGCGAGTGACCTCCCATGGCTGAACAGCACTCCCTCGCGTTCCCGCAGGGAAAAGGCTTCCTTCACCAGGACTGGTTTTTGTTTGCTTGCTCTTAGCAGTGACACAAAGTTAGAACTTCTCTTCTACAGGGGTATTCAGGAGCTGGGAAAATACATTTCCAAATGGCTTTTTCCTTGCAACAGCGCTTTGTTTACTCAGATAATCTGAAAGGCAGGTTTAGCTGCTGATATCGGCACAGCAGATGAACCTCAGACACTGCCTGGGTGGGAGGGATTTTTAAGTCTTTGGAGAAAATGTATGCCTGAAATGCGATTGTCCTGGCAGCAAGAGTAAACGCTGTAACAGAATGGCAGTACAGTTTCCTCAGGAAACCCCCAGGTAGCGCAGACGAAGGGAAGCCACAGAGAACGTGTTCCCTCCCTTAACGCAGGGATAACCACAACTCGTGGCACGCAGGCCAGTGAGTAATGTTTCCTTCCAGTACCCATCAAAATGCTGTCGCACTGACATGCCACGGCAGCACGGTTATTATCCAGCTGCCACTTCCTTTGGAGTCACCTGATAAGGAGGTATCAAAACCACTCTTCAAAGATAGCAACTACGATCTTGTCAAAACTAACATTAGATCTTACTTTTTTACTTAAATATCCCAATTTTCTTTTGATTTTATAATTATTGTTTAATGACTGTCAAAAAAGAATAAGATGATCTTTTTAAACCATGGTGCTGCAGGGTAACATTTGACATAAAACATGCCATTCTGAAGGTGGCTCTAGCAGAAGCCGCCACCAAAGTCGCAGCCGCCTTCTGATCATGGTACTAAAAACTGCACCCAGCACCGTTCATGTGCTGACAGCAGCCCTCCTCTCCCCACAGATACTGTAGTGCCTGTTCACAATCAGCCAGGGCTTCTATTCTTTTCCCTCAGCACCTATTCTGGAACAGATCCAGATCTTTCCCATCTCTTGCCAGCTCTGCCCCCACTGCAAGGAGCCTGGCCTCCACTCACCACGCTGGCTTATGTTTCCCGGCCCTACTTGTGGCACGGATCACCATTTATCAGTGTGCTCCGACAGTAGCCTCAAATACATCAAAACCAAAATTGCAACATCAGAACTGGGGCACCCCGCAAAACGCCCTGGGGCAGGAGCAAGAATTGCTCACAACTTTGCAACAGCTAAGGACAGGAACAGAACCCACTGAGAGTGCTCCCCTAGCAGCTCTGTCTACAATCAAGCCAAAAAAAAAGCTGGTTACCGGACAAAGGACACAACAAAGGAACAGGAAACCTCACTACTGTGGCTGCATACCTGGTGTGCTGACCACGTCGACAGCGCGACCAACGCAAGCAGCTGGACAACAGACTATTATGCTGTACTTAGAGGACTCCTTGTGCAAGTCAGACCTAAAGATGTCTTGTAACAGCTACAGCAAAGCTCCTCACCAGCTGGAAAAGGGATGATGAATACCCCATGTACCCTGGAAAACACTCAAATATAATAAACATAGCACATGGTCACTGAAAGGCTGGCACTTGAATATATTATTATGATAATGAACCAATTAAAGATGATTAAAAGATCACAGCTAGGAGGAAGGTACATGGTAGAGCACAGAAGGAAGTGATGACGTGGAATACAGAGAGCTATGATTCAGTCTCTGAATTTCAGCTGAACTGCAGGCGACCACAATGCATATGGCGATCAGTGCACAGTGCTCTGCTTTACACTTATCTGAACGTTTGACTGAAGGGGCCCAAAAACCAACTACAGTCTGTAGCTGAAAACATGACTGAAAGTCACTCAGTAAGTTTGGATTCCAGGCTGATGGAAAAGGCAGCAAGAGGAGTCAGAGCTGACACCAACTGGACAGTAAACAGCCAGCCCCCAAAACACCAGGAAGAACAGCACCACTAGCAGCCTACAGGAAAGCACAGGCTACGGCAGGACCGAGCCCCGGCAGTCCTGGCAGGGGCTGCAGACAGACCTCCAAGGCAGCCTGGTCCTTTTTTCCCCTATCACCCACAAAAGCTCAGTTGTACGCCAAAAAGGTTATTTCTCACACTATTGACACAATCAGAACGGTCAGCAGTAAAGAAGGATCGCTGGATTGCTGGAGTCACAAACATACAAGCTTCAGAGAAATTCCTCCTAACAATGAACACAATTATAGTATGAAGAGACAATTTACTGAGTGAACCAGACAGAGTGATGTTTGACTCCTGCTTTTCCTCCTCTCAAAAACATCAACTGATTTGACCAAAACCAGGCTCCGTTATCACACCAGCCAGGAACTTCTGGATTCTTGTACAGTCATCCTAAAGACTCCTTAAAGTCTTATACCGCAATCCGCAAGGCTCCATCAGCACCCTCAGCGTTCCTCTTTTACTCTTTTAGGAGGGGTTTGGTACAGTTGCAGCAATACTTCTCAGTAGTTCTCATTACTCCATCTTCTGTCATCAAGAAGTCCATGCTCTTCCCTAGGAACCTGCTTCTCAGTAATCCCCGTTTCGTTGTTTAAAGCAAACCCCAACCGAGAGCAAGCTGCAGTATTTCCAAGCCCTGTGACGTGCCTCATCAAGAGTGCAAACGATCCAGGTTTGATAAACTTGCTCTTCTTTATTACAACTCAAATTGAAAAGGGAGCTCAAGGTTGAAATACTGGACAAAATTCTGCTTGCATCTAACACAGCCAACTGAACAAAACATTTTGCCGGACACAAAGACTACGCTGTGCTCAAAAAATATCAGGAGGATTTCTTTTGACAATTTTCCTACCCATCACAATGATAAACATCCTGTTCAATGAGTGGGCCTGCTGACATCCAAGAACTCCACCACTGTGTAGGAGTAAAACAAATACACAGAAGAGATACAAGCTATCAATAACTCAGAACAGCAGCTTTAAAAGTGGATTTTCATTATAATATTTCTTAATTAAGAGTTACAGCTTCTTCAGGTATGTCTGCTTAATGAATAAAGTATCTTAGCTCCCCAAGACAGATTAAATAACACAAAGCTTGACAACTAACCCCAACATCTCCAGTTTCTCCTCATTATAACGAGAACTGATAAGTATCTCCTTAGCAGCCTTCAGCTGTAACAACACCACAAAGTGACAAAAGGCACAGCTGTGTTTTTCCCTTAACATTTCATTTTTTTATATATCTTTAATATCATTGATATCACAATTGCCCTTCCAATACTTCCTTGCAGAAAGAGAGCATACACTAATGAAGACGCCTAAGAAATACCTGAAGGCCCCTAAAGGAGCACATAAACACAAAAAACGTAACATATTTGTTCTGCTACAAACTAAAACTGCACGATATGAGACATCGTCCTGGTCATCTTCTGGACTGATTAAAAAGTTTGGTTTGGTTTTTTTTTCCTGGCCTTATGGAAAATCACCAGATACATCTGAAAGCAAAAAAGCATTCAGAGATCTCTTAGACTTCCCACACTCGCAAACCACAACAAGCATCCGCATCTGATACGTCACGCTAATTTTTTGAAGTGCAATTTAAAGAAAGCTCTTATCTTAAAAATGTAGCTCATCAAACGAAAAACCAGCAGAAATGTCCAAAGACTTCCATGTTGTACAACACTACAGCCTCCAGCAAGAAAAGATTTTAAAGAAAATACCGAGTTCTTCAAGTACCATCTTCTTTCCAAGCTGCAAATTTATTTATAGTAGGTAATCTTATTTCACTACTAATCAAAGTATAGACAGGGCAAAGACTGTAAAATTGAACAAGGAACACCAACTCTTTGCTACATTTTCAAAATGTGCTAGCAAACAGCAAACATTAAAAGGTCTGAAGTGTCAGTGCTGATTACATGCTGATTTATAGCTGAAAAAAATGCTAATTAATGCAGACAATACCCCAAAAAATGAGACCTGATATTCAATTAGTACAGAAGAAATTAAAACATTAAATAATTCAGTTCAAAGTCAGATAGTATCTATTTACGAAGGCTTTAAAGATAAAATTCATCTTTTATAAATGTGAAAATATCAGTCAAATAGCAATTGCTGTGCAAAAGCAATCCTCTAAGGCTGGCAGCCCAGCACAGGAAAGGAGCCTGTGAAAAAGAGCTTTTCACTGAAGAGGGCCCTAAGGATTGTTTGACAAGGAAGTGCTCTCTGAGATAAGCAAACCTGTTAACACAGTCAAATTAAAAATAAGTAAGGAACTGGAAAAATACACGCTTGTAGAGCCATCGGTACCGGGCATTTTACTGAAATAGCAGGCAGCAGCTCTAGCGAGCAGCAGGGGAAGGGGTGCTTCAAAGCAGTTGCCTCCAGAGAGAAAGGCAGCTTTTAAATGAGTATTTCTAATGTGCAGTATGCAAAACTATGTCTAACCATGGGAGCTGTAAACAAAGAGGCAACTCCACTTACTAAGAGGGTATTCTGAGGAACATTTAAGCAGGCTGCAGCTCCACATTTTAAGTGAGTATTAAAGATAAAATAGCCCTTCTCACCCCAAATAAATCCCAAGTTTAATGTTACTATTCAGAAAGAGCACAAAGAAACTACAAAGCAAAGCCATTGCTATATGTGAACATTCTCAGGATTCCTGAGAACAGTTAAAAATGTCCAGCTCTGTAAGGGCAGTTACACTCAAGAGTACACTTACCCACAAATATTGCAGCAACTTCAGCAAACGTGGACAGTAATAATACTCCATCTTCTAAAGCACAAAGTTAATGCAGAACCATGCTCATCAGAGTCTGCCTCCCCACTCCTCCCCACCTCCAGTCAAAGTTAAAAGCAGAGCGAAGAAGCAATTAAAAGCAACATGAATAATGTACGGTGTCTGTTTATCCGGCCCCACGTCACCACGCTGAGCTCTGTGCCTTTAACAGATGCTGTGGCTACTTATAAGCAGTAGCTGAGCTACCGGCACCATGTGACTTAACCACTTGTTATTTAGCATCTAACTGCTCCGACTTCTCCCATCTCGGTAATCTGTAATGTGTTAGTCTAGAATTAATAATAGTACTTAGGGTTTCGCACTGAGCTCTTCATCTGGAAGGAAAGAGAAGCTTCTAAACCCACTCTGTTTTCAGGCTGGGTTATGAAACGTTATTACCGCCAGCACAGTTGTCGGGGTTGCTGGCTGACCTTATTTTTCAGTAATGTACAAGAAAATGAAAAACAAAAACAAAAAAACCCACACACAAAAGAAAAGCTCCTGCTTTTAATATAAAAATGACTTTTGTGACCAAGAAGAAACAGACACAACAAAGTGTCTTTTTTTCTATATCCCGGAATGTTCCCAGCAAACCAATACTACCAAAAAAGGAAGAAAGCCTGGGCAAACCGAGTTATTAACCAACACTGGGTCATCCTCCTCTGGGCTGTCCTAGACTAAAAGAGGAAGCAGAGTTAAATGACCAAACAGAGATAGGTGTTTTGTGAAGAGCAATTTGGGAAATCGTAACACTTCTATCTGTCCCTACTCTTCTGAGCTATGTCCTTTGTTTTTGACGGGAAACGGAAAGACGAGGGACAGAAGCCAGGCAAGGGAGGAGCCCAACTGCCTTCCCCCCTCCCAGTAACGCTCAGGCTCTCACCTGTCCCAGGGGATGCCAACATGGAGAGGACCCAGAACAGCTTCCAGGACTCCACAGACTCCTTTCTTTAAAATTTTGCTTCTGGATTTTTAAGAAAAAAATACCTCCCACTGTTCCAATCACCACCTGTAAGACCTTGTACAGCTGACAAATGCTGTTGATTTTCTTCCAGGCTGATTCAGTTTTTAGGTTCACAGAACAATTGGCACATGATGATTTTTGAGGACATCAGTTCTCGTCTGAGAAGGAATGAGGCTGCAATATTAGAGGTTTTATACAATCCAAAGATGAGAAGGCTTGCTTTGCAATGGGTAGGAGAGCGTCCTGTCACAGCCAGAACTGGAAACAACTAGTGATGGGTGACAAGCCAAACTATAAATTCATCTGCACATGTTGATACAATATTTATCTTCCCTCTCTTGCAGTTCATTTCCAAATTATTTTTAAGAGTCAGCTCATGATTTTCTTAAACAAATCCTCCTCCGCCCACACATCGCAGTCTCAAGTAAGTGCAGCTTTACACGGATACCATTATGGATACCAAATTTCCCTCACAAACAGAAAAAAACCAAAGCTAAATGTAAAATAAATAAATAATTATAACCAGAGACTGCAAAATAATGCATGCCTGTGTGGGTTTCGTACCAGAGTGTTCTGTTTTAACCATAAAAAGCAGCAGTGGTTAAAGCCCACAGCTGTATTAAATCTGCCCTGGTTCCAGATGAAAGCGCAATCCCTTTGGCCCAACAGAGCAAGCGCAGTTGCTTCCATCGAGGGCACAAACCACACAGTACATTCCTCAGTTTTTGATTCACACGACTCCTATCAGTCTTGACTGACTTAATCAGGAATTGAGGTTTGTGACTGAACATCAGAGAATTAAGGACCTGTGTCAGCTGTTATGGAATCATTACGACTTATGAAAGACAGTACTTGAAAACATCACTAATTCACCACAACCTTCAGAGGTGGTTAAACCTGGAAGCTACTGCTGTTCAGCACAGAACACCTTTCCTTTCCACCAGGAGCACTGCATCTTTGAAAGCCATGATGCCTTTTAAGGCTTGTAATGCTGACAGCACTGAAGACCTTTTTTTTTTTAAAAGACACACAGAAAAGTGCCTCACATAGTAAAACCACAGATGATGACAGTCCAGCAATGGTGCTGGAATCTTTATAAAAGCCCTATAGCTAAAAACATGCTATCTAGATGCTAAATTTCCAAAGTATCATCCTTCACAATGTCTACCACCAACTCCGTATCAATTGTGTATTGTAATAGTTTGATTTCAAAAAAGTCCTACGTAAAGTTTAAAATAACCCATTATTATTATTATCATCATCATTATTATTTTTTCTGCAGAAACAAACCCATACTACTACATCCTGCTTCCATTTAGAATTGTGTTCATCCATTAGTATCTAGTGTTTTAGCTGTCCTGGAAAAGGTCATCCAAGTAGTTGTTTATTATCACAGGCAAATGGGAAATAGTACAACACATGCACATTAATTTAAGTTAGTTTGTCAAATATCAAAGAATATCAAAGTTCATTACACCACGTTAGTAGTGAATATGAATGAAAGCGACTCTTTTTCTACAAAAAACCAAGCCAGTTATCACCTTCTCGTTAGGAAGATAACGATATGAGTGATTAGCAAGAGGTACTGTAGCGTATTACCTGTCACTCGCACAAGAAAAAGCAAGTAATCTCAACTAAACAGGCAGATTAGAAACTGTTCAAATGAAACAGCAACAGTTCTGTTTCCTTCTAATCCTCTTTCAAAGGTGCACTAAGCAAAACACAGCTTGGATTCCAATTCAGAGAAAATCCGTCACTTAACAGTGATTCTCCTATCGCTCTGTGTCACCTCTCTCATCCCAAATTCAAACACAACCACAACGCATCTCTCCACCAGAGGGAAGTATTGAATCATACTGATGAGAATGGTGACAGCAAACCTCTCTGTATGCCCTCCAAATGAAAACAGAAGAAATGGTTTAATTTTACACAATCTTCTGCGATATCTATGTTGGGCTTTGAAAAATATGAAAAATATGGCAAGTTTTCCACCCCCAAAACACATGTAAAAATCACTTCTCTGCACCTGCCCACTCACACTTAACATGCACAACGGGCAGAACATCCTTTTGGCTACAATGGGACTGCAGAACAAGTACACCACAATCAGGCCTTTCAAAGCAATACAAAGGTGTGAAGCACCCTGATCCTCCTGAATTCCAGTGGATGCTGGACATGTCAGTTCTTTTTAGTGGGGCTGACAGCCTTCCTTCCCTGTCTCAGGCTACACCTCATGAAGTCCAAGGTTTATTCTGAGTAGCCTCAAACTTAATGACCACGTAAACAGTCAGAGTTATCTAAGTACGCTACCTGAATCGTTCCATTACTCCAGCACTCTTTCTGATAGCACTTTTCTCACACCTATTCTACCTTGTCAATGACATCTTCACATATTTGCACTGCAAGGTGATGGCAGGTAACAGCTTCTAGAGACTGGATAAGAACTGTCAATTTAAGATGAACATTCAACTGAAGTCCATGCTAAGAATGGGAAAGACAAGGGAATTCCAGCCCTTCGATGTCTTCCATGAAGTTGTAAGAGTAGAACCAGAACAATATGAGCCTGTATTCAAAACTCCTATTAGGAATCTTTTTAACAAAATCCTTATAGGTTTGTGCTTTCTCTTTTTCCTCATTAGAAGAGAAAAAAGAACTCACTCCGTTCCTTTAGGTTTTAATCTTTTCGTCTGTTAAAGGGCTGTAAATTGCAGTGTGAGTAATCACAAACCCAGGATCTCTGCTGAGGGCAGTACACTCGGTCACCACACGAGTGTGCTCGCAGACTGAGGACAGACGGCATTTGACCTTGGGACAGTGGAAGAGGTTTGAAAAAATGTAGGATACCCTGATTTTCAAGGCACAGCATTTGCAGTGTTCATAACAAGTCCCTCCAGTAAGGAAGAATTCCACCGGCAGCAGAAGAATTATAGAGTTCTGTGCTGTTTATGTGGGTTTTAAACCCTTTATTTTCCACAGAAAAATCTGATATTTCATTTACTGTGTAACTTTTGGAAGATCCAGGTCTTTGCCTTGTATTTCAGAACAACATCTGGACATAGGATGCTACTTCTCAACACAAAATTTGTGTGGGCTAAAGTCAGGAAATCCTTCAGCAAAGAGAACATCATCATCATGGGAATTTACCCCAAAAGTATGCACATTAGAGACAAATCAGACTACCTAAACAAGTCAGCTGTTATTCTTCACTGTGTGCTGCCTACAGAAAGGAAATTAAATCCATCAGTTTTCAGCCTATTGACGTGGTTCTATTTGTCTGCACAAGCTTCCGGAAGAGATCTTCTGGAATCTAACCAGTTTTCATTATCTAAGCTGAGAAATAAACAAAAAGCATAATGATCGAGACCCATCTTAAGATTTCAGGATGGAAATTCATGAAATTCTGAAAGAATGAACAAGCTGCATGGTTAATGCTTGTTGTTGGCAGATTTGCCATACACCAGTGTGGTGGAATCCCAAGGAGAACCCTTCTCTGCCAGTTAAATTCCTACTGCTTGGAAGACACATACTTTCTTTCACAGCTATTCCCAAGAGGAAAACAGTGCTGAATGTAGTAGTCCAGGTTGCATCTCCTTTTTCTGTCCCCTAGCCCTTGCCCAAGACCCTCCCTCAAAACAACGTACCGTCCCGTTATCCATCCTTTTGTCCTTATAAAAACTGTGGCGGCTTCTCTGAGCAGAAGCAAATGAAAAGCTTGTTCCATCTGGTTTGTCTGAACTCTGCTTGGTCCACTCTGTCCTAGAAGCCTGTGAAAACAAAGGTATGTATGTTGTTACTAATACACGCATACACATGCATACATGTATAAAATGTCCTTTTGAATGAAAACAAAGAAAGCTCGAAGCTGAAAATGCAAAATGGAAGGATTATACCCATTGGCATCCAATGGGCTATGCATTAATGTAGTAACACATCACTGTGCTAAGCGAACCGCTTGCACTCCAAAGACAGCATCAGCAGTGGTTTCACACAGAAATGGGCACTCTTCACCCAGTAAAAAAGAAAGAAATTTGTTTCCTTCAGAATAAAAAAAAAACAAACCACAAACCAAAAAGAAAGCCCAACAAAAAACTCCACAAAGATCACTGTTGACAACTTATAAAATAAACCCAAACTGTTTCTTTTCCAATAATTAGAAAATTGCAGAGTTAAAACATTAACATCCTAGGTTCAGAGCATTACTAAAATCATGTGAACATGTTTTCAAGCTTTTTCAGCTCTCCATGGAAACATCAAGAAATATTTATACACTTGAAACAAAACTCTAGTCATCCAGCACAACACAAATGCCTCAAGAAAATACAACCCAAAAGGAAATGAACTCTACTGAAAATGATGCCTCTGCTCACTCGCTGCAGTCACAACTGAAGAACAGTACAGAGACATACTGAGTTATAGAAAAAATAGGATAACATTTGGGAATACCTTTTTATCCTCATGGAAGAAAGATTCTGACTGAGGTGTCACCTTGTGTTTCCACCCATTATCCACGCTCTCCAAGGGGAAGCTTTGCCTGGATCGGTATAGATCCTTTCTTCCCCTTATTTCTTGTATGAGCAGCAGGTTGTCTTTTCCTTGGCGGCTCTTTTCTGAGTAGGATCGTCTCAAATCTGCAGGTGCACTTCCAAAACCAGAAGTGTAGTTCTTCCAGCCAGTTTTAGTTCTCACATTGGAAGAGTCACTCTTATTTGCACTGTCTTTGCTCCTCATCACAGTGCTCCTTGCTACATTCTTGTTCCATTCACTTTCTGGAGACACATCCAAGAACTGTTCTTTTGTCACCAGTGTCTTCTGTAACAAGCTCTCATCTGTCTTTTTGGACAACTTGGAAGCAAAATTAACTTCCAGCTTTTGCTCTGTACCAACCATGTTTATAGGCTGTACCTTGTCAATGACAAATTTTAAACTTTGGCTCCTGGAAGTTAAGTTCACTTCTTCATCTTCATCAAGAATGAACGTTTTCTTTCTAGTGAAATCCACGGGTGAATTTACGAATGCATCTGAAAAAAGGCTGCTAGGATTTCCCCAGTGAGGAGGGCTGAGCTTCCTGTCTTTAGACTTTTGTTTATCAGATTCAGTGCCACGGGATTCCAGCTTCTCTTTGCTCTTTTCATTTAGCATTGATTTCTCTGGCCTGTAGCCTTCTTCTGTACAGTCACCTCGTTTGTTATTAGCAGAATAGTCATCTGCTCCCTTCCATTCTTTCCAGCTGTAGGATGGTGTCCTATCCAACACATTTCTTTTATTCATTGATTTCTCCCTAGTAAATAAACTGCTATCTTCAGAGAGCTTGTCTTGTATGCTACTGGCCGTCACTGACCCTTCTTTATATTCTGCCATAAGTGCATCAATATCGAGAATCTGGGATCTGTAACCATCCTCAGCCTTCCTTCCAGATAATTCATAATTATTCTCATTGCTTTTCTGGGGAACCAGTTCACTGTCTTTACGTAATTGTGCAAAACGCAGGGGAGATCTGGGTTCATGGTAAGAGGAGACTTTTCTTCTGCTACTTTTGAGATCAGTTTGAGCTGTAATTTCCAGATCCTGTTTTAACAAGAAAGCATCAACATCTATAATTTTCTCTTTAGAATGATCCACATCTCTTTCATGATGTTGTTGGTTGTCTTTCCTGGATATATGAAAATTACCAAGTGCAGTGGTTTTGGAAAATATATCGTCTTTGTCATCTTCTTTGACCCAGTCCTCGTTAATATGCAATTCCCGTGAGCCTTCTCTACAATTTGTACTCAGCATATTTTTATTTGGCTGCTGCAATAAAGGTTTGGACCTTCCAGGAAAAACAGGGCCCACGTTAAATGTTGCTCCCTCACTCGAGCTAGAAACAGTACTAGTTTCGCTTGTGCCAGGAGAACCAACAGAGCTTTTCTCCTTCTTGGTACCAGGAATCTGATAAGTCACTGCAAAATAAGTTGCCTTCGGCTCCAAGGCAGAACTCTGATTTTGCAAGTAATCATCAGGACCCCCAAGAACATTTTGGGTTGCCTCGCTCCCTTCCATCCCTTCTTTGCTTTTTTTGCTTCTCTTTTTAACTGAACTCTCATCCAATTGCAAAGAATCTGTCCGACTCAGTCTTTTGATGTTCTCAGGAGTGAGCCAGACAACTTCTTCAGTCTTGACAGAATCCTGAGGCAAGGTTCTCCTTCTCCACCTTTCAGAAATCTTCAAGTCAGAAACGCTACTTCTGGTTCTCCTGATTCTTTCTTCTGGATCTGTTACTCTGATTTTCTCACTGTTTTCATTAGCTGTACCAGCTAAGCTGAAGCCTTGTTCTTTGCGATTTAAGTTTAGACTTTTCCTTAAACCAAAGGCCTGTGATTCCTCTTTCACAGTTAGTACTTTCGTATCAGGATAGTGGCTACTGGAAGATTTACAAAATAGCCCACTTGAAAGCACTGAAGAAGACTGGACCCCATGTTTATTTACACTCATTGAAATAACTTCACGATCAAAGCTGGTTTTGAACTCATAGCTGTCTGTCCCACCCGGTCTAAAACTCCTTTTCTCAGAAGAGCATTTCATCATATCAGACCTCTCTGTTTTATCCATGGAAGAGACTTCACTCTTGCCATTTTTAATTTCAGAATGTAGTTTGTTTACTTTTTCATTAATTCCCAAACATTTAATTTTGTTTGTAGAATAAGGTATTTTGTCAGTTGTTAATATTGGATCAGTGTCAGTTTTATCAGAGTCTTTTTTCTGGTCAGGTAAAGTACCTTCACTGGAGAAAAAATCATTAGGTCCTCTAAATGCAGATGTGCTCGGAAAAGCTTTTGTGTCTCTACTTTCTGAACTAATGTTATCTTCTTTCAAGAAGAACATTTTACTACTCGTCTTTGCTGACTGATCAGTGTGTAAAACATCCTCATTGGTTTTATTCTCTTTCACAGATGATTTTCTAGTTCTGAGTGTCATGGCCTTCTTTTCAGGAGCAATTGTAATGGCTTCACTAAGAGCTCTTTCACCACAGGTCTGAAAGATTTCGTATCTCGGCTCTATTCTTTGGGAAATTACAGAGTCTTCTGCAGTTTTAGGAGTGGGTTTTTCACTTTTCTCAACTAAAGATTTTTCTAAGAGAATTTTTGGAGATAATTTCTTGTCTTCACTTGAACAAGCTGGTTTTCCACTTATTCCTACATCCACTCTGTGTTTTGACAAATCTGATTGCTTCTGATACTCTTTCTTTGTACCAGTGGTTTCCTCCACTTCTCCCATCCACGATCGTCTGTTGTGCCCCAAAGTTACCACATCGTGCTTTGCCTCGAGCTCATTATTCATTCTCAGTGCAGGATCTGTTCCAGGCTGATCAGCAGCCACATTGTGCCTCTGGACATTATGGTCAAACATGGTAGCTCGGACAGTTTTAATGTAGGTCTTTTCTATAAGTGTGGTCGGCTTTAGTTTTTTTTCCAAGTTGCTTGTGAACGAGATTGTGTTTTCACTTGGTTGAGCAAAATGCCGACTGTCTCCAAGGAAGCTTCCTTTCCTCTCTACCTGATCAGGTTTATTTGTTGTTTTCACAATCTGTCGGGATTTCCATGGGTTCCCAGCAGCATTTGCTTCAGTGAAGTCCGTGCCATGTGCAAGCTTGATCTCCTTACCCTGGAAGAAGAAAATCCAACAGTTAAGATAGGTTATTTAAAAGACATATAACAAAGTTTTAAAATTGATTTACTCACATCTACTCTGTGCCACACAGCCTGCACAAGTCAAACATTTCCCTGAAGACAAGAGTCACTAAGACAAAGGTAATCTAAGAAGTTTGTACCTCCAGCTCCTGACTATAACAGAACTATTGCATAGGTTGATTTTTATTTTTAATACAAGAAAGGAAAAGAATTATGAAGCGCTGATAAAGATAAGCCGAACTGAATTCCTGAGCTCAGATTTCACAAGACATTTTAATCTGCAGAAAAGGCAACACATGCAAAAATAGTGCAAAACCTTAGAAGGTTCGTGACCCTAGCTACCACAGAAACATCTATGAACATTTATTTTGCAAGCCATACAGAAATTCAACTTCAAAAGCAAAGCACAGAAAAGCATCCCAGGGTTGTAGGCACCTTCAGAGAAAGTCTGAACTCCTCGGAGAAACTAAATACATTGTAATTGGTCAAAACTGTCTTTCCAAATAGAGCTGTTCACTTACTAAATAGTTACATGGTCAGGAACTGCAAGAACATGAAGAAGATCTGAGTAAAGAGCTGAGCATTTCCAACTATGATAACATTAATGTTAAGGCTAAGCTGAAGTAAAAAGAGAATGCAGGAATTAATATTTATTGCCTATCCCTTACTATTATCTATTTGCAGGAAGGAAAACCAGCACCCTGAAAGCTGTTATTTTTAATAACATGCATGGAAAAAGCATAGCATGCAAATAGTGAACTGAATCAAAGAATATTCCCCAGTCCTATAAGAGTTTCATCATTTTCTCAAGTTTTAAAATTTAAAACTTGGAATCAACTAGAATCTGAGAAAATTAAACATCACAGACATTTATAAATAAAAGCTCTTTAAATCTGATCTATATTCTTCTAGGCACAGTAAAGAAATTATTTTAATCCCACTTTCTTATCAGATTCTGGAAACAGCACTTCCATTAAAGGAAGATTTTATATTTAAAACAAATTGTTCTTCTTTAAAATTAATCTCAACTACAGAAACTTGGTATTTAGCTGCCAGTTTCCTTACCGTACATTCCTACCTTAAACCTAGACAGAGAAAAAAAAGCACAATCATGAAAACTCACAAGAAACACCTTCAAAACTAAATCTCCAACACTAAAAAGCATCAGCAGAGAATTTAGGTTTTGAAACACCAGTGTTGCTTTGAAACAAAACCAGTCTGACAGCTTTTACAGCAAATCAGAACTTTCTGTATAATACTGCATTGTGAAAACTTCCACGTTCAATGTTATTTAGGAGAAACGTACAGCACATATTTAATAAGGAGTTGTGACTTGGATGTAGTAATGTACTACGCTAAGACTATGCTTAGAGACTACAAAGGACAATCACTGCACAAAAATGCAACAGCCATAGGCATTTCATGATGGTTTTTCATGTATTCTCTTTAAAATAGTACATAAAATACTTTTCACTCGATGCCTCCGCATTTAACAGTATGCATATTTGACTTTCTAAAAACTCAACAGACGTGATATTCCCGTACTTTATCAGCGTGCCCTAAAGATAGCCTTACACAAGTAAACCTATTAGGATTACGTCAGTCTTAATACTCTCAATACCCACTTTAAAGGCACTGATTGATAAAGACACAGGGGAGGCAGGACAGTGCTCGCTGCCTTCTAAACGCAAACCTCACTGGAGACCACAGCACCTGATGCCATTTTCTTACTTTTTGATTTTCTTGCATTTCATCGACAGAGTCATTTCTAGTTTCAGCAGGTTTCTCAGGCTTCACTTCACTGCTCGATGTTGGACTTGAAAACCTAAGACAAGAGATTTCCGTTACTTCTTTTAGCCCAGTTCCTTAGCAGGTACACTTCCTACCAAGAGAGACTGGTAGAAATTATCCCATAATTTATAATTCTTAAATGAGAAACATCACTATTTCATGCTGTAACTAACTGTATTTTGTGGTTTATCTAGACCAAAGGATAGTTGTTTCCTAAAAAAAGGTTAGCGATGCAACTTATTGTGTAGTCTAAGCCTTTAGAAATACATAAGGAGGCACAGTGAAAGAGACACAAACTCTCTCATGTCTCAGTTAAATTTCTTATTTTGTTCACAACGTTAAAAGACCAAGGTTTGCTGAAAAATTGTGTTATTCTAGCATAGATAAAGCAGGTCCTGGTGGCCAAACCTCTGCTGCAGCGGTTATGCAAAGCACGTTTCCTTTACGCTACCAAAAAATATTATGCTTCTTTGCTTACCCCTTTGTCATCGCAGACAGAACACGAACTCTCCAGGCTGGGACCAGCCCTGCAGTGTGGTCTCAGGATTGCAAAGCACAAAGTGCTCATTCACATCACAAACAAACGTTTATGATTTTGAAAAATCAATTACCCAAGTCTGTTATCAAGAGAACACGTTTTTATCTTGGACCAAATTTTTCTTTCCTGGAACAGAATTTTTTTTTGGGGGGGGAGGTATTGATCTGTAAAAATCAGCAGATCTCACTCCACCAACACTGCTCACTGCCACAGCTTAGGCAAAACAGACACCATAGATCCTTAAGCTTTAAAATGACAATGGAACAACATTCCTGTCTGGCTGAGAAGCTGATACTCTCCACTGCTGGTCAAAGACAAGGTAACCATTCTTTTGCTTTCTCACAAATATAGAAGCTTGCAATGCTCACCTCAATTTCAACATTTTAAGTAGCACACAAAGGCCACAATACTGACAAGGGGCGGGGGGGGGGGGGCAGCTGTTATCAGGGTATATTTCATTAAATTGTCTTTTTTGGGTATGAAAAGGTGGGAAAGAAGTTCAAGAGTAATAGTGTATAAAATAATTACATTTGGTGGAACCAAAACATTTAGTTATTTTACTGTACTGGGAGCGTAAGTTTTACTGAATGAGGTGAAGTTACGAATAGAACTTTTCTGCAACTTACATCTTTGTTAAGTCTGCAGAAAGTGGTCGTGACTGAAGAGACCTGCGTACATTTCCAGACTTCACATCAGTACTCTCTGCTGTCAGTTCTTTGATTCTCTGTTGGATGTTCACACATCTGTTTTCCCTCTCAGCAGCTGACTGGAGAGGCTCCGTATCCATTGAGGTACTGGGATTTTCTGAAGTAAATAAACTAATGTGTTTTTTAACGCTTCCTCTTACAATATTGTTCTCTTTATCTGAGGAAGCTGCAGGGCTTTCGCAGTCTAGAAACATGCAGGTTGCCTTCTGATCTGGTTTTTTCCCCTCTTTATCAGTTCTGATTTCACTAGTGGTTTCATGGCTTCTTTCAGAACCATGCAAGTTCGTCATTACTTGTGGTTTTGTCTCAATTTGTTCACTTTTACATTTAAGTTTTGTTTCCCATATATATTTTCCATTATTTAGGATGCCTATGTCCTGACTGCTGCACTTGATATTTGTTTTAGAAGAACTGCTTTTATTAATTTCAGTTTCTTCAGGTTTTGGCCCTATTTCACACTGATCATGACAGCCATTGTCAGTAAAAGAAATTATCGACGCAGTCTCCTTGCTTTCCTGAGATGAACAAGTCTTCTTGCAAGATGAAAGATCTTTATGTTCAAACTTAGCTGTCAGGTCCATGGATAACGGCCGTGGTTTTCTAGCCCAGGATTTGTCTGTAGGAGATTTTTCCTCAGAAGCTTCCACAGTGCGATGCTTTTGATCTCGTAACGATTCCAGAAAAATAGCAGATACTGGTCTATGCTTTGGCCTTTGCTGTAAATCAATAGAGAAATCAACTTTATTGTTGATATTATTTGCATCATCATTGTTCTTCTCCCCTGGATGACCTTCATAAGCATCTTTTTTCTCACCAGTTTTGAGGGGGTTCCAAGAGACTGGTCTAAGACTGGTGGAAAGCGATACCTGCCTATGAAGAGACCCTTCAGGATTCCTAGATGTCTCGGATGGCTGAGATTGTTTCTCCAGCTTCGCATTGCCCTGAAGCTCTTTTGTTTGCAGAGTATTAAACACTCTGCGGTCCTCAGCAGCCCTTTTTTCCTGGGCCAGGCTTACCTTCGACTGCTCTGTGCCCGCTGCCTCAAAAAGAATAACAGTATTTGCACTGGGACCAGTGTAGAAAGTCATGTTGGTGACTACTTCATTGCCAGACTTATTTTCATTTTCAATTGATTTCTGATCTACTAGCGGAGGAACGTTTCCACTTTGAGTGGAAATCTTAACAGACGATGTTTCTTCAGTGGCCTTTCTAATAAGACTACTTGATCTGAAAGCTGGAACAGGTGGTTTTACGTTTGTAAAAGTATCTGAAGTTTTCTCTTTAGAAAAAGGTTTTGGGAAAAGTCTTGGCCTTGATCCTAGAGATGGCATTGTTGCAGATCTCAAAGTACTCCCAAACTTGTTCTTCTCTTCAAGAGTCAGAGATGTTGAAGCCTCCTTTGTCTTGTTACTTGCATCTGAAAGCACACTTACATACATACGGTGTGATTTATCATCACTTCTGATTTCACTTAAATCAGGTACTGTCGTCAAAGACGCCAAAGTAGAATTTATTTCTACTCTTGTTGCCATAGTTGTAATTACACATTCAACACAACTGAAAAAATCCAACAAGGAAAAAGAACCTACAAAAAAAGAAAAGAAATGCAAGTATGGATGTAGCGTCAGCATGAACACCAAATAGCATCATTCTAATTTATATTCATGAGGTAACTCAGATTAAGGTGCCTTTCAGATATGCTGTTTACAGAGTGTATCACATAATGAAAGACATACTGTTCCTCCTCTAAAAAAACAGCAAGAAACACCATGATTCATTGATGACACCTAACAACCACAGAACACATCACAAAACCTATAAGAGCATCTGCACAGCGCTGAGTTCCCATTAGTCGAGTAAACTTCAAGGGCTGATATGTTTAAAGATAAAGGAATCACTTTCTTTTTTTGAAGCAGACATCTCAATGTTGACAGACAAATATTAATCTCTTTTTACAATATAAATAGCTGGCAGCATGCATTGAGGACGCACTTTCAAACTAAACAAATAGAGATTGGTGTGACTGACTGTTATTTGTTATCTGTTAGCCTACAATTAGACAATGGAAATAAATGCATATTCCACAAATCTCCAGTAGGTTTGCTACACTTACCATAATTTGCATTTTCTCCTGCAACCAGTCTATACAACCCGATTCACTTCTCATAGTGAAAACAAGATCTTGGTCGCCAAGTTCGCATTAAGAACAGAGAAAGCAGCCACTTCAGTAACGTTGAGCAGACCTGTCCTGCAAATAAACAAAGGGCATTCAGATTTAGGCGTGGCACATACCCAGATCCACACAGGGAAATGCCACAGAAACAAAAATCCTCAGCATTTTGAGAAAGAGAAAACAGCTCCTAGTTTGAAATCTAAACCCACCAGACTGAACTGTACAAATCAAAAGAATGTTTCATTTTCAGTTATTAAAGAATCAGCAAGAAACTATCACCTAACGCCTGAGAGGTGTGACCATGGAGGGTCAATAGTTGTTCTGCACAAAAGACAGGCCAAATCTGAACATAGTTGAAAGCACATTCGAGTGAGCACTGTTTGTAAATTTAAGTGTTGTCAATCACTGGTTAAACACAGAGCTCAGCATTACTGTAATCTCAATTACTGCAATTTACTTTCTATTGTAAATCTCCTTTCTGTGACAGCACCATGTGAAGTGCTACTTGAGAAGCTGACCTTCAAATGGCTGATTTTCAATCAAAATATGACTTCTACCATGACAAAGCAGTTTTTCCAGCATCTCGCCAACAAAGACAGAAGGTTACCTTAGGCTTTAATTAGATTCTTACTGCAGAGATGAGAGAAAACCAGCAGTAACTGGAATTTCAGGAACAAGAAGTAACCTGAATTATTCCTAATGAAAAGTATATTTAAACTTTGTACAGATGCAGGTGGCTATGCCAGGTTAGATGCATTTTTTTCTTCTCCTTTAAAAGTTGTCATACTTCTAAGTTTTAGGCTATTCATACTGTATTTCATAGCGTTGCATTCAGGGGCTCAGTTTTGTGTGGCCACCTTCTTGTCTCCTTCTGGGCAGCCTTTGCAGAGGCAGTCTTCAAATGTCTCTCCCCTGGTCTATTTGGGGGTGCATTTACCATACAAATATGCCTATATGTAGATACTGTGGAATATGGAATTTCCCTGCATGTGAATGTTTTTAAAAAAAAAACACAAACCACATAACATTGTCTTCCTGAGTTTGCAGTCTGGAAAAATGCTCATTTCACCTTCAGCCTCATTGAACAGAGTAACCCCACACTGGTACCAGAGATTGCAGAGGTTTATTTCCATCCCTCGCATTTCTGCCTTCCTCTCCCAGGCAGGCAAATGAACTCCGATCACCTTGCCCCTTCCCTTTCATCTTCCAACCCACTTGAAATTCTGTCTCAACTACTTACACGCTATGCTAGCTCCCTCTGAGTCCACGACCTCGCCTTCCAAAATAGTCACTAACCCAATCAGCTTACAAGAATCAATCTGGCCTTTCTACAATCTCACAGATCTTAATGAACTCTTCCTCCCTCTCCTACTCCTTATTCTAAGCAACACCATCAAAATCCGATTAAAATGCTCTCACATTCCAAGGTTGCAAAGGTTTTGTGAGGAGCAGTTACACTCTAGAAGTCGAAGAGCAACAATACTTGCTGAAATTAGGGTGACGCTAACAGGAAACAGCGCAAAGCAAAAAAATCAAGTGGTAAATCACCATCTTTCTCGCATTAATCAAGAATATATTCACTCATATCATTCTGTAGGGTTTTTTTCTTTGGAAAAGAAGGGGCGACAGAGCTTCTTAAATGGAATAAAACTTGATCCTCAACGGAACGCAAGGCAGTGAGTATACAATGCGGGATATAATCCTTGCTAACAGTGTACAGCTCATTTCTCCAGCCAACATTCCTAAAGCACGATTTACCCATTCTGATGATATTTGTCCCTCAGCACTGCTACACTACATTTCAGCTTTACAGGATCCCAGTTTTCTACACGATCTAGCAGAGGCAGTTTTCAGGCTTTAAATTCTTATTACTCAAACATCCTACAACAGATAGGTGACCCCAAACAGACGAGTGTTCAAAAGAGGAGAACAAAATATTTGGCAAAAAAAATATCACCCTGTTTTGGAAATTGTAAAGCTCCTGGAACTTGAAAAAGCTGTACATTTAACAAAGAGGAATCACGTTATCGACGCCTTATTTAACATATATTAGGCATTGTGTCTCAGTTTTGAAACATGGGTTAGAGAAACGTGCCTCTCTAATGAAGTACTACTTAGTCTAACAGTGACCTAAACTGCATGAGAATTTTAGATAACACTAACACACAGTGTTACCACTGCAATTGTACTGTTACAATTGTAAGTCTCTCACCGTCACCTCCAATCTATTACTCCCTTCCCCTGTCCCATCTCTGCTGCGCGATGTTAGGCCAAGCTGCATGGGCTGCCATGGCCACTGTGCTGCCCCACGCTGCCACTCCGGCCTCTGTACATCCTCACTCCAGTCAGCCAAGCACCCAAGCCACATTCTCACCTTTTCTGGGCACTACTGCTCTTCATGCTCCCTAAGCTTTGGCCACGCTCCCCTCGGCTGTTCTGGGATGCACAAATAAGAATAAATGGCACTGAAATATCTTTTGAAATTCTTCCTGCTTTTAATGAAAAGAACAACACGTGACAGCCTGGCTCTTCCCTTGTTGCTCTTCTTCCTAAGCTTCAAACCAGCTGCCACTGTAATTTTTCCTGGGCTGAGCTCAACCACTGCAGGGCGTTACGGAGACGCACATGCAAACACCACCCCTGGTTCAAACTGAGGCTTAAATTCTCATTGTCTTGAGGCATTGTTTGGATTTTTAATTAAACAATCCACCTTTACAAAGATTATTAACATTGCTCATTAGAAATCAAAGTGGATTATTCACTTTAGTGTTA
The DNA here is from genome assembly GCA_033558235.1 of Neomorphus geoffroyi. NCBI lineage: Eukaryota > Metazoa > Chordata > Aves > Cuculiformes > Neomorphidae > Neomorphus > Neomorphus geoffroyi. The sequence continues at coordinate 2,495,652 of JAUMJM010000010.1, forward strand.
GTTTTGCAAAAATCACACGGGAAGAGCTTCAACTAGAACATATCTTCAATATTTATCATTTGCCTGCCCTGCCTTGCCCACCAGCGGCACATAACTATTATTTACATCAGTGGTAATTCTTTTCAGTCTATCAGGACAACAGGAGCAGCAGCCTGCAGATAATTTTTGCACCATGAATCACACGATTATTGTCAAGTTCCTTGTTCATAAATAAGAATATTTTAAATGACATGAAGCAAAACAATCTATAATCCGTCTCTGAACCATCTGGCTTTTGTAAGGATGGAAAGATCAAAATTGCACCGAGAAAAATCTCTCTGCTACTAAAAAAAAAAAAACCAAAAACACAAAACAAACCCCAAAAAAGCCTTAACAAAGCCCAGAATCCAGTTTATGAAATTGAAAACGAGCAGAAAGCATGGCTCCAGCAGGGAATATCCGTGTCTGCTCATATTAAGAATACTCCAGTAGAAAAAAGTAACAAATAAACACAAGGTTTTTCTTCTTTAGGCACAACTTTACCAGCAAATCTGCTACAGTATAAAAAAAATTACTCCTTTAGTGTGCAAATGCAGAAAGAGACTGATGTAACTACGCATATCGGCAGCTTCTGCAAACACAGCTTTGATAACAACTATTATTCGTCTGTCCTGCAGGTCTTTACCGATGTAGCATCCACAGGAGCCACACCAGTGCAATGTCCACCTATGCTGCACAGACACATTGTGAGATTTATTTCATTCCTTGAAACAACCTCCCCACAGTTTTAAACATCTCATTTTTTTCAAGTTTTTTCTTCTTTTTTGTTTTTCCTTCACTTCCTCAATGCCCACAGATATCAGCCTACAATGATCCACATCCATTATCCTAAGCAACCACCTCTCAGCTGCTCCCTGCAACACTGGGAGAGTTGCTGCTAGGATCTCCTCTGCTAATTCTCATTTAATCCAATTAAAAGAAAGATTAATAAAAATACTTTCAGAGTGGCTCTAATTTTTAAAGGTATTCCTGGACAAATTCACCCACAAAGTAAGAACAAACAATAAAATGCATCTAAAATATCTTGTCTTGGATATACAGCGAGAAGCTCAGTAGAACAAGGGGCTTGTTCTGTTCCTCAATAATCAAAATTAACAGGCTGGGAACTAAAAATACATATTCAAAATCTCAACAGACAGATATCTTGTGACCTGCAAAGCCCCACAGACCTTTCATACTAATAATCCAAAGCATTACAAAATTTAAAATATTCTTTCTCCATTCCCCATGAGCAGGCCTGTTTGAAGGGGGTTTTAAAAGGACAGAGGACTGGTCTTTTGGATATCACGGTCCAGTCTCATCACAAGGACAAAATACTCCACTCTGACATTTTCTCCCATTGCAGGGAAAGATTAGCATTTCGTTAAAGAAAGCGCCCATCCTATAAATAGCAGCATTTACAAGCACTTGTAAATCTCTAATTGCTATTGCCAGTACAATTGCGTAACCATCACCACTTGTTAGAGCTTCACCGAGGTCTAGACATGCACTACAGAACAGAAACGTTTCCAGCTATCCTTTCAACTGCACTGACATCTCAGTACCAGAGTCAAAACTTTACACTTTATATTTTAATACCCATTATTTTAATAATTTAAATATTCTGACCCATGTTAGAAGGTAAGAGACATTAAGAGTAACAAATTATAAAGCACTACAAGCAAGCAGCCTGAATAATTCAAACTGGCTCCATGCAGGCAATAACACTTAGAGCAAACAAAACGTCAATGTTAAACATGCTGGCATGGGCAACGTAAATCTAAGACAATATTCTTGATGTAGCAGGATAATCAATTGACTGAGACAATCATTTATGTTAAAATAGGATTCAACAGCAAAATGCAACCGTGCATAACCCAGACAGAAACTCATTGTGACGGCTGTGGGGCAGAGGGAGTCATCCTCCACCTTTCCTTGAATGTGTGAGACAAAGATCAGTCTGGAGGGAATGACTTGTGAGGAAAATCATACGTCATTGTCTGCTTCGGCAGCCGTCAGCCCTGTGGAGTTTTCATAGCAATATTTGGGGGTCAAGTCTAAAAAGCAACCAAACAGGATTAATCTACAGAAGTCAGTCAGCGCTAGCGAGCAGTAACGCCCCTGACCCGTGTCTGCTCATCTGCACTCTGACCAAAAAGAAAAAGTGACTCCTAGGAAACAGTTTCAGAATTTCACCTTTAATGCAGAATCAAGCTGGATGTTTTTATCAGCCTGATTTTTCTGTTGCCCTTCCCTCCCAAGCAGCCCAGCTTCCACCACGCAGCACTGATGGACAAAGCGCCCACCACCCTTCCTGTCCAACAAAACGCTCTTCTCTGTAGCGGCCAACAGTTTTAAAGGAAGGATCCGTGATTCTTCCAACAAAGAGAGATCCCTTCAAACACCAGCTGTGACCATACTTTATGGTCACAACATTTATTATCAACTACCCATTTTCAGGATTTTCAGCTCTGAAAAGATTGCAAATAATTTCTGCACCGTGAGTTTTGGGAGCAATTACCACCACGCTGCACACAATTAAGGGTAACTACTTCTCTGTCAAAATAAACTCCATTAAAACCAGACTCTTGGTAATGGTTTTTCCTCTTCCTACATCATTGCCACGGTGTTCTCCTCAAGAGGGGGATCCACCAAGAGCACACGGGCTGAAAGAGCACGTTAGGCATTTCCTCTAACATGTACAACTACCTCATTACATCTCATTCTTCCATAATTTAATTCCCCGCAACCCTCTCATTGACAGTTTCAGAGTAAACTCTTTTCCCTTCCAAGTTTCACAGAGGGTCTAATTAGTTTTGAAAGCCTCATGAGACCTAGCTAGAACAAACGCTCACCACGGAAAAGTGTTTTGAAATGTTGGTGAATCATCATTTTTTGGTACCAGATGCCATGTATCCTCACCCTCCTTAGTGAGTCACCTTTTATTTCCAGCTAGCATTCGGCATGAGGGATTCCACCCGGCTCATTAGTGGGTGGGTATTTTCAGACAGTCCAATTCTTATGGCAGTTGAAATAGAGACCAAAAGCAAAATCTTGACTTCTGCCAGCAGAGGATGACTTTCAGCAGAAACAACATGAATTACTGGATAAGGCTGAAGTCAGGCTAAGAGCGTGTTTGTGCGGAAGGGTGGTATTCCCAGCAGGCCTCAGAAAGCGCTGTTTTGTTTGCTCATGTCATCAAACATTTGCTTTTGTGGTCAGCTTCAACTCCTGTTAATATTCTTTCAGGTATCATCCTCGTAAATGCGTTTTACCCACAAACAATGCCTGCAAATAACTTCCCCTCCATTATATGCAGTTTAGCACGAAAAAAAACATTCCAGAAACAATTGCATTGCATGCCAGATGAAATATTCATGATCAGGTTTGGCTACAAGCAAGAAAAATTGACTGTGGAATGAAAAAGAAAAAGAAGTCAAACCAAAGCTCTTAGAGGAAATATTCACTTGTTTCAGGTAGAACTCCATTCCACATGCAGTTCCCAAAGGTCAACAGGGTTCCATCCTTGACATGTGAGAGGGTGGATACTTCAATTTGCAACCTGGCAAATTCCTTCTCAAACCTTTCCAGCTTCATTATAAAACTTCTTCCTGGTTAATTTGTAGGAACAACATTGTCTTGTTGCAAGAAGCTTAACTTGATTTTTAACTGTATTTAAAATAAATTTTGATTAGAATAAGTGTTTTTGCATAGGTTCTAAAGGAACAGGGTTAAATCCCTGGCTGCAGCTTTTTCATACTCTTATGCTGCACATCATGAAAATGATGAAATTAATCACATAATAATTTATTTATACCGCCCTTGAGTGTCTGGTTTCCATGACCTTGCTTTAGAAGAGGTGAAATTTGCTTCATTATTGTCTCAGAAATACATCAAGGAGCTACTGATCCCACTGACTTCGAGCAGATGGCACTTTCGCCCATCCCTTTCTGGCTGAAGCTCACCAAGGAGAGGCATTTTCTCTAGAGGCTCCAGCTTAGAGCATGAGTGCTCTCATTTTGCAGGCGCACCATGGATGCAGCTGAAGCTGAGGAGATGGATGCACCAGCTGTCTGCAGCACAGACAGAAACACAGGACTGGAAAAAACCTTTGGCACTCTTCCATTTGATACTCCCCTACAGAACACCATGTTCAATACCATGTTTCAACAGCAAAAAGAGCTTAGAGACCACCTACACCTGAAAGTATTTACTGTAATTGTGTGTACTTCTCATCTTCCTGGCAGCAAGGGAAGACAAAGGGCAACTGCCTCCAATCTCAGAGCTGACAAGACACAGATATCGCCACTACGTTTCTGTTTCACTCACCACGCTTGCTGCCATCAGAACCATCAGCTGCTGCAAATGCTTTATAAGCAGCACAGTATTATTGGGGCAGTTTGATCCCAAAACACTGGTGAAACCTACATGGACACTGATACTTGAACTACTTACTTCATGGAGCAAATGCAAAGTTAAAACATTTCCCATAAAATCCCTGCAGTAAAACAACTTGCAAAGCTCGCCAGCCAGGACAGAAACAAGCAAAGCTATTGAGAGCGGCAGAAGATGCCACACTCCCTCCCATTGCTCCTGAGAAAGTGACCCCAAGTGTCATGTGAGTCAAAGTATTGAGTGGAACTGATCTGTGGGCTTTGGTTTATTAAAAAAAAAATCCACCTACTTGTTACAAAAATAGGTTAAATGCCTTCACAGAACTACTGCTTGCAAGCAAAGGCTACAAAGCCTTCAGAAATAAACCTGACACTTTACCCTCTGCACCCAGGAAGGAATCCAAGGGAATGGATTATTTCATATAAACAGAGCTTCTGAAGGTCACCACAGCACAGAAATAGCGGGATGTGAGAAGACATTTCCTGCTTGCCTTTATGTGTGGCAGGTGCTTTTGTGTCAGAAGGGACTGTAAGGAAGGACAAAGCCCATAATCCTCTGATCTTCCTCTTCAAATTCTAACAGGATTTCCAGCGCTGGAAAACACATTTGTGACCTGGTGCAGTAAACCACCCTCAGAAAGTATAATCAGCTCACCAAGTTCTGCGATTGACTTGGCATCACTAGTGTTAATTTATAAATGCTCTGCCTTTTATACATTCACCTGATTGCTGGAAAAGGGATTAAGGCATTGCCATAACGAGGAAAGAACAAGGTAGTTTCATCCAGACTAAGAAAAGCCGAGGCTGCTGGCCTTGGAGATCACTTCAACAGTTTAATCATCTGAAGAAAGCCTGAACCCATAAAAGGAGGACAAAGGAAACGGAGTAGTGATAGAACACGGGATAGAAGACCAAAAAGAATCATGACAGACTAAAAACTGTATATGTGTGTGCGTATATATACATATAGATGTGCATCTTCTCCAAGACAGAACATCTGGCCAAAGCTAAACTGAATGGTTTCCATAAGGAAGATGGCTTTCCTCCTGTTTTAATCCTCAGGATTTGTTCTCACCATGAAGGTTCAAAGCCGCTTGTCTCAGGCCACCGTACAGCCACTGCCAAGAGTTATTAAAGAGCGGCTACTAACTGACCCTGTGAAAATGCCTTGGGGAAAAACATTGTTTGCTGACAAGGTAAAGCAGAGCCAGACCTGTTGGACAGCAGGAGAACATCATCACTCGATTCCATAAAGCAGAGGTGCAGAGACACAAGTGCAGGCCAGAGCGTCAAGAAGGCAAAGAGCTGCGTAACCACCAGCCCTGCATATAAACAAGGGCAGGGCAGTGACTAACGTCTGTATTTGAAGTCTAAGCATTCATATTCCTTTGCTTCTGCAAAAAGGAAGAGGATTTACACTGTATGAGCTTTATACCTGTACCTGTCCTGAAGGACCAATTCTGAAGCTGCACACCCACTAGCAAAGACTCAGACATAGAAAGCACGTGCCACCTACAGACAAAACATTTGGAGCGAAGATGCTGCAACAGATGATGCCAGTTCTAAGCTTTCACCTAACTGAAATCTGCTGTCATTGTGTAGTCTTGTTACAAATGTTTATGTTCTGCTTCAGCTCTTACAGTTGTAACATTTGATGTCTTCAGTAGCTTATTTTCTACTTCTTTTCTTAAAATACATCGAAAAGCTGTGTTCAACAGCTTTGGATTTTGCTGCTAACAACACATTTTCTTCCAATAGAGCCAATATGGGCTCACAGCAGTTTCCCCCATTCAGTCCACCGTTCTACCTTTCTAATACTTCCATTGGTCATAACAGAAGCACGCAGCCGAGCTAGCTCAACAAACATACTGAAGCCCAAAATACTCGTCCCAAGCACTACTCTAGAAATGAAGAGCAGCATAAAGGGAGAAACACTCTGAACTGGCCCTGCTCCAGACCAGTGGGTTGGGACCAGATGATCTCCAGCAACAGACTATTCTGTTCCATGAACAAACGAACAACTTCTAAGCCTGCTCCTCTCAGTCACAGCAACCTTTGTCTTAAGGATCAAGCCTGCCACAAAGCTGCATCAGGGCAGCACCTATCGTAAGTGGACAATGACATCTCCCTGTTTCTGTTGGAAAAGACAAATGCTATGACAGACTGATCGAATTAGTGTTAACAAACACCACAGCTCCTCTTCACTCCTCCCCATTCACGTGCCAAGGCAGACAGGTGGCCCCATGGAGGAGCTTCCAAAGGCATTACCAGCAGGGATGCCGAGTGCTGCCACTGGAACAACGCCCTGCACCAAGCTTTGCTTCTCCAAGGATCAGCTCACAATTCCCACAGAATGGTACAAACATTACAAAAAAGCTGTAGGCGCTACCTAGGAACGCGGTTGGTCAAAATTTGCTAAGAGCTGACAATCACAACAGTGGCAGCGCAGATGACACTGAACTGCCTAGAAGGGGAGAAGCACCTCCGTCCCGAGCCCCGGGTCTGCAGGCACAGGGCTGACTGGCACTGCCAAGACAAACCCCAGCTTCACTGACAAGCTTCCTTTTGTGCACCAGTGGAAGCAGATCCTGACACATCTCTCGAACACAGGAATACAGAGGAGTTTTTGTGACTGATCCTATTATATGCGTGGTCCCCATAACCCAAAAATATTTAAGGCAAAATGGACAGAAGAGAAGAATTGAAATTGGACTTGGATTTACATGTCACTGGCACCAACTCTGGGGGAAATTTTCCAGTGCCCTCAGCAATGGCACGACCACACTGAAAATTCAGCTTCAGCACCACTTCTGGCAGACCAACACCACCCAGCACAGAAAACATCGCTCTCCTGGCTATTTTACCTAGCGCTACGTATGATACAGGGTACGTTATCTGATAAAACCTCTCTTTTTCCCAACCAGTTGCTCCTACAGCAGGAATTCAAATGCTTTACCTAAAAGATGACCCAATTTTGAACAAAACAATTGTTAACAATCTTCAAAATCCCTTATACCAGCCTCTGCTCTACAAAACAACCACATACTTTGAAATTAATCTTTTTGCCTCTCAGGTAGTTAATTTTCACACAGCTCTTTGATCTCTTCCTTGTATCTTCAATACAGCATTAATTTGGGTAGACTATAGTACTGTAGCGGGGTGCTGCTTCCTGTCAGGCATCAATAATCTCGTCCAAGCTGTGCACTCGTAAAGAAAGTCCTACGTCAAAAATGTTTTATATGCCAGAGGAGCCACTTTGATGATAAGCCTCCCGTTTTGCCTTCAGTGGTCACATCTAGTTTTTCACATATGCAGGAAATAGCCTAAGATTTTTCCCCCACCAATGCAATCACTCATTTCAGAAACACCACTGTTTTTTTCTAGTTCATATGTGTGGTTTCTGTTACCCACTAGCAGGTTATTAACAGCAATCTACAAAGCAATCTTCCTCCAGAAGCTGTATGAATTGAACTCAGCATCACAGAGTTGTGTATGACCACAAGGAACCTAAGCAGTGACACAACATTTCTTCCCATTTGTGCACAAAACCACTCTTAAGCCAAGGACTCTGACAGCACAAAGCCTGCATGCTGGCCATCGTTTACTAGTTTGGTCTTCAGAACCACAATCAAAGCCTTCAGCACAAATCAAGGCCCACAACGAATTATTGGTCACCACACTAGCTAGAAGCTTTATGTCCATAGAACACTCCCATCCATCTCCCCACATGCTTGAAGAAGTACGGAAAGGGAAAAGTTGCCTATTAAATAAAAGGAAACAGTTCAGATACTTGAAAAGTTAACATTTTTATTGAGGGGGTGGGGAAAAAATACAGCAGAAGTGCAAACAAACCAGCAGTGAAATCCAAACCGTGGAGGCTCCGAGAACCTAGAAGTGCCTGGCTGTGAACACTCACACGGATCACAGCCCCACATCCCGCACATCATGCTAGCAGGGGCACAGAGGGGAGGCAAAGGAAAGCACAAGTTGCTACTGAAACAACATTCACAAGCCTTAGCACAGAAGTGCTTTTTTAACCACAAGTGAACAGTGGTTTTCTAAACCTTCTGGTAAGTTTTAAGCACAGAAGCCATAAAAACCACTCTCACACATCAAAATGAAGATGAAAGAGTAACATGAAAACACTTTAACAAAACACAGACACTGTTGAAGAATACACGTACCCTTTAGAGATCACCTACATTTTAAGGCAGGATAATAACAAATAGCTGGCAAAGGTATATTCTGGAATTCACAAGAGTTAGCTGGAAGGAGAGATCACAGGTATGTTTGACAGTTCATCCCAACCTGAGAACCTACAGATGAGCACTTGCTGGCCTGTGAGCACCCAGACCAAGAAGCTTCCCTCAAATCACAGCCACCTAACCACGCACACGGCGGTAGCACAGCAGCCCTGGCGCCCGGTCTGAATTGCTCAGGGCATACCCAAAGAAGGGATTTTAATAGCATTTTAGTAATTTGAGAATGGCCTCACAGTGAACTTAAAAACATCTTTCCAAAGTTATAACAAAGGTGTTCCTTTGACTGAAATCTGACCCAGAACAAAAGCAGAATGCACTGAGTTCTCCCAGCTCCCCACTTCAGTCCATTCCTGCCCCAGAAGGCCACAAAGCAAAGCATGACTAACTGACCTGGGTTTACCTTCACTACTAATACCACTAGATGCCTCTGGAAGGCACGAGACATGTTCACCAACTTTAAGAGGCATGGCAAGTCCTGCAGCTACTGGGGAATCTGGTGAGCTGACTCCCTCGCTGGCATTTTTGTTGTAGCTCTGCAAGTTGAGACACTGGCATTACACTGTCATGAAAACAATAGGGAACTGACACCGGATCCAGAATTTCTGCAGGAGGAATCCTGCCTGAATCAAATCATTTACAGAATAGGAACCACGTCAATCTAAGGAGTTGAATGTTAAGGCCGGAGGCTTCCTCAAGTCAGTGGCAAAGTCGGCAAGTGAAACTAAAGATCCACACACCCAAGCACCTTTCAGGCAGTTCAGGCAGTGCCCAGTCTGTTTATTTTGCAGAAAAAGTGATAAACCGTGTAGATTTTGATGCCTAATAAAAGTCAGTCCAACTTATTACAAAGACAATCGTGCACATTGGCTTAAAGCCAATATGGTTAAAACATCATGAACAATCTTCTGTTAAATTATGTAGTTTAAAATATACACTTATGCCTCAACAAGTCCTTCACTCCAGCCTCCTCTCCAGGCGTAAAGGAGCACAGAGCCATCGAATCTGGCCAATAGTACACTCTCCAGTTACTCTCTGAAGACAAGTTCAGTTGTTGACTTTCTCCCTCTTCCATCAGCAGTTGCTACCCCTGCTCCCAAACACATCAGAGAGCTGTTAGTCTCAAACACTCCAGAGAGCTCCAAAACCAGAGCCCAACAAGTACCGGCAAGGGTCACCACACTCAAAGCAATGCCATGGACTCAGACTGACACCCCACTCCAGCCAGGAGCCCCTTCCATATTTACAGGTTTTCTCCATGCTCCCATCAGCAACTAAGTTCTGGTGGAACCAGTGCAATTAAGAGGACGCACAGATGCAGATCTCCAGAACAGGACGGCCTCGTAGTATCTGAAGGAGCCAACATAAGGAGAAAATGGAGCAGGCCATACTTGATAAAATGTTTTAAAGCAGTAAGAAAAATCCAGACTATAGCAGCCCTGACCAGGAAAGCAGAAGTCATCTTGCCCTGAGAACTTGAAGGAAGTTATAATGATGCTTCTAATTCACCAGGAGTAGCACCACTGAGGTCAGCTTCTCCATGTCATTACAAAAGACATAACAGACATAAGAGCACAATCATTTCTAGAATCAAGCTGAACAGAAAAGATGGCAAGATCTTTAACCTCAATGAAATAATTTGCAGCATCTATAAAAGCAGCATTTTGAAAGTCTTCTTTCTGCACCCACATGAACAATGAATTCAATCCTTACAGCTGCTTATCTATCCTAGCCTTTTATCCCAATACAAAGTACCTTCAGGAGAGAAAAACACGTATTTCATCTTAAATAAGGCTTCAGCATCTCCATCACGGTATCGTCTCCTTAGATTTCATCTTCATGCATAAGCACCAGCACAACAGTGAGAGTATTTAAGCAAGTACACCATGCAGAGAACTCAACACAAACCGAGATCTGCAGACACGTTTCTTGCACGCGATTACAACACAGCATACAGGAAAGCTTCTCCCTGCCCAAAACTAACCCTCAGTTCTCCGAGCACAGAGCAAAGGCTCAGATGGAATCTGCAAGCACTGCAGAAGCAAAAGGAAGCACAATTCCAATACGTTTAACAACTGAATTAGCATAATGCTCACCACGCAGAAACCAGTTTCCCTGACCTTGAAATGCTGATCTGTAACTATTGATGAGTCTTTCCTATGTGTACTGTGATTCAACCAGATTAAAGAAGTCAAGACATCCATTCCCCCGCCAAGTTCAGCGATAATAGGTCAGACACGCGGAAACCTCTACTGCAGCCTCCCACAATCATCCAGCAATAGTGGGTCTGTCTTTCTTACTATTAAAATTGTATTTAAGGGAGTAACAAAAGATCTAAAGTTGTACTGGAAACTCCACTGTAATCAAATAATTCATTTAATATCTCCTTTGCAAGCAGTAACCACAGAGCTGCAGTGATTTTAAAAAAAATATTACTTCTGTGAAGAACGTAAACCGAATGTTATGTCAACCACTGAGAATTACAAGATACATAAATTCAAACATGTTTTAGAGACATTTAAGATATCTTGATTTTATGCAAATAATATTATTTTCTTGGATATAACTGTTATTGTAGGCTCAAATGTGCAAAAGAAAAACCCTGTATCATTTGTACGTGCACGCTGCAAGAAAAGGATGGTATTTGCATAAGTCTGCAACCATCACACTGCTTAAAACATTCTAAGGGTAGATTATACTAATATCTGACATTTAACAGTGCCAATACAATTAGAGCAGTGTTTGACAACAAATAATAAAAATTACATTTCTTGCAAGGTCTCTAAGTAAAGGAAGGAGCCAGCTGAGCTGCACAACTTCAGCACAAATTCCCATTTTAGAAAGGCATCTGTGCTCATTTTGTTCAATGAATAATTGTGAGCGTTCTCATCAAAAATCAAACACAATTATAGTGGCCAAATATTCCAACCCCGTTTAAAATGTATCATGGCTCTGCTGGGCCGAATGCTTTAGTTACGGATGAGACAGCTTTGTCCATCGAAAGCCTTGTATGGTTGAACATACTTGCAGCAGATAAACATCCCTCTTCAATTTTGGCACAACTCACTCCCTACTAAGAGTTCCGGATACTACGGGTGAACCGAAAAAGGGGCCAGATTTAATCCAAGCTGAAGTCTGAGCTCATTAGAAGAGCAGAACAAAGACAAACTTAAACTGCAATTCCTATTTATGTCTTTCAAATTCTCATTGAGACTGTAAAATAAAGACAATCCTCATTTCACAACAGTTTTAGAGCCTCAATAACAAGTTTTAGAGCTTCACCTTCATTAATATCACTTGTTGAAAGCGCAGAAAGCATGTATTTAACCAATACTAAGACCAGAAAAAGCAGTCACTGTGAAAATATAAACAGAAGGGGCTGATGTGTATGGCAACAACATAGTTTGTATCAGCACAAGCACACAAACAATCATGTTTTCATGCATTTCACTAATATACTGGCAGCTTTTTACCCTCAGAAACTATGAAGGATAAAATTGGTTTTGCTACTAGCATTAAAGAAAAACTAACAAAACAAAGCATCAGCATCTTCCCTTCTTCAGCTCTTCTCCAGCGTGCCGAATCCATGTATTTTAAACAACAAAATGCAGCAAATTTCTTTTTCTTCTATTTTGTCATTTGTCTCATACACTTCCCAGTGCTGCTTCTGCAGCAAAGTTAAAGATCTCTGTTCCTGGGCTGGCCCAGTTCAAGCAGCACACACACTTCCCAGCGATGCCGGAGCTCTGCAGGCTTCGCTGCCGAACTGTAACTGGGTCAAGCCAACAGCCGGAGTTAACAGGCCACTCGGCTCATGGCAATGCTCTCCCCAGCCCCCAACCAAATTAAAGGGGCATTTTGACCTGGAAAAAAAAGACTTAGCTCTCCTACCACCCCACATTAAAGCTTACGCTAATACTATAAAATAAGACAAGTAACAATTACACCATAGCTAGAGCTGTTCATCTGCTGCAGACACTCTGCTGGAAAACACGAGCACGCTTCTTCCCTCTAAGCGAAAACTGTGTAGAAAACCAAACCTTCAGCAACTGAATTGTTATCTTTTTCTACTTGTTAGAGCAGGCTAATGACCATCCTGACTCATAATTACTACAATAGTAAGAAGCTTTCAGTTCTCACACTGCTGCAAGCCCAACACTTATCTTCTTTCAAGCATGCAACTGCTTTATTATAGCCCAAAAATGAAAGTTTTGGCACTGCATTCTGATAAGAACTTCTAATGAACAGCTCTACAAGTGGCTTTAAAGGACCCCCTAACGATTTCCCCCCTGCAGCGTTTAAGCGCATGTTCACAGGACAAGACCCAAAACAGAAACAAGCAATGTTTCAGATAATAATCCTCTGTAGTCCTAGACTGCTGAAATTGCATCACCACAATCGTACAAGCCTAAGAAAAAAATTCATTTCCTCTCCTCAAGCATGTTCTGTAGAGATGCAGAGCATAAACATAAAATTCAGCTCCCATTGCTTCAACATAATCACAAGGTATTCAGAACCGTGAAAATATCTATTAACAATCTCCTCTTTATACAGACGCATTGATAAATAACCCCAAAGAGTCTGGAACGCTGTTTGAAGCCTTTCTTGCCTGAAACGTTCCTGCATTACATATTTCCGAAACAGACCAAAGACCGTGGGAAGCAAGAACATAAAGCACCTTGACTTGAAAAAAAAGAATCTAAAGATTTGGGTTTATGAAAATTTACGTTTATGGAAGTACGCTTCTTTTAAGAGTCCAGATTATTTAAGCCTCGGCCTGAGGAAAATCATCATCCAGTAGACTTACACATCCCTTTCTGATCAGATGCTCATAGTAGCACAAAATGATATCCAGTCATGAGAAAAAAAAAAGGGGGAAACATTACTCATCTATTTTAACCAAAATAGATAGTCACCATACAAAATTCAGTCTGGTTTACTGAAAGGCAATGAAGTCAAAAACCAGAGACAGGTTCTTTCACCTCTTTCAATCCAGCAAGTGGAATATTTCATCAAAATCAGCTCCTACAGTCACCTGCACAGGGCAGGTGGATCCAGAGTTTATCAAGCATGGTCTCTTTGAGTTAAGCTGTTAAATCTACCAGGAATACAGTCATTCAGAAGGCTGTAATTAGGATTCAAGACTATTTTGCTGCAGAGAGAATTCCTCAGCCCTCTTGGCACTATTATTCAGTCTCTTTGGCTGCAAACCCAAGACAACCACGCAGTGGTTTGCACTGCAAAGGTTACTCCTGCAACCAGGGAGTCTTCATTTAAAGCAATTACTGAGGCAAAAGTTAGTGGCTTTTTCCATATGATGTCTTTGGGCAATTCCAACATACGAAACCCAAATCACACCTCAATCATTGCGACATTCTCACAGTCTAGTCACCCTTGCGCATCAAACACAAAGAAGTGATACAGACTGTGCTCACAGCATCACTGCAAGCTTCATGCCTGGGCTTGCAGGATTAAGGAGTTTACTTCAGTCTCACTTTTACAAACAGCCCACTGAATACAGTGTGACCTCCTATTCCATGAGCGTCTCAAAGCATTGAATAGACATAGCAGTGTCCCCCCAAAAACTGCCTGCTACTTAAGAATTGAAGAAGTAGCCCCAAACGGCTGCATTAAGAAATGAAGTAATAGCATAAATTAGCAGAAACTCTAAGACATGAAATACCTCCCTACTGCCAACAACATCATGTAAATTTACTGAGCTATGAAAGAAGGACTTCCAACTAGCATTATTCATATCCTCGTGCAGGAAATCACCCTATAAAAAGAAATAACTTGAAAATCAGGAGTGCCATAACCTATAACTGACTGCAGAATATTTAAAAATTCATTTAGACATACATACACACCCCTTTGAGTAGTCACATTTTTAAATAACAACACAACTTAGCACGACAAACTTATTTGCCAAAGGAAACTTGTGAGCAGTGTCAAGTCATCAATTTCTGTGGAAATCTGAGAACACAACTCAAGCCTTAGAGAAAAATCTTGATATATGAGACTCCTCAATAAGAAACCAGTACAACTTTTAAACACATGAGCAGTCAAAGGTATGAGAGAGGCAGTTGTCTACAGCCACAACTGTGCCATGCCCCTAACTGATATGCTCACAGTAATCCTCTCAAATATGAGCCTGAGTCCTGTGTTCCTGATCTGCAGAGCATTCCCCACAAGCACTGCTATGCTTCAATTTTCCAGACTACGGGAAGTTTTGTTACCACTATTTAAAAACTCATGGACAGGAGAAATATCACCAGTTTTATCAGCTTAATTCTGATGATACTTGGAAAAGGTACCAGAAGAGAGAAAGCTCCACAGCCAAAGAACAAGACAAAGACTAATCCCGAGGAAAGAACTAGGCAGTGAAGGCAGCAACACATTCTTCACCAAGGAGAGAGCACTCATTTTTTTACTTCCCAGTAACCAAGCACACGCGAAAGAGAAAGGAGGTGACAGGACTGGTTTCAAAATTATCTAGCAGCCAGAGAAACAGCAGCACTGAATGGAGCAGAGTCCAGGACAACACCCAAGCAAAATCACAGAGCTGTGTAGAGTCCCAGGAGGCAGAATACCCGAGCTCTCCAGCTACCTTCCACCTGGGACCTGCTGGTCAGGACTTGATTCTTTCACATGTGGTCTAAAATTGACCTTCAGTCCATGAAGCAGTAAAGGCTGGCAAACTTTTGAAACTTAAATCTTAAGAGTATTAAATTCTTTCTTTTCCTATTTCCAAGTCATAACTGATTTTTTTTTTCCTTTGGGAGAAATCAGGCATCCACAAAGCACACTGACTGCTGTCAGGAGCCTGCAGACACACACGAGGGGCTCAATCAGCATCCAAGACAACACTGCTGCGCATGGTTAGAAGCTGTATTAAAAAAGACCCAAGCCTCTAAACAACAGCATCATCGCTGTACACGGCTCTCAGTATGGCAAGGAGCAGAGATAATAAATTGTTTAATCACCAGACATTATATTTTTCCGAATACTTTGGAATTTAGTCAGTTAAGCAGCCTGGGTGAGGAAAAATGTCAATGGGTACTCTGCCCTTTCTCCCCTAGCTGTAAGGCAGGCAGCCTACAGAACTGCAGCGTGAGCACAAACCCTGGTGACATTCACATCTTTTACTACCATATATGAAGTGAGATAATAAAAATGACAAACGCCAAGTATTTGACTCAGAAAACAATCCTAGATTTCAACTTCTAGGGACCTTCCATCCTGTGACACTTCAGAATCACTGTGTTCTATCTTACAGACATTGGAAAAGGAACATTTAGTTTAGAACTAGTTCAGAGTATCACCTGACAGAGAACAGACTAAAGTTTACAGGTATATTTCCAACAAACTATACATCTATCTAAAGTGAATCACAGGCTACGTCTTCTATTTAAATAGGATTCCTACCTCTTTATTCGAAAGTAGAAAGGCTTTATAGATTTACTTCCTAATAAATAACCACGACTGTTTTTACAGAAAAAGGAATAGCACACAGTGAAGAAAAACCTACACTCAAAAAAGAAAAAAAAGGTTTATAAATTCTTAAAAGGTTTTTTAGGGGGATGGTGGCAAGTCTTTATTGTGGATTAAGCTGCCAGGCAACTTTATCAGCCTTTCTGCCATACATTGTCTGTTTCTTTACCACACCCTAAGAATGTCACAGAAACACAAAGTAAAACAGTATTTCCATGTGGCCGTTAAAAAGATGCAAAGCCTTTTAATTTATGGAAAGGAGACAAGGAAAAAAAAACACCAACAACCTTCAGCTCTGGCAAAATAAAAAGTACCTCTGAAGCAGCTAAACAACTTCACAGTTACCCTGGGAAACATAGTTTACCTCTTCAGCCTTCCACAAAAATCGCCTGCAATTACCACAACAGAGTAAGGCATCAGCTTTGACAAAATATCAAGTCTTATATGCTGCAATTGCTTTCATGCAGAGCCAGGATATTATCACAAGCAATGCTTTATCCGAAATAGAACCATATTACTAAACTCTGAAGAATCAAATCTGTAGGTATAGTAAAAGGTTACGATATCTCTTAATGGTATAGAAGAGCTCTGCCATCTGCCAACTGTGATTTCCCTTAATCCCATTCCCCACGCACAAATCAAAATCACACGGATTACGCCACAGAAATAGAAGTCAAGTCAATACCTGAATCCGCAAGATTAATCTCCTACCTTCCAAGAGGAGAGACACAAGAACAGTAAAAATGCTGCAAACAGACTCGGGAAGGCAAAGCTTTTCACACGACTCAACGCGACACCACGCAGGAAATAAAGGGATTTCACAGATTAGCTGCACCCTTTCAGACTCCCGGTTTTACTCCCGCCCAAATCCAAGCACAGAACTCCATGCAAATTCAGGCAAATTGGAACTGACCTCCATGTGATCTTTTGTTTCAGCTATTTCCACCCATAGGCGGAACTCCACAACCCTCCATCCACACGTAAATCATTTGGAGTTCGAAAAGAAAAAAGGACAAGTCGGTTGCATAACTCAAATCTGTCCACCCAAGTGTCAGGCATGCTTCTAAAACAAAAACATACACACATGCACGGGCTAATACGCCAACAAGCAAAGATATGTGCACCTGCAATTAAAAAGAGCCACTGTGATGACCTTAAATTGGCACTTCACGCTAACTCTAGAGAGCAGATACATTCCCTAAAGTCCAAGGCGTAAGAGTCACATACCACACTTCTGAAATGCCCATGTCCCTCCTGCAGGCTGCTCTTAACCCAAGTGGGAGTCAGCGCGGCTGTAAACTCGGAAGGAGGGAGGAGGGGAGAATCTTTATTTGTACGTTTAAGAACTCCAAGCACATTATCATCACTAATCCAGAGGGGAACAGATAATAAGGCTTAGTGGAGACTTTATTACCATGTACCAGTACATAAAGGGTGTCTACCAAGAGGATGGAGACATCCTTTTTGTGAGGAGTCACATGGAAAACACAAGAAGTAATGAATATAAATTTCTCCTGGGGGGATTCAGATTGGATTCCAGAAGAAAATTTTTCACCACGAGAACAGTTAAATACTGGAATAAACTCCCCAGGGAACTGGTGGAGTCCTCTACACTGCACACTTTTAAGGCTCAGCTTGACAGGGTGCTGGGCCATCTCATTTAAACTATAGATCACCAAAAAAGGTTGGACCAGATGATGCTCAAGGTCCCCACCAAGCTGGCATTCCATGATTCTACGAATTGCAGGGTTTACAAAAGTCATCTCAGATTACAAAAACAAGGCTCTGATCTGCAGAGCTCGCCAGCAGAACATTATCCAAAATCACCACAAAACTACCTCAAACCACATAAAAACACATAAAATTAACAGCAGGGGGGTTGGGGAGGGGTGGTTGCCTTCTTTGTAACTCAGAGCACACAAACAAAATGAACAGCACGAAGGGTTTTTTTTCCTTTGGAACTTAGAACGCATACACAAAATTAACAGCACGAAGGGTTCTTTTTTTCCCTTTGGAACTCCGAAAGCACATACGAAATGAACAGCACAAAGGGTTTACACACAAAATTAACAGCAGGAAGAGGGGGGGTGTCTTCTTTCTAACCCAAACTGCACACACACCGAGGACCCAACTTCTCCCCTTGCCCTTGGCTCTGACCCAGTGCTAAACCACCCAGCCCATCCCAACATCAAGTTGATGGATCACTGGGGGGGAGGGAGGATGTCCCATAGGATCCCTGTTTCCCACACACCCCCGGGGAAACCCTTCTGTCTTGCCCTGGGTCTGGCTATGAGGGCCAAAGCAGGGTGCATATCTCAGGCTGCATTTCTCCACATACAATCACAGAAAGGTTTGGGTTGGAAGGGACCTCAAAGCCCACCCAGTGCCACCCCCTGCCATGGGCAGGGACACCTCCCACCGCATCAGGGGGCTCCAAGCCCCATCCAACCTGGCCTGGAACACCTCCAGGGATGGGGCAGCCACCACTGCTCTGGGCACCCTGGGCCAGGGCCTCCCCACCCTCACAGCAAAACATTTCTTCCCAAGATCTCATCTCAGTCTCCCTCTTTCAGCTGAAAACCATTCCCCTCATCCTCTCCCTGCACTCCCTGATCCAGAGCCCCTCCCCAGCTTTCCTGGAGCCCCTTTCAGGCTGCTCTAAGGTCTCCCCAGAGCCTTCTCTTCTCCAGGCTCAATGCCACCACCACTCTCAGTCTGTCCTCACACAGGAGGTCCTCCAACCCTCAGAGCGCACAAACGAAATTAACAGCACGAAGGTTTCTGGTTTTTTTTTCTCCTCTGGAACTCAAAGCAGACACAAAATTAACAGCGTGAAGGAGCGTTTTTCTCTGTTTTTCTCTTCTCTTCTCCCCTCGCCCTTGGCTCTGACGCAGTGAAAAAACCCCATGGATCACGGGAGGCGGGGGGGGGGGGGATATGTCCTATAGGATCCCTGTTTCCTACACGCCCCCAGGACCCCCCTCTCAGCCTTCCCCCAGGGCTGGCTACGAGAGCAAAGAGGAGCTGGGGGTCCCGGACCAAATGAACCGGACCCACCCGGTGCCCCACCGGGCCCGGCTGCCTTTGTCCCGTGGCCACCAGCGCCCGTTCCACGCCCCTCACCGTGGCCCCACTTACCCTGCCGGGGTCTCAGGTGTTCCCTTAGGGCCAGGGGCCGCTGCTGAGTGGCGAACTTTAAAGTTGGAGCCCCACAGGCCTGGCGTGGTCTGGTCTGACCGACCCCCCCCCCCCCTCCATCCACCCCCGGCCGGAGGTGAAAGCGGCGGCCCGGGCACAGCCGGACACCCCCACCCAGGGGCGTGGCGGAGCGGGGGGCCGCCCCTCAGTGCCTCCTCCACGAGGGTGAGGGGCTGCGCGGTGGGTGCATAGGGAAGAGAAGGCGGAGGAGAGGGCGCAGCGGGGCCGCCCCGCCCCGGGGCCGCGGGGAAGGCCCGGCCCGGCCCCGCCGCGGGAAGCGCCGCTGTTGCCGTGGTAACCGCGCGGCGCCGGGCGGGCTCGCGGGTGGCCACGCCCACTTCCCACCTGCCCCGCGCGGGACACCCGGGTTCGAGTCCCGCCCCCGGCTGGGCGCCCGGGTCCCCACCTCAGCGGCCTGGGGGGGCGGGCTTGGGTGAGGGCAGCCTGCCCAGCGCTGCCCTTCGTCCTCCGCGAAGGAACGCAGAGCTCCCCCGGGTGTCCCCCCAGGCCTGCACAGGTGCCGGGTGAGAGGCACCCCAGGCAGGGGTGAACTTTTGCTACTGCTGTTCAAGTCTCCCTTTCTGCCACCGCTGTGCAGACCCCCCTGTCTATTAGGGCTGTTCAGGTTCTTCGCTTCGCGCTGCAGAGGGGGACCCTGTGAGAGCCTCCCCAGTAACCCTGCCCCAGCAGTGGCTGCAGCCTTTGCGCAGGGTGCTCAAATGGAAGACTGGAGGGCACGGGACCCCAGTCCAGAGTGTGCATGTCCTCAGAGGGAGTTTCTCCTCATAGAACCATGGAATGGTTTGCATTGGAAGGAACCTCAAAGCCCACCCAGTGCCACCCCCTGCCAGGGGCAGGGACACCTCCCACTGCATCAGGGGGCTCCAAGCCCCATCCAACCTGGCCTGGAACACCTCCAGGGATGGGGCAGCCACCACTGCTCTGGGCACCCTGGGCCAGGGCCTCTCCACCCCCACAGCAAAACATTTCTTCCCAAGATCTCATCTCAACCTCCTCTCTTTCAGATGAAAAACATTTCCTCTCATCCTCTCCCTGCCCTCCCTGATCCAGAGCCCCTCCCCAGCTTTCCTGGAGCCCCTTTCAGCACTGGGAGCTGCTCTAAGGTCTCCTAAGAGCCTTCTCTCCAGGCTGAACAACCCCAGCTCTCCCAGCCTGTCCTCATAGCAGAAGTGCCCCAGCCCTTGGATTGTCTCCTTGGCCTCCTCTGGACTCACTCCAACAGCTCCATGTCCTTCCTGTGCTGAGGACTCCAGAACTCAGACCAAGGAGTGGTTTTCCTCACACTAAGGACTATTTCTCCTCAGCCACACACCCCCCTGTGCCAAGGAATGGCATCCGAATCACTGAATCTGCACACAGACATGTCCATGGCCCCTTCTCCCTCTCCAAGGCCATGCCACAGTCCTACTAATTCAAAGGCTTCTTTTTATCATTACAAAAGGTGTGGGTTTGTATGACAGAAGGGTCCAAAGTCTCTAAAGTTGGCGCCTGCAGCCGGGCCGGTGCAACAACTCGTGATTCATGGCAGGTGGGCAGTGCCCAGGCTGCAGCCTGGACAGAAAGCACAGCCCAGCTGCCAGCGGGTAGCACAGTGCAAGCGGCGGAAGGGCTTGGCACTGTTTGTCCTGGAGAAGAGAAGGCTGAGGGGAGACCTCATCGCTCTCTACAACTCCATGAAAGGAGGTTGTAGCGAGGTGAGTGCTGATTTCTTCTCCCAATTAAGAAGTAACAGGATGAGAGGGAACGGCCTCAAGTTGTGCCAGAAGAGGTTTAGCTTTAGATATTAGGAAAAAAAATCTCTTTTCTGACAGAGTGGTGAAGCCCTGGCAGAGGCTGCCCAGGGCAGGGGTGGAGTCCCCATACCTGGAGGGGTTCAAAAAGTGTGTAGATGTGTCTCTTGAGGATATGGTTTAGTGAGCACACAGTGGGGTTGGGCTGATGATTGCACTGGGTGAGCTTAGAGGTCATTTCCAACCTTAATGATTCTATGACTCTATGCAGGAGAAGGCAGCGCTGCATCCTCGCCCCTTGGTCTGAGCAGGACCTCGAGAGATCAGCCAGCAGGTCCAGTGTCCTTGCCATCAGTGGGGAACTTACCAATCTGCCTTTAACCAGCCCCTGCGGGAGCCACTTCATATCTTGCTTCTTCTGCAGACGTCGGGGGTCTTGAGCAAATCAAGCCGATTGATGTCCCTGTGACCTGTTCCCGAACTGTGGGAGGGAGGTGACGCTTCCTTGGCGTGCCTTGGCTATATGGCTTCGCAGTAGCTGTCTCTTAGCAGGTGCATGGATGGGGGCCAGGAGAAAGGTTTTAGCATCAAAACCATCCAGCCTTGCAACAGCTGCAGGAATAAACCAGCGCGCCTCACTCCTCTGTCCCCACCCTTGTTGTATACACCCACATCCCATTTAAATTAAGATCCCTTTCCCACAGACCCCCTCCTTGCTCCCAAATCAGGATAATAAATGTGTTTTCCCCGCCTTAGCAATCCTTTTATCTTCACCACACATACAAACACAAAGGGATTCCCAACTCCATGACTCATTTGCCTTTCTCTTTTCCAGAAACCAAGACATAACTCATCCCCTCATCCACCTATCCCCTCTGGCACCCTCCCCATCAGCCTGGCAGCAGTCACCTCCATGCCAGCACCCACCCTGCTGCTCAGACTGTTGCTGGCAATTGATACCTACCTGTATGGAAGAGAGTGATCCATGGTTGGGATCAGTGCTTCTGCAAAGAGCTACTACTGCTTACACCTCTTTGAAGTGGTTCTCATTCCACCCATGGCTTGGGAACCCCTGCTCTAGCATATGGGACTTTCAGCAAGCAATGGGAAACAACAAAATCCTCTGATCAGTTATTCAGGAGCCGCTCTAATGGCAGCACCCTCCATAAAAGCATCTACATGCAGCAACACAGCCAGAGATGGGAGAACTGGCCAAGTGAGGCTCCAGAGGCTGTGAAGCCTCTGGGAGGCTGCATTCAAATGGCCAACTTCAAGAAGAGCAGATGCGTTCCCAGGAAGTTGCTGCCTCGTTTCCCACTGTCTGCAGAGGAACCTCAATGTGTGTCTTTGCAAATGCCCGGGGAGATGAGACCTGGGAGCTTCAAAACAGCCACAAAAGCTCTCAGTGCTTCAAGCCCTGGCAGGCCAGAGGCAGAAATTGCACCTGTGGGATTGCGGAGCTGCTGGGTAGATACAGTGGTGCAAAGCAGGCCTGGTCTCGACGAGCCTCCAGTGCAAAGCTGGAGGGGGCTGTATCCTCACCCTCATTCAGGCTCTGTTGCCCTGGGGACATCCTGACTGTGTGGGAAAGGAGATGACTGTAGTACAGATCCAGAACAGAGCAGGGAAGCCTGGGACCTGCAGTGCTGCTGTGGGGAGTGGGGTACCCCACTGGCTCAGCCCTCGCACCCCAGCTCCAGACCCAGGCAGAAGATTCAGCGTCCCACCACTGCCCACTGCCACCCCACCACTGCCCGCTGCCACCCCACCACTGCCCGCTGCCACCCCACCACTGCAGCTCCCTTGGGCAGAGTGCAGGATCTAGTGCAGAACATGCAGAGCAGCTCCCACTAGGGTTTCTTCCCCCATGCTCTCTCCCTGCTTGAGACCCCGTGTGAACCTTTCTCACACTGTGTTTATCAGCAAATATTGGACTAGAGTTAACTGCGATCTAGGGGCAGCGTTAAACGCAGAGTCTTGCTCTATCGCCCCATGTATATAAATTAGAGCTGTAATTCCACCCTGCGGTGTGGATGGCGATAGCCACTGCCAGCCCCATCTCACACAGACATTTGATCTTTGAACCTTTGGTTTATGATTTCACCAGAACCATCGGTGCAATCGTATGCAAGCAATATAGAGCGAAGCAGCGCCCCTCATCTCTGAGAAGTTTTCGTTTTCTGAACACAAACATTCTTTGTCATCCACCCAACAAAAGGCTCTGCCCGACTGATGCACCAGCTTACTGGCAGCTCCGCTTCTCACAAGGGTAACACCACTGTTGCTCCTCTCTACCATACAATTGACTTTCAGGGCCGGAGCTTTTCAAAACCAAGCGACTGTTTGCATCGAAAAGCGAATACCAGCAAAGGTTGCCACGTACCAGCGGGGCTGCTGCCGTGATGCGGTTCCTCTCGCATAGTCTGTCAGTGCCCTGTAGTGGAGAAATGGGTTAATTGCATACGCCACGTGGAGTGAGGGCCAAACTGCTGGGTTCCCCTCCTGCAAACCCAAGGTCAGGAGACCCCCGGGCAAACACCGCTGCCACTTGGTTAGAGCAGCTGGCCTGCTGCCTCTGCCGGGACGAAGTCTGTTCCCAAGTCACCTCTGCCATCAGGACAGCCAAGCTCTGCCCAGCTTCACCGAGTGCAACGGCAAGATTCCCTCCTTTGTTCCAACCATTAACAATCTCCGAGCCTTCCTGCTGAGCAAGTTGTTCCTGTTGTGAAGAGGTGGAGATGTATGCAAAAACCACTTTGTCTGGGTCTGGGGAGCAAGCATCGGCTCTTCTCAGGCCCCCGTGGGTTTGAAATGTTCTGTCCCTAAGCAGTGAAGCACTTCAGTGCCCTCTCTTGTATCCCTCCACAAAGGAAGCGCTCCCACGAAAGCCAAAACCACTGCTGAAGGTTCAAGGTGAGGCCCCGGAGGAACTGGCCCGGAGCTCCCTGCACTTTCAGGCATTAAGTACTGCAGGAAGGTGCTCCACTGCCAGCTGCACATCATGCAAAAAGGAAAGCAGAAAATCCTCCCAAGTCCCCATCACCACCATGGCAGGGGTCCTTAAAAGCTCCTTTCTCACCTCTTCATTTTCATCTACCATGAAAATCAGAGCAGAGCTACACGGAGAGCACTAAGTGCCCAGCTCAGAGCACAGCAGAGGGCACAGTCCTGGCACAGCCTTCCTCATAAAAGCCCCACTGGCCATAAGACCCCCATTGCCTCCTCTCCTGCCCTCAGGTTTGACTCCTGATTTAAATAGGAGCAGGGCTGGGGAAAGGAATGCAGGAGAGAGAGAGAGAGTCCTGATTTAAAGGGAGGAGTCTGTAAAACTCACAGTTCCGTGTCAGCTGGCTCTCTTTGACCATCATTCGCACCCTCACGAGGGCTGAGCTCCTCTGGGGAGCTGAGTAGCCCTGGCTGCTGGCCTGGGAAGGGCATCACCCTGCGGTGGGTGCACAGTGCCTTGCGGGATTACACTGTCAGTATCCACAGAGTGCTTCTTCCTTCACAAAGGAGAAATCCAGCAAGGCAAAGGTTTTCAAGCCTTCCTATCCCTCAGCTTCCCCATCCCACAGCCATAAATCCTAGACAAAAAAACAAGGATAATTGAGAACCAGATTTGTGTGCAAAATGCTTTTCAGTGGGAAGAAGCTGTTAGCTTGCACTGTAGTGGAGGTTTTATTGCATCAGAGGGAAAAATCAGTGGGTGTGGAATTTTTGCCAATTATACAATCTCTGGCAGTTTGGCCTCTGCTGATTTGGGCCAGGACGCAGCACCCATCCCAGCTGGAGACCTGCCCCGTGCTATCAGCGACCAGCACATGGTCAGGCGCAGGGGTCACTGCCGGGAGAGCAAAGGAAAATAGATTTCCTGGGAGTCTGTTTTTGTTTTCCCGAGCAGAAGAGTGACTCAGATTTCAGCTCGCGCTCCTGTAACTCAGCCAACAACAACACGTCGTTACTCAAAGTGATAAAGGCGAGTATCTTTGTTCCATTTGCTGAAGTAATAAAAGCTCAAATAAACTTGTCCACCCAGTGGCCGGCTCAGTCATTAAAGCAGAGATCACGCGCTGAACCCTGAGCCCTTCTTGCACTGACAACAACATCTTGTTCCCAAACAGCCTCCAGGAGGCTCCTCGGCAAATACGCTTCTGTCTAAACCAGCACAGATTATCTCAATTTGCACATTATCATCTTTGACAGCTTTCTGATAAATCTCATGAATGCTTACATATTCTAATGCAGCTGCTAAAAAGTGTTACAGGAACGCTTTCGCTTCCTGAGAAATGCTCCAGAAAAAAGCACTCTACTTCCTCGTGCTCAAAAAAAAAATGGCTTAACACATCCCTGCTCCTTTGTCTCCTGTATCTGAGCTTGGTTTTTATGGCTCTGAGCTACATCCAGAGATCACTGAAAAATACCATAAGCATGAATTGCTCCATCCCAGCCACCACACACAAATCTACCAAACGGAGACCTCAAAGCCCTATTTCCTGGCCCTCGGTGCTGCCAGGGTAGGGACCCGAGGTTAATCAGCACAGTTCTATGCTAGTGCACGTTATCCTGGCATCAGGGTAAGTTAGCAGCACTGCAGCAACCTGTGCTGTACTGGTGTAAAACAGGGCTATCCAAAGGAACTTCCCACGTACTGCTGCACCCGGCTGTGAGTAAGCCTTTGTGGACCAGCTTTGTTTTCCCTGGAAAAAGGCATCTCTGAAATACACGTTCCAACATCTTAAACGAGTCAGACGTAGCTGGAGGTGTTAACAGGACAGAGCAGACCTTAGCAGAAGTAGGTGTTTAGACTAGAAGGACTTTGTTTGAGCTGAGATTTAACGTGCTCATTCATGCGTGTTAACAACGGGCTATAAATACACCTGGTCCTTCCATGGCGAGGGGCTGTGCAGGTATGATGTGCTGGGACGTTGCGGGGAGGGTGCGTTGGGACAAGCGCTGGCAGCCGCGCTGGCAGCCCTACCAACACAGCCCCTCGGCTGTCCCCTCACCCCCCTCCGACACAGCCTCCGCCTTGGGCTGCCCTGGGCAAGTGCCACCTAAAACTGGTTTGTCAGCTGCAGTGCTGCGTTCACACGGGCAGCCCAAGGGCTCCAGCTCACGCAGCTGAGGATCAAAATGTACCACAGAAAATGCTGGGGCTGCCACCACCCTGCCCACCCTTGGAGGAGCTGCCACCCTCCAACACTGACCAGTGGGGAAGCATCTCCTGAAATGCCCTTGGTTGCAGTCCAGCGCACAGGGTTGTGAACAGTTTTTCCTGCAGCAGATAGAAAGCTGCTGTGGTTCAGGAGCTTCTTTGCAGGCTCCTCTGCTGCGTGGAGGCGGAAATTCAGACGGCAATTTCAGGGGCTGTACCGACATAAGTGCGCTTCAAAGCACGACCTGAGGATATCTGCTTGTGTGAGGAAGTACCCCGAGTTAAAAATTAATGAAACTCACTTTTAGGATCATTTATTTTCCACCATCTAAACAGCAGGATTTTTGCCAGTCTCTCTGCACCACGAATGCAGAACATTTCTGCTTTTGTGCACTGGGGACTTGGCCTCTAGTGATTACATTGCCAATTAATATCAGGTAATTAACACATTTGCAAGGGCTGGCTGAATCCCACCCTGACATTTTGCAAACCATGCGTGTTTGGGGAGTGGCTTCATCAGCTTTTTGAAGTTCTTAACTGTGAGTTCCCTGGCAATCACTTAGCCTGCACTAAAACCTGGTGCTGTGCCACTAGAGCAAACATTCTCCAAGAAGCAAATATATTAAGGATTAATTAAATACCAGGTTTTATTTAATTAAGCCTCTACTCATAAGTAGGTAGAAGGCAGGAAGCATCCCATCTATCTTCACTTCTATCCCATTTTTAGAAATGCATTTAAACTTGGTTGGTGCTGATTAAAACGTGACATTGAGGCTGATGTAAATCTGGTTTGCCTTCCCAGCGCCACCGCAGGAACCGGTGACACAACATCGTTAAAAGGTGGCTGGTGGCACCGAGCACAGCCAGGATCAGGGTTCACTTCTTCCCAGCTCCCACACACAACCACCTCCCTGGGGAGCGCTGGAAGCCCCTGCGAGCACCCAAAGACCTCCTGGGGGCTACAGGGATGACAAGTGTGAGCGCCAAGCACAGACAGAGACCTGTGAGCGGCTCGTCCTCCTGCTCTCCTCTCATGCTCCTTGCATTTTTTTGAATGAAAAAGTCATCGCTCCCGTTAACGCACTTACCTGCGGCCAGAAAGTCACCGCGGCCGCTCATACCGCTGCTGCTTTAAAGGTCTAGAGACAGATCTGGGAACAATCCAGGCAAGCTCCTGAGCTCAAGTCCAAGGGCATTTTACACGCTGTTAGACTCCCCTGCCTTCTGCACACACAGCTGTGTTAGCAGAGGATCGCACAGAGATCAAAAAAGTCACCACCAGGTCCTGGCTGTGAGGGCAGGTGCTGCCTGGCTGCGCTCAGCACCCACCTTGCGTCAGGCAGCAAAGCCCACGGGGTGGCCGGACCCAGGAGGCTGAGAGATGCAGTTGGGGAAGGCGAGGACCACGATGCAGATCAAAGCACGCGCTGCAACAGGGCGAGAGGGGCAAAAAGGAGATGAGGCGACAGCGGGGTCCCTGGCAGAAGAGGGACTCGACAAGAGCAAAGGAGGGCTCTGAAAGCTGGGAGAGACGTAAAAATAGAAATACTTCGAAAGGCAGCGGCTGCCGGGGATCCTGCGGTGTGCGCTCCTCACCTGGCTGCCTCGTGCCTCCGGGACCCAGACCTCTGCTTGGCAAAGCTCTTCTCCACCTCCTGCACAGCAAACGATGGGCTTCAGGAATGGGACCGGGTGCGTGCGGAGCTGCCGCGGGCAAGGAGTTTGAGAGGAGGTGATGGTGGGTCAGAGCTGCGCACAGCGAGCTCGGGGCGGTGGCAAACAGCACTGGGTTGTGTCTCCCCAGCCCGGTTGCAACCCCCGTCTTCCCCCTGCCCGTGCCCCGACCGACCACGCTGCCGCCTGCTCCGTGCCCCAGGTGCCCAGCTTGGCCTGGCCCAGGACCCTGGTGTTACCCATCAGTGCCTGCAGAAGCAGCATTTCTGAAGGCACCAGCGCTGCCTTTTCGGGGTTCCCCACATTTGCCATCTCACCTGCAAAGAACCACCAGGATTTTATTGATTTGAAAATACATTAACCATAGAGAATAGAGCTTTAATTCTTCTTTCTGAACAACAATAAGGAACAGTTTACATAAAAAAAACCAAAAGCATGGATAAAATAATATAAAATATATTATACCACAGTGTGGAATTCAAATAATCTAAGAACATTAGCAGCACTTCTACAAATATATTAAAAGCTATAGTGCTCATTAAGCTCAGATAGAGCAATTCCCAGAGACCAAAATGGCATCTAAACATAGAAAAGCAGCAATTTAGTGTAGGGCAACAGAAAAATCTAATGCCAGTACATCAGATACATTCATAACCCTGCTGTTGAGAGGTAATCCTGTGTCCCGCAGAGCTGGGGATGGCACCTGTCCTCCCCGTGGTGGCTGCAGCAGGGTGACAGCACAGCAGCACCCACCCGCCCTGCCAAACTCTCCAGAACACCCTTAGCACTGGGGAAGTGACAATCATGGCTCTAACGTTACATCTGAGTGGGGAAAGTATTCCTTAATTCTGTTGGCAAAAAATAGCTTTCTCCTCCCCCGGCTCCTGGGAATTTCCCTCCAAGAGGAGACTGAAATTCTGAGAATTTAAGCACTTCTTACATAGTCATGAAAATTATATTTTTAGTCTCACTATTAGGATTTCTGATTTTTTTTTTTTTATCTTCCCTAGCAGTGAAGCCACACTGATTCTTTAAACTCCCAGGTACGTTTTGAGATCTCTTGCATAGTTTAAATTTTAGCATTGATTTTTTCTTTTTCAAGAAAAGATAAACGGTGCTTTTACCCCCTTACAAAAAAAAAAAAAAAAAGCTGATGCGAAGTGGCCTCCCTCCTAACCATCTCCCAGTGTAACAGCACTTACTGCCCATCGCCTGGCACGTGCCAAGCTCCACAGAGACTCTTGCCACCACTGACTCAAGGGCAGCATCTGCTCTCGCTGGGCAGAGGAGAGCAGGGGTTTCTCGCAGAGCCCCCAGAGTGCCCGCTGGGGACAGGAGCAGTCCCGCCTGCTCAGGACACGGCTGAGTGTGCAGGACTGGCCCCGGAGTCGACGGGACCCCATGGGCTGCCACCTGCAGCGTCATCTTTGGGCTCCCTGCTCAGCTTCTGTGTGCAAAATCAATTTTAAAAAGGAACTTATTAAACTACTGGGGGAGAATAAGTTTCCTATGCTTATCACTAATCTAAAATCAGACATATTAAGAGACTGCTATGGCTATTCCAACAACGTACATCCTCCAGGAAATTCAGGATTCAGACAAAGTTTAGAAGAAATCCAAACACTCCAAGCTGTAGAAATGCATGTTTATGGCATCAAAACAACCTTAATTTTGGCCCGTGCTGCCACCATAAAACATAAACGTGGAGAGTGTGACTGGGGACCCCAAAGACCTCAGCTGCCTTCATCAGCGATGTGGGTTTACTGCAGGGCAGGCAACAAGGACAGTGACCTCAGCCAAAGAACACTGGAGCGCCCGAAAGAGCAGGCAACAGTTAAATGGCAGTTTATCTGCTTCAGGGTATCAGAAAACTTTTATAGGAATTTCTGAAAACTGGTTCTGGTGAGGGTTCCAACCCTTCCGTATTGCTCGAACATCATCACCTCATCTCTGAGTTGTGCTCTTTCGCTATCAATTTGTGCTCACACGACAGTAAAATGCTGAAAATGTGCCCAGAGCTGCTCGGTACTACTGGAAATTCTGAAATGAATTGAAAAATAGTTGATGTTTTGATGAAACAACAATCACTTCGGCCCCGCTGATGGAGAGGCTCAGAGGCTACCACGAGCTGGACAGCAGTGCCACAGCAGAGAGCAGCAATTTAAGGAAAGGGATTTTTAAAAGCAAACTTACATGATGAGAATCCTGAAACCGGTCCCACACCTACGTGAGGACTGTTTGCCACGGTGGCTCCCAGTGCAGAGTCAGGCAGCAACTCAGAGTAAATGGGGAAAGGAAAACTAGCCAGCCAGATAAAACCAAGTAAACAAACAAACAAAGAAAGAATAAAACCAATCTCATCCTATAAATTGCTTTTCACCACCAGCCTGCACAAGACCTGTACCTCCAAGGAGCGATTTAGGGATGGGCTCAGCTTGCCCATGGATGGGTTCCCAGCAGAACCGTGATTCCAAGCTGCCACATCAAGAATAATCACTTCTCTTAATCTGTTTTTCAGTTATCAGTGAGGATGTTCGATATCTGCATTTCTACTGCTGGCTCTAGGTACAAGAAAAGGTACATTGGGATAGGTTAAAGGATGTTCAAAGCATGAGGCTGAATGAGAGCAGAACAGGGTGGCAGCAGCAAGTTCCCACGCAAAAACACCTCTCAGCCTTCATGAAAAATGTCAATAGCAAAGCGATTCAGATTCAACAGTCAGAGAAAAACTCCCATAAAAATCACACGTTTAGGAACAAAGACAACTTCTAAAGTGTTTATGTGAGTAACACTAAAAGAGATGGGTACCAAGAGTTATTTGGCAGGTTGCACCAGCAGAAAGCTCGAATGCAGGAAGAGGATCCATTAGGAACTCCCTCGGGGGAACACGGGGCCAGGGCACAAATGCTGGCTGTATTTAAACAGACTGAGATAATCTGTGAGCTGAGCAGCTCTGACAAAAGATAAAGTGAAAAGCCCACACCTCTGCGGATGCTCGGTGCGGGCGCAAGGCGAGTTCAACAGCTCAGCCCACCGAGTTGGTCCTTCACTCAGACTCAGCTTTCGAGCGACCTGGAGCAGAGAACACCAGCCAGGGGCAAAGGGATGCAAACCTCACTGTGCCCAGCGGGAAGGATGCAGCGGTCTCGAGACAGAAGGCACAGCAGCTCAAACCCCTGGTCCCACAGAGTAAAGAACAGCAGGCTAAAGATAGTCCACAGCTTGCAGTGCTACTGCATGGGGTGGATCTCAGCTGCACAGAGCTGCTGGGATGAGACATTCCTCTCCCCGGAGGAGCCAGAAAACATTACTGTATATGGGCAAGCATTCCCCCGTGATGGGCTTCTCCCTCCGTGGTAAACAGGCGATTCTCCAGCTGCACAGCCGGCAGAGATCCGAGCGGTCTCGCAGGGCCACAGGGATTCACGCTGTCAGAAACCCAGAATAATGCTTTTATCTCAGAAGGATCTAGCAGAGGGGCAGAGCCAGGCAGGGGAGGCTGAGGCAGGAGAAAACCTTCAAGCAGCTGGACATTAAACCCTTTCCTTAAATTTTAGTAGCTTTTAACCATTGGACGGATCTCAAAGCCCCAGATTCCTGTGGTGCTTCACTATGGGTCTCCACAAACCCATAAAACTGCCTGTTGGAGCGGGGTCAGCGAGGAGCAGAGCTCCCACCCACCACGACTTCTGATGAGATGCTCAGAACAGAGGCAGGACCACGCGTGGACAGGGGCTGTGGAAGGGCAGAGCACAGGGACTACTCCCAACCTCTATGTGGGAACACAAAGCTGCACCTCCGAGTTCCAACTTGATTCCTCATAGGAATGTTTGGGATAGGTTATCTGCACTGACTTTTGTCCAAATTAGAGCAGAGCCATAGCTGGGGTCACCACGTCCAGCAGAGCTGGTCTGGATGGGCGCGAGTTCGGAGAGCGGATCAGCTCCACAAGCACTCTGCACAGCTCAGGTAACACTCCCTTCCTAACCTAATATTGTGATCAGCTGTAAAGGAGAACCACTTTAGTCC
Source organism: Neomorphus geoffroyi (assembly GCA_033558235.1). NCBI lineage: Eukaryota > Metazoa > Chordata > Aves > Cuculiformes > Neomorphidae > Neomorphus > Neomorphus geoffroyi. Next base: position 2,527,621 of record JAUMJM010000010.1, read on the forward strand.
AATTTAAATGCCACACCATATTCTTTGGACCAGCCAATTTCTTGGCAACCCACACCAAGCCTCAACTCTACAACCATTCTTACTCAAGCGAACGCCAGGGCGGGCACGAAACCCTGCCCAGCTCAAGCAGAGCTCTGCTCCCACAGACCCTACTCAGCACCACAGCTGGAACAAAGCTTTAACTATTTTTTTCCCTCCTTTTTTTTTTTTTCTTCTTTACAAGTTTTAAGGTCAGAACCAAAATCAAGCCAAGCTGAAGTGATGACAGTGGTTCTGCTCTGAGCTTCCTGCTGCTGCACCAGAACAACTCCCACCGTACAGGGACAGTGACAGATTGGCACATCATGGAATAGGTGCTATAGAAACCACACAGTTCTTAGAAGCAAAAGATTTCTTCTCCCCTCCCCTCAAAAAAATTCACATATATTCTCTCTATACCTTATATATATTATATATAGACACATTTTTCTGGTAAACATTTACAAGATATCGTAAAGAACATTGAAAAGATACATCTCCATTTGCACAACGATGCACGCTCACACACTTCAGTACAAGGACACACAGTAATGTACAATCAATAAATAAATACTTCCCCCCCCCCCCCCCCAAGAAGTTATTCAAAAAAACACTGCTATTGAGCGGCCCAAAGACACTCTCAATTAATACAGACAGCAAATATTGTGCAGAATTTCTTGGCTGTTTTTGTTTAAAAACCAAGAACAGAAAAACAGAAGCTTGAAAGAGAAAAGTGTCGGCGATGTTGCTTGATAAGATTGTATTGAAGTTGACTTCTTGGTTCTTGTCCTGCAGAAAGAGTAGGGCAGAGCACTCCCCGTTCCCCTGCGGAGAAGGTGATGCGGGCAGACCATGACCTGTCCTAGGACCTAGAAGGAACAGGAGCAGCCCGGCAGGGAGGGCACAAGGGCTTTGCTCTGCTTTGTGGGAAGATGAAAGATTCGCACATGAACTGGCAGATTTGAAGCTCAAACACCTTTGTTTCCTCTGCTACTACAGACTTTGGAGACTCAGTGCAGGAAATCACTTCCAAGAGTTTCCTAGACTGTTGGTACCCATTTGCTTGTTGGGATTATGAGAAATGAAAGGCTCCCCATTGCTCTCACCCCCCGCCGCAGTCCCCTTCCCCAAAGGGTTCAGTACGTCCTACTGCCCCCTGGTTTTTCCAGCTCCTGCATCCCAGCACTGCAGAAAGACAAGCCGATTTGCTCAGGAGCTGCAAACCACTTCACCGCACCCTGCAGAACTTCTCTGAAGCAGCAGTTTGGTTTTCTGCAGATTTACATCTGGTTTGTTTTTTTTCTGCAAGCAACATCTGACACGTGCCACGAGTAAACACAAACCACAGTCAGCACAGACAGGTGTTCCACACAGGAGAAGGGAAGGGCCCCTTTCCCCTTCTGGTGGGCAGCGCTCCGACGGCAAGAGAAGAGCAGAGCCTGGCCTTGCAGAGGGGAGGAGGAGAGCACGCACACATCACACACCGTGTGGAGGGAGAACACTAATTTTTGCAGCAAAACTTGAGAGAAAGTACCTTTACAGAGAGCTACAACCCTGCTGCTGAAAGCACACGCTCACGGCAGGCTTCTGTGGCCTTGACAAAGCCCTCCCTGGCTGAATTAGACCTACTGACCACCCACACCTCTCCTTTTCCTTAATTGTTTTTACCTGAGTTGAGAAATGAATCCAAACCCTCCGTAGCGCAGCCTTAGCACGACACAGCAGCTCAGCCCCCGCGCTGGCAGTGCTGGAGAGGCACTTCATGCAGTGTGGCTCCAGGGGCTGCAGCGCTGGAGAGCCACTGCAGGAAAAGCGGCCACAGAAGTGCATCTTCCAAAAGCAAAGACCACTCAGGGACCTTGGGCTATTTTTCCTCGTCACAGGCAGGTGAAAGAAGCCCACCAAGACCTAACCGGAGGCTTTCAGTGGACTTAAGGGGCTTTGCAGCCAGCCCCAGAAGCACACAGAAAACCTGCAGGCACCAAAGGGATTGTGTGCACGGTCTAGCTTGGAGCAGCTGGTCTTTTCATTAGCAGAGGAAGAGACAGGAACCTTCAGAGGGAAAGTCAGGACAGTCACCAGAGCCAGGAGCTCTGACTTGCCTTCTGAGGAGCTCTCCCCTAACAGAGGTTGCAGAGGAACAACAGGGAGACCAGACTCCTAACGTGAGCAGCTAGAGTAAGGCAGGTAAGGAAACCTCAAGTCTAGAGTTCCCAGAGGAGGTTTAGGACCAGATTTTCGAGTGTTCAGAGAACGATACAGAGGCTGGATAGAAGAAAAACCCAATGCTGAATTTGGAGCTCTTCTGAAAATCCATCCAGAGCTGAAACTCTTTGTGTGCTCAGATATTGTAGTAACAAACAACATAAAAACCCCAGGGAGAGAACAGAGCCCTAAAAAAATACTAAAGGGGATGCTATGCATCAAGGGACGAGATCAAAAGAAGAAGAATTCCTGTGATCAAAGTCCCTCTGTTACTGGCAGAACCTCAGAATGTTTGTAAGGAACTGAGCACTGGCAGCATCCCTGTCTTGCCCAGGCTTGCAGGGCTGGCTGGCTTCCCCGAGCCGCAGCGAAACGGCTGGCCAGGAAAGCAGCTTTATCTCCTTGCAACAAAGGCTGTGGAGCCCGAGTCGGCCTCGAGGAGGGCTGGCAGCTCCGCTCTCCCAGATCCCGAGCTCCGACCTGGGATGCTGGCAACTGCCCCGGCAGTTGTGGTGGTAACCACACGCGCTGCCCTTCTGCTGCAGCAAGGCAAGGAAGCGACTGCCTGGGTCCTGCTTCCCAAGCAAGTCCTTAGCAGTAAAATGCAATTGTACAGATCTTTGGTTAAGTCACTGAGGAAGGCTGAGCCGGGGCCCCTGGACCGAACACTGAGCACAGCACTTGGAGAGCTAAGGGTACTTCCAGGTTAAACAGCAGCGTGTGTCCAACTACCTTGTTTCCACAGGTGTGGCACTTGGAGAAAAAGGAGAAGGGAAGGAAGCATTGAAGGGGAGTGCCGGCTCTTTGTCTGGATGCCTTGTCTTCCCCGTGTCCTTCATTTGTTCTCGATCAGAGTCTGGACTTTATAGACAAGGTCCCGAGCCAGCTTCAGGATCTGCTTGGTGTTGTGTCGCTCGGCCATTTCTGGAACAGACAAGAAGGAACCCACAAAGAGGTTAGACCTGAGCAGCCCGGTGCCTCGAGGAGTGCTCCCAGCCTGACAGCTCTCTGCGTCCCAGCTGAGCTCCAAGCAGGAGCTGAAGCTGCAAATTCCAGCCCAAGTTCCCCAGCACCATCCCTCACAGAGACCCTTGACTGAAGAGACACCATTAACCACCTCATCTTGGGAGGATTACAGCCAGAGAAAACACCACCTACACAGCTCCCTTCAAGCACAGAAAGGTGGGATCTGCCAAGGATGGCAGGGTGGCATCTTCCAGGCACCACTAGAATGCCCCAGAGCCTGACCCCAAGGGCAAGGGGTCCCTTTGCCACTGAGTATCAGCATTGCTCAACCATGCACCGCTCTGTTTTAAACATTTGCCGGTACCATCCAGACATGATGCAGTCAGACAGATGTGTGGTGCCTACGACTGCGCAGCTGCCAAAAATCAGCCCAACAGAACACAAGCTGTACCGTTGAAAAACTTGATGATGTCTGTAAAATCCATGTTGTTCTCCAAGATGATGTCCCGGTACATTTCCACCAAAGCCAGGGCTATGAAGAGCACATAGTGCGCGGAGGAAACGTGTGCAGCTGCCCAGATGGTCTCCCAGACAGAGAACACGTCATCATACACCAGCTCTGTGAAGAGAGGAAAAAGCCCAGCAGTTACTCCACCAGCCGCGGGTTTGGGATCATCCTGACTCACAGAGTTCTCAGCAGCACTGGGAAGACACGCTGGGTGGTTTCTTCCCACAAGGACTTGTTCCAGTTGGAAGCAATAAGTCTGTCAGCTGTAGAGACAAATATTCTAGCCTGCAGCAGGTGGCACAGCCTTAAGGACACAAACCCATCGGGAGCTCACCCGCAGCTCTGGAACAACAGGTTCTATAACCAGACAGAGAAGTCAGCCACAAAGCTAGCAGGGAAAAGCAAAACACGGTAAAAAGTTCAGACAACTGAAGTTGTAGAGCGCGCTGAGAAGTGTGGAAGCACTGCAGCCCCTGCCTTCCCTCCCCGTTTGCAGGTCTCAGCTGCTTCCCTCCCAGCACACACCTCTCTTGAAGTCCAGGAGAAACCATCGGTAGCAGAAGTAGAAATGAGTATAATCACCATTCTGGTGCATCAGCTCGAAGAGCTCAGAGTCCAGAATCTGCCAAGAAAAGCAAAAGGAAACTCATCAGCGCACAGCAAAGGCACCGACCATTCCTCTGCCTGCGTTCCTCCGTTCCCACTGCTGTCCCACCACACCCCAACATCCTCCACCCAGCTTCTCCCTCCTTGGCAATCCTGGCACACGTTAATCCAGGTTATCTTTACAATCCCCTGCTCTCCCAAAACAGAAAGATCCTTTCAGCTTCTTCAAGACCCCCCCCATCCCAAGCTTTCCTGCTCTGGTTTGAGAGGATTCCCCTACCTGGATGAGCGATCTCATGTTGGCGAAGTGGGTGTCCATGGCACCTCCGTGGGGGAAATTCTGATTCATCCTCTTCATAAGCTCAGTGAAACAGCTGAAAGCCAGAGCCTCTGCACAGGGAAGAGAAAGATGGGCACTGCCTGGCTGCATGGACACAGCTGCACCTGCACCCTCCTCGCTCCACACACACACAGAGTCAGGGCTGTGCAGGAGGAACTGACCACAGAAAAACACCTCACCCTGTCAAATGTACCTGCTGTCCCCGGGTTGGGCTCTCAGGAGCTTGACAGCATCAAGGACAAATGAGATAGTGCCACCACCCACTCCACACCTCCAAGCATGCTGCAAAATGCCCCCAGCAGAGTGGACACTAGAAGAGCCATCCACTCACCGTCATCCAGGATGACCAGGAGAGGGGCTAGCAGGTCACACATCCCCTGCACGTAGCCAATCTCGATGTGCTGCCAGATGTAGCTGTGTGAGAAAGCAGGAAAAGCGACCTGTGAGCCCTTCCCACGCACGAGTGTCACTTTTCAGGGAAGCCAGGCATGGCACAACCCCAGATCGACACCCAGCAACGGCCCCGGGGGCCGTTGCTGGGTGTCGATCTGGGGTTGTGCCATGGCCATCGCATGGAAAAGTGATATTGAAAACACAGTAAGGTGAGGTGCTTGGTCAAAGGGCAGAGATTGATAAGAAGTGGTTCATTTCTCTCTCCTTCACCATTCCCCCTCGATTCATCCTCTTGGCTCTTTCGCCCGCTTCGCCTTCTCTGGAACCAACGTCCCAGGAAGCGCCCAGGCCTGCAGAGATATCTTCCCATATTTGGTAGCAAGTCAAAATGCGTTCAGAAAGGGTTCAGATCCACTGCTGGCACAAGATCTTTTCCATCCTGCCCGCTAGTTTTCCACAAGCTGCTGTATCGTTGGGTCTCATCTCAGCAGAGATCTCCAACCCTGGCTGTCAGACAAAGCGACAGCTCCGACCAACTTGCAGCTTCTCCTCGTATTTGCAAGATGAGTAATGATATTTCAGCCTCTGCTGCCCCAGAAGCAGCTGCTGAGCTGGAGCTGGTTTGAGGCAGTGAATGCCACACAGCAACCTTTTTAGTCACAGGGAGAAAACAAAGATTCAGGTATTCCTGTCTCCTGGGTAGGCACCAACCACTCGGTCGCTTCAGACACGTCCTCATTAGCGCCGCAGCTCTGCGGGCTGATCCTCATTAAAACATTTGCCAGGCATATTCCAAGAGAGCAGGTGGGCTGTGCTGAGTTCAGACCAGGAGGCAGCACGCCTGGGCAGCCCCAGGGAGCCCCTCGGCTTTGGCCAACAACCCAGGCACGTGGCTGTCACAGGGCAGAGCAGTACACGGCAGCTGATCTCCTCGGTCTGGTGACCGTGAGGACATAGGATCAGGGAATGGTTTGGGTTGGAAGGGACCTCAAAGCCCACCCAGTGCCACCCCCTGCCATGGGTAGGGACACCTCCCACTGGATCAGGGGGCTCCAAGCCCCATCCAACCTGGCCTGGAACACCTCCAGGGATGGGGCAGCCACCACTGCTCTGGGCACCCTGGGCCAGGGCCTCCCCACCCTCACAGCAAAACATTTCTCCCCAAGATCTCATCTCAATCTCCCCTCTTTCAGCTGAAAAACATTTCCCCTTGTCCTATCCCTGCCCTCCCTGATCCAGAGCCCCTCCCCAGCTTTCCTGGGGGCTGCTCTAAGGTCTCCCTGAAGCCTTCTCTTCTCCAGGCTGAACAACCCCAATTCCCTCAGCCTGTTCTTGTAGGGACAGAGAGGTGCTCCAGTCGGAGCAGTCCTGGGAGCTGTGGCTCAAGTTCTATGATGAGGAGGGAATCTGGGGAAGGAAGTCTGGAACAGGATCACTGGCCCAGGTTGCCCAGAGCAGTGGTGGCTGCCCCATCCCTGGAGGTGTTCCAGGCCAGGCTGGATGGGGCTTGGAGCCCCCTGATCCAGTGGGAGGTGTCCCTGCCCATGGCAGGGGTGGCACTGGGTGGGCTTTGAGTTCCCTTCCAACCCAACCCAATCCATGGTTCTATGGTTCTATACAAGTCAAAGAAATGAAACTCAGTAACGAAGAGTGAGGCTGCAGCCCCGAGGTGAATTCAGGGAAACCCACCGCCAGTGTCAGGACCCTGCTCCCACGGCAGGGAGGACGGGCAGCCCCCAGCCTGACCCCTGCTGCTCCCACCTGCACATGATGTTGCGGAGTTTCTCCAGGTTGGCAGGGGTGAAGTACCAGTAGTTGCGGTCGCATCGCTGCACGTCCTTCTCAATGCGGTGCAGGTTCACCGTGTACATGTCCAGTAGCTCTGGCTGCCCATGAAAAAAACAAAGTTGATTTGTTTTCAAATAGAAAAATAAAAATAAAGTAAGTTGCAAGGGATTGACAGGGCAGAGTTTGGGTGGAAAGTCTGGGTGGAAGTGACACCCAGGAAGAAACCCACTCAGCAAACAAGTACCTACTTACAGAGTAGGTGACACCCGTCGAGGAGACGGCTGATGCTTCACCGGTGGCCAGATCAGCTACAGGCAGAGGATCCAGCTGTGGGTACAAACTCTCCATCTCCGGCTCCTCGGAGAGGTTATCTTCGCTCTCCGCCAAGCTTTGCTTTTCAGCTTTGCTGTCCGCCCAGCTCTCCACCACAGTCAGCGCCACGGTGTCGTGATCACGCAGGACCGCTGCCGAGCTCTCACCCACGGGAACAAAGTCCACGCTTCCACTGGAGGGAAAGTCACCTTCCAGGCTGTCTTGGCCCTGCAGCTTCTCCTGCTGGGCACTATCCAGGTCCTGTGGGGCTGGCACGTCAGTCCCACCTGCCTTTCCCTGAGAGCTGGCTGAGGATTTGTTGGTTTCCAGGGCGCTGTCCTCATTGCTGAAGCTGCGCTCCGAGAATCCCGATGTGATGGAGAAGTTCTGGGAAGAGGGGTGGCCAGAGTCAGGGGAACACGTGCCGTTGGGGACTGTCCCATTAGGGATCTTGCTTTGTTTGCCATCTTCCAGCTGGGCATCTGCTTCGGTCTGTTCCACCTCATCGACAGATTCAAACACCTGCAAAGCACAAGTAGAGAGCAAGGTGAGACCCAGCAACCCCCTGCATTCAGCAAACCATTAGGAACAGCCCCAAAACTGGGGACAGCAGTGAATGCAGCTCTGGGAGGGAGGGAGGGAGGGAGGGAGGGAGGGAGGGAGGGAGGGAGATCTGCTCTCTACGTGCAGGGCTCACACAAGCAACCAGTGGGAGAAAGCTCAGAGGACTTGAAGACATTTTAACTTAGTGCTGTGCCAGGCTGTGGCTCCACATCTTTGCCACAGGGAGAGACAACGTCAGCCGCAGCATCTATATCTCTGTCCCATTTTAACCAAACTCTTGGAGGAATTTCTGGGCACAGCCCTCAGCCTTTAGGTCCCCCGCCTGGATGTGGCAGGTCAGTGCTTGGTCACTCAGACAACTCAGAGCCTACAGTCCCTGCTCCGAGGGACTACGCTTTACTCCACATAATATAATATATTGGACAGAATGTCATTGAAAGAGGTTGATTAAACACACGGTTCTTGAGATCTGGAGCATCCAAGGGCTCTCAAGTGTGAAGCCCACGTGGGGGTTGGTCCTTCAAGCCTGAGCGGAGCAGGCTGGTAAATATTAAACACCTCCAAACAGTGCACAGTTCTGACCTTAGTGGCTCCAGAGGTTTGCGAGTCATTTACCTCCTCCAATTACTGCTCCCGTTTGCCCAAAATCACTCTGGTTATCAACCAGCGATCAGCCCAGGCTGGAACAGAGCCACACGCCGTTGGGTGGCTGGTGTGAAAGAGAGGGGACAAAGCACTGCCACTCACCTGCGTGCTGGAGCTTGAGTCGCTCTGCAGCCGGGCGAGATTCTGTCGGCCAGAGCTGCAGCTCTGCGAGGACTGCGAGAGAGAGGAGAAAAAGCCAGTGAAAAGGCAAAAAGCGTGGTCTCTGGAGCGGGAGGAGGCTCAGGCCACGCGATGAGAGGTGGGCACACCAGCTTGTAAAGAACAGGCAGAAAATGCAGCCAATAAATCCTCACAGTTCACAGTATCACAAGGCTGGAAAAGACCTTTGAGATCATTGAATCCAACCCAACACCAACACTGACTCTTCATCTAAACCACAGCACTAAGTGCCTCATTCAATGTCTCTTTAAACCCCTCCAGGGATGGTGACTCCACCACCTCTCCGGGCAGTGATTCCAAGTCAAGAATTTTTTCCTAATATCGAGCCTAAACCTCCCCTGACGAAGCTCAAGACCGTGTCCTCCTGTTCTATCACCGGTCGCCTGAGAGAAGAGACCAACCATTTGACCCATGAAAGACATCCATGTCCCAGCAGCTCCGCTGCAAGATTCATCACACAGCACAGTGCCCTGCCCCAGCCCACCACTGCTGGAGAAGGTGACAAACCAAAGTCCCAGGCCAATCCAGTTGTTCAGACTCTGTAGGTTTGGGTCTGAAAGGACCGGCTTTCCTCTGGCCTTTGGAGAGGCCACGCTGTCTCCCTGGAGTGCAAATTTCTACAAATCCCTGTCCTAATTTGGCAGCAATGCAGCTCACCCCGTCTTAGTTTACATAAAGGATGAAGTCACATGCTATAAAACAATCCCTCCACGCATATTAATGGGTTTTCCTTTTCTTAAAGGACAAATATTGATGTTTTAAGCCAGACTCAGTTGAGGCAGCCCCTCTTAAAAGTCAACAGCACCCTTTTCAGGCTTCCAGCTGAAGTGCAGAAGGGAGCGTTGGGCTTTAGAGTCATAGAATCCGAAGGTTGGAAGAGACCTCTGAGATCACCGAGTCCAACCATCCCTGTCTCCCCACTAAACCCTGCCCCTAAGGAACTCATCCACCAGTCTTTTAAACACCTTCAGGGATGGCGACTGCACCCCCTCCCTGGGCAGCTGTGCCAATCCCTGACCACCGTTTCAGTGAAGAGATTCTTCCTGATGCCCAGTCTTTGCAGCACCCAGCTCAGTGCTCTGCCCATGGACTCCCTCTGAGCAAGCAGAGGGAGCGAGTCCTCCCCGCTATCGGAGCCACCCCTGCGCCAGCTCTCGTTGCACGCAAGTCAGGATCCACAGAGCAATGACATCACGCACAAACAATAGGGACTGAAGAAAACACAAGTCATTCAGAAGTCCCCACCCTCGTGTTGTGGGTGTTGCTGGGCAGGGCTCTGTGGAGAGAGGAAGGGTGACAGTTTTCCTCCATTACCACAAGAGCATTTTAAACCAGGAAATCTCAGGTTGAGATGGGAAAAGGGGTGAACCTTTGCATGCATTAACTCTGCCAACTCCCCTCCTAGCGCCTGTTCCCACAACAAGCAGACATGGATACAAAAGAATGGGATGGGAATGATTGCCAGGGCTTCAGCAAGGCTGATGGTGCAGCCACCTCTGCTCATCCCTCACGGATAACCCAGCACCGCTCGCTCTGCCGCGCCAGGCTGTTCTCTTCCAAGGACAAAACCCACACGGAAACTCCCTGGGCTCTGGTTCCAGGACTGCCTCTCCTGTAACAGGCTTTTCCCTCCACACTCTTCGGTTTGGGCTGTAGATTTAATTGCCCACCACACCGCTGGGTGCCAGGGCTCGACGCTGCCATGCAATGATATCGAGACTGCCCCGAGCCCTGCCGGCTCCTTCAGTCCTAGAGCCACCCCACTCCTCCTGCCCACAGGCAGCAGCCCAGGCTGCTGGGCAGCTGATGGAAGGAGGGAGCCAAGAAGCCCACTGCCCTGTTTCACAGCCCCTCAGTGCCAGAAACGTGGTCTTCCTCCCTCTACTTCAACACCAGCTTCCGTGGAGCCAATCCTGATGTGGACCAGGAGTGCAAACCGAGTAATGAATATCGCTTGTTCTCCAGAAACGCCCATGAGGAACGTTTCACGGGACTGGGGAGTGTCTGGATTCGGACACAGAGCTCCACAAACGAGCTCTTGGGTGCTGGCTGACCCTGCTCTCTGCCAGGATGCCCGGCCCTCTCCCTGCAGCTGCTGGCTTTCATGCCCAGCACCCCAGGGTCGTGGAGGCAGAGTTGTTTGTTGCTGCTGCAGATATCGTGGCTGCAAGAACCGAAGCAGATTTGTCAGACCTCGATATCTCACTCAGGCTGCAACCCAAAACCTCTCAGTCAGTGCAGCTCCACGCGATACAGAAATTGGGGTCACATTGCAAGGAGATGCCTGCTCCTACTGCTAAACGCGCTGGAAGAGCAGATGAAAGGCAAGAGGTAATAAAGCTCCAGCTCTAACTTGCATGGATTACAGTGAGCCGTGAGGCACGGAGGTCAGGGAAGAAGGGGGAGCAAGAACTGTGCTTCCACCCCTCCCTGTGACACAGGGCGATGAGGAGCCTGGGTGGGCACAGCCCTCCCGCAGCCCCTACCCCCTCACCTCGTTGCTGATCGTTGAGTCCCGGTGCATCATCCTCTGAATGTGGGAATCCAGGCTGGCCCCGGAGGAGCACTTGGCCAGGGCTGCTGCGTGCGACTCCTTCTCCCGCTGCCGGACGATGGCCTCACAGCCCAGCCACTCGGCCATGGTGTGCTCGTAGCAGGCGCGGATCTGGTCATCAGCCTGCAGTGTTTTTTAAAAAGAGAGGGTCTTTGAAGATCTGTCCCTAGAATATCCTAGAAAGCAGCACCTCCTGCATCCCTTCAGACAGCCCTGCATGCTCCCTACGGTCAGATGGGACAATGTCACCTACATCTCCTGCACGGTGCCAGCCAGAGCCTGACCCACAAAACCTTGCAAAAATTAGGATGGAAAAATCACCACCCATCCCCTTTCTGTCTTCTGGAGGTGCACAGGGCACCAAACATCAGTCAACAGCAGCTGCACAAGGGAGCATCGAGCTTGGTCCTATCAAGTTTTGCTTATCAGAGCCTTTCTCCCACCTCTTATTGAGTCACAGTGCAAAGGGGACACAGGGTGGGCTCTGACGTACAGACTCTTCAAGCAGCGAAATATCCAGGGCACACCAGTGCAACACGCCAGGCTGGCACAGCACACCCATACCAACCTCTTTCCTTTCTGCCTCCGTCATCCCAAACTGATAATGGCCCAGAAGGAAGGGCCAGACAGCCTTCCTGATCTCGTGCTGGATCCCCCCGTAGTAGATCAGCCGCAGCAGCTCCTGGTCCTCGTAACTCTGTGGGAAGAGCTCCGAGTCGGTGCACAGGCACAGCCAGGACCGCAGTCCATCAGCTGGCAGACTCAAGGATAACCCCAGCCTGGCCATGCCACCTTTCAGCACCCGGAGTGCTGCCAGATGCCAACCACCCACAAACGCGCTGCCAGTTCATTGCAAATGCTCTCTCAGATCTCCGCTTGGGTCTAAGCACAGCCAGCGGTCCCTGTGGATGGATATTTTGGGAAACATTGGCTCCTCACAGCCAGAAAGTGGCCCAAAGTCACTGAAGGTCACTGCTGAGCCCTGGCACCACGGCAGCTCTCCAGCCATCCTGCCGTGACAGCGTGCTAGGACCCCTCTCAGGACCACAGTGCTCACGCGACAGACACTGCTGGGGGCAGGCTCTGAATAGAAGCACGTTAAGGAGAGCAACCTTCACTCCCTGCCTTCCACATGTTGAAGAGCCCTGGGCTCTGTGCAACCTGGGACGGGCTGAGAAGTTCCCCGAGAAGAGCAGTGAGCCAACCTGCTTTACCTCACCGTGCTACAGCCACGGAAGCGATGCTGCCCTGGACAGCCCCAAGCCCACCCCCAACTGCAATGTGCCCAGAGCAGCAGCCCTACCGTGCTGTCCTGCAGGTATCGCTGCCAGATGTCCACGGTCAGTCCCGAGCTGGCATTGCAGGGCACATCAGGAGACACGATGTTGTGGTTAACCAGCGCGGAGAGGTGGGTTCGCACTGTGGAGAGGTGTCGGCAATAGGCCAGCCCTGCATCGGGCACAAGCAAACATTCAGCTGGGGAACTCGGGGAGCCATGAGGATGAAGTGCAAGAGAAAGCTCTGATGAATCTAGCCCCTGGAGACCCTCTGGTGCCACATCCAGCCTCAGCAGCAAAGCAGGGAGTCTACTGGGTCAGGTCAGTATCTCATCATTTCGTACCAGCAGCACTGCTGCTCTTTCAGCTCAAGTCCAAGGGTCAAAGCTTAGATGCTCACTCCCCACCCTGAGCATGTGCACGTAGGGCCCTGCACACAGCAGACTGGCCCCACTGCCAGCCTGGAGACCAGGACCTTACCCCTCGCCCATCACACATGTCAAGGCATCACGGATGTACTCACAGCCATAGAAGGCCCGGGAGAGGATCTGGTACTTCATATTGTCACACAGGAGCTTCAGCGGAGCTCTGCCAACAAGAACATAGCGGATGTGAGGAGAGGAAATGTTCCCGTGTGTTCCCTCTGCCCCTGCTTTGATCTGACTGTTCCAGCTTTGCCTTTGCAAACACAACACAGGACCTCTGCTCAGTCCGGGAGCAGCAATTCCCGCTGCAGGACTTGGCCACAAAGCCTCTGAGGCGTCCCTGATGAGAGGACTGGCCTCACTTCAGCCCGGACACGTCCCCCTGGCACCTGCAAAGGGTCCCTGGAAAACCGGGCCGAGTGCGAGGCTGGAGACACCACTTGGAATCACAGAATCACGGAGGCTGGAGAAGATCTCAAAGCTCATCCAACTCCAACCACCAGCCCAACCGCACTGTGCCTGCTAAACCCTGTCCTGAAGTGCCACATCCACACCTTTTTGAATCCCTCCAGGGATGCTGACCCCACCAGTGCCTTGGGCAGCCTCTGCCAGAGCTTCACCACTTCCTTGGTAAAGAAACTTTTCCTAATATCCAATCTAAACCTCTCCTCACACAACTTTTCCTTTTGTCCTACCACTTCCTACTTGGGAGCAGAGCCCAGCACCCACCTCCCCACAACCTCCTTTCAGGGAGCTGCAAAGAGCGATGAGGTCTCCCCTCAGCCTCCCACTCTCCAGGCTGAACAACCCCAGGTCGCTCAGCTGCTCCCCATAACATCACCACAACTGCTCTAGTTCAGCCTCCAGGCTGGGCTTTCTCCCATAACTTGTTTTATTTCACCCGTGCTTCTCCAAGCCAGCAGCGGCGGAGCCGTCGCACCTTTCGTGGCTGCAGCCGTTGGATGGGCCACCGTCAGAGGAGCCACTCTGGGAGCAGGAGGAGCAGGAGGACTTGCGGGTGCTGGGTTGCCACATGGGGGGCAGGCCAGCACCTGGTGTGTCCATCAGGTCCTGGGGCACTGCAAGGGCACAGAGAGGAGCATCAGCTACTGCCCCGGAGTCAGGAGGGCCACAGGGGGTGAACAAGAGAGGAGAGGTTTGATCAGCAAACTCAGCATCCCACGCTCTTCCCAAGGAGACTCCAGCAACCCAGCAGGACCCAGATAATCACAGCACCAGCACCGGTGAGCTCAGCAGAAAGGAAAGGAAATAAAGAGCATCGGTGACAGAGTGAGAGACCAGCGCCTGCTAATTAATTACAGCACCTTCAGCGAGCTGATCTTAAACTGAGTGCCAACCAAGGCAGCAAACAAACACCCAACCCAGACAGACACGAGAAAAGGGGTGGCAACACCATCACACAGATGAGAAAAAATATGATTGGAATCAACCATTGCCCCAGGAAGAGTGGATCCCTGGAAAGGAAAAGCCCTGAATGTATTAGGAGCCCATCCAAGATTCAAGGGAAGAAGGGAGCATCCAAATAGCAAGACTTTGATTAAGACGTCAATTAAGAGGTTGAGAAGGACAGCAGGAGCAGCTCTTCATGTTGTCACTTGCTAAATCCCTGCTTAAACTCAGAAGCGCTCCTGCAACGCCTCGGATCCTGCTCCGATGCTGCCCCATAAACCAACCAGGAGCAGAGCCAGGGCAAGAGGAGCAGCCCTGAGCGCTGAGCAGCCTGGCTGCTGCCCTGGCCAGGAACAGCCCCTGCCCTTCACTCTTGGACCTCCCTAGGGAAAGGCCACGATGAAAGTGAGCTATGGGGATGCAGAAAAAAGATTAAGGAAGAGCAATCCTATTTGCTCCTCCTTGGAAATGAAAACATGGTAGAAATTCCAGCTTCCAGCTGGGAGAGGGCTTCCTCGCTTGCCCTTGGGCTCACCAGCTCTCCCTGCTCCTGATACCGAGTAACTGACGCTAGCCAGAAAAACGTCGAAATATTCCCAATGCCATCACTTTGAGCAGGTGCTGGCGGGGCAGGGACGGTCAGCAGTGAGCAGGGACAGCCCTGCAGGAATTTTGAAATGACAACACAGGCAAGCAGTGGCACCGGACACAAACAAGAGGCGCATTACACTGATGCCGAGCGGCCCCCAGTGTGGCAAAGGGAGGTCGGGATGTGATGGGGACACTTGGAAACCATTTAGGGATCACCACCATCTTGCTTGCAGCTGAAGTCCTTGCAATCTTCCCTCTCACAGCAGCGACGGACATCACAGACGCAAGGAATGGGTGAAAAGTACCATTAATGGTAACTAGAGACACAGAGAGAGGACAAAGGCACAAATGAAAGGGGAGAAAGGAAGGATCTGTAGAGCAGAACGAACTGATGCAGTTCCACCCCCCTCTGGGAAGGTCCACAGGAACCGCACAGGCTTTGATGACACCAGCTGAGGCGACTGCAGCAATTCATTTCACAGGAAATTTGCCCCCCAGCATGGAATTTGAAGGGGCAGATCAAAAGGAAGCTACAGAAAGGAGCATCTCTCTCTGCTATTTTAGCCTCCATCAGATTTTTATCTGACTCACAGCATTGTGTTAGTCAGCGAAAGGCAGGGGGAACCAAGTATAATCTTAACTGATGTTACGAAGGAGTCACAGGAGATGTGATTTTGCCCCCTTCTAGCCTCAAAAAGAAAGAAACAAGGTTTTGATCAAATTTCATAGCTTTTAAAAGCACTCCACAAGTCTTCTTGGTTTCTCCCCATACAACATCATCTACAATGTTCCCAGAGGTCAAAAAATCCTTCTTAGATCCCACAGATGTGCCTCAGCCAAGCACGTTGTTCGGATCATTCACAACCAGACGTTAAGAGACGTTTCTGGTGTGGTGGCTCCAGCAGCATCTTCTCCTTTGCCCGGTGAGCTGGGGAGCAAAGGCACACGGGTCGAGCCTGGAGGTACAGAGGAGGTGCTCTCCTACCGCTGCAGGAACGCAGCTGGATTTAATGCAGCACCTGTCGAGCTGGCTTGGCAAGAGAAGGATCAGCCCTGGAGGCTTGTGATGGTGAGAAAGGACCCCCAGGGAACACGACCAAAGTGATTCTGACCCCTAAAATGACAAGGGTGTGTTTTCTCACCCTTACTGCAGTCATGGGCTGTTGGGCAGCTGTAGAAACAAAGGACGTGGTAGCAGGTGAAAGGTTTAAACAAAAAAATACTCCCCCACCCAGAGGGGACACTGAATGGAAGGCAGGGCTGTTCCCAGCACAGCCCCTGCTCTGGAACCCTGCCCTGGCACAAACTGCCACGCGCCTGTCAGTGCCGGGTCCCTGGCTGCTCACACACCCCGTGACACCCGCCCGCAGCACCTCTGCCAGCGCACTCACCGAACTCCGACTGCGTCCCTGGGTAGATTATCCTGAAAACGTAATCCGTGGCTTCCTCATCTTCCTTGTCGGACGCGGACTCGGAGGAGCCCTGAGGGCTTCGCTTCCTCAGCTTGGGAAACACCTTCCCCTGGGTGAACAGAGCCTGCTCTTCACAAGCCGCCCCACCACGCAGGCCAGCGTGGTCACTGCCTCGCCAGCCAAACTCCTGCCTAACATGTGCTTCGTCAGCCCCGATGATGTTTGCACGTCCCCTGTGCTGGAGCAGCCTTTGGATTAAGCTTTCGATGACGCGGTGAGTGAAGAACCCTTCTGGTGCACCACCCTCACAGGAAAACATTGCTCCCTAAGATCTCAGCTCAATCTCCCCTCTTGCAGCTCAAAACCTTTCCCCTCATCCCATCCCTGCCCTCCCTGATCCAGAGCCCCTCCCCAGCTTTCCTGGAGCCCCTTTCAGCACTGGGAGCTGCTCTAAGATCTCCCCAGAGCCTTCTCCTCTCCAGGCTGAACAACCCCAACTCTCTCAGCCTGGCCGTGCGCAGGAGCTGCTCCAGCCCTCGGATCATCTTTGTGGCCCCTCTGGACTCACTCCAACAGCTCCATCTCCTTCCTGTGCTGAATCCTCCAGAGCTGAACACAGGGTTCCAGGTGAGGTCTCACAAGACAGGAGCTGAGGGACAGAACCCCCTCGAACTCACAGTGCTGTGGGCCAGTTTTGAGGTACCTACCTTTCCCCGCTGCGACCAGAGGGGTGGATCCAGCTGCCCATGGGGCAGGAGGCCGTTCTCCAAGCAGGACAGGAACTGCAGTAAGTGCCCTCCTCTGGGAAACCGCAGCGGGGGCCTCTGAATCCCATCCTGGCTCACCAAGACAACCGTCCCACCACTGTCTACTATTAGGAACAGTGACAGCAGAGGGGAGAGAGACATGAGTGAGGCACAAGTTACCAGTCAAAAATGCAGAGGGCAGGCAAGAAAGCTCATGGAGTCGTCTTTCTGGTACGGAAAACAAAGAATTCTTTCTTGTTTGGATTCTCCTCTAAGCCCATTACGAGTCTGGGGCTCTGGACAAGGCTTGCCTGGGAGATCAGGCTCTTGAAACCCACAGAGCGTTGTCCTGCAGGGAACGCTCCCCAGCCAAGCACCACAGCCAGGAGCTGGTTTAAAGGTTTTCCTTGAGGCGCTTCCACAGCACTGACCACCCAGAGCTCTGGGCATCTGCCCTGGAGCTGAACCAGAACATCCCCACATGGGCACTCCCCAAAGACCTAACGATGCAAATGCCAGGGAGATAACACCCTCCAGCAGCCCCAGCCTCACCTTGCTGGTGGCAGTGCAAATAGACGATCTCCTCCAGGCGAATAGTCATGGCATAGTCCCAGTACACACTGGAACACAGAAAGAGAGGAAGTCACGAGCTGCAGGGATGCAAGAGGCTTTGCTTCTGTTCACACCGGCTCCAGATCCTGCCTCCAGCTATCTTGGTGCCAGGGAACGCTACAGAAAGGATGAGGTGCCAGCAGCAATGTGACTGCCACAAAGCCAGCCTGAGCCAGTGAAAACATCCCTACAGAAGCAGTAACTGTCTCTGCCACTACAGCTCAATCAGGGCAAGCCCAGTCCCACCTGCCTTGGGCTGTTTCTCTACCCTTATGTTGTTTCCAGACATGGACAACACGCCGAGGAATCCTGGCAATTGCAGGGAGGGACGTGGAACCCTGCAGGGCTGAGGATTCTCCTCTAGGCACCCCAAAAAGGACTCCCTGCCCTGCTGCAGTGCTGGAAGAACCCCAGGAACAGCATCTTCTCCAAACCTCCTTCCCCATCCCTTCCCCTGTTACGGACCCAGGGATGATGGCTCTGCTCTGCAGTCAGTGGGAAAACCCACCGACGGCCTTGGACACCAGATCGAAGTCTGAGCCTGGGGAAGGTTTGCCTCCCCCTCTGCCCCACGTTAGGGTGCACTGGGAGCCAATCACCTCTTCTCATAGTCCAGATCCCCCACAGAGCCGTTCATTAGCTGGTTGGGAGTCCACTTCAGCGCCATGATGTCAGCCGTCTGGTGAAGGGACAGGTATCCCGGGATTGCCTCCATGTCATCTCGCTTGAGAGGAGAAACACAGAGAGAGAGTGAGCTGGTGGGACAGGTTCAAGTCACCAGAAGCACGAAGCCCTACCATGACTGACCCATTCCCTGGAGCAGTCCTGGACCACAGCACAGCCCTACCTGCAGCCCCTCAGCGCATCCACTCACCAACGGCGAGAAACCCACAGTGGTGCTGCAAAACCTCCCAGCAGAGGCAGCAGGGCACCTCACCAGCTTGGAACAGGGTCAGGAGCTGCTGCCCAGCTGAGACAAACTTAGCAGCTCCACCTGAGCAGCCTGCACTTCATTTATTTGACTACAGTAAGAGGAGGGGACAGGAGGAGGTGTTTTGTGGCCTCTAGTCAAGAGAGGAACCTGTTTCTACTCAGAGCTCTTCCATTTCACTGGGAGGATCCACATCACCAAGACCCCAGCAAATGCAGTCCAGCCTCTGCCTTCCCAGGTGAGAAATGAGCCTTCTCCATCAAAGAGCAACTTGGGACAGAATTACCCAGCAGGGACCCGAGCAGTGCTCACCGGCTGCACCAGCACGTTGTTCTTGCCGTAGAGGAGCGTGGCTCGGGAATTCTGGTGCAGCGACTCCACGTAGTCCCTGGCAGACAGCGAGGGCCGGTCGTCCATACTGCCGCTCGAATGCCTTTTCTGAATCTGGAAGAGATCCACCTACAAATATTAGGGCAGTACAGGTGACTCTTGATTTAAAAAGCTTCTCCCTCCTCACTTTTAAATTAAAGAGAGTCACTACTAGAAATCTTTCCCTTTGTGTCTACAGGGATTGCCAGAGCCAGCCAAGCTTGATTCTGTAGCGTAGAATCATGGGATGGTTTGGGTTGGAAGGGACCTCAAAGCCCATCCCATCCGTCCCCCTGCCATGGGCAGGGACCCCTCCCACTGGATCAGGGGGCTCCAAGCCCCATCCAACCTGGCCTGGAACACCTCCAGGGATGGGGCAGCCACCACTGCTCTGGGCACCCTGGGCCAGGGCCTCCCCACCCTCACAGCAAAACATTTCTTCCTCAGATCTCATCTCAATCTCCCCTCTTTCAGCTGAAAAACCGTTCCTCTTGCCCTGCCCCTGCCCTCCCTGATCCAGAGCCCCTCCCCAGCTTTCCTGGAGCCCTGGGAGACTGCTCTAATGTCCCCTCAGAGCCTTCTCTTCTCCAGGCTGTAAGGTGTCCCTGGAGCCTACAGAGCAGACTCCAGCTGCCTTTGCTTTTCATCCATACTTGCTGTTCCCAAAGGGCACAGACCCCACGATGTCACGTTGGTCCTGCACGCCTGCAGGCTCCACAGCCCACGTTCTCAGCACTTCTGGCTTGAAGACTTCAACTGCCCTCTTCTACCTTCTCTCAGAGGGCTTTGCTGCCCTTTTTTGAACAGAGCCTCGAACCCTGGCGAGCGCTGCCTGTGCAGCCCGGGAGGACAGCGAGGGGCTGTCCCTGCACTCACGCAGAGCGCCGGGCGCTTGGTGGGCGAGTCCTGGCGACAGTGCGAGCTGTGGATCCGGTGCCTCTGAACCAGCTCATCAGCTGAAGGGTCTGTCCAGAAGTGGTCAGCAGTCTTCATCTTGGTGTACTCCAGCGCGCACGGCCCCACTGCTCAGAGAGGAAAACCACAAACATAAGGAAGTCATCGATGTTCTGATGAGCGTGGTCACCCCTCACATCCCCAGAGCCCAGCGTCTCGGTGGTGGGACAGCAGGCAGCAAGCACCAGGCTCAGCACTGTAACAGCAGCAAAGAATTCCAAGGGGACAGCTGGCCCTGGCAGAGAGGAATAACCAACCCCTCGCCACCTGGGCACCCCAAGCCCTGTGTCACAGCGCCGCGCGGCTTCCCAGAGCCCAGCCTTAGCCCTTGCTTGTGCCCCTCAGGACTAGTGATGCCTGAGTGAGAGAAGGAAGCCCTCAGGCTCAGCCTTTCAACTCCCCACGTCTGTTCACCGCTCAGCGGCTGCGCATCGCGTGGTCTCTGCAAGCACTTCACAGGTCTACCAAGTTTTCTGAAGTTCTTACTAGAAAACAACTGCATTTCACATCCCCGATCACAGAACTGGGAACACAGGCTGGGAAAGCAAGTTAAGAGGGAAGTGTTACCCAATAAAGACGCAAGAATCGGCCCATCCACAGGATCCATCAGGAGAGCTTCTTTCTCATAGTACTTGCTAGAAGAAATAAAAGAGAGCAGAATGCTGTAGGAGTTCTGAAAAACAACAGAGGCAGTGGGTTTCAGTCACCGTAAAGCCCTTCCTTCTCCGTCTGTATCAATCCTGGACAGTGAGAGGGCAAGAAGCTCTCAACAGGCTCTTTCTGCTAGGGGTGAACAGACACCGTCCTGCAGCACACTGTGAGCACCACCCCCAGGACTGGAGATGACACCTCCCCAGGACAGGACACAAGAGCACGCAGTTTCCAGAAGACAAGGACGATGCAATCCCAGACAAGCCAGGCATCAGCGGAGCAAGCGTGGCCTGTCTTTATTTTAGGGAGCGTAGGGTGGCCACCAGCAGCTGGGTATCAGAGCCCCCATGATGGGCACAGAGTGACACAACTGGCCTGTCCCATCCCTTGGACGCAGCTCAGCCACAACACTTCCAGAACCATCGGAAGGGGCAGATGCTGGTAGTGAGGTGGGATGGGCAAACAGTTGCCCTGGGCCAGCACTCACCTGCTGTTTTCTACCAAGTAATGCACGATCTTATCCAAGACCTTCTCGAAGAGGGCTGTGCGGATCCAGAGGTGCTTGATGGCTTGAGGAGACAGGTTGGGCAGCTTCGGCATCTTGCGTGCATTCTCTGGGATCCCTTGGACTTGATTTCGTCTTTAGAGGCACAAGGGCAAAAGACAACACCACCACTGGCCCATCAGCCAGCACCGCAGGAGCCCAGGGCACTCACGGCACCGTGTGCGACATGAGGCCAGGGTTTCAGAGGTGCTGACTGTGGTGGCTGGAGGATGCACAGGGAACTGCATGGGGACAGGGCTCTGGAGACTGTTCTCTTCATCTATTCCATCCCCTGCTCCAGAAGGCCCACATTTGCATTTGAAAACCGACTTCACTAAATCAGTTTCCCACTGTAAAGGCACCCTAGAACAAGCCTCTGCCTCAGCAGAGACCTCCAGCCCCCACACCTTCTCCACTGGTGCCCGAGGACAGCAGTTCACGAGCACAACAGCTTCTCTTAGAGCAGCATAAAGACTCCCGCCCCTAGGGAGCTGCTCCTTCCGTCTCCCTGGTTCCTGTCCAAGGATGAGTAAGCCACCCTCAAACAGCAGCTGAATTACTGCAGGTTCAAGCCCTGCACGTTGAGGCAGAGCAAATTTGGTTCCAGTTGGCTTAGTGCACTGGTCCATAAACCGTGAGAGTTCTGGGCCAAACATGCTTAGCCGTCCCCTCAAGCATGAGACAAGGGGCAGAGGGAGTAAGAACTTGTCTATCCCAGCTCAAACCACAACTGCAACTCATGATCTGCTAGGAAAGCAACAGTTCAGTCAAGGCATCAAAAGCCCAGGACAGAACTCTGCTCCTGGCTGTGCCGGCGTCATCCCTGTTCCCAGGAAGAGCAATTCCTCCCGTAGAGGCGATGCACAGCCAAACCCAACTACAAACCCACACCAAAACACAAGCGACCTGTGGGATAACAGCAACGCTGGCGCCTTACGCGTTCTCGATGAGCTGCTCCAGGTCTTGCACTTTCTTGCAAAGCTCCTCTGCCAGAGGAAAGCTCTTCCCCACCTTCATAAACAGAGCCGCGATCTTGTTGCTGCGCAGGAATCCTGCCGCCCTGCGCTTCAAGCCGTACAAGACACAGGCTTCCACCGCAGCTGCAACAAAGCAAAGGCGTTACGGAAGCAGCAGGAGAGCTCGGAGCTCGCGTCACAACAGCCAGGCCATCACCTCGCTCCACAGCGGAGACACCTCCCGAGAGGAAACCAGCGCCACGTCCTATTCCTGCCCAAGCAGAGAGGACATTAAGGAACCCAGACGTTCGACCCAAAGCAGCAGGCAGCGGCGCAGCTTTCCTGCCTGCAGAGCCGCCTGTTCTGCTGACACAGAGGCACCGTTTCAGTTTTGCAAAACAGAAAAATTGAGGTGAGGGAAGTCTGTTAGCTCAGCCAAGCTGAACAAAAGGGTGAGACAGCTTCATAGACGTCAACACGAACCACGGGTGTGCCAAGTGATTCAAAGGAGAGTCAGCCTGTGCCTGCTAAAGCAGATCCAGGGTCTCCAAAGACATCATCCAACAAGGACTAGTCAGGCAGAGTAACTTGCCTTGGACTCACTTATCTGACCAACCAACAGCCTGAAGAGATCCTACTAGACTTGCGATGAAACGGGAACGTACAGCTTTCGGACCACAGCCGCCACCAACAGTGAGCAGTCTGCGTTGATGCGGTGAGTTAGCAGCCTGGATTAGGATTTGAGGGAGCACAGAGAGGGAGAAAGGACTTGGACCGCTGTGCTCACAGCCCTTTGTTCCAAAACCAGGAGCTGGCTGTGCCACACGATACCCCGAATGCAAACAAATCGATGCTAACGCTGGGAAAACTCAGCGTGCACAGAGGTCGCATCCTGCTTCCAGGTCTGTGCCGGCACGATCGCCGTTACCAGAGTGGTGATTTTCCCAGCAGAGGAGCAATCAGCTCATGGCGTGGCAGCTCAGGAGCTGCCAAGAGCCCGCTCCGACAGTCGCTCAGGTTAAGCCTATGACAACAAACACTTTATCGGTGCTTTAACGGCTCGAAGCGAACTGTGGCTGCACAGCGCAGGGCGACGCGTCTGGTGGTGCTCCCGTGGCTACGCAGGTCTCCAGCCATCTCAGGTGATTGGTTTGTCTGCAGGGTCAGGAGCTCCAGCCAAGCCTCGATGGAGAGCGCTGTCATTGGGGAGGGCAGTGCCAGCCCCACACCAGGCTTGGCTCTCTCTGCAAGCTCCACGCACAAGTCCCTCTCCCTTCTCTCCTGAGTACAGCCACCAGCATTAATCAACAGGCCACGTGGAGTGATGGGATGTCAAGCTCCCCAGACAACATAATTTAAGGCAGAGAACATCCCCACCTGGCCTCGGGAAAACGTCCTTATCAGACATGCGACAACTAATCAGCACGAGTGCTGTGTCTCCTCCAGGTAGGACAATTGCTTTGCTATGCAGACAAATAGGCTGAGGTTCTCCTCACAGATCACAGAGAAACCAAACAACTCCCTGGAGTTTCCCCTTTGGCCCAGGCTGAGGGACGGGTACGGCTGGAACAGGAGATGTTGGCCCTGGTCCCCTGAGCTGGAATGGTCCAAGAGAGGAGGAGGAAGCCTGGGAGCGAGAGACCAGCGCACTGAGGATTTCTGAAGCAGCAAAGGAAATGGGGCAGTTTCTTCACAAAAAGTCTCAGTGCTCACACAAACATTTTCCAAAAAAAAAGCCTGAAGGCAACAGAGAACCTGGGGATAAACCACAGGCAATGCCAGCAGCTCGATCCGGCTTCAGAGACCCTCCCAGGCGACTCAGCTGGCTCCTTGCAGATGGACCTTGGCAGTCAAGTCCCCTTTGCCGACCTCCCCGCACCAGGTTTTGCCAAAAGGCAGCGTCAGGCCCTCAGCAAACCACAGCGAGCGCCTGGAAAGCACCAGCTGCCTGCCCCCTCCTGCCAGGCTCCGTGCCCAGGAGCCGGGATCCTGGGGAGCTGGCTCTGCCGGAGATGGAGACGGTGATGACTCCACAGAACAATGCGCACACGTAGAGGCTCCAACAGCAATGTTTGCCGGCGTCCCCTGGGAGGGCTCCGGATGGATGTCTAGTGTCAAACACAGACTTCTTAAAGAGGCTGATCAAAGCACTGGAAAATTACATGGACCTACAGTCCTGCAGGCTATTGATCTGGGCTTGACAACCCGCTTTCTGGCACATCAGCTCCCCTCCTTCCCAAGCAGCCAGCGCTGCAGAGCCAGCCATGCCGAGCCTTCCTGCAGCAGCCCAGCAGATGCTGGTTCACCTCTCGCTTGGAAAGGCATTCCTTCCTACAGCTGAACGACTCTATGGAGACCTTTAAATAGCCATTTCATGCAGATCCATCAACATCAGCTCCCAGGGCTGAGAGACGCTCTCATTACCTCTGCCCTGCTTCGTGCCATGCCCGAGTTCACCACCGAGCGGGCAGCATCCGAGGGGCTGCGAGACACAGCCTGCGCTAACGGCACAAAAGCAACACATCTGGGCCAGCCAAGTCCTGCTCACCCAACAGCAGCCACTCAGAGCTGCTGGACGGATAACAAGTTGTGAAACAAAGTCCTGCATAAACCTTCCTGAAGCCCAGATATGCTGCAAGCAGCATGGACCACGCATGGAGGGTCTTCCTACCTGTGCCAGAGGACTGCCAAGCTCAGCACGAGCCAGCAATGTGTGCTTGCAGCCCAGAAAGCCAACCATATCCTGGGCTGTATCAAAAGAAGCGTGACCAGTAAGGTGAGGGAAGGGATTCTCCCCCTCTACTCTGCTCTGGTGAGACCTCACCTGGAGCCCTGGATGATCCTTAAGGTCCTTTCCAACTCAAAACATTTTCTGAGTCTAGGACTATGTCATTATCTGCAGCTGCAAAACAAGACCAGACTGCTTCATGGCTTTGAGACCAAATGCAAGAAGACCCATCCCTCCCTCACACACACTGAAATCACCCCACTCCACCTCCCTCCATTCATTTCTTCTCTGCTCCGAGGCTGAAACACAAGTGACAGCCTCAAACAACTCCTGCCTGGCTGCGACTGCACCCAGCCACAGCCTTTTTAGAACGCCCAGCCACGGAGCAGGCACCTCCCAAAAACTCGGGAAGGTCTCCGCTGACAACCTCAGCGGGGTAGAAGAGCCATCATCAGCCCCAGCTGAGCAGGGCCAGCAGCCAGCTGGAAATGGAACTGCTGGGAAGAGATTCTCCCCATCCCTACGGACAGAAGCTGCAGCACAGACACACGGTGCAGGGGCTCTGTGCAGGTACACCCAGGTAAGGTGGGAGTTCGGATTCTTGGCCAAAGACTGAAGATATTGCCGACATCCTGAGCGTGCTCTGGCCTGGCACAATTTAAACCACTCAAGGGTTGAGCAGTCTCAGCAATGATGTGGACAACGAACCCCCCCCTCGCGCCGGCCGCCAGCCCTGCTACCGGCTCTCCATCAGCATCCCAGGGCAGCGTGAACGTGACAGGTGCCAGCTCGCGTTTGTCTGCTTCCAACTCTTCCCTCGTGGGCAAAATAGCGCAAGCCCACCCTTTCCTGCCAGACCACTGGTTTCATCGGAGGGCTTTGCGGTACGTTGGCTACGCAGAGGGCCAGGAGGGCTCGATGAGGAGGGTGGCTCTTCCCAGAGCAAAGGGCAGCTCTGCCCAGCCAGAGCCAGGCGTGCAGCACGCTCTGCCTGCAGGGAAAAGGGTTATTTACAAGCTCACCTGGCTCCCAGGGAGCCAAGGCACCGAGGAAGGTGCACGCACCCATTCAAAGGGGAGAGCAACAGCAGGCAGACCAGGCAACGCGGACACCAGCGAAAGCGCAGTGGCGTCATGACAAAGCCAGAAGGAAGCACCGAGCCCTTCGTGCCTGGATGCCTCAGCTCCGTGTTGCAGGAGGCTATAAATAATTCCAGGCTGCGAAGCCTCGTGCTGCACAGAACAGCAGAGAATGAGTCACACCTTGAAGTCTGTTCTGCTCTTTCGATGCCATCCGGCCGGCAGCACACAAAGGCACCAGGCCTGAGACGACCACCTGCAAGGCTTTCACGGGAGGGCCCAGGAGAAAAGGAAGAAGGTGGCCTCTTGCTCTCCAAACCAGAAAAAGAGACCTCCCCGTTCCCTTCTCTTTCTTTTTTGTGCCTGTTTGAGGATGCTACAGCACGACAGTGCTGCACGAGCCTTCTCGGAGGAGCTCCTTCAAAAGCTGGTTGTCATCACTTCTGTCATTTGCTTCCCAGCCCCCAAGATGAGCAAGCTGCCCTTCGGCTGTTCGCAAATCGAGGAGCGCTGCTCCCCCTCCGCCCGCAGCCCCTGCTCAGCAGCAGCCACGCAGCCCCAGCCCGGGCGCGCGGGAACTCAGCAAACAGCGCTGCTGACAGCGCCGGGCACAGCAAAGCACGGCAGGCTCCAAGCAGGCTGCCACCTCCTCACCCAGAAGCCAGAGCTCCTGGGGTCAGAGTGGAGCCGTGGAGAAGTCCCTTGGCAGCTTCAGTGACACAGGGATGGAGGGCAGCCTCGGCAAGTCTGCCCATGGCACCAAGCCGGGTGGTGCGGTCGACATGCTGGAGGGAAGGGATGGCTGCGGAGAGACCTGGACAGGCTGGAGAGGTGGGGCTGGGCAAACCTCATGAGGTTCAACAAGGCCAAGTGCCCCATCCCTGCAGGTGTTCAAGGCCATGTTGGATGGGGCTTGGAGCCCCCTGATCCAGTGGGAGGTGTCCCTGCCCATGGCAGGGGGTGGCACTGGATGGGTTTTGAGGGCCCTTCCAACCCAAACCATTCTGTGATTCTACGATCCAGTTGTCCAGTCCACCAAGCACTGCCAGGGGCAGCGTCTGCAGAAGTGGGGAGACCTGGCTGGTGGACTAGGGGGTGGTTTCAAACCTGACCTTGAACACCTCCAGGGATGGGTCAGCCAACACTTCACTGGGCAACCTGTGCCAGGGTCTCATTGCCCTCACAGGAAAACACTTCTTCCCAAGATCTCACCTAGATCTCCTCTCTTTCAGCTGAAAACCATCAAGAAGCTGCTCTGAAGAAGCTGCTTTACCTGGGCATTAACTGCACCCATGCCAGACATTTACTCTCCAGTCTGAATGGATGACCAAAGCTGCACAGAAAGGCCAAAAGAACACAAACAATCGAATTTCGCCGCCTTGACTGCAAAGCCCCCTCGGATGATCAGTGCTGATGTCGTCAGATGGTGAAATTCTGGTTCCATCCACCAGAGAAGAGAAGGGAAGTCAATGTGCTGGACCATTAGCACCACTCTGTGGGCTGGTCCAGCCCCCAGAAACCATCTCCACCAGCTGAGAGCAGCCTGGGCACCGCTGCCAAGCGAGCTGGCCAGCCGCAGCGTGCGTTACCGCGTCGCAGCCACAGTTGGGGCTGCCACAAACCCTGCCGCTCTGTGGGAGCTGGCACCACGCCCCCAACGCTCCTCCAGGCACGGGCTGCCTGGCTGAGCTCTGGCCTCAAACTCAGGATGGGTGCCACCAGGAACAAGGCTGCTCCCTCCTGCTCTGCACTGCCTTTGAGATGCAAACACCCCTCCTCTCCGGGGATCTCTGCTCCACAGTCCTTGCCCACAGTCCCCTTGGCACCTCCTGCAGACAAAAGCCAACAGCTCTTCAGGGAGGTTTGTGGAAAACACTTGGCCAAGATCTTGATGGATCCATTCCCAAACACTTCCACATTTAGGGAATTGTCATGCCAGTAGAAAAAAAACAAACCAACAGGTGAAAAAAGCAAGGTTAAGTGGAAAGCACAGCTGCCAGAAAAGAGCCCAAAGCCTGCACAATATCAGAGATCAGCCACAAACTCCATTTCAAATTCTTTAGCAGGCTCTTTGCTCCTGCACTCACGCAGACTGAAGGCTCCTTTCCATGAATTCCTATTCCAGAATAGCAAGGAAATATTTGGACTTAACAGAATTTGTGTTGAATCAATTCTCAAAGATTATTTCTAGCGTCTCCTAAGTGACTGCACACACGTTGCCAACATTCCTCCTTCTGACACATCCCAATGTATTTTAAGCATAAAAAGAAGGCCTCGAGGACTCGGACTCCTGCCAGAAGAACTCACCCTTTGGCACAACCACGTCCTGGCACTGGTGTGTGCCCCCCAGAAACACGCGTGCCCCAGCGCCGGGCAGCGAAAGCCCAATGCGAGGAGTGTGCTCTGGCCCCCCACCCATGCCAACATCCCACCACCAGAGACTCACCGCAGAAGGAGATGATGTGGCTGCTGTCCTCATGCACAAACTTCCTCGTCACCGCCTCCTCCATGATCTGCTTCACCTGTTGAACAGATGCACAGGTAGAGAAAACGTTGAATTTCAGCCACAGAGCAGAGTGAGGAGACCTGCGGTGGGCAGGAGATGCTCTCCTTGCTTCGTGTCCATAAGGAAACATCCTCTGCTCATGGACTTCTCTAATCACCTCAAACAGCACACGAGGTCCGATGGAGAATCCTTGCATCTTTGCCTACCGAGCATCACCAGCCATTTCAAAAAGTCAGGTATAAAAAAGGGTTGTTTTGGTTTTGAGAAACTTCAAAGCAGGAAAACTGTGAGGAGCGAACTCAGTGCAGAAACCAAGCATCCCTTAGATAAAAGACATCCAACTAACGTTCACCGCATCTTGCATTTAATGCATTTACAGTATAGCCATATTCTATCATTTTATGGGGATTTGACACATTTGATGTGACACAGCTGACTCAAATGCCTGTGACTATCGGTCAGTGCCAAATTCCACGCTCACCTGGCTCCAAATGTGACCAGGAACGCTCTTTGCACAGCAATGCAATCCTTGCTGCCCTCTGACTGAGCCTGTACTGCTCAGGGCACTCATTCTGGTGCAATCAATCAAAAGGAAGCTGCCACGTAGGCTGCGCAGCAGCAGCACCATTAGGGGAAGAAAATAAATAGGAACCCACATAAATCAGGAGCATAATTTTTGCAGACAGAAGATGGGAGGTCAGACCTGCCAGGTGAGCGGGCTGCAGAGGACAGACTGCAGCCTCGGGAAAAGCTCCCAGGACTGCACAGCAGTTGCTCAGAGGAGCTTCAAGAGTCAAGGATGAGCAGAGCAAGAAATCCAAGCATCCATAGCACTGCTGCTCCCCCACTGGTACCCGTCTCTGCCAGCACCAACACTGCCCAGCCCTCCCTCTGCCACTGAGAGCATCCCTTCTGTGGAAACCACACCTTTCACACCTGTTTCAGACATCCAGCAGGCTCAACCTGTAAATCAGTGCTAAAGAACTCGCTGTGCCTTAAAGCTGTGTGTGACACCTCACTCCAGAGCCAGTTCACTCGCTGCTACAAGACTGGTTGCCCCTGGCTAAGCTTTAGCAGCTCGAACAGAACGGGATCACCCTGCACAGTTCGTGCTCACCTTTCCAACACAGAGCACTTCCCACGGTGCCTGCAGCCCGACAGCCGTACCTGAGCCAGCTCCCAGCTCTCCAGCCCACTCTCCCACGCAGCACACGGTGTTTCCTTGGTGTTGTGGAGCTAGTGGGCCAGATCAAGCTTTATTCCAACCCCACGCAGCAAGCACAGGTCACAAACTTGAGCCACTAGCAAAGGAGAGGACTTCTTAGATGCCTTAACTTCATATTTTCAATGATCACCTTCCAACGCAGGCTGCCAGCAGAACACCCCCCTTTGCTGAACGTCTCCTGTTGGAAGCACGTTGTCACGCAGTTTCACAGTACCATAAGGTTGGAAAAGACCTTTGAGATCATCGAGTCCAACCTATGACCCCACACCTACACCTACTCCTACTTGTCAACTACACCACGGCACTAAGAGCCTCATCCAATCTCTCCTTAAACCCCTCCAGGGACGGTGACTCCACCACCTCCCCGGGCAGCGCATTCCAAAGGCCAATGTCCTCTCTTTGCATCTCCCACCGCTCCTGGCAGCCTTGCTGATGGGCTGCACTCACGTTATCCTCTACGAGGAGGACCTTGAAGTGAACACCAAGCACACGCCGCCGCTGAACAGCAGTGGTTCTGGGCACCTCCAGCAACCTCGCACTCTCAACAGAAATTACTTCTCCTCGTGCCCGCAGGCTGGGGGGACGCTGCTCAGGCTGCTCTGAGTTTCAGGGTGGGATTCTGCATGAAATGCCCTTAAAGATGCATGATGTGGGGGCGCGTCCTGCTGTGATCAGGGCGGGGCAGAGGAGGGAACGTAGAGCAGCTCCAAGAGCTGCCTCAGCTCTCAAGCAACGTCTCCATCTGCCCCCATGCCCGTCGGACACAGGAGATGATGTGGATTTATCCCTCACAGAGGTCTGAGCCTGGCTCACAAAGTGCTGGGGAAGAAGGTGTTATCAATGAAGGAGGCAGCTCTAGACTGATGGCCCCATGAACCCCTCGTCCTCAGTCAGATCGCTGCCTCGACCCCATGCCCACCACAGCCTCACTGGGCAAAACGTGCCAGCTCATGCCAGCAGTGCCCCGGATCTGCTGGCCCCCCCCCCACTTCACAGCCCTGGTACGAACATCACAGCCTTTCCAGGCAGACCCCAGCCGTCCTGCTCCGGAGGTGCCGTGCCTCACAGCCCTGCCCTGCTCAGAGCAGCGGCGACTCCCATGCCCATCTGCCACCCTCCCTAATTTGCTGAAATCAGCAAAATTCCAGCTGAGCGTTTGGTCCCTAAACATTGAGTCCCCGGCTGATTTTCCTTTTAAATACAGAGCTGCCGGTCTGCCTGGATCTCATCTTCCAGTGCCTCTCTAACGTCGTGCTTTTCACTCTTTGGTTTCAGAAAATGCAGGGGAAAGGGCTCACTGTCCCGCGATGTGGGCGTAAGAGAGACGCTGCTCATCAAGATGTTCTCTCTGAAGGCACGGGGGAGAGGAAAAAACAGCGGGTCAAGACTTAGCCAAGCAAACCTTGCAGGTAGGAGACCTTTAATAGCATCGTTAGAGGAATTAAACTCCTTTGCAAGATGCAATCAAGGTCAGTTACGCACAGCTGATCGCTCAATAAGGGAAATCCTTTTACCAATATAGATTAAGAAAAAAAGAAAGTCCTATCTAACGGCAAAAGCACAGCTCTGCACGGCAAAGCAACCAGGCTGTGCCGCTGCCCCGGTGTGCTGGGAGACCGACAGAGCCTGCTCCAGAACCCAGGGGAAGGTGCACTCCCACAGCGATTTCACCTGTATCTCAGCAGCTCAGATGAGCTGAGGATGAGTCAGGAACTCTCAGCAGGGAACGTTGCTGAGATGTGGACTGTGGGGCTGGAGGTGGCTCACAGCACAGAAATTCACCCCAGCACGGCACGACACAGCTCCTGCAGCTCCTCCGTGCCAGCTCTTGGAGCAGAGACCGCAGCAGCAGGAATGCCCCAGGCTTGGAAAGTTCCAGATCCAGAGACCCTCAGAAGAGGTCCTGCTATCTCAGGGCTTCATTGTGGCAAAAACTGCAGCTGCCCCTTATCAGGCAAAGGGAGCCCAGGTGAGGCTTGCAAGCGCTTCGTGTCATTACACCTGACATACTTTTGTGCCCTGTACCGATGCCATGTGCTGAGCACCATGGAAGCGGGCAGCTGGGATCCTCGCTCGGGCTTCACAGCTCCAGCAGGGTTTTATTTTAAACTTCAAAAAGAGAAGGAACACCGTGACACAGAAACGGGGCAGAGCAAGTCCCAGCACGAGGAAAGGAGGCTCTCTCTTTCATTGCTCCGTTATACCCAGACATATCAAACACTCATGAAATGGGTTGGGTTGGAAGAGACCTTAAATCCCACCCAGTGCCACCCCCTGCCATGGGCAGGGACACCTCCCACTGGATCAGGGGGCTCCAAGCCCCATCCAACCTGGCCTGGAACACCTCCAGGGATGGGGCAGCCACCACTGCTCTGGGCACCCTGGGCCAGGGCCTCCCCACTCTCACAGCAAAACATTTCTCCCCAAGATCTCACCTCAATCTCCTCTCTTTCAGCTGAAAACAATTTCCTCTCATCCTCTCCCTGCACTCCCTGATCAAGAACTTCTGATTAAAATTAGGAGCATATTCAAATTAAAGCAGTATATTCAGATATTTGTCAGCCCCCTCTCGCACAAGCCGGCATTCGGCTGCTCCGACGCGGTGCCCGCAGTCACCCCTGCCGCAGGGCTGCCTGCTGTGGGGCACCGACCATCTGGTTATGCCATCCCCGTAGAGCAACCAGCACAGCAGGGCTCCAGCTCAGACCTGGCATCTTAGTGCCAACACAGTGCAAACAACCTGCACTCACAAGGCACACAAAACCCCCTTCCAGGAGACACAGATTAATGGAAAATTACTCATTAAAATAATAAAAAAAAATGCACTGCATTGACTGAGATTATCACACTAAACAAAATAAATCAAAGATATCTAAATATACGTAAGTGGAAAGGGCGTTGCAACACGGGCACTCACCTGCCGTGAAAGGTTAGAGCAGAAGGGGAGCAGCTGTACAACAAATAAAGGAGCCCGAGGGGAGACCTCATCGCTCCCTGAAGGAGGCTCTAGTGAGGTGGGTGCCGGGCTCTCCAACCAAGTAATAAGTGATGGGATGAGAGGAAGTGGCCTCAAGTTCCACCAGGGCAGGGTCAGACTGGCCATCGGGAAACATTTCATCCCTGAAAGGGTTCTCAGCACTGGCAGAGGCTGCCAGGGAGGTGGGGGAGTCCCCATCCCTGGAAGGGTTCAAAAGCCGGGCAGGTGAGATGCTCAGGGGTGGTTCAGTAGTAGACAGAGGTGGTTGGACTTGATGATCTCAAAGCTCTTTTCCAACCAAACAATTCTATAATTGTACAAAACGCAAAGCCCATACATGTAGGACAAAACAGATCAATTCAGTCCTGGAACAGAAAATAAGCATTAGACCCATAAAGTTTCCAAGCAAAGCAATCTTACGCTTCCCATAGACGGGCACAGCTGGCATCTGCAGGACAGCTCCAACCCAGAGAACCCTAAAACTCCTGAGAGGTCTCTCACGCTGTTGTGTGCGGATTCCAAAGGCCTCTCCCACCCCAGCCAGCTGGGATTACAAACCCCACAGCAGCATCAGCCATCTGCCACGGCGCTCCCGGATCCTCCCCAGAAAGCAACGAGGGTTTGTGGCTGCGGGGATGGAGAAGGCAGCGAACCCCCGTTTGGCTCGTTCCATAGAGAAGACTCGAACAGCCTCTAAATATGCTGCATCCCAGCATTTTAATGCTAATTCTCATATTGTAGCCAGAACAATCTCCACAAATGAAGCTGCCCACTCTTTATCTAAAGGCAGCCCTAGGCAAATGAGATGTTTGCTCTGCTTTTCTTCGAAAGGAAATTAAAACAGCAACTAATAATTTAGCTGTAGGTAAACTCGAGAGGAATATCATAAAATACTCCACAACATTAAAACACCCCTCCTGGCTCCAGCTGTGAGCACAGGACAAGCTCCCCGCCGCTCTCCCAGAGCAGGGGCTCGGGGTTGCCCCACAACAAGGTGTCCGTGCACACTCTGCAGCATTAATTGCAGATCCACAAACACAACAACAGGCTCGACAACACCGTCTGAATCACTGATTCACGAAGAACCGAGCCAGCCCTTCACTCCACGCACACGTCTGGACTACAAGGAAAACAATTTTTTTCCTCCTCATCCCATCTCCAAAGCCTGATCCAACCCCTTGAGCAGGGCTCCTGGGTCACAGCAGTCATCAGGAATCCAGACCAAGGCACTCCAGACCAGGGCTAGGACCTCGCAGCCCCACACCTCCAGCGAGGGTCCTGCTGCCGCAGGGCTCAGCCTCTCCCCTGCTTCCCCTGGGCTCCAACGCAGCCAAAATGTTGCTGGGAGAATTTTGTTTAACAGCTTTACCACCTCCCTTCAAAAATGAGCACAGCCCTTGCCTATCCAACAGCCCCAGAGCCCAGTGAGGGACACAGGCTTGGACCTCTACATCAGAATTCCCAGATTACGCATCACCTCAAAGCCCAGTTTCCCACAACATAGCGTCACAGCCGTACCCAGTCCCAGCTGCCGTTTACGCTGGGGGAGCAAGCAAACATCCCAGCAGTTCCAAATAACCACTGAGGTGAGGAGATCGGGAGCAAACCAATAACTGCGGGTTTAATTAGTCCGAGGCAATATTGACTCACAGCTCTCTTGCACCTGGCTGGATTTTCCCAGGGAAGTCACCACACAACCTGTACTCTAGATTATTCGGCGATGTTGACAGTCACAATCTCCCCTGCCTTGGCTCCTGCAAAGCCTTTCACTGGTTATTAAGGCACAGGTACCGACACGCGGTGTCTCCATACGTTTGGCCATGCTCATAATCCTGTGGAATTGTTTACAGCAAGCCAGAAGCAAGCAGAGGCCCCAGCTGGATCCTTTTCCCAGTCCTGTTTCAAGGTGAAGCTCAGTCACTTTGCCAGAAGAGCTGCAGAGCAGCGAGCTCTGCGCAGTTCGGCGGCGGTGACGCTCCCAGGCACGGACGTGTTGGCCAGACCCAGCCCCACACACCCTGGAGACCGGACCCTGAAGACTCCGGGATGGAGACAGGTAAGGGAGCAGCAAAGGCAACAGGTGAGGTGCTCGGGCTCCTTCATCCTGCTCTGAAGGGGGAAACGCTGCCAAACACTGAAGCACGAACAGCCGGAGCAATGGGAGAGCAGAACCAGGTCTGATTTCAGTCCTTGTAGTGGGACTTTGCACGGAGAGTCACTTTGGATAAATCAAAGCTGCCACGAAGAAAATGACCCCAGTGACTGCACTGGTCTTCGCATCAGAAGTGGGACCGGCAGGGCAAAGGAGAGGATTCCACCCCTCTGCTCCGCTCTGGTGAGACCTCACCCAGCATTCTGCTCTGGAGTCCTCAGCACAGGAAGGACCTGGAGCTGTTGGAGTGAGGCCAGAGGAGGCCAAGGAGATGATCCAAGGGCTGGAGCACCTCCTGTGCAAGGACAGGCTGAGAGAGGTGGGGTTGTTCAGCCTGGAGAGGAGAAGGCTCTGGGGAGATCTTAGAGCAGCTCCCAGTGCTGAAAGGGGCTCTGGGAAAGCTGGGGAGGGGCTCTGGATCAGGGAAGGCAGGGATGGGATGAGGGGAAATTGTTTTCAGCTGCAAGAGGGGAGATTGAGATCTCAGGAAGAAATGTTTTGCTGTGAGGGTGGGGAGGCCTTGGCCCAGGGTGCCCAGAGAAGCTGTGGCTGCCCCATCTCTGGAGGTGTTCCAGGCCAGGTTGGATGGGGCTTGGAGCCCCCTGATGCAGTGGGAGGGGTCCCTGCCCATGGCAGGGGGTGGCACTGGGTGGCTTTGAGGTCCCCTCCAACCCAAACCGTTCTGTGATTCTGTGATTTGAAAATAAAATGCCAGCCTCTTGCCCGTGTTGCTCTGGCTGACAAAGCTACAATATCCTTTTTTAGCAGACTTGTTTACAAAATTCACAGTATCAAACTCAGTTTCTTGTATTTCCAGCCACGAACACCCTTATTATTATTCCAAAAGCAGGTGCCAGGCAGACTCTTCCAGCACCATCACAGGTTGCAGCCAAACTCTGCCACTTATCTAAGAATTTACTAGCCGACCATTAAATAATTCCAATTAATTGTGCTCCAGGCAGCTAAAGCACTGCAACACTGCCAGCTTCAGCGTACACACGATACTCGTGTACATCCCGAGCGTCAAGGACTGTCACCATCCACTTGATGGACCGACAGAGAGCAGAGACTCCTCGTGCCGCAGGAGGACAGCACGGGGACAGCTCTAACAGCACCAGGCACTTTTGCCCTTAAAGCCATTTGGCAGCTCCGTATTCTTGCTGCCACAGAAACATCGATCGCGATCCTACCAACTGAGACCTTTGGCTTTTCTAAAAGCCTTATTTAATTATTCATCGTCGCTTACTGAATAAAACATTACACCTTCAGCAGCTGGGGAATCGTTCACCTGGCACACGTGGGATTTTCAGGCCAGCCCGCAGAGCTTCTGCAGGAGCCGCGCGCGCTCACGGGTGGGAACTGGGTTGAGTTCTTTGGTGCAGCAAGGAGGAAGAAGGTGTTAATGCCTATAAACTTGGAATATTTGGAGAGTTTGCTGGACAAGAAACCCAAACCACATTAAATGGAAGGGTCCATACTGCAAGGATGTACCGTGAGGGGAACAGGAATGATCCCAGTGATGTACATCCTAGAATTACAGAATCACTACAGTTGGAAAAGACCTCTAAGATCATCAAGTCCAACCATAACTTCTGGCAATGTTTTGCACCAGACTTTCTTCACAAGGCAGCATCTTTGGGCCAGAAATGCACACATGCAACACTAATTTAAGATCATTTATGTTCTAGCCGCTTCTATTCCCGTTGTGCTTGTCAAACACGCATCTCCGTGCCATCTGCTGGGACCACGCTCTGTCAGACGCTCGATAAAGACACTGCAGCGTTTCAGGGAAAACTTTAGTCATTTCTCTGTTTTCAGCTCCTGATCTCAAAGCTTTGCCCTGTTTCGTTCTGCACCCATCACACCTCAAAGCTCCTGTTTTCCCGAGGTGCTAAATGTTACGCTGACAAGAGGTTTGGATTCAGTGAACAAACACGGCAAAGAGGGACACGATCCGCATCGAAACCAGGTGCAACTTCCAGCCCCGGCTTGCTCCAAAGTCCTGAATCCACGCAAACCCAGGTATTTCCATGGCAACAGCCAGGACACCACAAGGAGAAGATGATAACATTTTGGCAGCAGAGAGGAGAGGCTGGGTGGGGAGGAAGGAGGCTCCTCTGGCACATGGAGTTCATCTCCCTGAACGCTGAGAGGGAAGATGAAGGAAGGAGGAAAGCGGCATGAAACCTGTCCTGGGTAGGAAAGATCAAGCCAGGAGTTCCTGGAGCATGAGAGCACTTCTGCAACCACTGCTTTTATCTTCAAAAGGAGAGAAAATGGTCCCCAGCGATTAGTAATTCTCTTCAGAAGAGATCGATGCAGGCAATCGAGAAACGGTGCCTCAGAGCCATCTGTTTACTTTTGATAGAGGACCACTTGGAAAAGGCTGACCCGGGTGCTTCACAGCCATCAGGAGGTCCCTCCGCAAACAGCAGCGTTCATTACAAACCTGCAGCTTATCACCCTCCTCCTCCTTTCGTCTGAACAGTTCTGACAGCCTCACAAGGGCCTTTTTTCTTCTTCAAACTGGCCTTGAGAACATTTAAAGCTATCGACATTAATATTTCAAATCCTAATAACATTAAATTAATTTACAATTTTCTACCAGTCCAGAATGAAACAGCTGGCACTGACACCCGCAATCTGACATTTTGGAGCTACAGCCACACAGCCACGCTCCACAAAAACAAACCCAAGCTGCAAAACCCCCGCTTGTACCGCAAACCAGACAATATGGGTGCGTAGCGGGGGCTCTGCATTTAACGAGTGGGAGGAAGACGGGCTGACTGTTGTCACCGTGGTACGTGCTGATGGAATTAGTCAACAGCTACAGAGTGACAACCGTTCAGGCTATTACGAAATAAACAATATATGCACAGCACAGGAAGGACAGGGAGCTGTTGGAGTGAGTCCAGAGGCCACAGAGATGATCCAAGGGCTGGAGCCCCTCTGCTGTGAGGGCAGGCTGAGAGAGTTGGGGTTGTTCAGCCTGGAGAAGACAAGGCTCTGGGGAGACCTTAGAGCAGCCTCCAGTGCTGAACGGGCCTCCAGGAAAGCTGGGGAGGGGCTCTGGATCAGGGAGTGCAGGGACAGGATGAGGGGGAAGGATTTTCAGCTGCAAGAGGGGAGAGTGAGATGAGATCTTGGGGAGAAATGTTTTGCTGTGAGGGTGGGGAGGCCCTGGCCCAGGGTGCCCAGAGCAGTGGTGGCTGCCCCATCCCTGGAGGTGTTCCAGGCCAGGTTGCATGGGGCTTGGAGCCCCCTGATCCAGTGGGAGGGGTCCCTGCCCATGGCAGGGGGTGGCACTGGGTGGGCTTTGAGGTCCCTTCCAGCCT
This sequence comes from Neomorphus geoffroyi, assembly GCA_033558235.1. Lineage (NCBI taxonomy): Eukaryota > Metazoa > Chordata > Aves > Cuculiformes > Neomorphidae > Neomorphus > Neomorphus geoffroyi. The sequence goes on from JAUMJM010000010.1 coordinate 2,565,580, forward strand.
AAACCATTCCCTGATTCTATGATTCTATGAAATATTTTGAAGACAAGGTCTGAGTGGCAACGACAGATAAGCAGTAAGTCGAAATTACCCAGAGCACCACAGTGAGCAAATGGACTTCGATATTTGGTTGTTACCATGGTTAATGCATTTTTATTTTTAAAACCTGCTCTGCAGTAGATTTCCGGGTTGAAACGAGTTCTGCTGTCACTGTCTTCCCTTCTTATATGGTCACAATAAATCATACTAATCCCAAAAGCTACAAAATTGGCTATTTGTGAGCAGACTGCAGGGGAAGGAGTGGAAGGATGACTTCCTGAGGAATCGTGGTTTCCACACCCAAATCCTCTCTGATTTTTGTAAAGCTTTTATCAGATGGAAGGAGGCTTCTTTAAACACCCAGAGCTTGAAATACCCAGGTTTAAAAGGCACTTGGATCCTCAACTGAAAATATTCCTCTTGCAACCCAAGCTCCTCCCCTTCCTTGGAAGTTTCATTTTAAATAGAGAAGAATCCTGTGCTGGTTTTGAGCACCTCCAGGTAAAGGTATTGCGTACAAGAACAGGTGGGGAAGCAGATGTTACCTGGGAAATACAGGCTGTGCTATGCTGTGCCTGGAAAAGGAGTTGGTTGAAAAGCTGAATGGAACACGAAAGTAAACAGTCGTCTCGCTCATTCTTCTGCAACAACTTAGTTTATATTTAACTTGCCACTCAGCAAGTAGCTTCAAGTCTTTCACCCAATAGCTGCTCTGCCTGTGTTGAACGTTTGGCTGCCTGTTCTTTAAAACTGCTGTTGATTGCCAACAGCCCCCTCGCCTGCTGATGTCCCACGGTCTTCTGTTGCATAGACTAGAATCAGGGAACGGGTTGGGCTGGAAGGGACCTCAAAGCCCACCCAGTGCCACCCCTGCCATGGGCAGGGACACCTCCCACTGCATCAGGGGGCTCCAAGCCCCATGCAACCTGGCCTTGAACACCTCCAGGGATGGGGCAGCCACCACTGCTCTGGGCACCCTGGGCCAGGGCCTCCCCACCCTCACAGCAAAACATTTCTTCCTAAGATCTCATCTCAATCTCTCTCTTTCAGCTGAAAACCGTTCCCCTCATCCCATCCCTGCCCTCCCTGACCAAGAGCCCCTCCCCAGCTTTCCTGGAGCCCCTTTCAGTATTGGGAGGCTGCTCTGAGGTCTCCCTGGAGCCTTCTCCTCTCCAGGCTGAACAACCCCAGCTCTCTCTGCCTGTCCTTGTACAGGAGCTGCTCCAGCCCTTGGATCATCTCCGTGGCCTCCTCTGGACTTGTTCTAACAGCTTCAACACAGGAAGGACGGGGCAGAATGCCTTTCCCTTACATCACCTTCCTCCTTCAGTTCTTTCCTTGCATTCTCCAAACCCTTGCAGGATAGTTTTGTTTTCCCAAACACCAGAAGGAGGGCACGGCACAACCCTCAGCCTCCCGGAGGCACAAGCTGCACTTTCTTCAAGAACTCATCCCCTCTGTGGGCGAGGAGCAAAGCGAGAAAAGCCCAGTACTGAACATGCTCAAGCACAGTGACGGCCCGTGGAGGCCACAGCAGTCTCCAGAAGGCAGCTCCCATCCACTGGCCGAGCAGTTCAACCAGTGCGCTGACGGGCAACCCTCAACCCCCAGCCTCCAGCGGCAGTCGACGCACAGTCTGCTGTTTTGTCTCTCTCCACTCAGAAGGAGTCGCAGACAGACACTAATAATGAGATGTCAGCTCTATCCACGATGCTAAATAAATGTCATACCCCTTTTCTGGTTTAATAGCTGTTGCCAAGGCAACAAGTAGTATTCCTTACCACCACACCCGGCACAGGATTAAAGGTGGGAAGTGGTCTGGACAAACAGCCAAACGTTCTGTGCTGTCACCCTCCCTAGATCTACCACCCACGCTCCTGTTCACCTACACCAGGCAGTGTCCCCAGCAGGGATGTTCCACTCTCCAGAGCCCATAACCTCATTGTCAAGATGCTTGTAAGGCCAGAAATAAAACGGAATCATCGAACAGTTTGGGCTGGAGGAGTCCTTAAAAGCCCATCCAGTGCCACCCCCTGCCATGGGCAGGGACACCTCCCGCTGGATCAGGGGGCTCCAAGCCCCATCCAACCTGGCCTGGAACACCTCCAGGGATGGGGCAGCCACCACAATCTCCAAAATCCCAACAGATGTGACCTCAAAGGACAGGAGATGCCAACAACTCCCAGCAATCCAGCGCTCCACCAGGCGGCAGAGCAAGGCCAGGTTCCCACCCAGCAGGTCCCACCACATTCATAGAATCATTAAGGTTGGAAAAGATCTCCAGGATCATTCGGCTGCTTCCGACTCAGCAGCCCCAGATGTGGGGCTCACACGGCCCATCTCCATGCACACACGACACACGGGAAATGTGGCAGAGCTGTGGAACCCTCAGCTCCTTGTCTGGGTCTGCCACCAGCTCAGGGTGATGATGCTGCGCACATGATAAACACCACGGTCTGCACAGACAGGAGGAGCTTGAGGCAGCTCAGCATAAAACACTGTATAAACTCACACAGAGCTAAAGATGCCCGAGAGGACAGATCAGAGCAAGCAGATGGAAACGCCATCACCTTGCACTGGACACACAAACACACGGGGCACATTCCCTGTCTTCCTGGCCAGCCCTGTCCATTTCGGGCTCTCCAATGCCCAGCTGCCTCCTGCCCTTTGCTGCAACGCAGGCTCCAACGCTTCCCAGCTCCCAAGGTGAGTGGCAGCAAGAGTCACCTCTTCATCCCTGTGGAAAATCACAACTCGGGAGAGAGGCTCTGCCACTAAAAAGCCAATTTTTAAAGGCTACAGGACACCAAAGGACCAAAACCCAGCGGGATGCTCCTCCACCTCCTGGGAAGCTCACAGCATCCCACTTCGTGTGGGGTGGCCTCATGCTATGACCTCTTCCCCTTCTCTGGGATGGGGGTTTGGGGCAAAAGGGTGTTAAATCGGCAGCGGGAGAGAGAGGGATGCTGTGAGCATCCCCCAGGGGTGGGGGTCACCGAGCCGTGCCAGGGGCTGCTCCCGCACCCACCTCCTTCTTCACGGTGCGCAGCAGCCGCTGCCGGGTCTCCGCGTCTTGGGGGAGAAAGGAGAGGGGAGAGACCCCCGTTAGTGCGGCTCTGCGCGGTCCCACTGCCCACATCCCCCGCACCCCCCGCATCCCCCCATCCCCATGATCCCTGCACCCCCCTCACCTCCACACCCCCCAACCACGCATCCCCAACAGCCCCCCAACCCCCCAGCCCCTCATCTCCGCATCTCCCCCATCTCGCACCCCCCGCATGCTCCGCATCTCTCGAACTCCCCCATCCCCTCATTCCCCCCACCCCCCGCATCCCCCTCATCCCCGCATCCCCTGCCCATCCCCTCATCCCCCCCCGCATCCCCCGCACCCCTCACCCTCCCCCCCCGCCATCCTCACCCGCCGGGGCCGCCATCCCCGCGCTCCCCCCGCTCCGCACGGGCGCTCCGCACCGCGGGGCCGGGCTGCACCGCCCGCACCGCCCGCACCGCCCACCGGGAGGGGCCCCGCGCCGCCAATCGGCGCCCGGCACCGGGCACGGGCACCGGGGGGCGAGCACAGCCCGGCGGGGACACCCAAACCGGGACCCCCGGCTACCAGGGGCGACAGCCGAGCCCCCAACCGGGACCTCCCGACCAGCACTCCCAGTTCCCACCGAGCACTCCCCAGTTGGGACCCCCAGCTCCCACCAGGCACCCCCCAACCAGGACCCCCCAACTGGGACCCCCAAATCCCACCAAGCACCCACCCAACCACGCAACCCAGCTCCCAGGAGCTCAGTGGCACCAGGACCCCCCAACTGGAACCCCCATCTTCCACCAGGCAACTCCCAATAGGGAACCCCCACAGCCACCTGGCACCCCTCAACCAGGCACCTCAACCAAGACCCCCAGCTCCCACCAGGCACCCCCCCAACCAGAACCCCCCAACTGGGACCCCCAAATCCCACCAGGCACCCCCCAACCGTGCAACCCAGCTCCCAGGGGCTCAGTGCCACCGGGAACCCCCAACCGGGACCCCCAGCTCCCACCAGGCACCCCCCAATAGGGAACCCCCACAGCTACCTGGCACCCCTCAACCAGGCACCTCAACCAAGACCCCCAGCTCCCATCAGGAACCCCCCAACCGACACCCCCGGCTCCCAAGGGGCTGAACACCACTGGGCATCACACAACTGGGACCCTCAGCTCACAGGGGTTCAGCACCACCCAGCACCCTTCAGCTGGGACCCCCCCAGCGAGGCTCCCGCACCCCCCGAGATGCGGGGGGGCCGGCGGGTGACGGGGGGATGGAGCACAGGGCACAGCTGCGGAGCCCTTGGTTTGTCCCTGCTTTGTGGCGGGCACTGCCAGCTGTGTCTGGGGGGCTTGGGAGCTCTGGGAGCCAGAGATGTGAAGTGACACCATCCTGGCAGCCATGTGCCATCCAGGCAGGCTCCTCCGGGCTCTTCCACACCGGAAAGGTGCCAGTGGGTTGGGGACCGATTCACAGGAGAACCAAGATGCCTCCTATCAAAATCCAAGCCCCTTCGGAGAAAGCCCTGCCTGGCAGCTGCCATCAACGTATCCTCTGAGTTTCTCCTCTCTCGTTTGCTGTTCCAGGACATTTCCATAGAAACAGCATCCCGGCTCCTTCGCAGCCCGGTTTCCAATAACTACAAACCTCATTAGCGCCAGGGCAGCGGCGCCCGGCCACGCTGCACGCCTGCACGCGGCCACCAGCCACTGGTGTGGGCCCAGCTGGCGCTCGCTGGCATCGCTTGGGAAGGCACTCAATCCCGGCACAGAGAGCAGGGAAGTTCTCCCAGGTAACAAGTGATAGGACGAAAGGAGATGGCCTCAAGTTGCACCAGGGAAGGTTTAGGTTGAATATTGGGAGAAATTTCTTTACCAAGAGAGTGGTGAAGAGTGGTGCAGAGGCTGCCCAGGGCAAGGGTAGGGTCTCCATCCCTGAAGGGGTTAAAAAAATGCGTAGATGTGGCACTCTGGGACAGGGTTTAGCAGGTCGGTGTTGGGTTGGCGGTTGGACTGGATGAGCTTAGAGGTCTTTTCCAACCCCTGGTGACCCACCAGCCCCCAACCCCCAAGCTCTCTCTGCCACCGCCCCGCGAGCTGGGCTGTGCCCTCTGCACGGGCACTGCTGTCCTGTGCCCCGCGCTGGTGCTCGGTGGCCGTGAAGCCAGCAGGAACCACCCAACCCAGCGGCTGTGCAAGCTGGGCATTCATCTGGCAGGAGGACAGGAGAGAGATCAAGACTTGGGATCAAGCAGAATCAGTCCCCTCCTGTGTTCGACCGCTGGCACAGGGGGCAGGAGGATGCCGGTGCTGTATCCGTGGCGGAGAAAACCTGTTTCCTTGTGTGGTGTTTGCTTTCACCATTTATTTGCTTGCTGAAAACCCTGTTAACAGGGGTGGTGGCCGCGCAGATGTTACTGAGCTGCAGCAGCAGGGCCGGCTTGCCTGGGAGGGTGGCTGCTGGTCCAGGTGGATCCCAGAAACTGGACCAGGATCCAGGCTGTGCCAGGGGGTCACAACTGCCATCTGCCATTTGACCCTCGGGATGCTGATCTCGGCCCAAGGAGTCACCTCTGGCCTCAGGTTGGGTCCCATGTGAGAGGCACGGGACGTGGTGTACCACATTGGGGCGGTCACACCTGGTTTGTCCCTACGGCTGTGGCTCTGTGCCCACAGCCACCGATTGCAGGATGCCAAGGCACCCAGCCCTGCTGCCAGGTCTCACCAAGTGGCACTGCTGCATCCCTTCTGCCCAGCAGCCTGTTCTCCATGGAGATCCCCATGGATGGGGTCCCCTTCCTCCAAAAGGGGTGCAGGAGGAGGACTGAAGGTGCCAAGAGGCAGGAGCCCAGGGCTGAAGCCTGCCCAGCTGGCAGAACCCGCCTGCCCAAGGGACTCAGGCTGTGCCCATACCAGCTCTGCTGCTCTGCAACCCCGCCTGCCATTTATTGATGGCCACAGGTCCTACAGTCTTGAACAGGCAATTAAGACAGGCTAATGAACTATCGTAACGAAGGCATCAGAGCCTCATAAAACACCACGTAGGAGCACCATCGGATATCAACAGGGAATGAAATTACCACGGGCAGAGGCAGCCCGCTCGCTCCCTGACCCCAAGCTGTTCCTGGGACAGCGCTCCAAGTACCCACCAGATGCTGAATCGGAAAAGGGACCGGGACCCTGGGGGGCCAGGGCACAGCACACATGTGCCATGCACAGCACCTTGCGTGCCATGGTCTCTGTAAAGCTTCTCTGGCCCAGGATCAGACTGTCCCAGGGCACTGGTGGAGTCTCCGTCCCTGGAGACGTTTGGAAAACGTGTAGACGTGGCACTTCAGGACATGGATTAGCAGGCACGGTGGGGTCGGGCTGACGGTTGGACTGCATGAGCTTAGAGGTCACTTCCAACCTTAATGACTCTCCAATTCTACGTCTGACCTCAACCAGCAGCATCTGCCAACCAGGAGAGCCCAGGCTGCCCGACAAAGCTTTGGACTTGGCCTTGGGCGGGCAGGCAAGTTTCTCCTGCCCATTTCTCACTTTTACTACTGTGAAAATGATGTTGAAGATGTTCCCCTGCCTCCTGCCTGGCACCTCAACCAGGAAAACGCATCCGTCCAACTGGAGCCAAACCAGCTTTTCTAGGACTTCTCCCACCGAACGAACTCCACACGAACCCAAACAAGCTTTGGCACCCAGAGCACCTTGGCCGCTCTGCCGCAGCGTTTGTGTTCTGGTTCTCCCCTGTGCCCATGCCACCAGGATGCGGCCAAGGGGTGATGCCGAGGGGGCCACACTCCTGGTGGGCTCTGCTGAGCTCGGGGAGCGATGACCACCTGGTGAGCTCGACCCAAATGGGCAACGCTGGCAGAGGGAAGCCCAGAGGAGCAAGGAGATCATTTCTATTCCCGTTAATGAACCACGCTGGTTTGGTACAATCTTCAGTCCTGCCAATCTCTGCGATACTCCAGGCTCACCAGCACGAGGCGGGCAGCATCTGGGCACCAAACGAACCCAGAGAGGCTCAGCTGGTTGGTTTGGGACCATGTACCGAGCAAGGGCACTTGAGAGGGACAACAAGTGGTTTTCCTGGCCTTTTTCTCCCCAGGAACAATGGTGCTCTGCAGGGAGTAGGAGTTGTTGTTATTAATTTATTACCTTCCTCTAGGGAGAAATTGGCCAAAACAAGCACGGGGACAAGACCTCAACTTTCACAAGCCTTGCTGGTTCCTTTCCTTGGAAATGCTGCTTCTCCTTGGATTAAACATGGGTGGGAGACGATTGGCCCCTGTTCCTGAAGTCTGGGGCACTGAAATGAGAGCATGTTGGTCTATACTTAATGTGATTAAGTTCCACCTCTGAGTATCATGCTAATTAAATTAAAGTTCCCACTGCTGCCTCGGTGGCTTTAACGGGATCCTTGTTTTGAGACCGCAGTTCACTTCCCTGCGCTTCACTGCGTGGCTGAGCAGGTAGGCTAAGAGCAACCTGCTAATCAAATAATCACGCTGTTTAGAAACAACTTCTAACTCAATGGAAACTCAAATTTAAATCTGATTTGAGCTGGTTCAAACTCTGCATTTTAAATCCAAAGTGATTTGTGCTTTGGGTAAAGAAAACAACAGGAAAAAGCAACCTAAACACATGAAGGGAGGGCACGGAGTACGTCTGACTGTGATGTTGCAGGTGTTTAGACAGCGTGAGGGCTGATGTGCAGGGGACCAGACGGCTTTCAGACTGTGAGCAAATAAAAGGCAGACACCCTGTCATAGCTGCCAAAGGACCCCGCACCCCTGCCTTCAGCTGGGTGTTACTTCACATACCACAGCCTCCATAGCCTCTTCTCGGAAATTCTAACTGAACATCAGAAGATGGACAAAAATATTTGGCTACAATTAGCAAAATAACACCATTTTACCCCAAAACACTCCTCCATCTCATGTGTCACCGATGAGCACCCACAGCCCCAGCTGGTGGGCCAGGCTGGACCAACACACACAGCTCCTTACCCAGGGCTGCAACGTTGGGATCACTCGGTGCTCACAGAGTCCTGAAAAGCCGTGGCTGAGTCTGGGAAGCGCAATGAAAACCATCTCCCAAAGACCCAAAGCCCTCCTTCCGTCTCCAGGAGCCCTGAGAATTTGCAACGGCTTCTCCAGCTTTCAACTACTGGGAAAAAAAATGAGATTTCAAAACTCTCTCCTCATTGATTTGACAGCACCAGCCTTGACCCGATGATGGCGAAGAGGCAACCGCATCAGCGGGTCAGTGCGGAGAGGGAGCGGCACGGGTGGGCGATCGGGCGCCCAAGGACGAGGTGGGAGAGGGATGGGAGCACTGGGCGCATTCGCGGCTCATTCGTCAGCGAAGACCCGGGGGGACCTGTCAGGGCTGGAGGCTGCTGGAACGGCAGCATCGGCATCGAATCACCGGTGCGGCACGTTGGCTGGAGCAGAGCAGCATTGGATGCGCTGGGAAAGTGCTGCGAGTCGGTGTCTCAGCATAGAGAGCTTTTCGATAGGAACGCGCAGACTGCACCTCCCTGCCCTGCAAAACCACCTGGAGAGGAGCTGCTGGGGAAACAAATACAGCTCTGCCTGGCTGGGGCTGTTCCTGCACACCTGGCTCTGCCCGAGGTGTGAGTACAAAGCCCCCTCGGGCCTCTCATCATGTGTGATTTAAAACATTGATGTGCAGAATCACAGAACAACAGGATGGTTTGGGTTGGAAGGGACCTCAAAGCCCACCCAGTGCCACCCCCTGTCATGGGCAGGGACACCTCCCACTGGGTCAGGGGGCTCCAAGCCCCATCCAACCTGGCCTGGAACACCTCCAGGGATGGGGCAGCCACCACTGCTCTGGGCACCCTGGGCCAGGGCCTCCCCACCCTCACAGCAAAACATTTCTCCCCAAGATCTCATCTCAATCTCCCCTCTCCCTGCACTCCCTGACCAAGAGCCCCTCCCCAGCTTTCCTGGAGCCCTTTCAGCACTGGGAGCTGCTCTAAGGTCTCCCCAGAGCCTTCTCCTCTCCAGGCTGGACAAGCCCAACTCTCCCAGCCTGGCCTCGTACAGGAGGTGCTCCAGCCCTCGGATCATCTCCGTGGCCTCCTCTGGACTCGCTATAACTGATCCATGTCCTTCAAATGGCTCTTCAGGAGAGCAAGTGGCTTAGTTTTAAGAAGATGCTGGTGTTTGAGGAGCTGCTGCTTAACACCTGGAAAGTACCCTCAGCCCAGCACCTCACACCGGCGGATGCTGCAGGGGTCCTGCTCTCCATAGACCACCTTTCCACCCCACCACCAGTGCAGCCAGCTCCTCCCGGGGCTGGGAGTGACTCTGATCCCATCTGCTGAGGCTTCCTGATCAGGCAGCAGGAGCTGGGTGCAGGAGGGTCTCCACGCTTGGCACACCGAGCCATTGCATGCCATCTACCCAGAGAAAAGAAGGGTCGGCCCCAGAGACAGAGCTATTATGTTTTACACAGTTGCTATGGCACCAGCTGGCTCTGGTCTGTCCTTTATGCCTTTAAGATGGTCCTTGGCTGGGAGATTAAACCTTGCTCCCCATGGAATGCTCCTCAGACAGATTGTACCCACAAAAGGGATTTCTCACCTTCATCCCTAAGCAAGGGATGATAGAAAAGCCTCGGTGGCTGCAGCCCCTCTGCCCGGCTCCCGCAGCAGCAGCACCAGCAGCCGAGCACAGCCTTGTCTTTCATTTCCAGCCCGTATTATAAGGCTTGCACCTGAAATTCACAGCTTTGCAAAGTCCCAGGAGTGACACAAATCCCGTATAAACCTGCAGGAGATTAATTGTCCCTCACCTTGTGCCAGGTCTCGGCTCAGGGAGAGCTGCATCGGCAAAGCCACCTGCGCGTGGGCTCACGGAGAGGGGGCTCGTGGTGAGACCCCCCCCAATCTGTTCTCAGTCCCCACCCAGCACAGGGAGCAGTGCAAGGGGTCAGCCTGACACCCTCCAACTAAACCCCTTCGCTCAGAGAAAAGCACTCGCAGAGAGCTGTTACCGGTCCCTCCTCATAAACCCACGAGCAGAAAATCGTTGCATTTTCAAATGAGGGGTGTTAAAAGGATCAATAATTTCAGTTCCACAAGCAGAGAGGGAGAAGCGATGCTGAGCGCAGCCCACCCTGCGCCGGGACTGAGAGCAAGTGGGTGGCAAGAGTGGATCCACCAGCCATCACTGCCCACTGGGAGAGGGCAGCTCAGGGCTGGGCACCCCAGGTTGGTTGTCCATTGCTGGGATGCTCACTCTGGGCCAGGGAACACAGCGAGGTGTTGGGGGGCAACCAAATGCAGGGGGACAAGGAGGGACAGTGGTTAAGCCAAAAATATCCCATTCCCAGGACTCCCTTTCTCACGCCGTGCAGGCGAGGAGCCGGTGGGTGATGTCCCTGCCCCAGGGTGGCTGTGCCACCGCAGCTGGACTGAACTCATCAAGCCACAGCCTATCCTGCCCACCTCATCACAGGCACCCAGAGCACCGGGGCATCTGCCCAGGGACCAGCATCAGCCCCCTGAGCTGCTCCGGTCCAACAGCCACAACCAGACACACCAAAAAACCCCCATGAGGTTCTAACTGGACAATTCTCCTGGGTCTCCATGCGTGTGCCTGGAGGATTAACAGTGTCCAGAAGATTCCCGTGCTGGCAGGTGCCAGGCAGCTGGCATCACGTCGCCACAGCAACCTGCTAACAGTGGCCCTAAAATCCACAGTTCCTGGTTTGATCTCTTCTGTAGTTTCTTTTAATTACAGAGGGTGCCTGGAAAAGCCAGTGCTGGAGCACTGAGAGCAACCGGTGGCCCAGGACAAGAGCTCGCGAGGCAGCAGCCGGGGGTGAGACACAGCCACCTGCCTGTGCCAGCCTGCACAGGCACATTTCATTTGCAATAATATTTGCTGTTAAAGTGCCAAATTGAAGAGAGAAATGGCTTTTGGTTCACTGCCATCCACTCCCCGATCGCATCTGAGCTGCAGAAGTTATTTCGCTCCCAAGTGGATGCACCAACTCGCACCCCTGCGCTGAGGGAAGAGCCAGCAAGTCCATGGGGTGACACGGGGTGGCTCAGCCCAGGCAGCTCAGCCCCTCACGTCGGGACAGGGTCTAACTGACACGGCGGGGCTGGGCTGATGGTTGGACTGCATGAGCTCAGAGATCTTTTCCAACGTCACTGATTCTACGATCCCATAAGTGGCACTGGCTCCTGGCAGCACACAGAGATGCCCCCAGCCCACCAGAGTTGGCAAATGCCAGTTGAGTTCGTGCCCTGCATTTGCCTCTTGCCTGGGGGGCATTTCCAGGCTCCGCTCGCTCTGCAGAGTTTCCCTGGCAAGGATGAGCACTCATCGCCTTTGGTGGGTCTGGTGCCGTCGTTCTCAGAGCGGTAATTGCAAACCACACCAAGGAGAAAGAAATAACTACTTGCCAGGAGGATGGAGCACCAGCTCTGTGGGCAAATACAGTCCCATTTCACCAATCCCACTCCAACGCCAAGATGCACCTGCCTGGATGCAGACCCAGCGAGCAGAGGGGATGGAAATCCATGCAGCGAGGCTGAGCCCTGTGTCTCAGCTCGGAAAACTGCTCTCCCCGCCCCGTCTTTGATCAGAGGATGGGTTTCTCTGCACTCCGTGCTGTGGGTTTCCAGCGGGAGGTGGGGAAGCGCAGTCAGCCTGACCCTCCCCTCCTCGGATCTGTCATCAGCAACAGAGAAATCCTCCCCATCCCCAAGTTTCTCAGCCTGAATCCTGCAGGATTTGCCAGGGCGGCAGGATGGCAGAGCAGCCCTGCCAGGTGCCCAGCCCTCCTTGGCAGGGCACGGCCGCTGGCCCCGCAGCCCCGGGCTCCCAAACCCACCCCAGGGACAAGTGGAGCAAAAAAATGGATTTTCTCCTCTCAGTCATCGGCTTCGCCGTCGACCTGGGCAACGTCTGGCGGTTCCCTTACATCTGCTACCAAAACGGAGGGGGTAAGGACACTGCTAGGATTATTTGAGTCTTCTTTGGGAGAAAAGAAATATGTTTTTCACCTTTCCAATGCTGAAAAACTCACCGTTTCTTTCCTTCCTTTGTCTCTGGCTGCTCCTCTCTGGAGAGGGCAATTTAGGGACCAACCCAACTTCTCCTCACATCAGTCTCTCCTCTGTTTCGTGTCTTTCTTCGTTCAAAATCCCCTTCCACTCACTCCTTCCCCGGCGCCATTCATTCCTTCCCCAGCTGGGTTAGAGGTGCGTTAGTAGCTCTAGAATCGCACTGATGTGACCCAAGCTGCAGAAAAGCAACAAGAACCTGCAAATTCGGGGAGGAAGGTTCATACGCTTTGTGGTCTTGTGGCTTTAGGAAAGCAACCCTTTCTGATGGTTCGTGTTTCAAAATAAACCTTGCGAGCATCCCAGTTGCAGGTCCCAACCACACAGCCAGCAGCGTTGGACCCTGCGGAGCAGCCCCGGCTCCCCAGGATGCGCAGCCCCGTGCCACATGGGGTGTCCCTTTCTGTGAGGGCTCAACAGAAATTTAAGGTAGGAAAGCTCTGGGAAGGAAAAAAACCTTGAGTAAGTGACATCTAAATAAATTGCTTTAAATAGAGCAGAGTGGAAAAACCTCTTGCATGGAAATTAAAAGTGAGGAGTGAAAATTCTGTGCTGTTTGCAAGAGCACGGTGGATTTAATTGCCAGAGTCGGCATTTGGGTAACGTCCTCAACCGCTCGGGAAAATTAGAAGGAGATAATTAGTACCATACTCAAGGCTAAAATGGGGATCCCAGGTGCCCACAGCGAAGCACAGCTATTTGTGAGCTGCTCCTGTGGGACTGGGAGCAACACTTTACCCACTCTCGATGAGGGTCAGGCGGATGCTTTCCCCATCCAACCCACGCACACAGGAGGGTGAGGAGTTTGAAGAGCAGCTCCTGGGAAGGAGACCCATGGTCCATGGCGAGCAGGAGCACTGATCCAAGCTGATGGTGGGCTCATCCCTCAGCTGAAGCTGTTCCTAGAGGAGAAATCCTAGAGGGGCTGAGGGTGGAGTGCACGGAGGGCTCTCCAAGAGAGGAGCCGTGGGGGTTAAATTAACTAATCCCAGCAGGACTATTCTGACGAGCGTGGTGCGCAGCTCCATTTCCAAAACCTCCATGTACGCACAAGATGATATTGTTATGAATAATGCAGATTACAGCGTTAATTATTTGTGTCTTGGGGTGACCATGCATATTCAGTGGGATTTTCTCCAAAACTCCTCTTCTAGACTTGCAAGGTGTTTGGTGCCCCATCCCCTGCACTCTGGTGGTTTCTGCAGCTGTTTGTACCATCCCTATCAAACAATCCCTTCCCAGCAAGGGCCGGGACGCTGGCTGGGACTGACACAGCAGCCCGTAAGCCGAGGCATTGGGCAAAGACTTCACATAAAGCCCCTCTGAACAGATAATCTGCAAAGCATCCTTACAAACGTGCATCCGAATCCCTCATCCGTGCTGCTCCGTGCCCCATCCCTGCGGCGCTGGGAGGGGTGGGTGTGACAGCAGCCTCTGCGGGGTCGCAGTGGTCACCACCGCTCTGCTTCTCACCCCCCAGGAGCCTTTCTCATCCCGTACACCCTGATGGCTGTTTTCGGAGGGGTGCCCCTCTTCTACATGGAGCTGGCCCTGGGGCAGTTCCACAGGACGGGCGTCATCCCCGTCTGGAAGCGCATCTGCCCCATCTTCAAAGGTAAGAGACCCCCAGCCCCGGGACCACACGGTGTTGGTGAGCGGGGCCGTGCAGATGATCCGAGTCCCCACAGCCACATCCCAGGGATTGGACCAGATATAAGGAATCTTTCCCCCACATATCCCAGGCATCGGCTTTGCCATTTGCATCATCGCCCTGTACGTCTCCTTCTACTACAACACCATCATCGCCTGGGCTCTCTACTACTTCTACTCCTCCTTCTCGGGCACCTTGCCCTGGGCGAGTTGTGATAACCCCTGGAACACGCCCAACTGCACCAACTACTTCGGGAGGAGCAACGTGACCTGGACCAACTTCTCCAGGTCTCCCGCCGAAGAGTTTTATACGTAAGTGCACGTGTGGATGTGTTTCGACTGGCTGGCATCCCCATGGAGGCACTTGGGAGTAGGACCAGGGTGCCTGGGAGCAGACTCTCACCAGAGGATGCTTTTGGGGAGCTCATGGTCCCCGTTCTCCGTGTGTCAGGGGAGAGGTGAGCATGGGGCTGCGCCCAGGGCTGAGCCTGCTCCTCTGCAAGGGGTCCCTGCCCACAGGAGGAAGGTCCTGGAGATCCAGAACTCCGGGGGTTTGTATGACATGGGAGGGATCCACTGGCAGCTGCTCCTCTGCCTCTTCCTCATCTTCACCATCGTCTACTTCAGCCTGTGGAAAGGGGTGAAAACCTCTGGGAAGGTAAGAAAGAGGATTCCAGCACTACCCTTGCCTGGGCACGGATGCACTGGAGCCCTGGGCACATGGATGCTCGCAGCCTGGCGCACAGCGTCCCCTCCATGGCCAGGGCCAGGCAGGAGGGACTGAGCCCTGATGAGGTCTTGGGATTTTGCCTCCTCCCCACTTTCCTACCCCTCAGCCACCCTGGGCAGCTGCGAGCCAGCTGGCCGTGTCCGACAAAGCCAAACTGGGTGCTGGGTTGAGCAGCTCTGGCAGCGCCAGGGGCTGACGGCTGCCTCTCTCCAGGTGGTGTGGGTGACAGCCACACTGCCCTACGTCGTCCTCCTCATCCTGCTGGTCCGAGGGGCCACCCTGCCCGGCGCCTGGAGAGGGGTCATCTTCTACCTGCGCCCAGACTGGGGCAAACTCCTGAGCACCGCGGTGAGTGTGCGGTGGGACGCACTGCCCTGGCTCTGGTTGCCCCCCACCCCAGGGTTGGCAGCACCCAGAAACCCCTCCCTGGGATGCACACCCACCCCTGCCCACCAGTCTGGCCCAGCTGCTGGGGTCCCTGTTCCTCCAGAAACGAGACACCCTGGACAGGCTCTTGGAAATGTAAATTTATAATTGGATCACCCATCTCATCGCTGCTGGGTTTTGTTCGTGCTGTGTTCTCGCCCTGGCCTGACAATGGGCTTCCTGTGGGTAATCACCAGGCAGCACTTGAGAATTCTCATTAAAGGTAATCAGGGATGTGGTGATGCTGCCGGTGTGGAACCTGCCCAGGCAGGAGTGGGCACAGGGGGCTCGGGGCTCCCCTCAACTCCATCCCAGCTTCAGGCATGGGGGAGCACAGATGCCATTGCTTAATTTTGCTGCTGCAGGACCCAGGATGGAGTCGAGCTCCCTCTGTCCCACAGCAGCTCCCCTGCTCCTGGGACGTCTCACACGAGGGAGAGGCAAGAGGAGAGGTCTGACAGCGTGCACCACCAAGGACCCTGTCCCTGTGGTGTGGGGTGGGCATGCCGTGGGGCACCTCCCAGCCCCATCCCAGCCCCATGGACCCCTTGCCCCTTCTCCAGCCTTCCTGTTGCTTCTCCTGCCAGGTCTGGGTTGATGCTGCTGCACAGATTTTCTTCTCCTTGGGCCCTGGATTTGGTGTACTCCTTGCTCTGGCCAGTTACAACCATTTCCACAACAACTGCTACCGGTGAGCTCCCACAGCCGCGGGTCCCTGTGGGCAGGGGGCTGCACCAACCACGGCTGGAGCAGAGCCACATCCCAACCCCTCCTGTGCCCTCTGGCCCCAGGCTGAGCACCTCTCACATTTTACCGGTGGGTTTGGTACGCACGGCCAGGAGAGGCAACCAGCGGGGGTGCAGGCAACCAGGGCAGCTGAATCCTTCCCTCTGGTGAACAATGACCCCAGGGAATGGCAGGAAGATGTGCCAGGGGATTGGATTTGGCATTAAGCAAAGGTTCTTCCCCCAGAGGGTGGTGGAGCCCTGGAACAGCTCCCAGGGATCAGGCACAGCCTGACAATATTCCAGAAGCTTTTGGCCAATGCTCTCAGCCCCTCGGGGTGAATGTTGGGGTGTCCTGTGCAGGGACAGGAGATGGACTCGATGGTCCTCGTGGGTCCCTGCCAGCTCAGGACATTCTACAATTCCGTGCCTCTGCTGCAGGACCTCTCCCTGCTTTCTGCTTTCTAGGGATGCTCTCGTCACCAGCACGGTGAACTGCCTCACCAGCTTCCTCTCCGGCTTCGTCATCTTCACCGTGCTGGGCTACATGGCCGAGATGAGGGACGTGGAGGTGGAGGATGTCGCGAGAGACAAAGGTTTGCTTCGCTCCCTGCCCTGGCCTGGCCCTGTGGTGCCTGTGCACCCTTCGTGGCAGAGGATGTGTGGGGTGATGGTCAGCCGTGCGGTTTGCCAGGGTGCCCCGGCGGGGTTCCCAGGAGCAGAGGACAGCGTGGTGTCCATGTCCTGTCTCTCAGCTGGGGTCAGGCACAGCCACTCTGGCTCTGGGGCTCCTTCCCACTGCCACGGCTGTGCCAGAGCAGCCCGGGAACAGCAAACCAGACCAGTGTCCCTTCCTAGGGCCAAGCCTCCTTTTCATCACCTACCCCGAAGCAATCGCCAACATGGTGGGATCCACCTTCTTCGCCATCATATTCTTCCTGATGATGATAACGCTGGGGCTGGACAGCACGGTAGGGAGCTCCATGGAGCCTGAGGGCACAGCCTGAGGCTGTTCCCCACCAGGGCTGGGAATGAGGAGGGTGACGAGGGGAACTCTGGCGACGGGAAGTGTGGGGATGGAGGGAGCACCACACCATCATCTCCAGTGGGTCTGAGCCTCCTTCCCCAAAGCCCATGAGAGGGGACAGTGACTCCAGAGGGAGGGAACAGGATGGGATGTCCCCACTCTGCTTGTGGGGAGCAGGTTTTCTCCAAGGATGGAACTGGTCCTGTGACTCATTTCTCCACCTTGCTCCCGTGCTTCCTTCGCAGTTTGGGGGCCTGGAGGCTGTGATCACGGCGGTGATGGATGAGTACCCACAGGTCCTGGCCGGACGACGGGAGCTCTTTGTCCTTGGCCTCATCACAGTCTGTTTTCTGGGATCCCTGAGCACCCTCACCTACGTGAGTACCTCCTGGCACTGCTCTGCTCCCAAGCCCAACACACACCTGCTCCTATGCCCAACAACCCCAGTGCAGGACTTTGCCGAAGACCTGCTCTACATCCCTGCAGGGTCTGAGCCACCCTCCCCTCCCTTGTGCTCTTCCAGGGAGGAGCCTACGTGGTGAAGCTGTTGGAAGAGTTTGGTGCTGGCTGCTCGATCCTGGCGGTGGTGCTACTGGAAACGATAGCTGTCTCCTGGTTTTATGGTAAGAAACTGCCTCTGTTACGAAAAACGCCCTGCAGGCACCCGCACGGGTATTGAACCTCATGCAGGTGTGTAAAACATAGAATTGTGGAATCATAGAACGGTTTCGGTTGGAAGGAACCCTAAAGCCCACCCAGTGCCACCCCCTGCCATGGGCAGGGACCCCTCCCACTGGATCACGGGGCTCCAAGCCCCATCCAACCTGGCCTGGAACACCTCCAGGGATGGGGCAGCCACCACTGCTCTGGGCACCCTGGGCCAGGGCCTCCCCACCCTCAGCGTGAAGAATTCCTTCCTAATGTCTGATCTAAATCTCCTCACTCCCAATTTAAAGCCGTTCCCCCTCATCCTATCTCTGTGCCCTTGTAAAAAGTCACTTCCCAGCTTTCCTGCAGCCCCTTCGTGGAGCCGGGGGAAGAAGCACGTGCGTGGCTCCTGGCGAGGCTGGGATGGGGCATGGAGGGCATCGTGTCCACGTCCCCGTTCCCATGTTCTCCGTGGGTCTCTGGGGCTGTGGCAGCTCTCTCCTCCGGCAGGGATACAGAGGTTCTCCCATGACGTGAAAGCCATGCTGGGCTTCACCCCGGGGATGTTCTGGAAGGTGTGCTGGGTTGCCGTCAGCCCTGCCTTGTTAGCGGTGAGTATCTACGACCTGAAGGAAGGATCAGGTTGTCACCCCCTCTCTGAAGCCTCGCAGGGGAACTGCTCTTCCCTCGCTGGCTGCTGGGCTGCCCAGCTCCCCGGGGAACCTGCGCTGCCGATTACACCCCTGTGGCTTGGGTGGGATGAACAAGCTGCTGGGTGAGGGGACCATGGTCCTGGCTGGGGCTGCAGAATGTGGTGCCAGCCCTCCCTGCCAGCTCCCCGTGCCACTGCTCCAGCCACGAGCAATGACAATCTGCCCACAGCGCCTGGGACAGGGAATTTCACCAAGAAAGGAGCTGGATAGGCATTTTCTGGCCTCTTCTACAGCTCCAGGGGAAAGATGGGTGCTGTGCACCAGGGCTGGATCCATCCCCTTTGAAACGCCAGCTCGCCTGGCACTTCAAAGGCTGCCATCTGCGAGCGGCAGAGGCGTCTAATCGCACCGGATCTGCAGCAGGAGAAGCCTTGTGAGGATTAATTACGGCTCTAAGTGCTTTGTCCAGCTTATTAAGAGAGAGGTATTATAATCAAAGCAGACAGCAAATGATTTTGCTTCAGCACGGGGACGTGCAGCCCTCGCAGGCTGCTTTCTCTGTGAGGTTTGGTAGATGAAGAAAATGAAGACCCCCCCAGCCCACACCTGGTGAGGGGTCACAGCTTGAGCGGTGTCACTGCAGCATCCACACAGGCTTTTCGTGGTCAGGAAAGCAGCGGTGGCAGTGGGACATGGGCATTGTTAACCAACGGGATGAGCTGGCATCAGTGCTGGGGCTGGGGTGATGTTGCAGCTGATCTGCTCTCCATGGGGAGCCAACGGGGCTGCTTTGCCAGGGATCCTTGGCTGTCATGGAAGAGCTTTCCTGGCCACCCATGTTGTGTGTGCATGGGTTTTGCAGGCTGTACATCCCTGCTGCAGCCCTGTGTCTGCTTGTGACCGACAGCGGGACGTGTCCTGCTGTGGGCCAGCCCTGTGAGCATCTTGCTCACAGGCTCCACTGCTCGTTACAGTTCATAGTCATCAGCTCCCTGCTGGACCAGCCACCCCTGACACTCTTCAGCTACCAGTACCCCGAGTGGAGCATCTCGGTGGGGTACCTCATTGGAGCATCGTCCTTCGTCTGCATCCCCCTCTACATGGTGTACAAGCTTGTCTGGACACCAGGCTCTCTCAAGCAGGTCAGGAGCCAGGCGAGCGATCCCATGGCCCCTGGGTGGGCTGCAGGTGGGCAGGAACCCCCGCTCGGGTTAACCCAAGACTGGGGCTGGGGACGTGGGCAGATGATTAACGCCTCCTCAGCATCTTTATGCACGTGGCAATTAAACTACACTTGGAGAGCTGCTTGGAAAAGGGTTGAGAGGAGCATGGCTTGATGTCCTGATCATTTTAAGTCATATTTCTGAAGCTGGGATTTCAGCTGGGCCAGGAAACAGCGGGGCTACATCAGCACAGCCTTGGAGGCCCAAGAACGTCCTCGGCTGCCATCCCTCCTCTCAGCTCATTTTCGGGACATCTCCTGGCTGCTGAGATCTGCTGCAGGCTGAGTCAGTTCCTGGTGGGGATTGCTTTGGTGCACCACCAGGCAGCCCTGCATGTGGCACCAGGGAAGGAAACCCATGGCCCTTTTTCTTTGCCTGTTTGCACTCCCCAGCGCCTCGCTGTCTGCATTCGGCCAGAGAAAACGGCACGAGACCCCCACGCAGAAGCTGTGGACATGTCGCCTGTCCTGTAGCAGCACATCCAGAGGATGCAGAGACTGCTTTGGCTTCCTGCTCCTGCCCCGACAAAGCGATGGGACAGGCAGAAGAGAAGCTGCTGTCGCCTCCCTCGTGGCCACGGGCCCCTCACGTCTCCCCCACGGCTGCACGTG
Source organism: Neomorphus geoffroyi (assembly GCA_033558235.1). Classification (NCBI taxonomy): domain Eukaryota; kingdom Metazoa; phylum Chordata; class Aves; order Cuculiformes; family Neomorphidae; genus Neomorphus; species Neomorphus geoffroyi. The sequence continues at coordinate 2,585,451 of JAUMJM010000010.1, forward strand.
CTGGCGGAGCAGGGCCCGTTCATGCTGCGGGCAGGGGAACCTCTGATCCACAGCAGGGAGAACGGGACCTGCTGCGGGAAGCCACGCGCTGAACTTCTCTGGCTTGAAGGTGAACCTCGACTGCCAGCGAAGCCGGAGGTGCAGCTGCCGGCGGGGTTTGCTGGCTGATGGTCCAAGCCATGAACACGCCTTGCTTAGAGACGCTCGCGAGCTCGCTGCGCGACCCTGCTGGGAGCAAGCAGTGCATGCCTTTAGCCGAGCCGTGGGGGACGTGGGAAATAAAGCTGATATCAATGGTTATGAGATCAGAGGAGGGAGAGGAGCTGGAGCCCACTCTGCTGCTTCCCAAAGCGCAGTGGTGCGGCTGAGAGCACAGGGCTGGGGGGAGGTGAAGGGGGGGGCGGGGGGGGCTGCTGCTGTCCCAGCACACAAATACCTTGTTCTCTTGCAAAGAGCAGAAAGTCCAGTCCTCAGGTCAACTCTGGGGACACGTCGCTGCGCTCCCTCCTGCTGCCCCTTCTCAGCTCTGCCCGTGAGACGTGGCAGCCCCGCTGTGCCAGGAGGGTCAGCTGCGAGAGGAGGGCTGGCCTCTGGAAAGGGAAGAAGACAAGACCTTCAAATATCTCATTTTCAAAACAAATATTGGGGTCAAGATGAAACCACCCCAGTGCTGGGGTGAGCCACCTGTCCGGCGCAGCTTCCCAATAACACACAGCGCTCCCAGCGCAGCCTCACCGTTTCTCAGCAGGGTTGGGGTCCGTTAAAAACTTCCCAGTGCTCTCAGTCACCAGGGCAGAGGATGGGGCTGGGGGAGAACAGGGGGCTGGGGCTGCTCACGGGGCTGAGGTTGCTCACGGGGCTGGGGGAGCACACGGGGCTGAGGTTGCTCACGGGGCTGGGGGAGCACATGGGGCTGAGGATGCTCACGGGGCTGGGGGATCACATGGGGCTGAGGATGCTCACGAGACATTCCCGCCCGGTCCCGGTCCCGCTCCATCCCCGCAGGCTCCGTTCCAGCCCCGGCGCTCCCGGTAGGTCGGGCCGAGCCCGGGGCGGGGCGGAGGAAGAGGAAGGGCTGTGCCGGGCACACAAAGCCCGGCGGAGCGGGGCGATGGCGATGATGCTGCCGGGCTGGGCGATGTCAGCACTGGCCACGCTCGCCCCGGCGGGGCGCGGCCGGCCCTACGCGGTGCTGCGGCAGCAGAACCTGGGTAAGGGGCGGCCGGGAGGGCACCGACACTGCAGGGCTGGGGGCCGTGCTGCTGGGTTTGCAGGGTGTGTTGTGAAGGGCTTTTCTTCGGGGAAATGGCTCGGGGAGGGCACTCGCATCCTGACCGGGCTTTCTCCCTCCTCCCGCAGTGCTGCTGGGCAGCATCCTCAGCGCCCTCCTGCTCACCATCATCCTCATGGCCATCTGCGTCTACAAACCCGTCCGGCGGCGGTAGCGGAGCGGGACCTGGCGGGGGGAAGCGCTGCTGGGCCCCCCTGGCACCCAGCGTGGCACCCATCCATCCCACCTTGTGCCCAGCGCGACACTCATCTATCCTGCCTGGTACCCATTAATCCTGCGTGACACCCACCCTCATACCCATTAATCCTGCGTGGCACCCAGCCATCCCACCTGGCAACCATCCTGACATCCAACCATCCCACTATCTCTCTTGCCAGCCACACAGGTTGATACCCATCTATCCCATCTGGCACCCAGTCATCCCATGTGACGCCCAGGCTGGTACCCAGCCACCGAGGCTGGTACCCACCTATCCCAGCTGGCACCCAGCCTGGTACCCAGCCATCCCACAGGCCCTGCCATGCCCTGATGTCATGCACACAGCTCTCAGCCCACGCAGCATCGCAGAGCTCCATCATGACATCACCCTCAACAACAGCATGGCTGGGTGCTGATGTGACCCCCAGTCCTCGGCAGAAGACTGATTGCTGTGCATCCCAGGAGTGCCTCCACAGCAAGCCCGCTTGGGCTTGAGCAGGGACTGGAGCAACGCACCTTCTTCCCAAAATGCAGCGGTTCAGCAAGGCTGATGGGATGTGATGTGCCTGGAGCATCTGCGGGGTGTGTGTGCGCACCTAGAGCCTTGGGGAGCGTGACCAGCCATGACCCCCATTTCTCCTTGGTGTCAGAGAGCCGTCCTGCGTTGGCACGAGAACACGGCCGGCCTGCTGACATCGCTGACTGCCAAGCAGACCCATGTGCTCAGTTACACCACATCTAGTTTTGCTTTCCCATTCAGTTCCTTGCTAAAATGCTGAGTCCCGAGGGTTTGGAGTGCAGCCTTCAAAAATACTCTGGAAGCAAAAGCTCAGCATCCCAGTGCAGCTGCAGCCTCTGAAGCGTGAGCAGACCCTGGCGTAGCTTTCTCAGGGACAGGCTGGGCATTCCTGATGGTTTTTGCTTTAACTCTTAGCTAAGTAGCCACAAGCAACCTTGCACCAAAACAGCCATGCTGAACCTGTTACAAACGGGAACACAGGCAAGGGGTTCCAGCTTGCACTGAGCACCCCTCTCCTTGGAGATGGATTTGTGCTCTGAGCAGGGTACTGTCCTACTGGAAACAGCAGCTTCCAGAAGTCTGCAAGCCAGGCAGATGCTCAAGACTACTGGGCTGAGGCTCTCTGGGAAGAGTATCTTGTGTTTAAGCTCCGGACAGACCTGTTCTATGCATTTTTAGTAATGAATTCAAGTGTTTACACTGAAATCACACTTGCATTTGAATGCTGCTATGTTGGTTTTTCTGGCACTGCTGAAAGAAGTAACTGGATTTTGCTTATTATTACTTTGGTATTTAACATAGGGGTGTTTGGGCTATTAATTTATTTAGTATTTTAAAGCTTAACTTGCAGAATGACTGTGTTGACCTGTTCTCTAAAACCTTGTGCTGTATCTGTTATGTTTTCTGTTCAGTTGTTTTAAGGGACGCTGCCCACTCGTGGCAAATGGGGGGGGCGGGGGGGGGAGGAAAGAGGAGGCTGTTCTTTACTGCTGTACTAGTAAGCAACACTAGGAGGCTGCTCTAAGACAGCTCCAGTTAGTAATCTAAGTGAAACACGAGTGAGGAAGCAAAGTAACACTGTTCTATTGCATTCTGATCCTTTGCTGGTTTTGATCCCAAAGTCCTCTATCACTGATTTTTCTCTGTCCTCCATCTGGTGTAAAACTCACCCTGTAGCCATGTGCTGTTCATCGTGGGTGGATGGTGTAGCTTGCATCTACAGCTCCGAGTTCCCAGGAGCAGCGTTCGTGTTTGCATTCATTCTTCACTCCCTGCTATGTCTCTTTGTACAAATAAAAAGCTAAGTAAACAACCCAGGACTCTATATTTATTCATGAGTGTTCTGTTTGTTAACTCAGCTGTAGCTGTTGGAAGGGATGAGGCAGTCCCCCACCTCTGATAATCCAACAGCTCTTACCCCCTGTCGGTGGGGAAGGAACAGGGCAGGATAGCGTTGCGATGCGCCTGTCTGCACAGATGGTTTAGCAAGAAGCTGTTAAGAGTACACTGGAAACAAAAGCTCCTTAGCACAGTTACCAGCAGACATGAACAGGTAAACCTCAGTAACTCAGCCGTGTAAGGGTTTTCAAACTCAGCACACAAGGCTTAGCGTTGTACCTAGCCTGACTGCTTGGAACATCAGTCCGAATCCCAAGGACATACTCCCACTTTCAGGAACAGGTCCAGACTCACAGCACCAACACTGTGGGAACGGCGTCAGTTTGAAGAACTTTAACTTGTGCTCTTTCAAAGCTAATTAGAGTTTTAGAACAAACTACAATGATTTGTAGCTCTTAGTTGCTGCTTTCCTACAGAAGCCTCGAGCTGGACTCCGCTTTTATACAGCAGTCTCAGCATTAATATTAAACCTAACGCTGCGACTCTTATCTTCTCTGATCTCAGTTACTCCCAACGAGGCACACACAGAAACCAATCAAGAGCGCTGCAGTCCTGCCACCCCCCTGCCTTTTGTTGCCTTCAAACTGCCCGCAGTGTGCTGATGCCCAATTTCAAAAGACAGACACAAAGCTTGGCTGGAAATGTCAGAAAACTGTTTCCAGGGATTACGTGTCTGCTTCAGACTAAACCAGAACAATTTTCAATAGTTTTCTAGATGAGCATGTCACCTTTAAAGAACAAGAAGGCCGGGTAAGGATAATTATTAATGAAAGACTCCAGTTACCATGTTAGAAGCAAAGACTTGCGGCTGCAGAGTAACGTTGTGCAGTGTCTTCGTTATTCCTTCCCACACACACACAGGATCCAAGGATACCTTTCACCTGCACGGTGCAAGACAGAAGCCAGAGTTTAAGGAAAGCCTGTTTCAGGGAAGCAAAGCCTTTGGGTTTAGATGGAATGATGCAAATGCCCAGAAATTAAAAACAACCCCACGAACTCACCCAAGTTACAGTCCCACAGTAAGAAGCAGGAACATAACAAAACTTGAACTGAACCTGCTCGACGTTCTTTACAATATAAAAAAAAAAAGAGAGAAAAAGTCAGCTTGAAAAAAATATTTTCCCCTCCTTCTTGTAACTTTTGCAATGCTTAACAGAAGAAAGCAAGGTCAGACAGGTGGTTTTATAAAGGCAAAAGCACTCTTTATTTCCGCTGGAGGCAAAAACCAGTTCCATCTCCTACGTCACAACTTGGTCAAGAGCTCAATGCAAGGCTTATTCCCCTTCCCCCCCCCCCCCCACCCATGAAAGTCACAGTAATCCCCTTCTCAAAGAAAGATGCAATTCCAACATAAATCACTGCCACCGTGCAAGAAAGCCCACATTCCTGCAAACACCAGGTAAGCTATTCTGGGATGCAAGCCGTATCATTAAACAAAACCGGTGCAGGTAGACCAGTTCTAGTGTACACTGAAAGAATCTTAACTGTTTGCTACGTGAAACAATGGATTATTAGTTTAAAATAGGGTTCCAAGTTACCAACCATCTCACTGGTTATGATCAAGTCCATTTGATAGTGATCGTATACTGGTTAATAGTTGGTCACGCAGAACTGCCCTGTTTTGTCCAAGGAATAAGTGCAGGGTTAGGTAGCAAGCTCAGATCATTCGTACCATAGGTTCTCCACACTCCTTCCAGCCAGAACAGAGGAATATTGCTTACATTTAATTGCTGTAAGGCTTTCCTGTAGATGTACATCGTGTACTTGTGGAGTGCACTTGAGAGTCACAGTGTGAGTACTGTAAACACTGACAGAAGTGCAGGTAAAATAGCTACAAATCTATTGCATGACGAAAGACCTGAGGAAAGCTGGTTAAAACACACCTGCAGATTCTTACACCACCATTTTTATGAGTGTAGTCATATTGGCTTGCTTTAAAATCAATAAAAATATTCAGATAAAAAAATATATGTATTCACATGAAGGATGAGCATTTGAATTTTAAAAAGCAACACACGTTTCCCTTTCAGATGACAGAATTAAAACTTATTTTCCTGTAAGTATACATTAAAATTTCACCTGAATTTTTTCCCTGTTTGAATTTAGCACCCCCACTCAGGCACGCACTCACACACACACAGCAAGCGATCACAAAGAAGCACCTCTATCTATCACTTAGTTTCTCGCTGCCCTCTAACTTTGGGAGCTAGCTGGTTTTGAATCACTGCAGAAACTGCTGCTTTACTAGGCAGATGGTCCCGTTTAAAGATCTAAAATTTTACTGGCAACTCATTTTGTTCTCTTTCAGAAAGCACTGGTTTCACCTTGATTAGCCGTTCAAGTATAAAATTATCCTTCTTAAGCAGGAGCACATGAGAAAATCTCAGTAACTAGAGAAGAGATAATCACATACAAACAACTAACAGAGAGCATCTGTCAGCATGAAGAACTATGTATGTGTGTGTATGCCTGTACGTACCCCAACACGTAACAACTGGAAGAAACAGACAATGGCTTTGAATTATTCAGAAATGACTAAGCAGATGACTATTTCTTTGGTAAGTAATGACATTTCCACCCTGAACTCCCCAAAAATCAGGTTTTCCAGCTTTACTGCAATCCTATATCCTGATGCTAAGCAAAGTTTCCATCTGCTCTTCAATAAATAGGTTCAGATAAAACCTTCTCCTTCAAAACTAAGACTGCGTGGTCGGGGAGCCAAATGCAAAGTCCCGTGATCTGAAACTCCCTCAAACGAAAACTAAATCAGGTTTCTGTGGTCAACTTAGAAGGCAGGTGAAATGTTCACTTAAGAAATCCAGGAGTGATCTTCAGGCTGGTAGCTCCAAAAGCCTTCAGTTTTATGCAGATTTGGTCATCTTTATTCAGGAAATCACTATGGAGTTATTTTTCTACAAGAGAAAGCTGTAAAACTTGCTGAAGCTCTGCATCTTCCTCTTCACGACGTTGCTTCTCCCGCTCCTCCTGCTCTCGGACAGACAACTCCATGGCAAGCTGTAAGTCTTTCTCAAAGCTGGAGGGTTCACTAGGGGTGCTGTAGTGTGAGTTACCCGAGCTTGCTAGATAGCTCTCCTGCAGTGCCCTGAAGGAGAAAAAGAACTTCAAGCAGTAAGAGAGAGGAAGACTATTTCACATTTCCTGCAATGATGCTTCTGAGCAACTGTTCTTTAACTGCAAACCTGAAAATCACTCTCAAGAGCAGGAAGCAGTTTTCAGGACGAGCGTGCAGTTGTTCTAACATCCCTAAATTCCCCAATACAAAACTTTCTTTGAAAGTTCCTCAGAATCTTTCATACATACGAACAGTTAAGTTTTAAATGGGCTTCTAAAAGCATTCTCACACAGTTTAAAGGTAAAGTGATTTTCCATGTATGAAAGAACCAAAAGGGTGCAGTTCTTTAGGAGCACAAAGATTTCTTTGCACTTAACTGCAAAGGCAGACCCCACAGATAACCATATATATTTAACGGACCCTTGCTGTGGTAAGTTTTTAACGATTTTGAAAAGAAAGAAGAGCTACCCTGAAGTGTGCAGCGTCTAATAAACAAACATTCAACCCAGAGGGACCAAATTCACAGTTACAAGAGCAGAACAGAAGGACTATGCTTATTTGTAGGGGCAAGAACCTGTTACGTGCACAGACCAGCCCCACAGCTGAGCTAAACTGCTATACTATATAAGCCAGAGAGGCCCAATTTAGAGTCCTTGCTTCTTGGAAAAGTTGTAAGAAGCATAAGAAAAGAGACCTTGAGGTCTCCTTTTTTTGTACATACACAAAAAAAAAAAAATTGAAAAATTGCTTCTTTGCTCTGTCACTGTACTGCTTGGTGTGAAAAAAATGAGTTACCTCTGATATTGTATATTGAAGTCCTGTGAATACGCAACAGCTCCATTGGAATGCATCCCTGCTTCCTAGAAATGGGGAAAGATATACAGTTCCACAGCAGTTAACAGATCTGCAGTGCAACTCACTGAAAGGTAACTCTTAATTCACTCTTATTTCTTCTTTGAAATACATTACTATGTTTTTCTCTTCTGAGGTTCTTAGAAAAATAGGTCATGGGTTTAATTCAGAGATGCAGCTATTGCTGCACAGTCCTTGCCAAAGCTGTCAGAGCTGCACTGCACAGATTACAGCACACTTACTCTGTTTCCACCGGATTCCAACAAACTCTGCTGAATAGCAAACTGCATGATCTCGTTATCTTCATCCTGCACGTGGATGCTTCTCCTGTCATCTTGGACATGGTAAGATTTGGGGATCTCGAACACTGACTGGTCAACCTCAAAATTAGCACCTACAGAAGCCAAATACAGTTACAAACACAGCATAGGATATTTTTACAAGTTGTGACTTAAAAAATTCTGATGAATGTTTACAGATGATTAAGCTAACTCCAAAATTTCCAATGAGCCACCTGGCTAAATACACCACTAGGCTTTGAAAGACTTCCGTGGCAAACAAGCACAGCAGTAAGACAGAACGGAGACTCTCTTTCTTTAGGATGCTGGCAAGTTATAGTAATAAACCCAGTGTGCAGAGAGCTAAGGTTGCTGAAATCTGACAAAACCAGCTGGGAAAAAAAAAAGAAAAAGGTTGCAAAAGAAAAATAACACAGTGGCTCTTCCGAGGTTACTCCTAGTGAATGGGTCTGCAAAAGCTCATAGGACAGATGAATCCCTGGATATATGCAGTCATGAGCACCCTACCCAAACGTAATCCGCTCTCTTCTGAAAGGGTCTACAGACTTAGCTGTCACTTACAGCAATTCAGTATTTCATTTCCCCTAGCCATAGCTCACACCAGAATTTAGACCTCAAAATACTCAGGAAAATCTGCCAGAGCTCAGTATAGTCAGTTCGGCAGGCATGGAAGGGGCAGTATTGCACGCTCCAGACCAGCTGGAATGCACTGCAGCACCCCCTCACCTGTGAATGTTTCATTTTCTGTGGTTAACCCATCCCTCACTTCTGTGCATTCCACTGACATAAATTTCATGATGCACTCACTTCACCTTTCTGCTCCTCACCTGAATCACACTGTGCACCTCCAACCACTTGTGATGATGTTTTGTCAGCTGTCCTGCAGCCATTGACATTTTCAAATGTAATTCGAGCATTAAGCACATGAAATAAGGGAATTTCTACAAGAAAGTACAAGATCTCGTCAAAAAGAGAACTCTCTCATTCACTTCCACATCTACAGACACATAAAACCTGTGTTTATTGAATATATTCATGGAATCATGGAATGGTTTGGGTTGCAAGGGACCTCAAAGGTCATCCAGTGCCACCCCCTGCCATGGGCAGGGACACCTCCCACTGGATCAGGGGGCTCCAAGCCCCATCCAACCTGGCCTTGAACACCTCCAGGGATGGGGCAGCCACCACTGCTCTGGGCACCCTGGGCCAGGGCCTCCCCACCCTCACAGCAAAACATTTCTTCCTAAGACTTCATCTCAATCTCCTCTCTTTCAGCTCAAGAAAGCAGCAGTTCATAATGACAAAGTACACAGTAACTCACTTCACCAAGAAGTTGCCCTTAATCATTATCACTCTCTCTAATTAAGATTTGCCAGCTCTAAGGCATTGAAGCTAAGAGGAAAGGGCAACAGCTCATGCTTACTGAAATGACATTGTCTTTACAATTATATTTCTGTCTGGTCATTCAGAATTTGGATTCAATGATCCCAGATGTACAAACCAATATACGTTTGGGTTCTCAGTTATAGACATCAGTGAGCTGAGTAGTAAAAAACTAATGTGTTTTTTGTAAATATATGCTGCAAAATCAATAGAAAGAATGGAAATGAACAAGATGCTGCAATAAAAATTGCTATACGTTACCAATTTTGACAGGAAATCCTGGTGGAAATTCCAGAGTGATGAAATCCCTAAGTCTGGCAAAATGAGCACGAGTTCTGGCCATCAGATCGATGATCGGAGTGACTTGTTCCATGAGAGACAAGGGAAACTCTTCACTCATCCACAAGGTTGCTTTAAATCTTCAAAGAAAAAGTTGCACAAAAGCATCCTAAGTTCAGTGTTTAGGAAAAGACAGTGTTGTCACCTGCTTCACACACTGAGTCAGAACAGTTACTGCTCTGAGAAACTGAACCACATTCCTGGTCAGACCAAGGGCAAAGCACGGGTTACTAATAAGTTTGAGCATTAGTCTAAATGTTTTCGTTGACTTGATGGAACAAGAAACAGACTATAGCTGAACGCTTCAAGCTGTCTCTTTTGATTAATTTTGAAAGCTGGGGGGAAATCACCCTGGCTATTTGTAAAAGTGGTTTCCAGAGATTAGAGGACTGGGAAGAGATAAACTAGAAGGAGTTAAAATTTAATTCTCACTTCTGCGTTCGAATGGTGACTTCTTTCGGTCTTCCTATGTCTCTGCCTTTCAAATCAAATTCTGGGTCAAAGTACTCCTCCAGAGTAATAGCAGTAGGATTGTTACTCGCAGCATACTCTGTTGTCTTGGTGATACTCTATATGGAAAGAAGAGAAAAAACCCCACAAACCCAAAAGTACAGAACAAATAGACAGTGGCTACTACAAGAAACTTACAAGTTACTTCTTGTGAAGTAACTCATTCTCTATTCTAGACACCAATGACACAGCCATAAACACAAGCACACACATTTAGATTGCTTTCTACTGAGGTTAAAAATCTCTAAGCATTTTAGAAACAGGAAAAATCTATGTAAATACTTTAAAGCTAGAAACCATCCAGGAACAAGCTAGAGCATTTCTAGGCTCCAAATCCTCCTGAGGCTCCAGCAGCTCTGTGGACATCTTCCCACATTCCTAGTGGGTTGCCTAAGACTGTGCTTGCTCAGATTTACTGCCACTGCTTGCGCCGTGCTAATGGATTCTGTGTCTTTGTCATAAGAGTGTTCAGAAGGAGGAAGCTGCTACTCATACAGAACACCTGAGGGTTTAAAACAAACATAAACATCCTCAGGGAGAACGTAAACCTCAATCAAAATTGCTGCCAAATTAAGGAAGCAAGAGGTGATTCCACACACCAAGAATTCCTATTGGCACAGATCTCTGCATTGCAGTGACCTGTTTCAATGTCAGACACTCACCTGAGCACCATACTCATGCTCCACTGTACCCAGAAATGATTCCAGGGGGCTCCTGTCAGCTTCAGGTAACAGAAGGGAAAACCAAAAGAATCTATTACTGTTAATTAGAGGTAAAATTCAGACACACACCAGGCTATCAAGGAAGGCTGCTAACCCAAAAGGGAAGCAAGCTGCTCACATTTCCTTTAAGCTTCACCAGGACCCAAAGCTGACAGCCCACAAAGCTGGTACAAAGCACACAACAAAACCAAGATTTGCAGCGGTTTCTGTCACTAGCAGATAGCTTTATTTCCTCCTGGGCCTCAAGGTGGGCCACTGAAGGGCAGTGTTTCCATAAAGTTACTGTCCAGTCATCCTTTACTCTAGTTTAAATCCTATAAATAATCATTAGAACAAAACAAAACAAGAAGCCCAAGCAAACAAAGCCTACGTAACTCTTGTGATCACGGCCAAAGGGAAGTAAAGGCAGGAACACATTCCAGAGCAGGAAAAATCATGGAAAAGTACAGCCCTTTAAAACTTCCAATAAACTTTCAACAGTTTTACGTGGCTCCTCTTTTCTCTAAATACAGCTAGGATAAACACAGGTTCATTTGTAGGTTAGGAGTCAAGTAATGAGCTACCTCAGACATGCAACAAAGTGAAAAGCAGAGCAAAGCATTTCACTTGTCCCTCTGCCCAGTTCTTCCACAGTCCCACAGAGAAGGTATCAGAGCTAAAAGGTTCTACTTATTGCCAGTTATCCTATCGGAAAATTACCTTTATATCTTTTCTTCTCCTCTTCTGTTAAATGTTCTGTGCGGATTCTTGTGACCACATTCACGTTGTTTGCAATGTAAACCTTTAAGAAAAAAAAAAGGGGTACAAAGACAAAACTCAAAAAGCATCCCAGGTTAAAAAGCATCCCAGGTTAAAAAAGAGAGTTCTCTTTAGTAAAGCACTAGGTATACAAATCTAAAGACAGACTAAAGCAGGACTGATTTGCCTGTAATTGACAGAGATCTTAATCCTTAGCACACTGGTAATCAACAGGAAATGCTGCACTTGGATTTTTCCTCCTCTCTTTGGTATAATGGCAATGCCACATAATATGTTCTCGACAGACCCCTGCTAAGGCTGAAGCTACATGCCACCTGCTGGGCAAGTGGATAAAGCACCACACACACCACAGGATCTCCAAACATCGACCTCGCCAGCATCCTGTGCCAAAGGAACGGCAAAGGAGTTTGGCCATCAACTCTGATGGCAACAGAAGTCAGCCTCTCAACCGAGTTCCTAGAAAGCACATTCACACAATCCTAAATGCACTTTCCTAACTAATCAAACCAACTTCAAAACCAGACAGGCATTTCCAAGCTTGCTGGAAAGAATTCTCACCTGGAAAGAGATTTGAAGAAAGAATGGGGAAGGAAAGTCAGATAATACTTTTTCTAAGTAGAGGTCACCTGTAAGACCTTCCAAATGGAATTTAGTGATAGTTAATTCAGCAGGAACACTGTGAACCCAGTGTCCAGCTGAACAGTCCTGCACTCTTAGGAGAAACCTTTGTATGAAAAACCTATTCAGCATTTATTCTTCTGTTAAATGAAATCACAAAATGGAGTTTATTGCTCCAATTCCAAAACCTCAACTAAACACAGACTCATGAATCAGGGAAGTTAAGAATTACCTTAAATTCCTAAAATAGTAATGCTGTAAAGCCATCTTCAAAAATATTTCACTAACATGAAATGGAAGACAAAACCATGGAATGAATTTAGGCAATGTATGAGTCATGAGCGTGGTCAGGGTCTTTGATTAACCAGCAATCTTTTATTACATGAATTTATTATGCAACTCATGGCAGCAGGAGGCTGTCATTTCCTTGCAATACTGTTTCTAGAGAGAACTCAAGGCACTTCAAGTGGTTCCTCATCTTTTAAACAGTGGAAGAAGGACAATACTCAAGAATAAGTTCAATTCCAGGTTTTGGATGAAGGAAGTTCTAGCAGACACACTGAATCTTTTGCTCCTCTTCTCCTGAAATGCTTTGATCCCTCCTCTCCCTGAAAGCCCCTCCTGACGTTCCTGCGTACAGGCACCACCCCTCCCACAAGCCTGGTACCCTTGCAGTTCCTCACTCCTTCCCAGTTCTGCTGGCAACACAATAGAGCTCTTGATGGGAAGTTTAAGACCCAAAATATTCATGAAATAAAGGCAAAACAAAACACTTGGGTTAGCTACAAAACCTCTTAATTGTACAGAATGGGCTTTACCTTTGCTTCATAACCATTTACAGCTTCCGCTTTTTCTGTTCTCCATACCCAGAATCCAGATGTGGTTCTGACAAAAAGTGAACATCACAAGCACCTGTAAGTTGCATTTCCACACAATCCCAGACTATTTTTCCCACATTGTTTTTAAACACTCAACAGGTTATTTGATTACCAACCCCAGACAAAAGCACAAGCCAGGCTGCCCACGCACACATCACAAAAGGGCTGAGGAAGTCGTGATGTTTCTGTTCTGATTCAGCTCATGGCCAAAGCCCCGAGGCTCACACAGAGATTTCAGATTGAGATGTGGATATCTGAGCCACAGAGGAGGATGACAACACAAAAACTTACCAAAATTAGTTTGACAGTCCAGCCACAGCAGCTTTTAACACAGTTTAATTTAAAAAGTAAAAATGTCATTGCAATTTGGGCAACTGAGGGGTAGGAATACTTTTGTCGAGGAAATCTTACTTTGTGGATGTGTAGATGCTGCAGTTACTAAGGCTCAGTGAACATCACAGGGACTAATTCTGGGCAGCTTTGAAAAGGTACTAAATATTCAGGAGAAAGCTGCCAGAATTGCGCATCTCACTTTGAAAACAGTTGTTTTGTATGATCGTGGGGGTGGTTTGCTGCCTCACAGAGCACTCCTAAAGAAGCTCCATCAAAACGAGTGTTTGAACTCAGCTGACAGGTTCCTGGATAAACACGTGTAGTAAACAAGGAAGACAAATGTGTGTCTGTGGAGACACTATACACAGATTTGTATTTAAAGTATTAACATGAGATTTTTATTCACACAGCAGCAAGATGCAAGTTCTTGCCCATTAGTTTAAACTCTACACACAGATTTGGGTGGAATGCAAATTTGTAATGAGACATTAACACTGATCTTACCAAGATGATAAATGAAGCTTTCCGAAAACCAGTCCTTTCAACTGGAAACCTTTTGCCAAGCAATAGCGGCAAGCTGACCAAGCCAAATTTCTTTATCTAATGACACAATAAAGTAATTCCACATCTAGCTCTAAAGGTATTTATTACCAGGACTTTTAAGACTTGTCTTTAAAGCTTTTCTGCAACTATGACCATTCATAATCTTGAAGTGTTTATTTGTTAAGAGAAACTTTGTATCTTACCTTTCAAAAGCAATATTTTTTGTATCAAGGCACGTATTAATAATTGGAGATGTAAGGCGTCTTTCCACATCTTTTCTTTTTGGTGTCATAGAACCCAACGTCAAACGCTTCATGTGTTGGGAAATCTCAAAACGTCTTGTTGTAACAAACTTATCATCGTGATTGATCTCAATTAGTTCTGCCCAACCTCCGGTATCTGTTGGAAATGGTAAATCTCAGTCTAAAAAACTTAGCAACAGTATTCCAGAATGAAAAACTGAGAATATATCGTATAGGAAATCAGGGTGGACGCTAATTCACTGTATTTTGCACTCAGCTGAGATCAAATTTGGAGCTGTATCTAAAATTATTTTTTATTTGGGGGCAGGAGAACAGAAGGGGGGAAAGCTAAGCAAAAGACTGAAGTCAAATGTTAGTCCTATTACCAAATTTTGACCTTAGATTTACTCAAAGGCAAGAAATTAAGTCATTATGTTAAATCACAAAACAGTGTCTCCATAAGAAACTCATGGAATACACATACATAAAAAACTTGGCCTTCAACAGGTCTCTGTGTAAAATCAGGGTTTCTCATTGTGGCTTACGCAGTATTTGGTGATCAATGGTGCAGACATGCTAAAATATTTACCTTCTCCCTTGAAAATTAAACTACGCCTTCCTCTCTCCCAGCTCATATTTTCAAAGCCCAGTAAAGTGATATCAACGCGTAGCTTGGCACCACTTTTCCAGATGCGGCAGACATCACTTGGACAAACTCTAGAAACCAGTGGGACTATAAAAGAGAAATGAAATCTTGTAAATAGAAAATATTCAAGACACTAAGCACACAGGCAGTCTGAACTCATGCAGAAGCTCTCTCCCTAATACAGGATTGCTCAGTACTATGATCATTGTGCCAGAGGAAGCAAGATACTGGTCTTCTTTAGCTTTAAGGACAATCAGTTTAGGGACAAAACCCACCAACTTTAAATTAAAAAGGAACACGAAAAGGAAGAAGACTAAAATATGTGAAATGGCACAAATCCCATCTCCTAGCAGCCTAATAATTAGCTCTATGGAAAATTAAATCAGTTGTGAAGCCTAGCATTAATTCCCTAAGCAGGTACTTCCCAAGTAGTCCATGCATCTATATATGAGATATGCATAACTGCCTCAGTCATCGATAGCCAGAGACAGGTAACAAAACCCCAAGAAAAGTCTTCAACCCTAACAATGGCTAAACTCCCCCTTAAAAAATGAAGAAAACAAACAAAAAACCCCCCAGCAAACAAACCAAATTAACAGGAAACCAAGAATAACTGTGTAACAAAAATATGAGAGGTTATTTTCAGAGGTGAAGATGAGTGGTCCAGAGAGCAGATGTTTCTCTCCGTATCTTTTGTAGTGTTTGTAGGTAAGCCAGTGTCTGCCTACAGTTTAGAGGAGGTAACGATGAGCAGGATTCTTACCCCAGCTGGTGAACTCCCACTTCATTTCCACATAGAAGTCAGGAGCCTGGAGAAGGAAAATGTTTTATGAATACTTCATGAAATATTTTAATAGTTTTCTCATGAACATTTTAGATAAAGGAAACCAAAAAGAACAGAACTCACGAAACGATAAATGAATGTTAAAACAACAATATCGAAACTAACAAACATAAGAGATATTGCCTGCCACTGTGCTTTCTGATGAACTCTTCCTCCTTATTGTACTATAGGAGAAGTAACACGTGCAAGATTCAGCCTACGATGTTGGAGTTCATGGCTAAGGATTTCCAAGTAAAGTGAAGGGAGACTGTCTCTATCTCCCACAGCGCTATGGAATATGCAAGTTGAAACAAAGAACATCTGATTTCAGTTTACTGAACAGAACCACCTGAATGAGTACTACAGTCTGGAGAAAGAAGTATAAGCTAAATAATTACCTCATTGATCTTTTGGAGTAATTCAGGAACTCCTCCGAGTGTCATAGCAGTCTGCTGGTAGTCTCGATGCTGCAGGATCATTTGTAGCATCTCTGGATCTCCTGTACTGACAGCCTCATGTAAAACTGAAAGGAATCCAGACACCAGCTAGTTATAGCTTGCTTTGAGCAAAGTACCTAATGCAGTTAAACCACAACACCTGCAACTGAAAAGTATTAACACGACTTCTGTTTTCTGAGTTATCCTTACCTGTCCAGCCCTGTGCATTCTCTTTAGTTACATCTGCCTTGTGCTGAAGAAGAACTTTGGCAGATTCTATGTAACCCAGGGAAACAGCAAGGTGCAACAAGGTCCGGCCTCGTGGATCACGTTGATCAACATCCTGTTGAGTATCCAAAAGAGAAATAATGCTGAAGCTGTCCTACCAAATCAGAGCACACTGAGAAGAGTTTATACAAACAAAACTTGTCAGCAGTAATCCAGGAGTCAATATTCCCTACGTATTCCCACCTATCGGTCTGTGGTGCACAGTCAACTCAGTTTTCAAACACTACTGTGCCGCTCTCCTGCACTCCGTACAGTGCAATTTGACTGAAAAAAGAGAGAGAAGCAGAACAAGGCCTATAAACCCAACACAGTAAGAGCTGGTGTCACTGACAGGACCGAGTTCTTGTTGATGCTTCTCATTTCTTTTTCTGGAACTGTTTCCCCTCCCACCCCCCTTCAGAAGGGATCTCCTTTGGGAGCAGACAGGAGTTCTAGTCTGTGCAAGTTGCACCATGGACAGTCAACAAGCCTGAGACCAACTGAGGGTTAAACATCATCCAGCATAATGGAGGGGGAAGGAAAACCAAAAGTAACAGGGCACACAACACCAATTTTGTACAGCACTTTTTGAAAGTACAGAAGCAAATGTTCATTACAAAGCATCTATTTGACCGACACACACAGCACAATGAAGAGTGAGAGCATTTTGTACAAGTCACTAGAAAAAAAACACACTACACAGGCATAAATGTCCAAAACATGCAAGCACAACATACTCATACCTTACATATTTTTCACTATTAGCTTAGAGATTTGAAACAGAAGAGCATCTATAACTAAAGGAAAAGGGGAAAGTCAATAGCAGAATAAGAACGGAAAGTTATTACGCAAGCTAACACGGTTATCTGACAGCATTAAGTTGGAAAGATGACACAAATTAGGGAAAGCTTCATTTTAAAGCATTCTCTTTCCACTTCCATGGTGAAATATTAATTAATTTGCTTCCCCACTTCCTATAGCTCCAGTGCCTACTGCACGGACAGGTAAAGGACTCCAAGGCGTCCCTCCCAGTTGTCTTTGCTGCTGTTAACTGATAACCACACATTCCACCCATCTTTTGCCATACCAAGTGCAGCTTGCAAGTGGCTTTTGATTCCCTCACACACCCTTCCACCAGCAAGAAGCTTATCCCGAGGAAGCAGGAGGAAATGTTATCTTGGGAATACTTTAAAAAAAGAAGTTATTTAAAAGCAGGTAAAGGAAGCAAGAAACAGACATATTCCATCTCAACACGTTGCTCATTTCTTTACAGTATAAATCGTCTGAGGTAGGAAGCAGCACTTCACAGGTGTGAACTGCAGTCCCAGACTAACAAGAAGCAGAACGATCCTTATTTAATGACAACCTTTCACAGGCAAGGATGTTATTGAAACAGAAATAAATCCACAGAAGCAATGGGCCAGTAAGGTGAAAGATTTCGTTAAGGAAGATGGCATAAATTAAATAAAACGTAAACGCATTCCAAAGATTCTCCTAAAACCAGGGCAGGAGCATGCTCTAAGCAAGCATTAGTAAAGTGGAGGGTACTGTTAGAATTACAGACAGCGGGCACCAGTCAGGAGGTGGCACAGCCCATCTTTGGCATATGTACTTGTGGTGTCAGGCACAATGCAATTAATATGCTCTGCTGCTGCAAACTATACTTCACACTAGCAAACGTCAGAGCTTTTACTTAGCATGGCAGCAAGAGGGATGTTTGCTGCTCAAGCTCTGCTGCAGCTTTTCAGCTCCTTACGTCATTACCATTTCTCACTTACAGGGAACAGCTTTGTATTTTTCTCCACTACAGCATGAAACAATGATCCTTTTTTTTTTTTTTTCACCAGAGATGCTGAAAACATTCCAGCCAGCATAAAAACGCTGCCCCCACAGTTTCGGACAGCAATGAATCTGTAAGAACTGCTGGTCCTCAGCAAGCTAGAGGCTTTGGCAGCAGCAGCCACCTTTTCTGCATGTTGACTTCTCATTAAGGTAAGCAGTATTTATTGCTTTTCTGGCACAGAAAAAAAAAAATATCCATCATACCTGCTCTTCCTGCTCTATTTCAGTGACTCTTAATACTTTCTAAAGAGTTATTCTGCAACTTGCACTCAAATGCTCTGAGCACAGCTTTACAGATAAAGAGTCAATGTTTAATATCTTACGTAACAAAAAGTATATTCTTGTGCTTTCTCACATCACTCCTGCAACCACAAATAAATAGGGAAAGATAAAAAAGAACAGCAACCCCACAAGCCAAGCAAACAGACCTGGCAGTACCATCAGGGTTCTTTCTCCCTAAGCAGGCAGTGAGTGAGGGGCACCAAGCCCTGCACCATGGCATAAACTTTCTGGGGCCACCAGCCCCTCTGTTTCCAGGTGTCCCCATTACCTCATCCTGCAGCTCCTCGTCCAGCCGCCTGTAGTCATTATTCCAGACCAGGACGTGCAGGGGGAACGCGCTGCTGGCCCTGCCAGGGGAACTCATCATGCCACACACCTGCAAGGGCAGGGGAAGCAGGGTGCCTACCCTCACTGCTCCCCCTTAGTTTTGGATACCCCAGGTCACTCAGCCCTGACCCCTTCTGCTTCTCCTTTCTCCTGGCAGCCCCCCGCCCC
Organism: Neomorphus geoffroyi; assembly: GCA_033558235.1. Taxonomy (NCBI): domain Eukaryota; kingdom Metazoa; phylum Chordata; class Aves; order Cuculiformes; family Neomorphidae; genus Neomorphus; species Neomorphus geoffroyi. The sequence goes on from JAUMJM010000010.1 coordinate 2,604,201, forward strand.
AGGCGGTGGTGGGGAACACCAGGTCACAAACCCGTGACCCCTTCACCCTGCTCCAAGCGGTGCCCCATGTAAAATCCCACTTCCAGGGATCCCCTGCTCCTGGGAACAGCCCATCCACCCCGGCCCCACACTCTTGGGGGTCCCCCATCACACCTGGGGATCCCTTGCTCCTGCAAACAGCCCCCCCTCCTGCTGGCCCCACACTCTTGGGGGATCTCCCGTCTTTCTGGTACACCTCAAACTACTGGGGATCCCCTGTTCCTAGGCACAGCCCCCCACCCTTGGGGGTCTCCCTTCTACCTGTTGCTCCCCGCAATCCTGGGGGTCCCCTGCTCTTGAGAATGCAGGTCTCCTCTAGGGAGCCCCAGCCCCACACTCTTGGGAGCCGCTGCTACTGGGAACAGGCCTCCCCCAGTCCCACACACTTGGGGTTCTCCCCTGGTACCCCCCCAGCCCCACGGTCCTGGGGGTCTTTGCTCCTGGTGCTTCCAATAATCCCCCGGGCCCCCTGCTGCTTGGCACCAGTCCCCCGGTCCAACACTCTTGGGGGTCTCCCCTGGTGCCCTCACAGCCCCCTCTCTCCTGGGGGTTCCCTGCTCCTGGACAGGGCTCCCCCCCCTTCCGGACTCCCACACACCCGGGGTCCCCGACTCCTGGGAAGAGCCCCCAGCATCACATTCTTGGGAATCCCCCCTGGTGCCTCCCACACCCCTGGAAGCTCCCTGCTCGCGGGGACCCCTGTGCTCCCCCAAACCCCTGCTGCCCCCAGCCTCACCCCCGCCCTCGCGTCCCTTCTTCCTGCCTCACCAGGGCAGCGGCCGGGTCGCACCACAGCGCGGCCGGTGGGGGTGGGAGGGGTTCCCCTCAGCCGGCCTCCCCTGGCGAGCCCACGGAAACAGGAAGTGGCTGCTCCCCGCCCATCGTACACCCCCCCTCCCGCGGGCGGGCAGATGGAGCGTCCCGCCCGCGAGCTGCCCCATCGCTGCCGGCGGAGGGGGCTCCTCCCCACACACACCTCAGAGTTGGTTTCGCCCGCTCGCCCTGGACTGCGTAACAATCAGGGAGTGGTTGGGGTAGAAGGGACAGCAAAGCCCGTCCGGTTCCGCACACACCTCCGTCACAGGCAGGGACACCTCCCACTGGATCAGGGGGCTCCAAGCCCCATCCAACCTGGCCTGGAACACCTCCAGGGATGGGGCAGCCACCACTGCTCTGGGCACCCTGGGCCAGGGCCTCCCCACCCTCACAGCAAAACATTTCTCCCCAAGATCTCATCTCACTCTCCCCTCTTGCAGCTGAAAACCGTTCCCCCTCCTCCTACTCTGCACTGCTTGACCAAGAGCCTCTCCCCAGCTTTCCTGGAGCCCCTTTCAGTACCGGGAATCTGCTCTAAGGTCTGCCCGGAGCGTTTTCTTCTCCAGGCTGAACAACCCCAACTCTCCCAGCCTGGCCTTGTATGGAAGATGCTCCAGCCCTCAGATCATCTTTATGGCCTCCTCTGGACTTGCTCCAACAGATCCAAGTCCTTCCTGTGCTCAGGACTCCAGAACTGGGCACAGGGCTCCAGGTGGGGTCTCACCAGAGCAGAGGGACAGAATCCCCTCCCTCGTCCCGCTGGTCCCACCGCTTTGGGTGCAGTTGCACACTGGCAGCTCTCATTGAGCTTCTCATTCACCAGCGCACCCCAGTCCTTCTCCTAGGGGCTGCTCCAAATCCGTTCCCACCCAGCCTAGATTTGTGTTTGGGATTGCCCTGACCCAGGTGCAGGACCTTGCACTTAAAGACAAAGGGTAATGGGTAGAAGTTGCTCTTTGGGAGATTCTGAATGAATTTGAGAAGGAAATTTGTCACCATGAGAACAGCTGAAACACTGAAACAATCTCCCCAGGGAAGTGGTGGAGTCCTCTTCATTGAACAATTTTAAGGCTCAGCTTGACAGGGTGCTGGGCCATCTCATTTAAACTACAGATCACCTAAAAGGTTGGACCAGATGATCCTTGAGGTCCCCTCCAACCTGGCAGTCGGTGATTCCATGAGGTTTGCACAGCCTCACCCCTCCAGCCTGTCCACGTCCCTCTGGATGGCATCCTTCCCCTCTGGATCCATCCCATCCCTCTCATGGCATCTCTTCCCTCTGGACCCATCCCTTCCCTAAACAACCCCGCTTCCAATTCCGACCCCTGAGGAAACGCCTCTCCCCCCCGGTCTCCACAAGCCCCGCGACGCAGGGAGCGGGCAGCTTGCCAGGGACAAACATGGCACCAGTCATGCCAGCATCCAACATGGCAGCAGTCTGCCAGGGACAAACATGGCCGACCGCGCCAAGGCCCGCACTGACTTCCGCCCCTGCGCCAGTACCCAACATGGCGGCGCAGCACCGCCTCGGCCCGCTTCACGGCGTTCGCGGCGCTGTCGCAGGCAGCGCTGTTGAATAGCGCCGGCAGGGCCACCGTGCGCCTGCGCGCTGCCGCCTCGTCTCGGCCGCCTGGCGGGGGGCTGGCGGCGGCGGGGGACCCGTTAGCGCGGCGGGAAGCGGCCATGTCGAAGCGACTGAGGAGCAGCGAGGTCTGCGCCGACTGTAGCGCGCAGGGTAGGCAGCGCTCCCCCATCCCGCTCCTCTTCAGCCCGGGCAGCGAAGGGGGGGGGCTCCGTCATGGGAGGGGGTGGGGATCCCGCAGTGATGGGGGGGACACCCCGCCATGGGGGGGGGACGTCCAGTCGTAGGGGGGTCCTGTCATGGGGGAGAGGGGATTCCGCCATGGGGGGCTGTCCTGCCATGTACAGGGGGTCTTGTCATGGGGGAAGAGGGGATCCCGCTTTGCGAGGGGTGGGTTCTGTCATAGGGGAGAGGGGATATCGCCATGGAGGTGGGGCTTCTGTCATGGGGGAAGGGGGAACCCACCATGGGGGAGGTTCTTGTCACAGAGGGGAGTGGGGATGCCACCATGGGCAGAGTCCTGTCATGAGGAGGGAGTGGGTATCCTGCCATGGGGGGCTCCTGTCATAGGGCAGAGGGCATCCCGCGGTGGGAGTGGGGGTCCTGTCATAGGGGAGAGCGGAGATGCCGCCATGGAGGGGTCCTGTCAGTGTGGGGAGTGGGAGTCCCCGCGCTGTCACCGCTTCCTTGCAGCCTCTCAACTGGTTTGTGGGTGCCGGCCCGTTTGGAAGGAACCGTTTGCACCCTGCACTCCCTGTGCTGAGTGGTTGTGGCTGTAAATTAGGTTGCCCTGGTAGCCCAGTGGTGGCCACAGCTTGCCCACCACCCTCCCGGGTCAGGCGTGTGGCCAGAAGCCCCACTGTGGTGATGGTCACACATGGAGCCCCTCTGCTTGGACAGGAGGAAGGGTTCCATTCACAGAACCAGAGGAGAGAGGAGGGTGCAGGCTGTGTCACCAAGGGGCTGTTTCATCTCCCCCAGAAGATACTGGAGAATTGGGGTTGTTCAGCCTGGAGAAGAGAAGGCTCTGAGGAGCTTTATTTCAGCCTTTTAATACTGAAATGGGGCTTATAAGAAAGATGAGGAGAAACTTTTTAGCAAGGTCTGTAGGAATAGGACAAGGGGTGATGGCTTTGAACTAAAAGAACAGAAACTTAGACTGGATGTTAGGAAGAAATATTTCAAGCTGAGGGTGGGGAGGCACTGGCACAGGTTGCCCAGAAAGGTGGGAAGTGCCCATCTCTGGAAATATTCGAGGCTAGATTGGATGGGGCTCTGAGCAACCTGATGTGGCTGAAGATGTCCCTGATCCTGCTTGTTTGGAACTGGATGAGCCTTAAGGTCTCTTCCAACCCAAAGCATTCTATGATTTTATGAGCATGGGATGGACTTTGGGGACACCCCTGGCTGTGGGGGTCAGGGGAAGCAGAGTCCAAATGTGTTCTGTCCATGACTTGTCCCGCGGCCTGAGCTGGGTGCCGGTATCCCAAAATTCTGCAGGAAGAGTGTTCAGAAATGCTCCACAGGCTCAGACTGGGAATGTTCAGTGAGCAGCACATGCTCTGTGTTGACACGCACACCCTCTGTCTTTCGCTGCAGATAAATTTGGGAGCTTATTGAAACAAATCCCTTTTTTAGAAAGGCAGCGGCATCTCCTCCTCTGCCCATCTGTCGTTTTGCTGTACTTATAGTTAAAACTGTCAGAACTGGGGGTTTTAGCAACTATGTATGTTTATTCTCTTTCCTTCTCAGAGTTATGTTGGTTTTAATGTTTGCATTTTTGTGCTCATGCTGCTTCTTCCAGTATAATTACTTAGGTACAGACTGCAATGAATTAAAACACTGTAATCATAGAATCATGGAATGGGTTGGGTTGGAAGCAGCCTTAAAGCCCATCCAGTTCCAACCCCCTGCCATGGGCAGGGACACCTCCCACTCAATCAGGGTACTCACAGCCTCAATAAACACTTGAATGGCTAGAAGATACAATATGATAGAGGGGGCAACGTCTGTAAAATGGAGCTTGTGTTTTTTTAAAAAAGCCAAATAATAAAAATCCCAAATTAGGGAGTTACTTTTATCTTCACAGAATTTTGTTTTCATGATAAACAGAGCTTGCAGGCAGTTGCCCGTTTTGTACAAGGTGACATATCTATGCTTTTAAACATTATTGGTGTTACTACTTGGAGATAAAGTTGTGTTGCTGTGTTTGGGTTTGTTAAGCTCGTCAGGACTGTATTATTCTAGCACATAGCTGTTAGGGTAATGGTGTAAGCAGGGCTTTTATTTGGTGTCATGACATTATAGCATTGTCAGATATTTACTTGATCTTTGTGAAGAAATCTGCAGGCTTGTGCGTGTGTATAAATCTTAACTCAATCCTTTCTTAAACAACAAAAAAATAATAAAAAAAAAAGTCAAACCCTTCTCTGACTTAAACTGGAGAGAATTTGTCAGCAGGGTGTTTGGGAGCCGCTGGGTGTGCACTCGGATCATCAGGTGGAGCCAGTGCGGGGTGCCTGGCTGCTGTAATAAGTAGTACTTGATCCTTGAACTTCATCGATAGACGCTCCTTTCTGTGGCGATGTGTGACTAGTTCTGTTTTACATGAGGTGATTTTACGTACACTTTTCTGGTGCACTTCCTATTCTCAGGCACTTCACCGTTCACCCTCGCGGTTCAGGCTGTCTTCATCACATGCTTCCTGTTTTGAATCACCCTGCCGAGTTCCTGAAAGCAGAGTTGGCCTATCTTTCTAGCTTCTTGCCTGTTGTATTTTGATATTGGCTTGAGCATAGTTTGATTGCGCCCATAATTGGATCGCTTTTAAAAATGATTCAAACAAATCCCAACACAAAAACTTAATTAAATTTAACCTGAAATATCAATTTTTCCATAACCAGACAGCCCTCCCTGTGTATTCACCGTCTAACGCTGTGTTCCTTCTCCCTTTGCCGTCCCTGTCTGTTACTTAGAACCAGTAAATGGTGCAATTTAAAAAACTCCTTCAGTTAAACCAGTGTGACTCAGAAAACAGGTTGCAGTGCTACAATTTCTGTTGATCAGTCCACTCTCCATCAGGCACGCTGTCGAACCCGCCCTGTTCCATATCATTCATGCTTCTAAACTGGGGCCTGAGCTGCTGTTGGTCCCCTCAGTGTGCTGAACTGTTCAGTTCCCTTGCCAAACCCCTTGTCTTTTTTTTGTTGTTTTATTGTCTTTTTTTTTTTTTGCAACACACCATCCACATTTCCAATGATGAAGGTTTTGACAGATTCTGCATAAACCCAGACTCTTTTATCAATGAGATTTCTTTTTAAGTACTTTACAAGCTTGAATTACAAGCAAGGCCTCAGCTTTTTTTTCCAGAAGAATTTTAAAGCCCCATTTCTGCTATGAAATGACCAAATAAACATCACCTCACTTTACAACTTCTTAACAGCAGTTGTTTGGAGCCAATTAAGTTAGATATTAAGATGGATGTAAAGAAAAAAACCTGATGATGGCTCTTAATCCAAATGTTGAGGTTCACAGGCAGCCTGTGACCAGTGATCAAAACAAGAAAGGTAATGGCTTTCAGAAGAATCCTATTAGTTTATGAATGAGTGTGTGATAAGGTTGTAATGAAAAGGGACGAGGCTCATTAATCTGAAAGGCTGCCTCCAGTCTTGGGTTGTTAGGTTAGCACTAATGCATCTCATTTCATTGTTGGTTTTTTTTCCTTCTTAGAAGTGAAAGTTGTTAAAATAATAGAATGATTTAATAAGGAGGTTGCGTGCTTGTTATTAATTTGCTTTTTAAATTAGGTTAGGGGTTTTTTTCTACAGCATGTGCTTTAATTTGGCTCTGAGCTCTGATAGTTATCATCTGTGAATAGATGCTCCCATCCCTTGTTGCCCACGGTTGAAACAGGTTTGCCTACATCGCCTTCAGCACAAACACAGCATCAACTCTGCTTAGAAACCACAAATGTGATCAGATCTCGCATTTCAGGGATTCAGTAAATTTGTTGCATGGGCCAGAGGAGACTTTTGTGATGCACAAATGCTCAGATGTATTCTGACAGGATGCAGAAGATCTCCCATCAGATACCAGGCTCCTCGGGCTGTGCTCACTCACTTGGCCTCAAACTCACCTCTGGATTTGAAATTAAGAGTTTTCCAAAATAGAAGAGATCTCTAATTCCTTTTTCTTTCTCTTGGTATGCACTAAATCTCTTGCTGTTTAGTTACTACAGTTCTTGGCAGGTTGAGTCTCGGCACTGCTGGAAAACCAGAGTTTCTCCTGAACACTGAGCTGAGAACAGCAGAGGGACCCGAGTTTAATGTCCTGCTGTGCACGTATTCAGTTTCAATCTGATGTAACATTCCTGCTTTTTGATGCTTGAAGCTACATAATAGCTAGAAATATGTATTATTTACTCCTTCTTTCTGGTTTGCTTCAATTTGGATTTGTTCAGAGCTGAATTTAATATGCTTGACTGTATTTGATTTTACTGAGCCTTTAACTTGACACATTACAGATCTTGCTTCTTTTTTTTTTTACTGTGACACTCTTCAGTGTTTTTATTGTTTAATGTGGAAGTTAAAAAACATTGAAATAATGTAGAACCTAAGAGTGAATTGCATGTGAAGACTGATGACTGCTATTACCACTTTTTACTTAGAGACTTCTGAGTTTTTCGGAGAGCAAGTAGGTGCTGTTATTAGAAATATTTCTGTAGGACTCCACTAAATGACATGAAAGCATTTCAAGGAGGTACTGAGTTTAGTGTCCTGTTACCCTTACGAAGGAAAGTATTCTGTTTTCATAGGAGGAACTGCAAACAAGGGCTTTTTTCAGTTTCCACCGTGGTCCCCTTGCTGTCCGAGGACTCCTGCATCCCCAGTCGGTGCGAGGGCTCTCACTTCCCCAGCACCCAGAGGCGCAGCGAGGCTGTAACAATTCCAAGCTCATACAATAGCGAAGTGGTAAAGCTGAGGTTAGAAGGCAGGGCTCCTCATTTCAGATTCTGTGTTTGGAATGCAAGGTCATGTTGTCTTCTGTGTTTTAATTAATGTACTCTTTTCCAGATCCTTGCTGGGCATCTATAAACAGGGGGATTCTGATCTGCGACGAGTGCTGCAGTGTTCATCGGAGTCTGGGGCGTCACATCTCTCAAGTGAGACATCTCAAGCATACGCCATGGCCTCCAACGCTGCTGCAGGTAACAAGTAAAGCTGTATCTTCCTTTATTAAAAATAAATATATTATTATTTAACACTTTCTAATGGGATCCAATTTGCTAAGCCTTTGTTTGAGAGGGACTGGTCCTTTTAAACTTTCTTTATCTAAGTAAGTCTCCTTTTACTCCTCTTTGTTTTGCTTTGATGGACCCCTGAAATCAGAGCAGTCAATGCCTTTTTTTATTTGATACCTTTGTTTTAGAAGGTCTTTTACCTTCAGCTTTTCTTCCAGACTTCTGCAATGCATGTGCTTCAATATAAATTTTTTATATATAGCAAGCATCTCTTTTCAGTAGAGCTGCGCTGGGAAGCCAGGAGAATTTTAAGGGGGCTCTTATTACATTCCACGTAACAACCTTCTAGACGTGTGCCTGGTTCTAATATCCCAGTAGGTTATGGATGCTGACACACAGAATATGAATCTCTGTTGGTTTGCTGTCAGCTTGAAAGTAATTACAGATATTTGATTAGTCAGTCTGCACAGCGCAGCAGAATTTCCTTACTGCCTGTTTGTATCCATTTGGGATTTCAGATGGTTGAAACGCTGTATAACAATGGTGCTAATTCCATATGGGAACATTCCTTGCTGGATCCTGCCTCTGTTATGAGTGGAAGGCGCAAAGCTAGCCCACAGGATAAAGTGCAGTAAGTGGAAAATTATAGAATTTTAGTTTTTGTAGAAGTGTGATTGTTTTATTTAGCAGTGACAGAGGCAGCAGCAAGGTATCAGTTGGAACCTGTGTATGTTTTGTGGCTGGAAGAGAACAGGAGTAAATAAGTTGTTTGTTCACCCGTAATTTTTTTTTTTAATTTCCAATTATTTTTTTAAAAATGGGAAAAAAAATACGTTGCTTAAGTTCTCTGAATTATTGATTCCTGCCCTCTAGCTTTGAATACTGAGGACTTGTACTTGAATCAAAAGATTTAATTCTCGTGCTTTGTGCTGCAGTTAACTGAATGCTGCTAATGAGGTTGAGTTTGGTTGATGAATTAAAAAATAAATTGAGAGAAGATTTCAGTCACTGAACATGGTGCTTCATTTTAAAACGTAAATAACTGCATATAGCAAGTATAGATCTTAGGTTCAGTGTTTACTTCTAAGAAATATAAACTACATCCTAAAGTTTGCAGGTATTTTGATGGTTGTAACAAATACCTGCCCTGTGTAGTCGGACAATCTGCACTGGGTTGTTTTTTTAATGAAAGCATTTTTCCATGTCTAACTTTGCTACAGGCAGCATGCAGAGATCTAACAGTCTTCAATTGTGCTTTTTTCTTTTTCTAGAGCATCTGTATAATTGTGAAAGCACTAATATTTATTTTCTTTCCCTTCTGTTGCTCGGGTTTCTCTTTACAGTCCCAATAAAGCAGAATTCATTAGAGCTAAGTATCAAATGTTGGCATTTGTTCATCGCTTGCCATGCCGTGAAGATGACAGTGTTACCGCCAAAGATCTCAGTAAGGTTAGTATGTTTTTTTCTGGCAGCCTGCAGAGGCTACAGCTTGTGTGTAACAGAAATCTGACTGAATTACTGTAGTTGCTTTTGACTTGATGAATATTGCTGTTCCTCAGCACTATTACTTAAACAAATACAGCTTGACTTCAACTTGAAATGGATATTGCTGTTCCTTAGCACTATTACTTAAACAAATACAGCTTGACTTCAACTTGAAGCCATGCTTTTTTGATAATGTATGTGGATACTGGAGATGTGGAAGGATGAGAAGCATCAATTTAGGTTAACTTGGAGAAAAACATTTACACAAAACAGCTGTCACAAGAATTCTTGCATACGCATTTCTAAAAGTATGGCTGAAAAAGCAAATGCTGAATCACAGTTATTACTGCTGTATTAAGTACAATCCTGCTTCTTTTTCAGCAACTCCATTCCAGTGTAAGGACAGGGAATCTGGAGACGTGTTTGCGGTTACTCTCCTTAGGAGCTCAAGCCAACTTCTTTCATCCCGTATGAACACTTTTTTCATTATTTTAATATACAATCAGTTCTTACAGTTTTCAATATTTCATGTTGTGTTTCAGTCTTCTACTCAGGCCTGTTGATTAAGTATAGCAATGTGCTTTTTCTTAATAACTTGTAGGAGAAAGGAAACACCCCGCTCCACGTTGCTGCTAAGGCAGGACAGACTTTACAAGCAGAATTATTAGCAGTTTATGGTGCTGATCCTGGCACACAAGATTCCAATGGGAAGACTCCAGTTGACTATGCAAGGTAGAAAACTGACATGTGATGCTCTTAATATATTAATTGATGTTCATAAATCACGTGGTGAACCTGCTTAGATATATTTCTGTCCTGAAAATAATTTTACTGTTAAATGCTAGTAAGTACCTTTTCCAGAAAGATGAAATGTATAAAGAGTGTAAATAAGCGTTTTCATTACTTCATAGCTTGTATTCTTCTGGATGTTTGAGACAATAGTTGGAATCCCAATGAGACAGGATGTGACAATCTCACAGCTCTCAGAAAAGTAATGTCAGAAGAGTTTCTGCAGGTTCAGCAAGCTGAGTGGACTCCAGGAGTGTGGATTCACTAGGGAATTGCTGTAGGAAAGAACTGTGGGTCAGGGACCAGTGGATGGAAATGGGTTTTTAGTGACAGTGAACTGTTAGGTGCATCCAGTTGCAACGCTGTGCCCTCAGGAAAGCCTCCCTCTAGGAAAGCTCCCAGCTTCCCAAGGGCAGGCGGCGTTCCTGTCAAGAAGGATTAAACAGGAATGTCTGTGCTGATCACTTGAGCAGCAACGAGGCGCTGTGAGACTTGCAGCACAGCACGGAATGGGTTTTTGTGTTTCTATGCAAAACTACTGATCAAGTAGAAGCTGCACATTTGTGTAAATAAAACATCCTCATTGCTGTGGTTGCTTTTGAATTGAAGCCATACATTGGATCTGAAGACTGAATAGATCACTTGGTTGCAGAACACACTATGCCAGAATATTTTCTCTTAATGACGTGTGAAGTTGGGTGGGTTTGCTGCATGAGCTCAAGAACTGGCTAGAAAACTGTAAATGAAGTATTCAGAATAGCCTATGTTATCTGCCTTTTTTTTCTACAGCAAAGCAGCAGGCAAAGCTTTTCAGGGTTTTCACTCGTTCGTTTGGGGAAGTTTGTAAAAGCTTATCTGTAGTTTTATTGCCCACTGGGACATCCTGTTGAAAATCCTGCTCTGAGGCGATGCTGTGGTGACACACTCAAACACGTGCACTCTCGAGCAGTGGCTTTACTAGATCTGTTTCTCTGACCATTTTTTTGCAGTTCCGTTTATCTCGAAATGAGTAACTAATATAACTTGTGTGTGTAAACCAGGCAAGGTGGGCATCACGAACTGGCCGAGCGCCTGGTGGAAATTCAGTATGAGCTCACAGACAGGTTGGCCTTCTATCTCTGTGGCAGGAAACCAGGTAAGCAGAGAAAACTGCACTCCAAGACCTTTCTGTGTTAATTTTAGGACAGTTCAAAGTATGGTATATAATGTTTATGTCGATGTTACTGCACTTTTTATATGCATTTCAAATATTCTGACATGATATAAATTATACAGAAAGAACTTAAGAAAGGGTAAGATTAGTGAGAATGCATTTAAAATTCAGATAAAACTGCAGGATTTTAATTATACCTAAATTAAAAACTAAGTTCCTTTCTGGTTTTCCACAAATACACGTTCTATAAATGGGATACCCATGAAAGTGTGGAGAACCCTGCATATAAGATCAGACGAGTTGTGTTTAACTTCAAGGAGTGAATTGCAGGGGAAATACAGATGTGGACGTTGAATAGTCTGCAGGGGACGCTGTAGAAACTCTTCAAAGTGATTTCTCCCCATCAAAATGAAAAAGCAGGGAGTGTTCAATTGAGTGGGTACCTTTTCAACACAAGCACACTTTGAAATTTTTAGCCATTAGGTGCCATAAAAGCACCTGTGTTAGAACTTTTGTAAATGGAATATTAATACAGTTGATAAGCGTTAATTTGAATCTTTGATAACACCAGGAAATTGTAGCAGAAACTTTTTAAGTCTTGGTAGCTTCTTATAATTGGAAATTCAGTAATTACATGCAAGATAAATTATTCTGTGTTTGCCTGTTCCATATATTCTTGGGTTTCTCATTACTGTGTCTTTTAGTAAAAGTGAATCACAGCTTCATATCCTGTCAACTTTGAAAACTGTAGTCCAGTAACAACCTATTAAAAGTGCGATTTCTTTTCAACTCTAGACCATAAAAATGGGCAACACTTCGTTATACCTCAGATGGCAGACAGGTAAGGTGCTGATTCCATGGGGCATGTCTGAAAACCTCAAAATAAAAAATACTAGTTATTAAATTTCCTTTTCTTTCTGATGCAACTTTTAAGCTTGTTGTCATTCTAACTTTTTAATGTTTGATTTTGTCAATCTTTGAAACATTTTTTCCTAGAAGGAATATTGTAATGTAAACACAATCAGAAAATGATAGAGGTTTGCTGTATTTGTTGAAATGCAGGGGGAAGGTGAGACAATTGTATTAAAGGAACACACGTGAGGATTCCTGGGGAACAGATTTTGTAGATAATGGAAAGAACCATTGAAGTAATTTCCCGTTATAGCATTTTGAAACTTGCAAGAAATACTGCATTTTCCTCTGAAAGAAAGGAAAGAAAGAAAAGTTAAAAGGAAGCTGCATTTTCCTCTGAAAATATTTATATTTTTGATCATCTGGGTGCTTTTAACTTTTGGTTACGATCAATGAGATCATATTTGTATAAAATGTATCCAGTATTAATCCTAAGTCCCTATTTTTCTTTTATTGCCATGCAATTGGAAATAAGACGGCTGTAAGTAAACTCCTGTTCAACCTATTGCTTGCAAAATTTGTATGAAAACCTGTAATAAAAATTATAGGAACTTTGAAATCGTTGGTAAAATGCTTAGTATTAACATCTCTGATTTTTTTAGATATGCTGTGTTTAGCTGTTGGGTAAAGGACTGTGTGTTTTCAGTGCAAAGTGCTTTGCAGAGTAAGGATCATTTGCCCCGTTGCACAGAGAAGGAGGTTGATGTGCAGAAAAAATGACTTATTGAGGTGCTGCTGAGATTGCAGAGCCCGCAGTGCAACCTGGCTGTCTTACTTCTGCCTGGTGTTCTCCACTGGTCTTTTTGTCCCTGTCTAGGTGACCGCATACACACACTCTCGGATGTCAGTTAGTCGTACGGAGGATTTAGCTGAGCCTTTCCATCCTTGTAGGTCAGAGGAGTCTTCCCCTGAGTGTGATACAAATACGGACTCAAAATTCGTCAGCTTCCTAATCTGTGGCTCTTAACGATAAATTCTATGGATCTGCACAATTTTCATCTTGTGCCTCATGTTCAAGGGAATTGGTAGAAGAGATCCTTTACTAATCAGTACAGAATAATTTTAAGCGTGGCCCTCGTGGTGTAGCTCTTTGCCAGCCTAATGGTCACCTGCCTCCTGCACAGCCCGGTGGCACAAATCCTGTGTGTTTGATGTGGACTCTATTTTTGGTCAGGATGATCATGTTGTTCAGATTCCTTATAGAGAAAGCGTTTTGTTTCTCTAGAGCTTGTCTGCTTCTTGAGCTGTGCAAATGTGGGTATTCATATTCCAAAGGATTTGTGGGGATCTTTTGTTTTGAGATAAGGTGGTTGTTTAGAATGTAGTACTTTGGTACATTAGCAATACTAGCAAGATCGATGTGTTAAAAGCTACATTAAAATAGTGTAAGATTAAAGAGTTTCAAATAAAAGCAACATTTTAATCATTGAGTTATTGAAATGCAGAATTTGTGTTTAAACAAGCCGTTCAGTGCTGCAGATGTAATGATCACTTTCTGTTTTCATAGCAGTCTAGATTTATCAGAACTTGCAAAAGCAGCCAAGAAAAAGCTTCAGTCTGTAAGTAAAACTTCTTTGTCTAGAAATGGCAAACTCTGCACTTCGTCTTTCAAGCTGGTTTCACTTGCTATGAATTCCTACATAAATAAATGTTAAGCCTGGAGAAAAACATGAAAATAGGCAGAAATGGAGGAGCAGAGATAATGGCAAATTCAGGATGGAGAACAAATACTTGTTGGTCCTGTTTGGGGTGGTATCTCTTGGTCTGTCTCCCCAGTTCAGGACCCTAAATGTTTTTTGTCCAGCTCTCATATATTTTCTATAAATCTGTATGTTAAATGTCACTATTTGCCTTTGGCTTTCTGGAAAGCCAGAGTAGTGCATTGCCATCTGTTAATTAGTGGATAATAATGCTGGCTCACTAGTTCTAGTAAAGTGTTGACCAAATCCTTATACAAGTTAGGTGGGGATATGTTTTCCCTCTACTTAAAGATTGTAGCTGAAGCATAATTTCATGTCTGATCTTCCAGCAGCTCGCTAATATAAGTATCTTCTCCTGACCCTTCTACTGTAGGAACACAGTTTGAAACACGCAAGCATTTTGTGAGTCTTCATGGTTCACTTTGGATAACTGATTGATGCACCAGGTCTGCTTCACCCCAAGTACACGAGGTCTTTTGTGACCAGATAGGAGAGAAAAAAATCCAGTAGGAAAAACATAGAAAGGATTGTTGTCTCCGTGTCCGGCAATTGGGTGATTGTATATGTCTGCTTAATGGATCGCTTGACTGTGCAGGCTGAGAAACACACAATTATATAGGCTGAAAAGCAGCCAAGCAAGAGCAGACTTGTGCAGTTGTGTTTTCTGTGTTGTAGAGATCTTACTAGGTTTTGTTTATTTTCAAGCTGTAATTATTTTCTTCTACCCCCAGCTAAGCAACCACTTATTTGAAGAACTTGCCATGGACGTGTATGATGAAGTTGACAGGAGAGAAACAGATGCAGGTGAATGAGGCTTTTGGGAATGTGTATAAAATAAATTTGAATAGTTACGTTACACAGAAGGTGCTGGTGCAAGCATATGTTCTGTGTAAAGTACTTTTGCATTCAGTAATTACCAATAATGGCAGTTTCTTTGTCTTGCGTTGTCTGAAGGTGCCGTTAATTGAAAAAGATCTCATATTTTTTACGAAGTGGAGAACCCTGTGGGGAGAAAAGCCTAACTCTGGATTGATTGTGTTTGCCTTTGAAATTGTCAAATAGTACAGGAAGGTGATTCCCCCTCTTTTTTTTTCTCCTCTTCCTTGAGCAGTTTGGCTTGCTACTCAGAATCATAGTACGCTTGTGACAGAGACCACAGTCGTCCCTTTCCTTCCTGTAAATCCTGAATATTCCTCAACCAGGAATCAGGTATGCACTCTTCTTAATACTGTAAAACTGTTTGTATTGGATAGGCCAGGTGTTGTAAGTTATATCGCTTTACTGTACATCATTACTGTAGAAGAGTTGCATCTATTTAAAAGAAGTTAGAAGAGTTTCACATCTCTTCTGTCCTGGAGAGTGCAGCTGAATAGTTTAATGCAATAAATAAATAAACTTTTTGCAATAAATAAATAAAATCAGCTTGCTATAAGTTCTGCAGTCATAGTTTTACCTGGGACCTCTGCTATCTGTCTGATACACGATGTACTTCTTTTTCCTGCATTATTCTGTAATTTAGGGAAGACAGAAACTGGCTCGGTTTAATGCCCATGAATTTGCTACGCTAGTTATAGATATTTTAAGTGATGCCAAACGAAGACAACAGGGGAATCCTCTCACAGGTTCAAAAGGTGAGTATGCTTCTGGTTGTTGATTCTTCTACAGGCAGTTCTTCAGTAGCTTAATCCATAGCATAACCTCACCCCAAAGCACCGTATGAATGAAGAATTAGACTTAGATTGGAGAAAGATACTTAGACTAAGTCATGTGAAGAGCAGGCTGTTGAAAACGGGCATTAGGCCACCAAAGCAATGCCCAAGTACAGGAGATTTGTCTATTAATGTTGGTATATATAATACAGTTAAATTAAGTGGGATGTGTGTGATTCAGGACATCTTTTTACGATGGTTGCGATTTTTATGGTAGCCTGGTACAGTTTTCCAGGGCACCGCTGTACAGGTGTAGAACAATACTGCTTTTGGTTGACAGCTGGGATAAAGCCGGTAGAGTAGATGGTGACTTTCCTGGTGTCTCTGTACATGCAGGACTTTGCTATAAGTCAGGTGCTCTTGAGTTTAATGCTGATTTGCCTAAAACTGTTTACTTTCTGTATTTCATGAACATGACAGATGTCAAAGAATACAAATACCTGTGTCAACAACCAGACAGAGCCATAGTTCTTGTCACGTGGGTATGAAACAACACCTGAACAGTGGTTCTCTTTCTGGAGAGAAAGTAAAAAAAAATATTTTCTAACTTTTCGCTTTTGCCCATATTTTTTGTTTGACTGGTGACATCTGTTTTTTCCAGCGTAGTCTGGTTTGGTTGGGTCTGTTTGTTCCTTACCTCACTTTTATTAAACTGCCAAAGCGTAATTCTCACAACTTACTTCAGTTTGTCTGAACACTTGCAAGAAATTAAAAGAGAAAACCATAAAACTTAGGTGTTTTGGACGTGAGTAATCCATACCTGTTAGATGGGTCTAAACTAAGTTTTTTTGAACTGGGCTACTCAAGTGATTCTTTATTCTGGCACCCCTTCTCTTTCCAGTGAAGGTCTTTGCTGATTTTATGCTTTTACAATTACTTTAAAGTATGAGCTTCCATTTCTTCTCCAAACTTACCAGTGCATTTTCAAATTATGTATGTTGATCTACAGAAAACGTGGAATTGATACTCAAATCGATCAGCAATCAACATAGTAGTGAGAGTCAGGATAATGACCAGCCTGATTATGACAGTGTTGCTTCAGATGAAGATACGGATCTGGAAACAAATACGTCAAAATCAAACAGACAGAAGGTAGGCTTGAAATATTTACAAACACGCCAAATTTTGTTCATAAAAGTAATCTGCAGAGAATCCTTTCCCTGTGAGGGGATTTAACGTGCATAAATGATCAAAGAGATGGATATTTTCATTCATTTTTTAATTCTTTACAGGATCACACCTCATTCTATGAACTTTAACAAAATTAATTGTTGTGACTTAAGGGACTTTTATTGTAAATAAAATGCTGCTCTAGAAGAGTAATGTGCTCCACTCTGGAATTAAGCTATAGCTGTAGTTGCACAGGTGAAATAATTGGATCTACCAAACCACTCTCAAACAGTGATTCTATGGTATTTTACAAGCTTTTACCACTTCCTACTGAAGAAATATTTACAGCAGACCAATAGTGATCCAGTGTTTTAAAGCATTCCTGAAAATAATGCAGCACGTGAAAAAGGAACAGCAAACCTAGTAGTTCTGGTTTAATCTCCCTGGTAACATGCACACTGGGTATTTAGTAATCTCTCTTTTATGAATTTCCAGATCTTTATTGCATATTTTTTTTAAAGATAAACTGCTTACGAGAGAGCATTGCGTCACTGAAATGCTGAGAGAAATGGGTTTGTGCATGGAGGAGCTAAGAGTTGATTAACAGCTAATTCCTTCTGTATTGGACTAAAATTATTTTAATGAATGGATGTTATTAATTTGAACTTGATTTGAACCCTCATCCCTTTAAATTAAAGTATATGGAAAGCTGTCAAAATGCCATTGTCTCCTTTTCTTTTGGTAGTCCATTTCTCAGTGGTGTAAGTAGTGTTCTCTTACTGCTTGTAGAGCCTGGATTCGGACTTGTCGGATGGACCAGTGACAGCCCAAGAATATATGCAAGTTAAAAATGCATTGGTGGCTTCTGAGGTAAAGATTCAGCAGTTAATGAAAGTGAACATCAACTTGAGTGACGAGCTGAGAATCATGCAGAAAAAGGTAACAGGCACAACAGCGTAACCCCTTGCTCTCTTGGTGTATTTTAAGTTGGCCAGAATGAAACTGCTGAGACCGAAGGTGCAATAACCCAATATTAGAATAGGGAGAAAACTTATCTTAAAATGGAGCTGCTTTGGAGTGAAATGAGACTATAAATGTATGTGTGCAGCACGTGCTGAAGATGAGCACATAAATACTTCCAGACATGGAAGACAGAAGTTTCTGTGCTTAAACTCAGCAAGTTAAGTGGATTTTGAAAGTCAACCCCAGCTGCTGGATTTCCTGTAAAGCTGACAAGTGTGTAGTGTTGAGTTTGCTTTTGACACTTGCTATTAGAAAAACAAGGAACTAATGCTAAACCTTTCTTTCAGCTTCAAACACTGCAGAGTGAAAATACCAACCTCCGAAGACAGGCCACAACCAATATATACCAGGTCCAAACTGGTTCTGAGTACACAGACCCTGCCAACAGTTCTTCTTTAAAGCGGCGACCGTCTGCACGGGGTAGCAGGCCCATGTCCATGTATGAGACCGGATCAGGGCAGAAGCCCTACCTCCCCATGGGGGAGGTCACGTACCCAGAAGAAAGCATAACGAGACTGCAGCCTTTCCCTCCACACGTAAGTGAAACTGCTGGTGCTTCTGCATTTCTGCTTATGTTCAGCTTTTCTGTCTGTTCCAACTGTGCTCGTTTGCCAAAGCTCACCTGCTTGCTTTGCAGTGAATTTGAACTGTGAGAACTGTTAATGTTGGCTGTGTTAGCGTGTCTGCAGGAGCTCGGTGTTCTGCAAAGTGAAACCTGTAACAGTTCTGAAATACGGAAAGTGGAGCTTTTGGCTTCTGCTCAGCTGTTTCTTTTAATCACATATGTCGGAATACCTAGGTGTGGCTGTTTGAAAGCCAGAAGGGGGGAAAAAAATAGTATTCTAAGAAGGTGGGTGAAATTCATGGGCATCTGTCTTGAGATACGCAGGCACGTCTCAGTTTGTGGCATTTCAGAACCACTTCTCAAAACTGAAGTTCAATTGAAGCTGCGTGTTTCATTAGGCCACCCGGTGCTTATGCCGAGTCTGGAACTGGAGGCTGAGGGTGGGTTAGATCTGTTAGTTGAACGAATGCTTCTGGTTTGTATTTTCCTGTACGATGTGCTAATAAGAGGGTGTTCTGTATTAGGATCTTGCACTGACATGTTCACACTTTAAATAAGCGACAACACACACCACTGCTTATTGAAGTTAATTTTTTGGTGCATCTTCTTAGATTGCCCTGTGGGCAGGAATATGGGATGGGATTTTTCTAGGCACATATTCAACATTTGTGGATTTGTTTCATTATGTTTCCCTGTTCGTAGCACTATCTCATGACCTTCCAGATAAACAATTAAGCCCTTTGAAACATATTTGGAAGTTAATGGAATTTTTGCCTGGCATGAGGGAGGGCAAATGTTCCATGCACATTCCAAAGAGGACAGCTGAGTGCACCACGGCATCAGTGCAGAAATTCGTATGCTGGGTTTCCCCCTTTGCTTCAATGAAATGAAAAAGAACTTGAAGCTACTAAGTCTGAATAATTTTCAGTTATGTTGGAATGTTGTTATAAAAGCAGTTCTGGCAGCAAGAAATGTCAGAATTCTTTTGTATATGGCAGTGTATGCAGAACATGAGAGAGCTTTTTGTTGGTCTTTTAGTCATTCAGTTTGAAATTTGGATAAAAGTAGCAGTTCTGAAGCACTGATTTATTATGCGGAGCTGGTTAGTTGGGTATTATGGTGAATGTGTTCTATTCTCTGTGGAAATCAGCACCATTGCAATATCAATATTGGAATTAACATGAAGTCAATTGTATTTTGAAAGAGTTAACTCCACGCAAGCTCAGCTGATTTCTCAGAATCATTCTTGCTTTATGTCATCTCCATGGTTTTAAGAACGTTCCTTTATTTCAGTTAAGAATTTATTTGTGTTTTATTTTTGGTTTTCCCGAGTGTTTTTCTCTTTCCCATTTTTAGATCGGGAGGAGTGCGTTTGTGACCTCCTCTTCATCTCTACCTTCCTTCCCCTCCACGCTTTCCTGGTCAAGGGATGAAAGCACACGAAGGGTTAAGTACCTTCCCAATCGGTCTTTTACCTGGAGGAGGCAGCAGTCTCCCTAGAAGCCCTTACCTCTGTCTTCTCCCCTTTTATGCTGCCTGGCCTTCATGCTTGCATGAAGCAGTGCTTCATCACTTTCCATTTCTTCTGTCACGTGCTGTGGACACTTTGCCTCTCTCTTAACTTCACCACAACTGAAGTCTGTAGCGTTTAACACCGTGCACAGTTACTCCAGAGCACTCCTTCAGCTACATAACACCGAAAACAGCCAGAAGACAAGTCAGTCGCTGTTTGGAAAGTAACTTGGCGGGCACTCACTGACTTTCGTAAGCCGATCCATAACTCTTCCTACTGACTAAACTGCACTGCATGAAGCGTATGAAGCTGACTGGCTCCTAGCTTTGCAGCCTGCTTTCTCTGGGGGCTGTTGGTTTGCACCAATCTCAACTGGTACTGATTGACTGTTTGTCTTACAGGTGTTCACTAGGTTGTTTGAAGTGAGTTCTTTAAGCATCCAGCTAGCCTTTCACATCACCCATATTTAGTTGTCAGCGAGCCTGCTTCCTGCTGACCTTTAGAGAAAGCCTGAATGGGCGTGGGAAGTGCTTTTAGCAAAGCTCCTTTCAGGGCGAGATTAGAGACACTGAGAGTGCATAAAGGAAGTTTATCTTGGGTTCCACCAGGGTCTACAGAACTGTGTTCTTGGTGTTTTAGTTAGCTATGGAATTGGCTCTAGGAGAAAAATTGCAGCATTACCAAGAAACATTAAATGCATTCCGCAAGCTTCCGTTATCCCAAAGACCCTGTCTTTGCTGTGGCCTCATCTGGGAGCTGTCAGCTATTGGAAGAAGCCTCATCCTGATCCTTAAACTCTTTTAAAGTGGGGAGGAGTTTGTAGTGGGACATGTAATTCTAGTCTTCAAATTTGTTTGCTAGAAGCGAGCACAAAATGCCACCTTGCAAAAGGATACATTTAGCAAGGCAAGCAGTTTCACAGGCTCATCTGTCCGGGACAGCTGCTTTTTAGATTATGTTTTGTTTGGGATCCTTGAACTAAATGCAAGTTACATATTCAAAAGAAGGGAAAAGCACATTGCATTTGCAGCTTTAGAATAACATCTATTTCTGGCTGTGGAGGGGCTGTCACTGAAGCAATGGCCCCTGAGCGGATGCATCCTAATGTGTTACAGACTGATGAACGCTGGAAATGAACATCCCAGAGCGTTTACACTGCTGTTGGACCAGCTGGAGCTACTGGTTTGCACAGCTTGCAGAAAGTACCCTCATCCTGAGAATGAACTTATTGCATTTCAAGGTCTCACTCTGACCAAAGCTCTTTGACTTTGAAGCAGATATCGATGCAAGGTCCTTTGGGCTGCGTTTGGATGTTTGTCTCGGTTCTTAGAAAATTATGAGCAGCTTATACCCATTTTGGTCTATCATGTGTTCAAGATAAGACTAGAAGACAAAGCTTAGGAGGAAACCTCCTGCTTGGTCAAATGCAAGTCTGGGTTTGGCTGCAGCTGATCTCAGTGCTGTGTAGTGCTAGAAACTCACAGAGGTTTTGCTTGCTGTGATTGTACACTCATTCTATACTCTATTACTGATTCCATAATTTCCAATTCTTGGGATTGATCATTGTCATTTGTATTTCTGACCATAGCACAGAGCTTTGCCTCTGGTCATACCGTTCTCCTCTACACATCTGGGACAGGGGCAAGGTCAGACCCTACATATAATGGTTTCATCTCTTCAAAATATCTTCCAATATCTTCAAAATATCACTCTTCCAACTGGTCTTTCCTAGCTATCCGGACAGGGGAACATTTCAAAAACACTTGTTTTTCCTTTTGTGGAGAGTAACTTTAAAATGAATGTGAAGTGTTCATGCTCCAGGTGCTTCAGAGTTAAGTGTTGTTGGTTTTAACATTAGGTGAATGCTCAGAACCATACTGGATCTTAATGAAACCCCATTCCCAGTAACCGTTTTGGTCTGCCTTTGAGGCAGAAGTATTATTCCCTAAGTGCATGGATGAGGGATGCAAATTGAAGCTGTCCCATACATTCCACACTTGAGATTCCCTCATCTTGATTTCAGAGCTTCTGTAAAGCCTCGAGGCTGATTCTTCGGTGGGGATTTTGAGGGAGCTCTGTTAGGTGAGGAGTGTATGATTAAGGCAGGAGCTGGTGCAGAGGCTGATCCATGTGTACGGTGATGCTGATGTGGGGTACTTGCAAACGGAGGAGACGCTTCTGATGAGCTTTGCAATTGTTAAGGCTTACTCTAGGCAGATGTGTGGTGATCCTGGGGCCTGGCTGCTGATGGGAGCGTGCCTCGAGGGCTTCAAACTGCAGAGATCAGCCTGGCAGTAGACATTCCCACCTTGTCTTGGGCCTCAATTCTCATTTCAGCCTCCTGTGCTCGGTTTGGTTTCCACTTTGTATTCAGCCTCCCACGCTGTGTCTGGCCTCTTTCTCCCTGGTGGACCTCACACTCACATTTTAGCCAGCTGCTTCGTGGTGGTCCTGCCCTCCTCCTTTAGCCTCTGCTCGCCTGTGGGCCTCCCACTCCATTCCCACGTGGCACGGGAAGGATTCAATGCTATGGACGTCTGTCTTGCCTCACGTCCCCACTGGCTGTCACTTGGAGGTCTGTGAGGCCACACTGTGCCAGCAGTGCCCAGGGCCTCAGGTACAAGCTGGCACCAGGAGTCTGGCATGGGGCAGGGCTCCAGGGCAGCGGCTGGTGCAGGGCTGCTGTGCTAAAACCAGGAATGTGACACTGGCACAGCTTGGGGCTCTTCTTTTCTGCATGGTGCTAAAATAAATCTGTATTCGTTGCAGACCTCGAAGCTGGAGAAGCAGAGCAGCGTGTCCGAGAGCGACTATGATAACCCCACCACCCCTCTGGAGCTGGAGGAGACAGGGTAGGTGCGGTGACACGGAGCTGACAGAGCTGTCAGAGGACAGGGAGCCATGTGAGCCACCAGGTCTGTCCCACAGGAGCCAAGCTCTGCTCTGTTCCTTTGCAGGTCAGGCAGGAAGGGCCGGCAGAGAAGCGTCATCTGGCAGGGGGAGGGATCCATCCCTGAAGACGCAGACTCAGCTCCCAGCTCCAGTTTGCCCAGTACAGAAGATGTGATTCGGAAAACTGAGCAGATCACTAAGAATATTCAGGAGCTGCTACGAGCAGCACAAGAGAACAAGCACGACAGGTAAGGTGTGAGTGCCAGAACAGCTCCAGAGCTTGTGAGAAAAGGAAGACAATACTTCAGGTGTTTTTGCGAAAGTACAACCACAACCGCCTGTGTTAGTGGTGGAGATGCTGATTTCACACCTACAGAACATTTAGATCCGTGGTGCTTCCTGGTGCGCTGAACCTGGTGCCATGGGATGAGAAGGGCTGAGTGATCAGCAAAGGTGGTGGGAACACAAGCTCCTGTCCAAAGGCCAGCACAGCTCACTGTGAGCGTGTCCTGGCTGCAGCACTGCCTGTCCTGCCTGCAGCGAGCACTGGCCACAAAGCACTTGTCGAGTCCTGGTGTTCTTTTGGACATGAATCAAATGCGTTGCATAAAACTTGGCATCATTTTCTCTTCGATTGCCAGACCTCTGTGTCCCTAGGTCAGGACGCCCCACAGAAGTGTCTTAGTGACACCAAGTTTGGCTTCAGGAAGAGTGTGCAGAGGCAAGGAGAATTTAACTTTCCTACTGAAATACTGTTACAGATAATGTACCGGGAAAAGAGTTGGGGTTGTTCAGTCTGGAGAAGAGAAGGCTCAAGGGAGACCTTAGAGCAGCCTCCCAGTACTGAAAGGGGCTCCGGGAAAGCTGGGGAGGGGCTCTTAATCAGGGAGGGCAGGAACAGGACAAGGGGAAATGTTTTTCAGCTGAAAAAGAGATTGAGATGAGATCTTGGGGAGAAATCCTTCACCATGAGGGTGGGGAGGCCCTGGCCCAGGGTGCCCAGAGCAGTGGTGGCTGCCCCATCCCTGGAGGTGTTCCAGGCCAGGTTGGATGGGGCTTGGAGCCCCCTGATCCAGTGGGAGGTGTCCCTGCCCATGGCAAGGGGTGGGCTTTGAGGTCCCTTCCAACCCAAACCATTCCATGATTCTGTGACCTGTTGGGTTCAGACGCAGACAAAGCTGAGTAGCTGGGAGCCGGTCCATCAGCACGTCTGGCAGCGTGGAGCTGAGCTCTCTCAAGGAGCTGCTGGCCCAAAGAAAATTAAATTTCCAGACTAGCCATGAGCGAGTAACAGCGATACCGCCCTTGACTGATCATCAGGGGGTGCTCCTGCACAACTCATTCAAAAAAACTGTAACTAAGAGTTAGATCTTCTTCAGGTTCGGTCCGGAGCAGCTCTGGTCTCCAGAAAATCTAAACTGGCAGACCTTCAGGTCTTACGTTCTTCCTCCCCTCCCAAGTTCCGTGTCCGTCCCGCAACCCACGGTTTATGTTAAGCCCTGGTTTCCTGCCTCGCTGAGGGAGCTGCACAACAATGGGGCCACTTTTGTTCTGTGTTTTTCCTTCTTGTACTTTTCTATTTTTAGAAGGGGCTGTGGCCTCTCCTCCTCAGCTGAATGGCGAGGTTTGATGTGTTTGTGCTGAGCTCATTGCCCTTGTCTGTGACCTTTTCCGCTGCAATGCCTTGTTACTTGTTTCTCATAGGTCATAACGAGAAGCAACAGTAAGAGAAGCCTTAAATGAGTTTGCTTTTTATGTGTATCACAGTTTACAGTATTTGAGTTATAATTTTTAAGAAGTCATTGAAAGAATCAATGAAAGAATCAATGCCGTGTATCTGGTCTCTGTTAAATTGAATAGATTTTTAAACAACCTGTCAAGTTCTTTTTTTGTTTCCTGTACCATGCCTGGTCTGGGGTGCTTCCCAGTACTTAAGTGAGTATAACCTTGCAAAACACTGAACTGTGAAGCTGCTGTTCTTCATTTTCCTATCCCCTGGCTTTGTCTCGGTGGGCTGAGAACTGCACAGCCTGGGGCGCGCAGGAGGTGGAGTGGGCTCGTTCCACCATCCTCTGGAATTCTTCCGTAACAAAATGAGATGGTCGGAGATGTAATGTTACAGCTTCCAGCTGGTGCTGGGAACACTGTAGACAAAAATGAAGCGCTGCATGGATAATCAGAGCAATACATGATGCAAGAATATTATCTGTTAATGAAACACCTTCTTCCTTTTTTTTTCTTGCTTTCCTCTGTTCCCTCTCCTGTGCTCAACTGGCTGAGTAGACCATTAGAGCGTGCGGGCGCGCTCAAGCTCAGACACAGCCTCGGCTGCTTCAGCACTCTGGTTCCTTGGGCTGAGAGAGCTCCCCTGCAGCCTCTGACCATGCCACAGCCCGGTCCTGCCTCCTGGTACTCTGGCCTCTGCCCCTGCCTCCCAGGCACAGTGTCCTCTCTCTCTCTCTCTCTGCTGCCTCTTTCCCTCACACACCGTCTGCACGGGGGTTGTTGAAGGCCATGCATGAAATGCCTCGGAGGAGAAAGAAACTGGAGATAGCTCCCCCAGAGAGTTAACAACCTGTGATGTTACCTGTTCAAAGCTCCCAGTGTCAATTTAATGGGGAACAGTCACAGCCTGGAACTGTGGCTGTCTGGTGCAAATGATTCTCTTGTCTCTGTTCTGTTTATTGTCCATTGAGATCAATTAAATTGTGACAACTAATAGCACAACACGTGCACTGCTGCACAAGTAGCAGAAGTTTCAGAGTACCCCACGTGCCACATTCACCCCTGACAGCGTGGGCGCACAGCTGGGTGCCAAATGAGATCTTTGGTATCTGGAATCAATCAAGAGAGATGTGTGTTTATATGGTGTCGTCCAGCCTCACCAAAATATCTTTTATTAGTGCCAAAAACTTAAAGTGCCATTTAAGTGAGATGTTCTGTAAAACAGAACTTCCCAAGTTCTGATCCCAGTGGCAAATAGTAGGATTGGAGGAAGAAGTTACCACAAGTCACTGCTAATGAGAGATTCTCTTTTTCCAAGCTGTGACTTCTTCTTGATGTCTTACTGGAACTCAACAACTGTGTCAGCTTGTTTCATGAGCTCACAGTGAGTGTTCAGACTGTAAAATAAAGCTGTTCCTCCAAGACACACTGCACACTTCGCAGCTGAGCTGGGAATGTGTTATGGAATATGTCGTTAATGCTGGCCTCTTTCATTGAAGTTGTTGTTAGGGCTTTCTCTGCCTTGTTAGCAAAGGCTTTAATCAGCAAACTGGCTTTTTAAGGAGGTGCGGTGCTGTTCAGTGTGGCTTGCAGGGAGCAAATTAATTGTTAACTCGATAGCAGAACGGGAATTACAATGAGCTTGGAAGACTTCTCTCCCTTTTAGTTTATTTGGAAGAACTCATGTGACTTAAGGCATATGGAAAACTCCTTTTTAAGGCAATTTTCCTGCATTGCCAAAATGACCCCAGTGTGTTGCTTCTTTCTCAGTACATTTGCATTTTTGCACCTTTTGTATTGCAAGATGACTGCATCAATAATGACTGGGCGAGGGTTGGCTTGGGGGTGGTTTTTCTGCTTGAAAGGGCAATCAGTGACCTACCATACTCTACGGATGCTGACTGTTTTTCTGGAATGCTGTTGCTTTGTGATTTGGGGGATTCTCTTGCTATTGACTAAATCACTTCTGCTAAAATTGAGTCTGAAGCATAAAAATGAGTCTTTTGCAATGAGCATTTGGCAGACCACACTAACGCAGCACTTCAGAGCAGCTTACGGTAAATAGTTGTAAGATCTATTTCAAATAGACCGATTTTTATTCAATATATAAACCAGAAGTGTAATCCATGAGGACTAATGGAATCTGCATTTGCTTTATTAGCTAACTCAAGAGAATTGCTGACTATTTAGCCTGAAACTCACCCCCTGTGACAGTAGTTGGTGGTTTGGAGATGCACGTGTCTGCAAGCTGCTGTGTGAGACTTGCGTGCTGTCTGTTCCCTGTGTATAAATTAATCTGAAGAGGCATCTTGGTGGTCTTGTTAACTTCACGTGATGGTTTACCTTCTGTTAAACCTTACCAAAAAGGCAAGGTGTGAGTTCTGTACTGGAAGCTTGGCATAACCCGTTCGGCGTAGGTGTGTAGCATTCCAGTTTGTGAAATGTGAGAGGGGAAATATGTGCGAGGTGCTGCGTTCCTGGCATCAACCGATAGTGAACTGATGCAAGGATGGAAATAAACATCCTTGGAATCAAGGTGTGTCCTCAGCCTGCATCTCCGCCACAAACAGAAGTCTCCAGCCTGGCTGCTGACCCCGAGAAGCACTTGTTTGGTACCGAGATCACACAGAGTTCAGTTGAGAACCCAGGGGTTAAGAGCTTACAGAGGTCAGAGTTCAGGTCTTGCCAAGTGCTTTGAATACAGTTTGGGGCTTTCTGATATTTTGGGAATTTAGCTTAGAAGTGTTTTTTTTAAAGGCTTCTACTTTGTTACTTACACATGGAAAAGCAGTGCAGAAAAATCACGTTGCTTCAGAGGCGTAGACCAACTCTTGGCTGTTAAAATGATTTTTCAGAGTTTCGATGGCCCAAATTCAACTCTGAAATGAAGTGAATCAAAACACCTGTGTTTGTAACATTGCTTCAGGGGTTACTGAGGTTTTAGCTGCTTGGATGTGTAGCAGCTGTAAAACTTTTGTTTCAGTAGACTGGTTTTGCAATCTCTTGGCTCTTTCATAACAAATGGATAGAGGTTTCCCTGAAATGGCAGCAAGATGAACTTAGATCCCAGATCCAAAGTGGGTTTTTAATCTGCTTTTGATTGCCAGCACTGCACTGAGGGGAAAAAAAGGTTGCTTTTCTTTCCAAAGCACCACATTTTCTTCAAACATTTTCAAACTGCAGAATGTGACTTTGCTTTGTGCCTGGCTGACATGAACCAGTTTGCTCTCCCACACGAAACAATAATGTTTGTTGTGCTACTGCAAACAGAACGAGCTGAGCAATTTTCTGTGCAAATTAGAGATGAATTGTGGCATTGGAATAGTTGGGCAAGGGGGGAGGGGAAGGTCAGGAAATGTGAGCGTATGAATTAATGTGCAGTTAATATTCATAGACACGTTTCCAGAATTGAATACAAATTGAGACTTCTGACAGTGTTTGGTGTAATAGCTGTGCACGGTTGTTCCTTCAAACAAACTTTGATCAAAGAGTAATGAAAACTTAAAAAATAACTTTGTACTCTTGCTTTTTCTGAAGTCACGTGGTTACAGATGAACTCCTGCTGCTGTGCCCTGGGGGATGCTGAGGCGGCACTGGCGGCACCGTATTGTGTGGCACCGCCTGCTTCAGTCACCTACAGAGCAGCCTACAAAGATATGTTTAGAATATAGGTTTATATTTAGAATATAGGCTTAGAGGGGACCATATTAACATGTGCCAGTACATGAAGGGTGTCTACCAAGAGGATAGAGACTCGTTTTTATGAGGAGTAACGTGGAAAAGACAGGGGTTAATGGGTATAAGTTGCTCCTGGGGAAATTCTGATTGGATTCCAAATGAAAATGAGAGCAGTTAAAACACTGAAACAATCTCCCCAGGGAAGTGGTGGAGTCCTCTACACTGGACACTTTTGAAGCTCAGCTTGACAGGATGCTGGGTAATCTCATTTAAATTATAGATCACCTAAAATGTTGGACCAGATGATCCTTGAGGTCCCTTCCAACCTGGCAGTCTGTGATTCTGTAATGTCCATGGGGTTTTGTTACTTGGGTTTTTTTAGAGTTGTAGCCACCGAGGGATGAAATTGAAGAGGAAAAGGAGTCTTGACATAATTAATAACACACTGCATCTTTTTGCAGCTATATCCCGTGCTCTGAGAGAATACATGTGGCAGTGACGGAAATGGCAGCCTTGTTCCCAAAAGTAAGTGCATTTCAGCATTGAAATATCTTTGGCCTCATTCCTCCTTAGTAGATTTCCCTTCAGTAAATGTAAACCAAAAGCTGCAGGTGGGAGAAATTTTTGGCAAACCCTGCCTGTTTGTATTTATCAGCACCAGCTGGGAAGAGCAAATTTGTGAATCCAGGCTTTTCCTTTTATGCTGGAACTTAAAACTCCTAAGAATTGCATGCAGTTCCTCCAAAACTGGAGGCTGCTTGCATCCAGCTTGAGGAGTGGTGTGGTTATGTGGGAATTCTGCTGGGACTGTCCCTCTCGGGGTTCCAGTGGAACGCTGTTGCCTTGATTTCCTACTTGCAGGTTTGGTTAGATCTGTTATCCATCTCCCAAAGTGATCTGCATCTTCCCAGCATATTTTAGGGAAGGAAATCTCCATGATTAAGTTTTTGTGAAGTCTTCTCTACATCTCTAAAACTACAAGGAAAATCTAACGCCATTGGGTGTACCTGAGTGAGTTGTACACGCTGTACCCTGGTGTCAGCCGGGACAGGGGCTGGGCAGCACTGAATGGGCACTAGGAAGTCTCTGTGAGCAACTTCCTAAAGGAGAGCACGGAGCAGTATTCCCTGTGTGCTGCTTGAAATGTTCCTGAGATGAGAGAGAGAGGAGAAAATACAAAGAAGGACATGGAGGGGCTGGAGCGTGTCCAGAGAAGAACGAGGAGGCTGGAGAACAATTCCTACGAGGAGCAGCTGAGGGACCTGGGGCTGTTTAGCCTGGAGAACAGGAGGCTGAGGGGAGGCCTCATCACTGTCTACATCTGCCTGAAAGGAGGCTGTGACGGGGTGGGTGCTGGGCTCCTCTCACAAGTGACGAGAGGAAGTGGCTTCAAGTTGTGCCAGGGGAGGTTTAGACTGGACATTAGGAAGAATTTCTTCACTGAAAGGGTTCTCAGGCAGTGGCAGAGGCTGCCAGGGACATGATGGAGTGCCATCCCTGGAGGGGTTTAAAACATTGGGTAGATGAGTTTCCCAGGCACATGGTTTAGTAAGGGGACAGGTACGGTTGGACTCGATGATCTCTTAAGTCTTTTCCAACCAGATGATTCTATGAAATTCTGAGAGCTCATTTCATCTACCCCTACCCCATATCTCTGCAGCGATGTCTTTTTGACATCCCCCACAGCACGGAGAAGTCCGTTGCAGACACAAGGCCATAGCAGCGAAAGTTCTGGATTAGAGAACACTTGTGAACTGCTACCGGCTAATTAAAAGCCATCCTAAAATGGTTTTGTTGTTCTGTCGAGTTCAGCTTCTGCTTTCCTTTCCCAGAAACCCAAATCAGAACTGGTAAGGACTTCCTTGCGTCTGCTGACATCTAGTGCCTACCGACTCCAATCCGAGTGCAAGAAAACCCTTCCCGTGGAGACGTGCCCCACCACGGACATCCAGCTGGTCACCCAGCAAGTGATCCAGTGCGCCTACGACATCGCCAAGGCTGCGAAACAGCTGGTCACCATCACAACCAAAGAGAACAACAACTGAGTCACCCTTGGCTTTTTAGTCGTCTTTTTATAACGGTTGAATTTCAAATACAGGTGTGGAACTATTCACATTTTTATGAGAAGAACTAAAGGGGAAAGAAACTTTTTTTTAAAAAACTCAGTATTATTTTTGCATGTTTTCTAACAATTTTATGATTAATTTAACCCACTGCCTTATTTTGTGCCTGTGTTACCGGTTTAGTTACAGATAATAGCATGTTGTGAATAGCTGTGAGCCAATATCACGTACCAGCGGTGTAACAAGCTCTTGCTCGATGTTTCCTTGGGGACGCGTTCTGCTTTCAGATGTTGCTTGCAAAACTCCCCCTGAAGCCAGCGGCACGTATCAGAGGGCAGAACCTTGCTTCTGCTCTGTCCGTCCTGCAGCCTCGCGTGCCGTGATGCCGCTGACCGGGAAACCCGCAGCAACGCAGGCTCCGAGGGCTCCAGGTCCATAACTGCTGCCCAGCAGGAAGAAGGCTGTAGTCCCGATAACAGAGTACAAGCCAAATATTATCTGTCCCCATATCAACTGTTGTGCAATAATAATACGGTTTTAGTCTGCTACAACAATAGTCGTTGTGGGCATCCGAGCTTATTCCATGTAACTATACGAGGTCTTTGTCACTTTATCTGTTTTGGAAGGAATTTGAAATGTAATAGTTATTTCTTTTAGTTGTCACTATGCCATTAATATATATGTTTGATGTTACTTTAGGGCATTAGTGGTTAAAATATTATCCTCTTGTTTCTGATTTAATAATTCATTCTTAAGTTTCCTACAGAGTTTTACTGTCAGCTTCAAGGCACCGTCTCGTTTGCAGCAGCGCTGCTCAGAAACTCAAGATGCAATTTCACTAGAGATTTCTGTGATAATTAAAAGCAAAATAAGGCAGTTAGAAGGGTGCCAGTGCAAAAGCAGCTCTGTCTGCTGTCGCATGTAACCTCTGTACCTCAGCATATCCAAATGTGAAGAGATTTCTGCTATCTAGGAAGTTTTATGCGGGTCTTTCAGAATTCTACAAGGTCCATATGGAGTGACCCAAGCTGGGCTGTCTGCACAAAAAGGTGGTGGCAAACATCAGGTTTGTTCATTCAGACTGGTTCACAAAACTGTGTTAGTCCATACTTTAAATAATGAGAGTTCTTTGGGAGTCTGAATTTCATAGTGAGGGAAAAGAAAGTCACTGATTCCTGTCTCCACCTCCGTCCCACGTGGAAGCGTGTTGTCATTTCCAGGGAGCTGTGGCAGTTCCGCTGGCAGTCACCTAAAGCAGCCTCGTAGTTAAGAGTGGAGTTACGGAAATGCAGCAATCGAGATGGCGTTCACAGAAACAGCTTATCTCTGGTTCCACACGCACAGGTCTGCAGCGCGTGGGCTGCCAAAAGCACCGCCTCTGCAAGGCTTTTTGGTGCAAAACCGCCATATTTAGGTGAACAAACTATTGTTCAGCAGTTGGGTTTTTTTCTGATCCCACTCTGTTTGTACGCGTATATAAACATGGGTAACGCTGTGGGATTCTAGTGTGGGGTAATGAGCTCCTCTTTTAAAGTAGCACAAGTCTGAGGGAGGGATGGAGTGAGCAGATGACAACCCAGTAAATCAATGTTCTTCACTGTGGAGGGTTTTATTTCCTCTCTGCACTTCTGAATTCCAGAGCTCTCTTTAAATTAGAGCTGCAACAGACACTGTAAAACAGACTTCAAAACTGCGCTAACGGTGATTAAATCCCTAGCCAATTGTCTAGGAACTCTTTTGTAAGTTGGCATCCCTGGACAGCAGCGGATAGTGGTTTTACATCTCTCAGGACACCACTGTGTCCTTTTCTTTAACATATCTTCCCTGTTTTCCAAAGCAGGATAACAAGAGAGTTAGGGTGTGAGTTACCAGTTGTTTAACACTGCCTCTGTACCAGAACACGCGGCCACTTTGATAACTGCAGGCCCTTGCTCCAGCTACACCAGCTCGCTTTTCCAAACCCAACCCTTGTGCTTGTTGCAAGGCTTAGCTGTAAGAACATGGCCAACCTGTCATCAATTTCCCATTCTGTCACTTAAAACAGCATTTCTGTGAGTTCCCCTCTCTCCAAACAAACGTTTGCTCTATGATGGTGGTGGTGGTCACGCTGTGCCGTCGCTCTGGAACCACGGTGACTTGTGTGAGACAGGCAATTCCAGAGGTTCTCAGTAAAGCAGGAATGCTCTCAGTTCAGCCGATGCGCTGCGTCCGCTTGTCCCACACAGGCGGAGCGGTTCAGAAGCAGCACCGAACCCTCGGGTCAGACAGCACTGCAGGGCGGGAGGTTTGTCACACCCGCAGGAACAACAGTGCTTTTCTCATGAGTAGATCTCTTTTTCCCCTGTAAGCAAACTTGCTCTTTACAAAATACTGCATAGGAAAGTAAAAATGGTTTTGCCTTTTTCCAAACCTTGTATTTATCTGCATCATTCTTTCTGTAAAATATTTTGACTCAATCTTTTGTTTACCGTATTGCTATAAAATGCTAAAACCCTTTCAGAGTCTGATATTATTTGGGGTTATTCACTGCTGATTCTGTAAAGAAAAGATCTTTTCTAAGTAGAGCCTGTGGTGCTGAAACAGCTCCTGTGTTTCAGCCCCCCACCAGCTCCTCGCACGGTGACGGAACCTGAATGCGCTGCACCTGCTGAACTGATCTTGAGCTGCAGTTGCTGACCATCGCACCACAAAGGGAAAGGGGAAAACGAGAGACTTGTGTATTGGAAACCAAAACTAAACCAGCTTTAATCAAACAATAAAAGGAAATAATATTATTAATAAGAGAATAATAAAATATATACAAATCTATAAAACCAAACACACACACCACACACACACCCCCCATGACTCAAAGTCACCGCTGCAGGGCAGGCACAGGGAAAATCCCAGGCTGGATTCAGGAACACACCACCAGGACTGGGAGTGGAAGGACAGAAAAGGTCCTCACTGGACATCAGCCATCGAAGAACAGAGATTGACCCTCGTGCTCCATCAGCTTTGTCGCGAGCGTGATGCACATGGGACGGAGAGGGAAATTACCCTCTTGGTCAGTTTGAGGTCACCTGTCCTGTCTGCTCCCCCCTGCAGGTGCCACCCTTGCCACCCTTTGACTTAGGGCACCCACAAGCTCGAGGACTCCCTTGGTTTACAGAGGAATACAGGAACAGCAACAGCCTCTCTGTGTACCTTTCACCCTGTTACGTACTGATAACATGAAGTGTTCTCACCTCTAGAGGCAGGCATTGTCTGAAAAACATACTTTCAGAAAATGAAGTCACTTAGAAGAAGCTGAGCTGAAAAGTTAGACAATAGGTTCCACTTTGCTCAAACCAGAACACAAAGTCACCATTATTTCAGGGGTCTCTTGGTCCTTCACCGTTTTCTCTCCGCAGTCTGCACCACCACCGAGTGCTCGTTCCTCGGGTGCGAAGGGCAAGAATCCTCAGGTCCACGCAGCTCTGGGATAACTGTAGAGCTAACAGGGCCAAAACAAAGAGCGTAACTTTGTTAGGGGCTCTAGAATTCCTCTCCTGCATGTGTGCTACTCGGCATGCGAAGGAGGAACTGCAGCGTGCACGGGGTATCTCCCCAAAACAAGCATCAGTAACATTTCAGAGCTGGTACTTTCAGGCACTAAACCCTCCCAGCTTTCTCGAGTGCTGTAGTTGCTATTAATGACAGAGCAGTAGCTCATTGCTTCCTATGAGAAATACGATCCGCTGGCTGTGTGGTTTAGGAAGGGTCCTCAGTTCAATTTAAGTTTTTAGAGGTACACAAAACAGAACAGGAGACAAGAAGACACTGAGCATGGCGATGCGATAATGCAGCTGAAAAATCATTAAAATAACATTTGAGGCAGTGGCAACAAGTCTGCCTCAAAAATTATTTAAAAATGGGGCCCTAAAGGATCGATATCAGCAAAAGCAAAACAACTGGTAAGAGAGCTACAGATCTGTTACAAACAGCACCGGGGCAGGAACAGGCCCAAGTGTTCTGCCCTGGCCTTGTGTGGCAGCCAAGGTGCAGATCAGAAGCATCAACAGCCCCGCTTGCCCAATGCCGTCGCTCTCCCCGCTGGTGTCAGGGTGAGGTCGATGCCGCTGCCTACCCTGCTGCGATAGCCCTGCTCAGCCACGCGCTGGGCCTCCTGCTGCACCAGCTCCTCACAGCGCTGCCGGGCCCATCTCTCCTCCTCTCCCTCCTCCCTCTGGCGCTGCTGCTCCTCTCGTTCCCGTAAGCGGCACTCTGTCACCTGGGCACAGAGGAGACGGTGCTGTTACTGTGAGATCACACACAGACTGGGCTCCTTCAACACCTGGGTTCGCACCTGATAAGCGTACGGTACCTGCGCCTCCAGCTCCTGCCTGCGGGCCACCTTCAGCTTCTCCTCCTGCTCCTTCTCTCGCCTACTCAGTTCTTTTGCCTCTTCAAGTTCTTTAATCAGCTGCTCTCGGTATTTTATAGACTCTTCTTGGGCTCGTCTGTTCAACTCCATCTTCTCTTGGATCTGGCGCTGTCTGCCTGCAAGGACCTTGTGATGCAGGAAGATTAAGGGAGAAAGTAAGTCAAGAAAGGGGCCACACTTACGAGTCGGGGAAATCTCAGTGCAGGCTGTTAAACAGCTCTCGGAAAACGTATCAGACAAGCAGGAAACTTCTGCCCTGGGTACTGAAGGCTGTAACCCTCTGGAGGGTGAGGGGTTACAGCTGGAACGACAGTTTCATTAGACAGAGAGACAAAGGTCATCACCTCACTCATCAGGTGATCTCTCGCCTTCTTCTCTCTTCCCCATTCTTCTTCCCTCTTCTCCCACATTTTTCTAGCTTCTTCTCTAAAGGAGAGAAGAATAATTATCTCTAAGGTTGGCACTCACGGTTAGAAAGCCCTATATACTCAGTGGGCAGAGATGACCTGAGGCAGCTTGTATCTACAAGCTCCGAGATACAGAAGGAAACAACAGGCAGGTTTTGGAGTCACTGAGACTCAACTTCTCATCACTAACACAGAATCATCAAAAGCTGGTTACAAAGTACTTAAAAGGTAACGCTTGCTGTCTCTGCACTGTTACCTTTTTCATTGTTACTAAAGCTCTTGCATTAGCAGGAATGTAACTGGACTACAGACAAAGTCTTGGGCTGAGGCAGCTGAAAACCAGCCTCAGGTTTTGACCCTGTCCTGGCAGAAAGGCTCTGGCTCTGTCTGTGCTGGCACACCGACTGCACAGCACCACACTTGGCACACAGAACAAGGGGGTAAAGCTCAAACCACAACACCGCTGCAGCGCTCCTAGAACTGCAAGACCAACCAGAACCCTCTTTCTAACATCTGCTTTCAAAGCCTATTTAACACACATGAACGGAGCTCTGCCAACCAGGCAGGAACACGTGGCATGCTCAGAACATAGATTCTCTTTAGCTGATGCTCAGAGGTGGGCAGACTCACCTAAAAATAGTCTCCAGCTCTGCTTCCCTCTCCTTTTCTAACCGGAGCTGTTCCTCAATGACCCGTTTCATCCAGGCAACGTCTGCAACTGCTCGCTCTCGCCGTGCCGACTGGCGGCGCTGATCCTCGTCTTCTTTCTCGAGGAGCGCCAATAAGATTTGCCTGTCCATCTCCTGGAGAAGAGCCACAGGATTAACAACAACCTCCAGGCTTCCAGCTACAAATTGGTGGTGATGCAGTGTTGAGGCTGAGCTTGGGAAGTTACCCCGTCTGCTGGGGTCCCCATGATCTCTTTGCTCCAGCCCTGTTCATAAGGGGCTCCCTAACTAACTAACTGTAGGCATGAGAGGCAGAGACATAAACAAACCACAAAGAACAAGTTCCTTCAGCACACACCATCTATAGCCTATAAATCAAGGGGTGTTCTCTCTTACCAGCTCCTCCTGTATCTGCTGGGCTCGTCTCTTTAGCTGGGCGTTGCACTGATGCCTCAAAAAGCGACTGAGGGAAAAAGAAGAAAGCAATTCAAACTGACCCTAAAGCCCTGTGTTGTTACACACCAGCACTCAGGAAGGTCAATCTGTGACAACGTGATGTACCACCAACATGGAATGATGGAATGGTTTGGGTTGGAAGAGACCTCAAAGCCCATCCAGTGCCACCCCCTGCCACGGGCAGGGACAGCCCCCACTGCATCAGGGGGC
This sequence comes from Neomorphus geoffroyi, assembly GCA_033558235.1. Classification (NCBI taxonomy): domain Eukaryota; kingdom Metazoa; phylum Chordata; class Aves; order Cuculiformes; family Neomorphidae; genus Neomorphus; species Neomorphus geoffroyi. The sequence goes on from JAUMJM010000010.1 coordinate 2,640,340, forward strand.
TCCAAGCCCCATCCAACCTGGCCTGGAACACCTCCAGGGATGGGGCAGCCACCACTGCTCTGGGCAACCTGGGCCAGGGCCTCCCCACCCTCACAGCAAAACATTTCTCCCTGAGATCTCATCTCAATCTCCCCTCTTGCAGCTGAAAAACATTCCCCTCGTCCTATCCCTGCCCTCCCTGATCCAGAGCCCCTCCCCAGCTTTCCTGGAGCCCCTTTCAGTACTGGAGGCTGCTCTAAGGTCTCCCCAGAGCCTTCTCTTCTCCAGGCTGAACAACCCAAACTCTCCCAGCCTGTCTTCGTATGAATAAAAGGAAGTAACAGTGCAAACACATTTGCTCGTTGGCTGTTCTGGGCGCTTCCATCAAACCCCAAATACTTACAACCCACCACTGCTGTCTGGAACATCTCCTGACGCAAGTCCTACTGCAAGTCCTACTGTGGACACAGGAACAGATCCTATCCCTGCCCTGAAACAAGCTATGCTCCACCTCGTACCCAAGCTCTTTCTTCTTGCGCTGCTCTTCCATCTGTTTCCTTTCCTCTTCCAAGCTCTCCAGCTCCCACTGCTGCTTTAATAAAGCCTCTTGCTCTTTTTTCAGGTTTGTTGCCTAAAAGGAAAAATCAACCAATAAAGATTAGATCAGAGAGCCAGGATATCCCAGAGAGATATTTTGCACTGAGTTTTCACCCTGTTCTACTCCTCTACAAGCAGTCTAAATCCTCACTGCAGTTAATATTCCACAGGAACTTCATTTCTGTCTTGGTAGCTCAGAGTGTAAGAGATGCTGCGAAGAGTTCTGGCTGACAAAACATTTCACCTGAATACTTAGAAGTTTCTACACATCTTTTCTTCATCTGATGAAGCACAAAAGCCTGCTGGGGTTTCAAGAGGAGCAAAGAGAGGCTCCCAGAATTCAGTTACTGTGCCAGCTTTCAAGGGAGAGGCCCAGAAATTCTATCTGGAAGAAAGCTAGCTGTGATGTAATCCAGCAGGAAGAACTCAGGTCAGCAGTGCTGCATTTCCAAGTGAAACAACAGATTTCCTTCTCAAACAAGAAGCAGCTAAGGATTACCTCTGTCTCCCGTATTTTCAGTTCTTCTATTTGTTGAAGCAACATCTCTGCTTGCTTCTTCTCTTCCAGCCGACGCTTCTCTTCCTCTTGTTGCATTCTTTCCAGTGCTTCCCTTCGCGCAATTTCATATTTGTTTTCAGAATGTTTTTTCTCTTCAAGTTCAGTCACTTCTTGCTTCCCGAGACAGAAGAAAACATGGTATTTAAGGTTAGGCTAACACAAAGAAACAGCATTTGGCTCAGGAAACCCACAAACTCTGCAAGCTGACACGTATTGGGAAAATACGGAATAAAATACGCTAGGAAGGAACTGAAGGACAAAGTAAAACGATCTGGAAACGGTTGTCAGTCTACCTGCATCTTTTGCAGGACCCTGCACTGGCCTGATGCTAAGTACAGGTGGTCTCACACACTCAGGTTTTCCTATCACAACTTAGATTATTGTTTTATTTAACTCTGGAATCTGTATTTGAAGGCCTTTATTGTTCATGCACATCAAAATCCCTGTATTCCCACATCTGATTTGTGCATATTCAGACACTGAGTTCTCACAGGTTTGCACCACAGTTTGCTGTTCAACAAGCACCCAGTGCCACACTGAATCCTGCAGCAGATCTGCTCAGCCTGGAGAGGAGAAAGCTCCAGGGAGACCTTAGAGCAGCCTCCCAGGACTGAAAGGGGCTCCAGGAAAGCTGGGGAGGGGCTCTGGATCAGGGAGTGCAGGGACAGGACAAGGGGGAACGGTTTTCAGCTGAAAGAGAGGAGATTGAGATGAGATCTTGGGAAGAAATGTTTCGCTGTGAGGGTGGGGAGGCCCTGGCCCAGGGTGCCCAGAGCAGTGGTGGCTGCCCCATCCCTGGAGGTGTTCCAGGCCAGGTTGGATGGGGCTTGGAGCCCCCTGATCCAGTGGGAGGTGTCCCTGCCCATGGCAGGAGGTGGCACTGGGTGGGCTTTGAGGTCCCTTCCAGCCCAAACCATTCTCTGATTTTATGACAGTTTGTACTTGCTAGAAGGAACAAGGGCTCTTCATTAAAAGCACCCTTCCTGTTAGCAGCTCCTGTGGACACCAGAACCTCCCATCTCCACAGGAACGAACACAGTGACCTCAGCCATTATTTGGTTTGAGACTGATGTGAGAAAAACAAATAAACCACCAACTGCTACTCCTCCCTCATCCAAGCCACGTCCCTAGAGGAAGGGAAGCTGCCTGCCAGCCAGACCACAACGGACACAGTGTCACATCTCCATCTGCTCATGCATCCCAGGAGCTGCCCAGGTGACCAGGGCCACCCCAGCATACCTTGGTTTTCTGCATCTGCTGATCGCCCCAAGCCTCTACCACATGCTTTCTGTGCAGCTCCGACTCCACCTGTACAGGAAAACAGATGCTATTAGTGCCTTTCCTGTCCCCAGGCATGTCCTGGACTCTCTGCAGCACCACCTGGCCCAGCAGGATCTGCCTCTGCACTGGTGAGCTCGTTTGGGTGCCCTTGGTGCCCACCAGGCCCTAAGTTGAGGGTCAGGTCACACACCAGCTTTGGGAAACAGTGCAGTGACCCTGAGACCAGAGCTGTGGTGGTTACAGCAGGTCCGTGGAATAAAGAACAAAGAAGCGCCACGGACAGAAGTACAGCTTTAAAAAGTACCTGAGATATTTATATAGAATCATAAAATGGGTTGAGTTGGAAAGGATCTCAAAGCCCTCTCAGTGCCACCCCCTGCCATGGGCAGGGACCTCTCCCACTGGATCAGGGGGCTCCAAGCCCCATCCAACCTGGCCTTGGGCACCTCCATCACGGGCACGGACAAGCTGCTCCGAGCCAGAACAGATTTCTGACTGGTTTTGAACAACACCAGCTTTGAAGGGACTTCTTACAGAGTTAAGTCATTCACTTTGCTTTTTGGTTAACTGAACCTCTAACAATTGCAGTGAGTCCAGATGAGCAACAAAATCACACACACGATGACGTTCCAGTTGAAAACTGATTTAGTAACTGCAGGGCAGCAGGGACTAGAGAGAAAGAACGGTCACCTCCTGGAGCTTCGTGTCGTTTTCCTTCCAGTGCTCGTGTGGGAGCTGCTCGGCAACCTGGGAACAGGAGAGCAGAATTAGGGATGAGCACAGAAGGACCGGAGGTTCCCAGCCCTCCCGTTAGCTGAGCACTCTGAGGGCTGAGAGGGAGAGAGGGCTGCACACCCGTGGCACCGAGTGCCCGTGCCCGGGGGCTCCCGCACCGGCAGCGCTGGGATCAGAGCCTATGGCTTCCCCTCACCTCCCTCCTCCGCTGCTCCCGGCCAGCACGCGGCTCCTCACTCGGTCGCCGCACCCCGCCAGCCCCTGGCCCGCGCTCCCGCAGCTCCGCCGCCAGCGCCTCCCGCTCCTCGCGCAGCAGCTCCCGTAGCCGCCGCCGCCGCTCCTCCAGCCGCGCTGCCGCCTCCTCCGCCTCCCGCTGCACCGTCGCGGGGCTGCCCAGCACCGGGCAGGTCAGCGGCAGCGCCCACCGCGTCCCCGGAGCCCGGCCTCCCCTCCCCGGCGTTCAGCCTCCCCTCTCGGTTCCCGGTGCCCGGCCTCCGCGGTGCCCAGCGTCCCCGGTGCTCAGCCCGACGTCTGCCCCCGGTGTCCAAGATGCCCGGCCGAGGTTTCCCTCTTGGTGCCTAGCCCAGCGTCCCCCCTCAATGCCCGGTATCCCCGGTGCGCGGCCCGGCGTCCCCGGAGCCCAGCCCAGCCTCCCCTCCCAATGCCTGGTGTCTCCCCCCAACGCCCGGTGCTCGGCCCGGCCTCTCTGCCCGGTTCCCGGTGCCCCCGCTGCCCAGCCCAGCCTCTCCCGCCCTTACGCGGTGCCCCCGCTGCCCAGCCCAGCCTCTCCCGCCCGTGCCCAGTGTCCCCAGCCCGGCCTCCCCCCCTCGTTCCCGGTTCCCACCATGGCGGGAGGGCCCTCGGTGCGCTCCACCGCGCCTGCTTGGAGCAGCACACGGCGGCGCGGGCGAAGGCGCGGCTGGCCTGCTCCCACTGCTCCCGCCGCCGCGCCTCCAGCTCCCGCCGCCGCTCCGCGGCCCAGCGCTCCTGGGCCCGGCTCCGCGCGGCCCAGCGCAGCGCCATCACCTCCTGCCGCGGGACACGTGACTACGGGCGCCGCCGAGGGACACGGGGCTACGGGCGCCGCCGAGGGACACACCAAACCGCGCCGAACTTCGCGGGAGCGGAGCTGGAAGCCGCGCCTCACAGTTCGCACCCAGTGCCCCGCTTTCACGGTATCACAGTGTCACAAGGCTGGAAAGGACCTTTGAGATCATCGAATCCAACCCATGACCCAACACCAACACCTACTCGTCATCTAAACCACGGCACTAAGAGCCTCATCCAATCTCTCCTTAAACCCCTCCAGGGACGGTGACTCCACCCCCTCCCCGGGCAGCGCATTCCCATGGCCAATCACCCTCTCAGTAAAGAACTTCTTCCTAAGGTCAAGCCTAAACCTCCCCTGGCGAAGCTTGAGACCGTGCCCTCTCGTTCTGTCACCGGTCACCTGAGAGAAGAGACCAACCCCTGCCTGACTACAGCCTCCTTTCAGGCAGTTGTAGAGAGCAATGAGGTCTCCCCTGAGCCTCCTCCTCTCCAGGCTGAACAACCCCAGCTCCCTCAGTCTCTCCTCACAGGGTGTGAGCTCCAGCCCCTTCACCATCCTCGTCGCTCTCCTCTGGACACAGAGATCCTATTTACCCCTTGCCGCCTCAAACCTGCACTGAGCGCTGAAGGCAGGGCCGCCCCAGCGCGGGGCAGAGCGAGACAGCCATTCCCTCACCCTGCGGGGTGTTCGCCGTGGGTTCGCCACCAGCAATACAGTTCTCATTGTCAGTGTGCTTTCCGTCCCGTCTTGTCGATATTCCATGTATTTCCCACCCAGCTCAGTGCCGATATTGACAATACCCGCTGCAGTTCCCTGCTTCTGGACCCCAGCCAGGCGCTCCTTCACTCCCCGTGCGGGTGAAGGCAGCTCGAGCGTTTATTGGGCTGCAGATACCTCAGATGGGGTCAGGGTTCCTGTTGGTGCCAGCCTTTGGCAGCAATGCCAACCCAGGGAGCTCATCCCGCACCCAAACCCAACCTGGGTGGCTACTGGCTGCACTGGGATGTGCCCAGCACACAGGGATGGGGACTCAGCACCGCAGATATCGACTCAGTGGAGGTGGGAGGCCTCACATGTCGTGCCACTCCCGGCTGCAGCCTTGTGCCAGCACCTTCCGTGCGAGCCAGAGATTGGTATCGTCCCACAACCTGTTTTTCCAGAACAGCCAGTGAAAACACTGGATTTCGGGCCCTGTCACCAGTAAATCCCCTCCACACACATTGCTGTTTGTGGCTGAGCCTTCCTTACCTTCATTCCCTTTGTTCTCATCCCTTCACTTCCCTCCACTCCCATTCCCCCACTTCCATGCTCTCACCTTCCTCTGCTCCCACCCCCTCATTTCCATCTGCTCCCATTGCCCACCCCATCCCTCCCCATGCCCTGGCCTCCACCCACTCCCTTCCCATTGCCTCCCTCTGCTCCCAGCCCCTTACCTCCATCCGTTCTCATCCCTTCACCTCCATCCCCTCCATCCCCTCCCACCCCTTATCCTTTATCCATTCCTATCCCCCTGCCTCCATCCACTCCCATCCACCTCATCTCCACCCTCTCCCATTCGCTTGACCCCATTCTCTCGCGTCCCCTCGGCCCCATCCTCACCCTCCCTCCTGTCGTTTGGGGTGCGCTCACGCTGCCCGGCCGGTGCTCGGTGTCATTTTCCCTGGCAGAGGTGATTAATTTTAATCACGGAGGGCGGTTGTTTTCCCTGGCGTGGGCCAGGCCGCGGGGAGCCATGCGCTAACTGAATCCTTTCCTCCCCATGAAAAATTCATCTCCCCTAAATAATTAATAGCGACCGGGCAGGAATTCTGCACCTGGCCGGGGCTGGAAGGGTCGGGGCAGTGCCAGCACCTACTGCCAGGGATGCTCCGGTTTCCCCATGGGGACAATGTGGCCCTCACCGGGCTGGGGATGAATTAGAGGGGGCTGAGTGCCTGAAACCGGCATGTGGGGCTGGAGGTGGGACGGAATGTGGGGCTGGAGGGGGGAATGGGATGTGGGGTTCGAGGGCGAAATAGGATGCAAGGGTGGTGGGGAAAACGGGATGCATGGCCAGAGTGGGGGAATGGGACACGGGGCTGGAGAGAACGGGATGAGGGACTGGACAGGGGGACCAGGTTATGGGGCCAATACGGGGCAGGATGGGGAACGGAAATCGAGTCTGGCGGGACAGAATGAGATGCGGGACTGGAGGGAGGGATGGGACGCGGGGCTACAGAGAGACCCCGCCCCGGGGCTGCGGGGAGCGCTGGCCCCGCCCCTCCGCGCTGACTCCGCCCCCATCCCTGCCCCTCACTCTGATTGGTGAGGGTGGGTGGGCGCTGCGCAGCTATTGGTCAGCGCGGCGGGGGGCGTGGCGCGAGGCCGCGCGCTGCCGGGGCGGTACCGGTACCGGTGCCGGTGCGGAACGGAACGGAGGCGGGCGAGTCATGGCGCTGCTGTTGGAGCACGAGTTCAAGCCGCTGCCGGCAGACAAGCAGATCGAGACGCTGCCCTTCCTGGAGGCCGTGGCGCACCTGCCGCCGTTCTTCGGTGAGCGCGGGGGTGGGGGCGGGAACCGCGGCACCGGCCCGGGCCTCCTGCGGTGTGAGGTGGCTGCTCACCGCTTCCGGGTGTCGGCTCCTCGGTCGTGTCCTCGAGCCCCGGTGAGTGCCCAGTCGGGACTGGGATGCTCTCCAATGCCCGGCCCAGGTTCCCCTGCCCAGTTCCCGGTGTTTCCGATGCCCAGCCCAGGTTCCCCGCCCGGTTTCCTCGCAGCCCGGCGCAGCCAACACCTCCGTGCTATCCCTGGTGCCTAGTCCGGCGTCCCCACCTAATGACCAGTGTCCCCAGTGCCCAGCCCGGTGTCCCCTCCCACTTCCCGGTGCTCACCAGGGCGGCATGGCCCTAGAGCAGCACATGGCATGGGTGAAGCAGCCTGGCAGGGCTTGGGTTGCATCAGGGTCCCGTCAAACCCGCCGAGCAACCCCGTTGGGAAATGTGGGAAATGTGGGAAACGTGGCACCGTCCCCGGGGCCCCACGCCCAGCGCCGCAGCAGGGCTCGGCCGCCTTCCCTGGTACACCCAGAGACATGGTGGCTGCCCCATCCCTGGAGGTGTTCCAGGCCAGGCTGGATGGGGCTTGGAGCCCCCTGATCCAGTGGGAGGTGTCCCTGCCCATGGCAGGGGTGGCACTGGATGGGCTTTGAGGTCCTTTCCAACCTAAACCATTCTGTGATTTCTATCGTGTGACAGCTTGGTGGCAGGACACGGGGCTGCGTGCCTCGTGATGGGCAGAGAGCGTTCTGTGCGCATCATGGTACTCCAGACCATCACATTGGGTCCATGACCTGGAGTCGGGGTTGGAGGGCAGGGATAGGAGGTACAGCTGGCAGCCGCTCGCTGTGGCCATGTGTGAAGCCTTTGCTGGCCAGTGCCTCCATGCGGTTAAGGTGAAACCTCTTGGTTACAACTTCATGGTGTCTCTTGTGTCCCCTAATGACTAACTGTCCTCCTTCATGTTCCCACAGATTGCCTGGGGACTCCCATCGTCTACTCGCCAGTCAAAGCAGACCTGACTGGAAATATCAAGGTAGGAAGGGGTGCAGGTGGGCTCGGGAGTGTGAAGCCTGGGGAAGAGATGCTGTGGGATTGGAGATGCAAGACCTGGAGGTGTTCAGAAGGGCTTTTCGTCCCATGGGGGCTTTTGGGCTAAGTGTTGGCTCATCTCGGTGTAATTATTAAGGGGGAGTCCCTGGGGAAAGCACCAATCAGCAGCTGCAGGTGCTGCATCTCCGTGTGCCGCAGCTGCCAGCACCAGCCTGCAGCCGCTCTGCCCAGCAGCTCCCAGGAGCCAACCCCCCCTCTCTGCTCTCTCAGAAAATCCGGGCGGTTTACGACTCCAACCCTGCCAAGTTCAAAACGCTGCAGAACATCCTGGAGGTGGAGAAGGAGATTCATGGCTCGGCCTGGCCCAAGACGGGTGCGACGCTGGCGCTGATGTGGTTGAAAAGGTGACTCAGGGCATTGGGGATGCTCCAGGCTGCGTCCTGGCATGTGGGGAGTGCATCTACACGCTCTTTTGAACCCCTCCAGGGATGGAGACCCCACCCCTGGCCTGGGCAGCCTCTGCCAGGGCTTCACCACTCTGTCAGTGAAGTAGTTTATCCTAATATCCAATCTAAACCTCCCCTGGCGCAACCTGAGGCCGTTTTCTCTCATCTCCTTGGAAGAAGAGCCCAGCACCCACCTCCCCACAAGCTCCTTTCAGGAGCTGCAGAGAGCGATGAGGTCTCCTCTCAGCCTCCTCTTCTCCGGGCTGAACAACCCCAGGGCCCTCAGATGCTCTTGTTTTGGGGAGCCTGGGTGTGTCAGGTTTGGGGGATACTTTGCTGGATGCTGGGAAGCCACAACTTCTGCACCCCAACATCTCCGTTATTCTCACAGGGGCCTGAAGTTCATGCTGGTGTTGCTGCAGAGCATCTCTGACGGCGAGCGGGATGAGGAGCATCCAAACCTTATCCGAGTGAATGCCATGAAGGCTTACGAGATGTCGCTCAAGAAATACCATGGCTGGATGCTGCAAAAGGTCTTCACGGTGAGCGTTCACATCTCTGTGGAGGAAGGGAGCCTTTCTTTAAGCCCAGCCGCTCTGTTGGTTGCCCTGAGAAGTGGTGCTGGTTTAGGGGAATGAGGGCTTGGAAACATGGGAAGCTGTGGATCTGTTTTGAGCTGTATTTCCGTGGGATTCGTGTTGCACATCTGTGCTTCTCTAAGGGTCCAGCCACTGTCCTCAAGGTTGTTCCATGTGCTTCTGAGTGCCTGGAGATGTTGTGGTGTCCTGAACGGGGATTCTTTGGGGTTTCCAGGTGCTCAGATGCACACGGAACAACCCAAACCAGGGTTTCTGGGTGCTCAGAGGTGCATGGAACTGCCCAAACTGGGGCCTCCAGTTGCTCAGAGGCACAAGGAACAACACGAACCAGGGTCTCCAGATGCTGGAAGGCACAAGGAACGACCCAAACTAGGGTCCTACATGTGGGACGGTGAGGACTTACGGTTTGTAGGAGCCTTACAGCTTCTTCCCCTGTTTCACAGGGCTCGGTCTATGCTCTTCCATACAAATCAGATTTACTGAAGGCGCTGGAGAAGGGTAAAGAAGTCAAAGAGGAGGAAAGCATAGAGAAGATCCATCAGTTCGTCTCGAGGGCTACCCCCATCCTGGATGCGATTTATGAGATGTACACGAAGATGAATGCCGAGCTGAGCTACAAAGCTTAAAGCTCTCCTGGGACTGGCAGGCCTTAAATCAGGTGTGACGGGTGCTACCTGCGTCTTAATCACTGAGGCAGCTGGGGCTGCTCCCAGCTGCCCGATTCTCCTCTGGATCTGCAGTGGATAACCTGTTTTCTAAAAAAAAAGTTAATTAGTTTTCTATTGAGAATATGGAAATTAAGCAATTGCACCTTGCGTCATCGTAGGGTGTCCCAAGCTTTTTGCACTAACGAGGAAAAACAAGTGTTTCTAGTCCTGACCGCCGGGTTTGTGTCTCCTGCGGCGCGGGGAGTGAAGCGTGGCTGGCAGCTCTGCCCTGACTTTGGGATTGTGCCCTCGGCTGTGCCGTGTCTGGACCCACCGTGTGCTGACCCGATGCCGCTTCCATCACCGATGGAAGAAATATCCCGAATGACGCCCATGGCGGAGGAGCCGATGACTTTCCCGGGTGACTCCCAACTCCTTCAGCGCCTGTGGGGTACGAGTCCCCCTCCGCTGGGATGGCCACAGCGGCTGAAGCGGGGGGGGACGGTCCCGATGTGGGGTTTGTGGAAGCACGTGTTGCCTTATTAACTGACTGATGAAAGCCTCACGGTGCCGCTGCGAGGCAAAGCGGAATAAAACCAGACGGTAACCTTCGCCTGGGTGGCTGCTTCAGGGCTTGGGGTGAGGGGGGCTGGTTTGGGGGGGCCTGTTTGGGGGGGGGCTGTTTTGGGAGTCTTTTGGGGAGGGAGTTTTGGGAGGATGTTTTGGGGAGTCTGTTTTGGGCAGGGTGTTTTGGGGACTCTGTTTTGGCTGGGGTGTTTTGGGGGCTGGTTTTGGGAGTCTTTTGAGGGGAGGGGGTTTGGGGGGGCTGTTTTGGGGAGGGTGTTTTGAGCCTTCATCCTGGAAGACTATTTTGGGGTGGGAGATTTGGGGAGGCTTTTTCTGGAGCACTGATTTTGGGAGAGTTTTTAGGGGCTGTTCTTAGGGAGGGCTGTTTCAGGGTGGTTGTTCAAAGGGCTCGTTTGGGGGGAGGGTGTTTTGGGGCTGTTTCTAGTGAGGGATTGTTTTGAGAAGGATTTTAGGGAGAGTGTTTTGAGGCTGTTCCCGGAGAGGCTGTTCCAGGGGTTTTGGGGGGGGCTGTTCCTGGGGTCTGTTTCAGGGCGGGTGTTTGGGGGGGGCTGTTCCCGCGTGCCAAGGGGAGCGGGGGGCGGGCAGGGCCGGTCCCGCAGGCGGTGCCGGTGCCGCCCCCGGTGCCGGGCGGGAGGGGCCGCCCCGGGCTGGAGCCGTGGGGACTCGGCGGCGCCGGAGGGACCGGACAGGAGCGGAGCGGGCGGTGAGGGGCGACACTTCCGCGGAGGGGGACCGGGGACCGGCACCGGGGACGACACACGGGAAACGGGGGAGGGCGTGGGGTCCGGGCAAGGGATGGAGCCCCCGGTGCAAGGGATGGAGCCCCCAGGCAAGGTGAAGCCCCTGAGGCAGGACACGGGCTCCAAGATAAGGGATGGAGCTCCGGGACAAGGAGTGAAGCCCCGGGGCAGGACGTGGGGTCTGGGGAAGGATGGAGCCCCCAGGACAAGGGATGGAGCCCCTAGGGCAGGACACGGGGTCCAAGATAAGGGATGGAGCTCCGGGACAAGGGGTGGATGGAGCCCCCGGGGCAGGACGTGGCATCCAGGGAAGGTTGGAGCCCCTGGGGTCCAGGGCAGGGCAAAGCTCTGGAGTCAGAGAGTGAAACCCCGAAGCAGGATGGAACCCCTGAGGCAGGACATGGGGTCCAGCGTGGTACAGAACCCCTGGGGCAGAGGATAGGGTCCCCAGGCAGGATGGAGCCCTCATGGCAGAAGATGGAGCCACCAGGGAAGGACATGGAATCCAGGGCAGGATGGCACCCCTGGGCTGAGGACAAGGGCTGCAGGCTGTGGTGGGCAATGCAAGGTGCATCCCCAGGGAGTCCTCATCTGTCTGGCCTGTTTTGGGGCTCACTGCTCCGAGGGTGAGGTGCTGGATGCATCCCCACAGGGAGCTTTGGGGAAGGGGTTATTGTTGGCTTTGGCGTTCATCCATTGGACCCCACCAAGTCCATAGCTCTTGCCCAGGTGAGCACAGTCCTGGCCATGGTGGTTTATTTTGGAAGGTGGCTGGTTCGCTCCGGATGAGCGTTCCCACCTGGGCTGAACATTAACACGCTGCGGTTGCAGTGATTCACTCCTGCCCGGAGCCCGCCGTGCCTTCATTTGAGGAACACTTTAATGTGGCAAAGGCTGCACCACCCGCTAACGGGGCATCCTCCCTGCCCCTGGCCCAGGCAGGTCCCTGCACATCCCAGTGTGAGTGCCAACATCCGTGCCTGGAGTGGGGGTCTAACTGGGGATACTGGTCTGGCTGGGAGGTAACTTGCTGGAAAGCTGGGGAGAGGTGGGAGGGTTTGTGTTGGATGCGAGTGCTGGGACCGTGGTGGAGAGCCTTGGCGCTCGATGAGCTGCACTTTGACTCATTTATTCCATGAGGTGAGGAAGTCTGCAAAATAAGAACCCAAATAACTAATGAGCCAACTCAAACCCCATTGACAGCACCGTTCCTGGCAGCAGCTGTGCCCAGGGGAGCACCCAGGCTGATGGCACTGACCAGCAAGCCTGTCATTTCCGATATGAGCTTCCTGCCCCACACACTGGTGGCTCCCAGCCCCACCTGCCCTTTCCACTTGTTCCCTCGCTTCTGGCTTGCGTTTCCCGAGCATCCTCGGGGCTGCCTTGCGCCGGGCTGAATCCCTGTGCTGATGTCCTACAGAGAACAGTGTCCCGTGCTGGTGGCTCCCTGGCTCTGTGTTGGGCTCCAGCCACGCGTCACAGCCCAGGTTGGGCTTTTCCCTAGGGTTGGGATTCCCAGCACAGCCGAGGTGTTGGGCGCCCCATCTCCATGCTCAACCTTCAGGGTTGGCGTGCTTGCAATCCCAGCTTCTCTGTTCTTCAAGGAAAAATGCCCCATGGAGGGCCCGTGTTTGCCTGAGGTCAGGGTGTGGGACCTGCGGGCTTTGGCAGGTGCTTGTGGAATTTCTTGCAGAGAGAGTGATCGTGGGGACATCAGCAAAGAGGAGAAATGGTGTTGGCTCTGCGCCATGCCTTGCACCTCCCAGGGCTGCATTGTCCCCGCTGGGTGCCACCTGGGGATGCACTTTCTCCACAGGGTGCCATCCAGGGATGCACCATCCTGCTAGATGTCCCCCAGGGTGGCAGGGAGGAAAAGGCCTGTGGTTGCAGCAGAGTTGGGGGGCTGTTTGCATCCCCCCCTGTATCTGTGGGAGCACCGCATGCCCCCGCTGTGGGGCTGCCGTGGGTGACTGTGGGACACGCTGCCTAATGAGAGGCACGTTATCCAGCAGAGATCCCTGCCTGCCCCGGGAGGACCCAGCCTACCATTACGGCTGACTGTACAAAGCTGCAGCCCAGCAGAAAATAACATGTTTCCCAGCTGCTTTTTCTGTCCCGGGACCCACAGGGAGGGCTGAGCTCCCCACAGCAGCAGCTGGGCTGAGCCTTCACACTGATGTGTTTTGTGGCTGTGTTTTGATGGAAAGCAGGGCTGGAGGACAACCTGGGGTCACTCCCCTCTCTGCCCTGCCTGTCCTTGCCCCTGCCAGTGCTTCCTACCTGGAAGACAGGGCACGACGGTGCTCATGGCGCGGGGCACTGCTTTGCTGGTAGCACGGCTCCCCTGCAGTCCCATCTCCCTCTGGGCAACCTAACCCCATAATTTCTTGTCCTGACCGCTGCTCCTGCCCTCCCACAGGCTGTAGCCCCCCTGTGCCACATCTGTCCCCCTCCTGGCATTCAGCATGGCCATGCCAGCTCCATGGGCACCCAGAGCCAGGTCCCACCAAGCCCCTCAGGGCTGCAGGAGCAGTTGGACGTGAGGGATGAGCCCCAACCCTGCTGCTGTGGCAGCTCCTCGCTGCCTCTGGGAGCTTCTCCGCGCGCAGGGTGGATCCCAGGAATGTTTTCTTTCCTTGGGCGGTGGATCAGAGCACACAGGGTCTGCTCTGTGCCCTGTCCTGGGCTGCACCCAAGCCAACCACAGCAGGGAGAGTCAGCGGGGCAGGGCTCGCCCTTGCCCGTTAGGGCTGCACTTTGAAGCCGGCAGCGCTGCAGCCCGTGGGGCCCCTGCAGACGTGAGGGGTCCCCGCAGCTGGGTAGGTGGGTGCTGAGGAGCACTGGGGCAAGCAGGATCAACTGGGAGATGCTGGGCTGCGGGGTGTCCCACTGGCCCCAACCACTGCTGGGGTTGGTGTGGCACCTGGTGGCATGGGGGGACAGTGGCCCCTGGGGGAGGATGTGGGGAGGGGCAGGGGTTGGTTGGGGGTGACACCGGGATTGAGGGTGACGCTAGGTTTTCCTCTGCCAGGTCTTCTGCTCTCGTGGAAGGAGCTGGGGGTCACAGTCACCCAGGCAGGCTCCTCGTGCCTGCCCCCCAGCCAGGGAGCATGGCAGATGCCGAAGACCCGCCACGCGCTGTTGGCAGCGATGCCACCGAGGGTCCAGGGGATGATGGGTCCCTCCAGAACGAGTCCTTCCCACTCTCCTCACTGGCCAACCTGTTTGAGAGCGAGGACACTCCGTCCCCTGCCGAGGCAGCTCGAGGACCCCCCAGTGCCGGGGATGGAAAGCAGAACCTCCGCATGAAATTCCACGGGGCATTCCGGAAAGGTGCCCCAAAGCCCATGGAGCTGCTGGAGGCCACCATCTACGAATCGGCCGTGGTCCCTGCGCCCAAGAAAGCCCCCATGGACTCCCTCTTCGACTACGGCACCTACAGGCATCACCCCAGTGACAACAAGCGCTGGCGCAGGAGAGTTGTGGAGTGAGTACAAGGATGCCCGTGGTGCTGGTGGGGGGTGATGGGGTGGGGGACACCCTGGGTGTGCTGGGTGTGGGTATGGGGGTGCCAGGCAGCTGGGAATGGGGACAGCTGCCCCCCATGTCTCTCTGGGTGGTATTTTGGAGTGCTGTGGGCAGGGGGCAGCTCCCAGTGAGTCCCGGTGGTGGCACTGGGCTGTGCCACGCTGTGGTGTGGGTCTGCAGCCCCTCGGTGTGTGGGGCTGGGAGCGTGGCTCTCCTTGCCAGCGCGGTGAAAGAGGCTCTGTGCTCCCCTGGCCCTCACGGCTGCCTTCCCGGCATGAAAGGGCTTTTCAGGAGGGCCTCCACCCTCCCTGCGCCAGGAAACCGGAGCTGGGAGGGGGCAGCCCGTGGCTGGGCACACAATGCCCCTCTGTGCTGGGCACCTGGGGCGGCTGCGGGGGCCCCTTGCCTCTGTCCCCACCCCAGGGGTGCAGCTGGGTTTGGGGCCGTGTGGGTCCTCATGTCCTGGTGGGCGTTTTGTCCCCTGAGTGGGGAGGGATCACAGAACCATGGAATGGGTTGGGTTGGAAGGGACCTCAAAGCCCACCCAGTGCCACCCCCTACCATGGGCAGGGACCCCTCCCACTGGATCAGGGGGCTCCAAGCCCCATCCAGCCTGGCCTGGAACACCTCCAGGGATGGGGCAGCCACCATTGCTCTGGGCACCCTGGGCCAGGGCTTCCCCACCCTCAGCATGAAGCATGTCTTCCTAAAGTCTGATCTAAATCTTCCCCCTCCCAATCTAAAACCATTCCCCTCATCCCATCCCTGCCCTCCCTGATCCAGAGCCCCTCCCCAGCTTTCCTGGAGCCCCTTTCAGTACTGGGAGCTGCTCTAAGGTCTCCCCAGAGCCTTCTCCTCTCCAGGCTGGACAACCCCAGCTCTCCCAGCCTGGCCTCGTATGGGAGCTGCTCCAGCCCTCGGATCATCTCCGTGACCTCCTCTGGACCCGTTCCAACAGTTCCAACTCCTTCTTATGTTGGGGATTCCAGAACTGGGCACAGAGCTCCAGGTGGGGTCTCAGAGCGGAGCAGAGGGGCAGGATCCCCTCCCTGGCCCTGCTGGTGCCACTGCTCTGGACGCAGCCCAGGGCACCGTTGGCTCTGGGCTGTGGGCACACATCGCTGGCTCATGTCGAGGTTCTCACCAATCAGCACCCCACATGCCCCAGGAGTCCCCTGCTCCCCCCATTCCGGGTGCCCAGAGTGGGCTGGTTGTCCCCAGCCCATCCCCCTTCCACCAACTGCTCAGACCGGTCTGGCTTCACCCGCAGCACTGGAGCGTGGCCGAACCCGTGGTCTCTTCCTGCTGGTGGCCCAAAACGCTGCAGCACCCAGCTGGGAGCTGGCAAGGTGCCCGCCAGCCCCCATGGGCAATACTGGGAGTACTGGGGTGCTGTGGCTGGGGAGGTTGCCCCGGTCCCATGGGTGACCCTGGCTGGAGGGTCCCCGCTGCATTTTGCCGTCAGCTGGGCACCCTCGAGCTCGTTGCAGGGGTGGCAGCGGCTCCTGTTCCCAGCCTGGCACTTCTCCCGCAGGAAGCAGGCACCGAGCGCCAAGGGGCCGGCTCCCAACCCACCCCCTGTTCTCAAGGTCTTCAACAGACCCATCCTCTTTGACATCGTCTCCCGGGGGTCCCCAGATGGCCTGGAAGGGCTCCTCTCCTTCCTCCTGACCCACAAGAAGCGCCTGACGGATGAGGAGTTCCGAGGTGAGCACCTGGGGCTGGCCCTGCCCTGGGATGCCCGCGGTGCCAGGGCTGTGCTGGGCCACCAGTGTCCCCATGGGGATGGCGATGCACTTGGGGGCTGCAGTCTGTGGTGCCCAGGAGGAACTGGGGTTTGGCCAGGGAGTGCAGGGATGTGGGGCTGGGCACCCCATCGCCTGGGGGGGCTCAACCCGACCCCTCCTCAACACCGTGTGCTCTCAGAACCCTCCACGGGGAAGACCTGTCTGCCCAAGGCGCTGCTCAACCTGAGCGGGGGCAGGAACGACACCATCCCTGTCCTCCTCGACATCGCTGAGAAAACGGGCAACATGCGGGAGTTCATCAACTCGCCCTTCAGGGACGTCTACTACCGAGGTGGGGGGCATGGGGCTGCCTCCAGCCCTACGCTGGCATGGGGACACTGGGCAGGTTGGGGCCTGGAGCAGCAGGGACCTTGAGGAGGATGGAGGGTGGGGAACAGAGCAACAGGGACCTTGAGGAGGGTGGGGGTTGCTTGGGAGGATGGGGAATGGGGCAACAGTGACCCTGGGGAGGATGGAGGATGCTGGGGGTGGTTGGGGGATGGGGCAGCAAGGACCCTGGGCAGGATGGAGGATGCTGGGGAGGATGGAGGATGCTGGGGTGGTTGGGGGATGGGGCAGCAGGGACCCTGGGGAGGATGCTGGGGAGGATGGAGGATGCTGGGGTGGTTGGGGAATGAAGCAGCAGGGACCCTGGGGAGGATGGAAGATGCAGGGGAGGATGGGGAATGGGGCAGCAAGGACCCTGGGGAGGACGGAGGATGCTGGGGAGGATGGGGAATGAGGCAGCAGGGACCCAGGGGTGGATGGGGGGTGCTGGGGTGGTTGAGGACCAGAGGAGCAAGGACTATGGGGAGGCTGGGGGTTTGTGGGCAGAACTGGGGGCTGGGGCAGCAGGTACCCTAGGGAGGCTGAGGACCTGCGGGAAGCTGTGGAGCGTGGCAGGGGCTGATGGGTGCCTGCGGCGCAGGTCAGACAGCCCTGCACATCGCCATCGAGCGCCGCTGCAAGCACTACGTGGAGCTGCTGGTGGAGAAGGGAGCAGACGTGCACGCCCAGGCTCGTGGGCGCTTCTTCCAGCCCAAGGATGAAGGTGGCTACTTCTACTTCGGTGAGCGGGGAGACAGCCAGTGGGTCACCCAGGGGGACCGGGTGAGCTGTGGGGTTGCCCTCATGGTGGGGCAAGGGTGATGGGCACCCCAATGATGTGCTGTCCCCACAGGGGAGCTGCCCCTCTCGCTGGCTGCCTGCACCAACCAGCCCCACATCGTGCACTACCTGACGGAGAACGGGCACAAGCAGGCAGACCTGAGGCGCCAGGACTCCCGCGGCAACACCGTGCTGCATGCCCTGGTCGCCATCGCTGACAACACCCGCGAGAACACCAAGTTCGTCACCAAGATGTATGACCTGCTCCTCGTCAAGTGCGCCAAGCTCTTCCCCGACACCAACCTGGAGGCGCTGCTCAACAACGACGGCCTCTCCCCGCTCATGATGGCTGCCAAGACCGGCAAGATCGGGGTACGGTGACCCTTCCAAGGTGGGACCCATCTGTCCTGCTGTCCCCAGCTGCAAGGCTGAGCCCTGTCACTCAGTGCGCGTCCTTGCCAGCAGCGAGCAGCGCAGCTTCTCTCTGTAGATGATGCTGAAAGCCCGCACACGCAGCCTATTAACCTGGCTAATTAACCTTTCCCTAATTAACTGCAGGTCCTCAGCAGGTCCCATCCTTTCCCTTCACTTGCCCTCATCCTCCAGAGGTGCACGTGGGGGGGTCTTCAGAAATGCAGAAGCTGCAGCATCTGCGATTGTGTCCCTGCACCCTGGGAGCACCCTGGGGTGCATGGGGTGGGTTGGGGTGCTCATCAGCAGGAGGAGACGTACCTGGGGTGCAGGGGGTGGGTTGGGGTGCTCATTGGCAGGAAGAAAATATGTATTTGGGGTGCAGAGATGTGTTGGGGTGCTCATCAGCAGGAGGGGATGTGCTGGGGTGGTGTGGGAGGAGAGCGGGGTTCCCCCAGCAGGCAGGGGCCAGGTGTGGGTCGGCCTGCAGGTGACCATCCTCCTTCTGGCAGATCTTCCAGCACATCATCCGGCGGGAGATCACGGACGAGGATGCCCGGCACCTCTCACGGAAGTTCAAGGACTGGGCGTACGGCCCCGTCTATTCCTCCCTCTATGACCTCTCCTCTCTGGACACTTGCGGGGAGGAGGTGTCTGTGCTGGAGATCCTTGTCTACAACAGCAAGATCGAGGTGTGTAGGGGCTGGGGAGGACCGGGGGGGGCCACAGAGCTGGGTCCTCACTGCTGGCACCCATGTCCCACCAGAACCGCCACGAGATGTTGGCCGTGGAGCCCATCAACGAGCTGCTGCGCGACAAGTGGCGCAAGTTTGGAGCCGTCTCCTTCTACATCAGCGTGATCTCCTACCTCTGTGCCATGGTCATCTTCACCCTCGTCGCCTACTACCGCCCCATGGAAGGCCCTGTGAGTCCTGTGGCTCAGCCCCATGGGCCAGTGCCTCCTGGCTTTGCTGGGTCTCTGCCCCAAGCGGCTCTGCCTGCCCTGGGGTGGTGGAGCAGCTCGGCTGTGTCCTTTCCCTGCAGCCCCCCTACCCGTACACCACCACCGCCGACTACCTGCGCCTGGCTGGGGAGATCATCACCCTTCTCACCGGCATCCTCTTCTTCTTCACAAACGTCAGTGAGGCGAGGCGGGGGGTCCTCCCATGGGACAGCTGAACCCTCGAGATCTCCACACAAGGAGCGACTCAAGGGTGACAACCCTGTGTCCGGAGGCATCAGCCCCTGCCGCGATGCCCTCTGGACACCAGGACCCTGCTGTGTGGGGGTTTGCTGCCCCCGGTTGCCCCAAACTTCTCCCTCTCTCCTTCAGATCAAAGATCTGTTCATGAAGAAGTGCCCAGGTGTGAACTCCTTCTTCATAGATGGCTCCTTCCAGCTGCTCTAGTACGTGGGGAACACCTGGGACCTCCCCAAGCCGCAGCACCCCTGGGCTTGCAAGGGGCAGTAGTTGGTGGTGGCTGTCGGTGCAAGGTCTGACCCCAGCTCTCCTCCAGCTTCATCTACTCAGTGCTGGTGATCGTCACAGCGGGGCTGTACTTGGGTGGCATCGAGGCATACCTGGCCGTCATGGTCTTTGCGCTGGTCCTGGGCTGGATGAATGCGCTGTACTTCACTCGGGGGCTCAAGCTGACGGGGACGTACAGCATCATGATCCAGAAGGTCCGGTGGGGTTGGTGCTCTTCTCCTTCCCCAGCAGGGCTGGTCTTTCTATGAACGTGTGGCCCGAAAGGAGGGTTCTCCATGCTGTCTTTGGGGTTTCTTGTGGCTCACCAGTGCCCTGCTCTCATCCCTGTGGCATGCCTTGGCACTGGTGCCCTGGCACACGGCAGGGCACTGTGGTCTGGCTCATCTCACGCCCCTCTTCATCGCTTGCAGATCCTCTTCAAAGACCTTTTCCGCTTCCTCCTGGTCTACCTGCTCTTCATGATCGGCTACGCATCAGGTAGGTGCCCGGCCAGCGAGCCAGGGCTTGGGGGGTGAGCTGGGCAGGGGCTGTGGAGCCCCTGCTCTGTCCTACCCCTCTGCGGGCTCATCCTCTGCCTCCTCCTGCGGTGAAGAGGGACTTGGGCTCAGCCAATACAGAGGGACCCATCACGGGCCCCATTTTTTCCGCTGCCCCCATGAACTCTCCAACCCTGTCCTCTCGCCCCCAGCTCTGGTGTCGCTCCTCAACCCGTGTCCCAGCAGCGAGTCCTGCAGCAAGGAGCAATCCAACTGCACGGTGCCCACCTACCCCTCCTGCCGGGACAGCCAGACCTTCAGCACCTTCCTGCTTGACCTCTTCAAGCTCACCATTGGCATGGGTGACCTAGAGATGCTCGAGAGCGCCAAGTACCCCGGCGTCTTCATCATCCTCCTCGTCACCTACATCATCCTCACCTTCGTGCTCCTCCTCAACATGCTCATTGCTCTCATGGGTGAAACTGTGGGCCAGGTCTCCAAGGAGAGCAAGCACATCTGGAAGCTGCAGGTACCACCCCGGGAGCTGCACTGCAGCACCCCAAGCTCCATCAAAGCAGCTCCTCTTGGGTGAGGGACCCCCACGCATCCGTCCCCAAGTGGCTGAGGGGTGCCTGGTGTCCCTGGCAGTGGGCCACCACCATCCTGGACATCGAGCGCTCCTTCCCCGTGTTCCTGCGGAGAGCCTTCCGCTCGGGGGAGATGGTCACTGTGGGCAAGGGCACCGATGGGACGCCCGACCGCCGCTGGTGCTTCAGGTAAAGGCAAGTGCCCTGGGAGCCCTGCAGAGCCAGGGACTGGGGGCAGCTGAGCCTCTGCCACCACAGGGAGCAGCATTTCGGGGTGTCAGTGCCGTGCATTCCTTTCCTGGGTAGTGTGTACTAATCTGGAGCCAGGTGGCACTGCTGGTGGTGGGGTGGTGCTGGGATGCAGCAGCTGCTGCCCTGGCTCCCAGCCCCCCCGTGCAGCCCCTGTGGGTCTGACCTTCCCTGCAGGGTGGACGAGGTGAACTGGTCCCACTGGAACCAGAACTTGGGCATCATCAGCGAGGACCCGGGCAAGAGCGACACGTACCAGTACTATGGCTTCTCCCACACCGTGGGCCGGCTGCGGAGAGGTGGGCACAGCGATGTGGGCTGGGAGCATCCCTGGGGACACTGCTTGAGCCTCTGATGAGCCCCAGGAGCAGCTGCGCTTTGGGGTCTGGGTGGTGTCAGGCTCCTGGCGCTGACAAACTCCTGCTATGTCTGCAGATCGCTGGTCCACGGTGGTGCCGCGCGTGGTGGAGCTCAACAAGAGCTGCCAGCCGGAGGAGGTGGTGGTGCCCCTGGGGACCGTGGGGACGGCTGAGGCACGGGAGCGGCGGCACGGCCAGGTCTCAAACTCCCCACTCTAGCACAGCGGCAGTGATGGAATGATGGACTCTGGGCCCCTGGAATTGTGGACTGGGCTGGATGGTGCTTGGCTGCTCCTCAGGGATTTGTGCAGCTGCCGTCCCGGTGGGGGTCCAGCCCGGATGGGGGTCCTGGCCCTGTCCTGGTGCTGCTGGGGGTCTCCAGCTGGCACAGACAAGCTCCAGTGCTGCTGCTTTGCTTTGCTGGGGCTGTCGGCCGTGCCGTGCCAGGACCCTCTACCAGGGTGTGGGGAGCGCATCCCACTCTGCCTGCCAAGGCCGATGGTTTCTGTCACCCGTTTTTGCACAAGATTTCTATGACTATTTATTTAGTAATAAAGGCTGATGTGCCACCACCGCCTCCCCGGGCATCGCCTGATCCCGGCTGGGAGAGCACAGGGCTGGGAGGGAGGCAGGAGCCTGCTGCTCCGTGTGCCAGGCACTGGTGGGTGCCCACCCAACGCGCTGGGCTCACATTCCTTGCAGCCAGCCCCTCTCCTGGTTCCCCGTGCTGCCTCGAGCCCGCTGCCAGCCTGGCACGGCCCTGAGATGCAACGCAGTGGGCAGGAGCCCCCAGCACATGGGGCACAGCACCCTGTGCTAGTGGGGCGGACAGGGCTCACCGAGCTGCGAGTGGGGGCTGCAGCACCCGGCATCGCCCTCCCGGCCTCGGCTGTGGCGTGGGAGATGGGGGAGCCTGGGCACAGGTGCAGTGCATGGTGGTGATGCACGGCGATGGTGCATGGCTGCAGTGCACAGGTGTGGCACGTGGCTGCGGTGCGTGGCGATGGTGCACGGCTGTAGTGCACAGGTGCGGCACGTGGCTGTGGTGCGTGGCGATGGTGCACGGCTGCAGTGCACAGGTGCGGCACGTGGCTGCGGTGCACGGCGATGGTGCACGGCTGCAGTGCACAGGTGCGGCACGTGGCTGCGGTGCACGGCGATGGTGCACGGCTGCAGTGCACAGGTGCGGCACGTGGCTGCGGTGCGTGGCGATGGTGCACGGCTGCAGTGCACAGGTGTGGCACGTGGCTGCGGTGCGTGGCAGTGGTGCACGGCTGCAGTGCAGGACTATCGTGGGCAGCTGTGGCACAGCACGGGGCCGCGGGGCATGGCAGTGGTGCCCGACTGCAGTGCCTGGCTCACGGGTGCATCCCTGCGGGGCTGCTGCTCCACTGGAGGGCACCACACACCGTGCAATGCCACCCGCGGCCCGGGAGGCAGCGGGGAGCGGGGCTGGGCAGCCCTGGGCTGGGGGGCAGCTGGGGGAGCCCGAGCCGGGCCATCCGAGGCTCTGCCGCTGAGCTGGGCACCCGCTCCGGGCCCTCTGGACCCCTCGCCCCATCCTCGGGGGGTCCTGGCCGCGGGGCCGGGGGATGAGGCTGTTGCCCCCCGGATGCCCCTGCCCTGCTGTGGCGAACGGGGCTGGGGGCGGGGAGCAGGGGGAGTAGCGGGATGGGCAGTGTTGGGTGGGCAGTGCTGGGTGGGCAGTGCTGGGTGGGCAGTGCTGGGTGGGCTGCTCCTCTGTCCATCACCTCCCACATCTTTGGAATCCTACAGTCATGGAATCCTGAGCTGGACGGGACCCACCAGGACCATGGAGTCCAACCCCTGTCCCTGCACAGGACACCCCAACATTCACCCCGTGGGGCTGAGGGCGCTGGCCAAACGCTTCTGGAATATTGTCAGGCTGTGCCTGATCCCTGGGAGCTGTTCCAGGGCTCCACCACCCTCTGGGGGAAGAACCTTTCCTGATGCCCATCCTAACCCTGCCCTGGCAGCTTCCTGCCATTCCCTCATGTCCAGAGAGAAGAGCTCAGCGCCCGCTCCTCCTGCTCCCCGTGTGAGGAAGCTGCAGAGCGCGAGGTCTTCTCCAGAACACAGCAGGTGATTTCAGCCGCTCCTCACACAGCTCCCCCTCTAAACCCTCCACCAGCTTTGTGGCCTCCTCTGGACATTCTCCAGTAGCTTGAGATTCTTTTTATACTGTGTTATATCCTTTCCATACTATTTTATCAATATCTTTTTTATCCTGTGGTGCCCAAAACTGCACCAGCACTCAAGGTGGGGCTGCTCCAGCGCGGAGCGGAGCAGGATACGGTCCTTTTCTGCTCATCTCCCGTGGTCCTACTCCTGCTCATCATTGCAACCACCTGCAATGGTGCAGTTCCCTTTTGCAGCTGCATGGTTTGCAGGTCTCAAGGAGCGTGGTCTGATCTGTAGGTCTGATTTGCTTGGGCACCGGTGGCACGGTGGCACAGTGAGACAGCGGCAGAGATGCTGGCGCTGGCCCTGGAGGCAGCCCAGCCCAGTAAGCAAATGATATAGCAGAAAAGGAGACACTTCATCTTCAAACTTGATTACTCGCCGTTAGCTTTAACTGCACTGTCTCCGTTTAAATGTGATTTACATATATCTCTCATATTGTGGTTTAAGTATTTCCCCAGGGTGAGGGAATGAATAAGTTTCATTATCACTACTTAGGAGAGGCTGAGGTTTCAGCTCTCGGCTCACGCTGCATAATCGAATGAGGAGCTGAGCCGGCTCCTGCTTTCACGCCGACTGTTATTTGAAAATGATAAACTTTGCTTTTGCCCACCCTGGTGCCCAAACCCCACTGGGTACATGGTGACCGGCCCCGGGTGGGCAGTGCCAGGCAGCCAGGGGAGCCCTAGAGATGGGCTCTGTGCCCCAGCTGCCCCCGGCTACAGCGCCAGAGATGGGATTTTCCAGAGTAATTGAAAATAAACCAATTTTTTCCCCTCCTCTGCAAATTTTCATGTCCCAAAGCCAAGGAGCTGTGCGTGAGTGGGATTTAAAGTGGTTGGGATGCAGGGAAGTACATGCTGCTGTGCTCCAGTGCCCTCTGCCATCACAATCGACCCCACGGTGGGGATCATAGAATCAAGGAATGGTTGGGGTTGGAAGGGACCTCAAAGCCCACCCAGTGCCACCCCCTGCCATGGGCAGGGACCCCTCCCACTGGATCAGGGGGCTCCAAGCCCCATCCAACCTGGCCCGGAACACCTCCAGGGATGGGGCAGCCACCACTGCTCTGGGCACCCTGGGCCAGGGCCTCCCCACCCTCACAGCGAAACATTTCTCCCCAAGATCTCATCTCAATCTCCCATCTTTCAGCTGAAAACCGTTCCCCTCGTCCCATCCCTGCACTCCCTGACCAAGAGCCCCTCCCCAGCTTTCCTGGAGCCCCTTTCAGCACTGGCAGCTGCTCTAAGGTCTCCCCAGAGCCTTCTCTTCTCCAGGCTGAACAACCCCAGCTCTCCCAGCCTGGCCTCACATGGGAGATGCTTCAGCCCTTGGATCATCTCCGTGGCCTCCTCTGGCCTCACTCCAGCAGCTCCATGCCCTTCCTGTGCTGAGGACTCCAGAAGTGAGTGCAGCACTTCAGGATGGGGACACTGTGGCCACAATGATGACATCCCAGCTCATGATGCCTCTACCACCTTTGGGGCTGCAGAACTCACCTTTGGCCCATTGACACCCTGCCCTGCAAAGCTCTGAGTTCTTGTCCCTTCTGCCCCCAGGGGTGGCAGCAGAGATGGGTGGCACCTGGGGGCTGGTGGGCTGGGGGTGTTTGGGCACAGCCCCCTCCCTGTGCCGCCCTGCCAGCGATGACAAACCCAACAAAGGGAAGAGAAAAGCACTTGTCATCCACAATGCGGAGCGCGGAAGCAAATTTATTTTTAGATAAATCTAAAGCTTAATTTGTGAAGCTAATATCAATCAAAATGAGAGATGGGCTTTTTTAAGTCCTTTTGCAGCCGTGCAATTTATACTGCTTGTCTCTTCTCCTCACTCTCAAACAGCAAAGGCGGCCGCTAAGTTTAAGATCAGCCTTGTGCACACCTGCCTTTAGAAATTGTTATTATTTGAATAGGTAGGTATTTGCAGACCAGAAACAGCATCGTTTGCCCCAGTGCGTTCCTGCAGCACTCCTGGGGTCCTGCGCCCCATGGGAGCAAGGGTGGTGGTGGCTTCACCCTGGGTGCAGGGATGTGTCTCAAGGTGGGTTCTGTCCCATCCCCAAGCCACCACCTGCACACACTTCACGTCCCGACGGACACACGAGCACCTGCTGGAGAGGTCTCTGCGCAGCCCTGGATGGAGGCAGGCGCCCACCAGGGAGACACCCATTTATTTGTCAGTGCACATTTGGAATCCTCCCGTGCACAGTGAAATTCTCCTTCGTGAGGGAGCTGAGGGGAGAAGGAACCTGCTAAATAATAAAACCCTCGCTCACCTCCTAATGAAATGTAATGACTTTGAGACCTACAAGATGGATCGTGCCGTCGCTCCAGCCGCTCGCCCTGATTTATGGCCGTGTGGGAAATATGATGGCAGCAGCACTAATGTATCCCCCCCCTTGGAGGGGAACTGGTAACAGAGCAAAGTTTCTCCTGCAGCCTCCAAAGGCCCTGGTGAAGCTCTTTGCACCAGGCAGCTCTGGCCTTGGTAGGGTCCCCACTTTGGTAGCCCCCAATCATAGAATGGTTTGGGCTGGAAGGGACCTCAAAGCCCACCCAGTGCCACCCCTGCCATGGGCAGGGGTACCTCCCACTGGATCAGGGGCTCCAAGCCCCATCCAACCTGGCCTGGAACACCTCCAGGGATGGGGCAGCCACCACTGCTCTGGGCACCCTGGGCCAGGGCCTCCCCACCCTCATAGCAAAACATTTCTTCCTAAAATCTCATCTCAATCTCCTCTCTTTCAGCTGAAAACTGTTCCCCTCATCCCCTCCCTGCCCTCCCTGATCCAGAGCCCCTCCCCAGCTTTCCTGGAGCCCCTTTCAGTACTGGAAGCCTTCTCCTCTCCAGGCTGAACAACCCCAACTCTCTCAGCCTGTCCCTGTATGGGAAGTGCCCCAGCCGTCAGATCATTTCCGTGACCTCCTCTGGACTCAATTTAGCAACTCCAAGTCCTTCCTGTGCTGAGGACTTTAGAACTGGCCACAGGGCTCCAGGTAAGGTCTCACAACAGCAGAGTAGAGGGTGAGATTCCCACCCCCTCATCCTGTTGGTCCCACTGCTTTGGATGGAGCCCGGGATATTGTTGGATTTCAGGGCTGTGAGCACATGTTGCCATCTCGGTGCATGAGGGGAGCGACCTGGAGAGGCTGCAGCCAGCACTGCCACCCCATGCCCAGCAGAGAGGAACCCACCAGCACTGCCATGTTTCAGCCTCACATTTCTTTTGATGTGACATCTTTTTAATGACAAAGATCTGAGCAAATATTTTCCTCCAGCTGGTCTAATTTTAACACACAGGCAGGCACTGGCACACCTGCCCCTCCCCCAGTAACATTAACCTCTGTGAAAATTTCCTTTTGTCCCAATTTCTCTTTGTTCCCTGGATCAGCTGTCACGCCGCTTGCTGCCGGTGATGGAGCGGTCCCCTCCCGACATGCCATAAATATCGGCAGAACCACGTGCGCCGCAGTTACGGCAAGAGAGAAAAATGAGACAAATGGAGCCACGCTCCCTGGCTGCAGCCATGGCCACGGGGTGGCTCCGGGCATGTGGCTGCAAGGCATTGTCCTCGTTCCCATTCTCAGCCCCATCACTCTCTTTATCCCCATCCCTGTTCCCATTCCCATCCCTGTTTCTGTCCCCATCCTAATCCGCTTTCCCTTCCCCATCACTCTCCTTATCCTCGTCCCCATCCCCATTCTTGTTCCCCTTCCCATTCCTGTTCCCATTCCCATCCCTGTTTCTGTCCCCATCCTCATCCTCATCCTCATCCTCATCCTCATTCTCATCCTCATCCCAAACCTCATCCTCGCCCCCGTCCCCATCCTCATCCTCGCCCCATCCTCATCCTCACCCTCATCCTCATCCCAGTCCTAATCCTCGTCCTTGTCCCTGTTCCCGTCCCCATCCCCATCCCCATCTCCATCTCCATCTCCACCTCCATCTCCATCTCCACCTCCATCTCCATCTCCACCTCCATCTCCATCCCCGTCTCCATCTCCATCCCCATCCCTATCCCCTTTCCCATCCCCATCCCCATCCCTGGCAGGGCTGGAGGGAGCAGCACAGGGACCAAAAATAGGAAAGCTTTGCCCCCGATCCCCCGCTCCTCGCCAACCGGTGACAATCCCTGCCACAAGCTCCTGTTGGGACCATTCCCACAACGGGCAAGTTTGGGCAGGAAAGCCTTTCAAAATAATCCCAAATCTGCAGGTGGATAAGTGGAAAATAAAGCAACCCCCTGCCCCACCACCATGAGCCCCGTCACCGGGCGGGCTAACGGGCCGCCATCTGGCAGCGCCGCGGGCTGTGGGGGCCGGCGAGACGTGCCCTCTGCCCAGAGCTATTTGGGATTTAATACTATTATCCTAATGCAACCGGCTCATTGTTCGGGCTGCGAAGCCGCTGCCGGGGCAGAGCGGGCGGTGAGCTGGGTTAGGGGAGAGCAGCCCCCAGCCAGAGTGGGGCCAATGGAGCCCCCGTCCTCCCCTGGCACCAGGAATCCTCCTGCCGGGGGGAATGTGGTGGGAAACCCACTGCGGGTGACGGATGGCAGTGGGATGCCACCACCACACCGGTGGTGACTGCCAGTCCTGGGGTCATAGAACCATGGAATGATTTGGGTTGGAAGGAACCTTAAAGCCCACCCAGTGCCACCCCTGCCATGGGCAGGGACACCTCCCACTGGATCAGGGGGCTCCAAGCCCCATCCAACCTGGCCTGGAACACCTCCAGGGATGGGGCAGCCACCACTGCTCTGGGCACCCTGGGCCAGGGCCTCCCCACCCTTATCATGAGCAATTTCTTCTTAATGTCTGATGTAAATCTTCCCCCTTCCAATTTGAAGCCGTTCATCCCCACCCCGTCACTCCAGGCCTTTGGAAATGTCCCTCTCCAGCTTTCCTGGAGCCCCTTTCAGGTACTGGAATGGGATGGGGATGTGGTACCCAGCACCCCTCATCCATCCCTCGGGGCGAGCATCCCACGGGTGCACGTGGGGCCACAGCCCTAATCCCTGGGGATTTGGCCCACATGTGCCCGCTTGGCTTGAGGTGCGAGGCGGAGGCCGGGGGCTGGATTAATGGCTCAGCATCGTTAGCAGGTTTATTTTATTTATAGGTGCTTCTCCGTGCCCTAAAAACCTGGTGGAGAGCAGGGGGGGGGGTCCCAGCTTTGGAGGGTGGGGGAGGGGGGGTGGGGGGGCCACAGCGAAGCAAAGAGACTCCAGAGCACACGTCCAGCGATATCCTGGTTTTACTTTGGGAAAAACACCATCCGGACACACGGCTTGCGGGTTTTGTGTTGGTTTTTTTTTTTTTTTTTTTGTTTTTCTCTCATTTTTAAAACAATCCAGTGCAGGCAGCACTGCTCACAGTAGAATATAATGGTCAATTTTAGTATAAAAAAAAACATTCTCAGAGATTTGTAAATGCACTTAGTGCTTGAACAGGCCTTGCAGGGATACAGTACCTCTTTTCCGAGCACAATCACCTTGGGTTTCGTCGGGGTAGTTGTCTTCTTTTTTTTTCCTTTAAACATCAAAACACTTTGTACTTCGTGGTGCGAGCCTTTAAATGAATAAATCTCTTAAACACATAATTACACAGCGTGAGTAACAGACTGTGATGAGAATTTGGGACGTGTTTTTTTCTTTAAACAAAGGAGAAAAAAAAAGAGGTATGTGAGCGCCCCTGGGACCGTGGTCGCCTCGAACCCAGAACTAAAGCAGAACTGATAGGAAGGGGAGGGGGGGAAACCCCCAAATAGCCTGGAAGTGTGAGACCTGGGAAGGTTCTCAGGGTGCCGCGGCGCGGGAGAGGGGCTGGGGGGGTCCCGCTGGGCACCCAGCACGGGGCGGCGAACCTCCCGGGTGGGTGGGAATAGGAGCCAGGGGGAGAGAGGAGAAGGAGGAGGAGGAGGAAGAGGAGAAGGAGGAGGAGGAGGAAGAGGAGAAGGAGGAAGGGTGGGAGGAGACTCTGTAGCAGCCAACACGGAGATGTCCAGCCTAGTCAACTAAAACAAAATAAAAACTTACAAATAAAAGAAAAATCTGTTCAAGTTTTCAAGTGTTTTTCTTAAATAGCCTCCAGACTGTCCCCAATTATTAGCTTTAATCAAAGCAGTGCAAGTTATGGACTTCAGCTATAGGTCAGGCGCGGGATCCCTGTGGCCGGGACCGGTCGCCCGTGAGGCTCGCGGCCGCGGCGTCGGGCGCCTCTGCCCCGCACAGAGCCGGCTGGGCACCCACAGAGCCTCCTCTCCCCTGATAGCAGCAACTCGTAGCGATTCCCTGTTCACATTCGTGGAGATAAAATGATTTCTGAGCTATATAGACAAGCGGTCCTTCGGCTTCCAGTGGGTTGCGGGTGTATCCAGTCTGGGGACCCCAGTGAAATCCCAGTGTCCCAGGAGCCCTTTCGGCAGCCGACCCTGTCCCCCCCTCCCCATCCCCCTGCCCTCGCTGCCACGGTCCGGTACCCGCGTGGTGCCGGAGGGGAGCATGGCTCGTGCCAAAGTCCTCGCCCTGGGTTTGGGAAAAGCAGCATCAATCCCTTATCTGTAGACGGGCAGGCGGATGTGGGCGTGCTGGTGGTCCAAGAGCCTTGGCACAGACACGGTCTCGTAGCCCTTGCCCAGCATCTGCTCCTTGATGCAGGGCGGGTGGATGTCGTTGATGAGATACTCCAGGGACTGGAGGCTGCTGCTGAGGATGGAGGTATTGCAGAGCGTCTTGCTGGGCAGCCCCTCGGCCGGGGGTACCCCCAGCTCGCGGGGCGCTGCCCCCAGCTCGGGTGGGTTGTAACAGTCGCTGTTGGGGGTCACCAAGATGCTGTTCCAAGGTGGGGCGAAGTACTGCCCCACCGAGAAGTTGCCATGCATGCAGTTCAAAGGGGATGAGCTCACCTTCTCAGCTGCCGCACCACCCAGGGTGTAGGGGCGCGAGGCACCCGCGCACGTCTCGGGGGACTTGCTGAGGGCCCCCCCGCCGCCACTGCCCCCGCTGTACATTCGCAGGTGCTGCTGCTGCTGCTTCTGCTGCCACACCAGGTAGTCCATGCCCTCGGGGTAGATGCCCGCCTTGGGTGCCAGAGCCACGGCTGGGTTGGAGCTCAGTGCCAGCTCAGCACCCTTGCGGCACTCCGGCAGGACGGTGCCAGCGTATGCAGCAGCGCCGGCGAAGGCGCCGTGCTTGGCCGGGCTGGGGTTGGTGGCCACAAGGGCCGGGCAGCCCGGCTGGGCACCCTGTGCCTGGCACTGCTGATTGATCTGGTAGATGATGCTCTGGATGGAGGGCAGGTTGGATGGTGGCAGGGTCAGGCTCCTGCCCGCCAGCGGCAGCACAGACGCTGCCACCGTCACGTTGGGGGGCACGGGACCCTCCAGCTGCTTCTGGCTGCTGTGGTAGCTCAGCTGCCCGGCGCAGGAGGGACCTTGAGCTAAAGTGCTTGACGCGGGGTAGGGAGCGACGCCAACCTGGGCAGGCGAGAGCTTAGTCCGCTTCCCCTCCGAGTTCTTCACCACGCTTTTGCCGGAGGCTTTGACGATGGCCAGGAGACCCTGGTAGCCGCCGGCGTGCAGCGGGTAAGGGCTGTAGCGCTGCCCCGTGGTGTCGTAGCCATTGACCGTCCGGTTAAGGTGCTTGTGCTGGGGAACCCTGATGTTGGTGGGGAAGATCTTGATGGTCAGCGGGCTGTTGGCCACCTTCTGTGCGTAGGCATCCAGCTCGGCGGGGCTGGGGTAGCGCGGGGAATGCATGGGTGCCGCCGTCTCACCTGTGGGAGCGAAGCGTAGGGTGAATCTGGTGCTGCTGGGAAGAGGGGGACCTGGCACCCCAGCACCCATCACCTCCCCACCCCCAGCTCCCACTTGCTCCTGGCAGAAACCAGGTCAGGGCACCCAACCTGCCCCTCCCACCACCGGAGTCACTTCTAAGTGGCCTAAAATAAACTCGGTGTGGAGAATGGAAATGTCACTTTACCCAACGGGGGAATCTTTCTCCAAGATTGGATTTAAACTACATTATACAAGCAATTTCATGGGTGCTTTGCGCTGCTACGAGAACCTCACCAAAAATGGAAAAGCATTGCATTTACCAGCCATAAATCAGCAGTTCCTATAATGAGCACAAAAATGTCACTTTTATGCAATTTTACAGATGAACAAAACTGGTGAAATTAACTGTGGTAACCTACTGGAGTCAGCAAAAGCCGCCACAGAAAAAAAAAATTATATATGTATATATTTTTGTTCCTTTCAAACTCTTTCCCAAGCAAGTTTCTGCCATTCTGGTGTGAAAACTCATTTGTCGTTCCCATTATACTTTCATTTGGAGTTTATCTTGAGTATCCAATGAGCCACCAACTGTGAAAATGATTAAATCTACAAAATCTATCTAATAGATGGAATAAATTAGGTGTTTAAGATCTCCACACTCACACACACACACGCTGGCAAACGGGGGATGCCGCTTGGGCCCCAGCTGGTCCCCAACCTCTTGTCCCTGCCAGGGGACGTCTGCAGCACCTCTGGAATGCCAGAGCCAGCACCTGCCCAGAGTCAGGTTTTGCAAGGGAAAGATGGTCAAATCAGGGGGGATTTGGGACTGGTACCCCCCACCGAGGAGCCCCAGTCCTCTCAGAGACCCCACCCCTACTGCCAGGCAGTTTTGGAGGCTTCCAGGCAGCACAGACCCCTGGTACCCAGTCCCCTGGTACCCAGGGACTGCAGGTGCTGAGCATCCCCACATGGATGCTGAGGAGCACTTACTTTGCTCCTGATGCCACCAGGACGAGGCTGCTGCAGCAGAGCTGCACCGTTGGGTGCATTCAGCGCACCTAACAAAGCCATAAAATTGCTTTGCAACACCTGTCCTGCTCCGAGTGATGCCCCCACGCAGCACCCCACGGCGTGCACGGACAGACGTGCCACGCACGGCGTTAAAACCAGGATTCGGGGAAGGCTGGGGCGTTGCCGCCTGCAGGACTCCATGTCACCCGGTGGGCAGCAGCGTGGTGTTCGGGGGATGTCGGAGCACGGCTGTGGCTGCTCTCTGTCCTCTCCATCAGAGCGAAGCAGCAGCGATTGAACAGGCAGAACGGCAGAGTTGTGCTCACCAGCCAGTCCTCCCACTAAGCTGATGTTACGGGCTTTTTACAGGTGTCTTAAATAGACATTGTTATTAACGAGTATATTAAGCCAATTAAAAGCAGGGCCTTTGAGTAGGATTTAATGTAGCTGTCAGGAGACAGGAGGCTTGGTGTCAGCAGCTCCCTATGATGGGACACGTGCAGGCGGCTGCATCCTGGGCTGTGCTGCCAGATCTGCTGGGATTGTCCTGGGCATTGACCATCCAACATCTGTGAAGCTCCCAAGCCTGGGTGGCACCTATAGAGCAGCCACCGAGCTGCTCAGACGCATGTGAGCGTGTATGTTGGGTGCTGCCAGGCACTGGCACCCTATGCATTGGTGGGTGCAGGGGGCCTGCAAGTGGGACTTCCTCTGCCCACCGGCATGGCACGGCACCCCATGGCACGTACCCACTGGCACCGCGAGCCATGCACATCTGCATTCCCCTTCATGCTGGCACCACTGTCCTTGGAGGTGGCAGCATTGTGAATACTCAATTAACATGACACTAATTAGCTGGTGACACTTGCAGAATCCCTAATGAGCCCATTCCACAGAAACCCTTCTTTCCAAGCAAAAAGAAAAAGCAAAACCAAAAGAAAAGGGGTCATTGCTGGAGGGAGGAAGATGGTATTGCCCGTGGGCTCCCTGCACGAGTCACCCAAACGCCACCCCTGAGCACCAGGGCTGTGAATGGCAGTTTTGGGGTGGCCCTGCACAGCCCCTCAGGAGCTGCCCAGCCCACAGCAGAGCTGCCTGCCCAGCTGAGCTGAGCCTGGCTGCAGGGATCCCACCCCTGAGCCCTGGTGCCCATGGGCCCGGGGAGCGCTGTGCCCGGGGAGCGCCGTGGCCAACCACGAGCTGGCCTGAGGGAAGCCAGGAGCCGCCTTTGTTGCCTCTTTGCGCCAGCTGGGTTGGATGTGACAAGCCACCGCTTCGGTGTGTTGTCACATATCAGGGTGATGCACCGAACCCCCGCTGGGAAAATTACAGAGCGACCGATTTCCCGGCGGCTCCCGGCACGCTGGCGGCTGCGCGGCTCCCCCGCTCCCCCTCTCCGCAGTAATTACTGCTTTCTAACGGGCTGTAATTACTGCGAGATGCAAACTCTCCGAACCGCCGCCGTCACCCATCGGGCACAGGCAGCCCTGTCACCAGCCGCTTGCCGCCGGCTTTGCCCCCTCCTCTTACACTGGAACCATCGGAGCCGTGACACCAGGGCTGGCTGGGATGCACCATGGACCGCTGCCCAGTGTGGTTTATCTCCACTGGCCGCTGCTGAGCAGCCCAGGCTCTCACCATCCCTAAACCAAACCTGGCAGCATGCCAGCCTGGGAGAGGCATCCATCAGCGGAAGAAATTCTTCACGATGAAGGCGAGGAGGCCCTGACCCAGGTTGCCCAGAGCAGTGGTGGCTGCCCCATCCCTGGAGGTGTTCCAGGCCAGGCTGGATGGGGCTTGGAGCCCCCTGATCCAGTGGGAGGTGTCCCTGCCCACGGCAGGGGGTGGCACTGGGTGGGCTTTGAGGTCCCTTCCAGCCCAACCCATTCTATGATTCTACCATCAGCCTCTCCCAGAAGATGCGGCACTGGCTCCCAGCTCCCTCCCTGCTGGCATTCCCACGGGATGTGGCCAGCACGCTCCCAGCTCCAGGCTCCCCCTCCCTCCCTGACCTGCTCCATTTTTCCAGCCTGCACTCCATAACAGCTAAATAATTGAATCTGCTCAGCAGCCAAAGATTTGTTTTGAATTTTATTGGAATTTTAAATTGTTTTGTTTCTTCAGTATTTTATTACTGTAAATGGAAAATGCATTGCCCGCAGTAATAATCCGATGGCTTTTTATATTACTCCAAGCTTCTGCTCAAAGCATTATTGGAAAGCCAGGCAGAAACGAGAAGCCATTATAATGGCAGCACAGGCTTATAAGATTACGCCTCCAGCTAAACAACTTTTTACTTTAGCAAATTGGCCACCAAACCCAGTTCGAGACACAGATGTAAATCCCAGACCCCACCGGTGCCGCAATCCGGAATAAATCTCGGTTTATGGGTCGGGGAGCTCCAGCCCCGCTGTGCCTGGAGGAGTGTGGCTGTGCAAAACGTCTGATGGGGATGAGGGGTGGGTAGGGGTGTGGGTGCCCTTAGAAGTGCCCTAAAACCTTCTCCTGGCATGTGCACCTGCTGCTGGCACCCCCTGCATCTCTGGCATCCCCTGCATCCTTGGTATGCCCTGCATTCTCTGCATCCTCAGCATCCGCTGCATCCCTGGCACCCCCAATACCTCCTGCATCCCCAGCATCCCCTGCACCCCCAGGGACCCCTGCGCTGTGCCCAGCTGCAGCCATAGCCCACAAGGGTTTGGAAAGAAAGGAAGATGGGGAGAAAGGAGGGGAGGAGGGCAGCTAACTGCAGACATGGCAGAAGAGATCAAGGCGAACCAGGGGCCGACGATCCGGGGCTTGTGCTGCGCAGGAGTC
Organism: Neomorphus geoffroyi; assembly: GCA_033558235.1. NCBI lineage: Eukaryota > Metazoa > Chordata > Aves > Cuculiformes > Neomorphidae > Neomorphus > Neomorphus geoffroyi. The sequence continues at coordinate 2,674,952 of JAUMJM010000010.1, forward strand.
GGCTGGCACAAACCCACAACAGTCCCCAATTACCCCCCAGCCCCAGCCTGGCTCCCCTGGGACACAATGGGCGCCAGTGAAGCCCAGCTGCCGGGCCCCTAATTAACCCTGATTTTAACTGTACACTTTTAAAAGGCACTAAAGCGGTTACAAAGTGGAGAACAAGGCAGGGTTAATAGCACAGACCTAAATTGCAGGCCCGCGGGGCCCGGGCCCCATAGCAATAATAGACCTGTCTGGGCTGCTCAGCTGTCAGTCAGGCGAACAATTCGGCACCCAAGGAGCTCGCAGGAGCCGCAGCATCAGGGCTCTGGCAATCAGTGTCTGCCCGGGTAAAGCAGTTGTGGGATCAAAATGGTGCCAGGAAAGATACTCAGCATGAGGAAGGATGCTCCGTACTGGGAAGGATGCTGAGGACCAGGAAGAATGCTCAGTACTGGGAAGGATGTGCTGCACCAGGAAGGATGCTCAGTACTGGGAAGGATGCTGAGGACCAGGAAAGATGCCCAGGACTGGGAAGGATGGGCTGCACCAGGGAGGATGCTCAGTACTGGGAAGGATGCTGAGGACCAGGAAGGATGATCTGCATCAGGAAGGATCTTTGGTACTGGGAAGGATGTTCTGCACCAGGAAGGTTGTTCAGTAATGGCAAGGATGCACAGGACCAGGAAAGATGCTCCGCACCAGGAAGGATGCTCAGTACTGGGACGGACCCTCTGTGGCACTTCCACAGCTCGGCCGCCCCGGGTGTCCCCAGCGTGGGGCCAGTGGCAGCATCCCTGGTTAGGCCCCCTCTTCCCTGGAGGAGGGCGAGTGCACACATCAGCAATTTACAGCTTTAATTTCCAGGCCGTGATGCTGCAGGTGATGCTGCGCTCCCTGGGTGGTTGCTCCACTCAGGAAGGGGACAGTGAGTGGGATGCTGGGGTGCAGAGGGGGGGCAGAACCTGCAGCACCACAGCCCCTGAGCAAGGACTGACTGGGAAGAGGAGGCAGCAACATGTGGCACCTAACTGGTTAACAGCCAGCCCGAAAGACACCTGCTGCCTGCTACAGACAAGCAAGATGAACTTCCTCCCCTCCATTCCTTCACTCCTCTGTGAGATAAGATGGACAATCCTTATTTTTACACATGGAAAACACTAAAATACTTGGCAACAAAAGAAAGAAGTAATCTCGGAGGCAAATCTTCATAAAGCGAAGCCGCAGCCCAAAGCAGCCTGGTTGACTTGCTCTGACCTCACTTCCCTGCAGCCCCGAAGGAAAATGCTCTTTTCCCCTTTTTCAGATGGGATTGGAGCTGCTGCTCCCATCCTGCACGTTCAGCCCAGGAAGGGGCACTTCCCGGGGGGTCACCTTGCCCTGCCCCGAGCACCCTGCCAGACCTCCTGGTCCTCGCCCTCCCTCCCCATCCCGCCCTGCCCCTGTTACAGGAACGCACTGGTGGTCCCAGCACTGAACTGGTGTTTCGTTTCTGCTCAGCCTCACCGAGCCGGGAAGCAAAAGGGCAACAATTAGGCAGGATTTTTAATTTTCGCAGCGGCAGGACGGGGTGGGAAGGAGTGCGACGCTGAGAGCACCAGGCGGCCGCAGGAGGAGACGCTGGGGCCCTGCGACATCGCTCAGTGATCAGCTTGCTAACAGCTGATATTAAAAAATAATACAGCTGCAGCCTCCAAATGAATTAAAATCTACAACAGCCAAGAGCTCATCCCCTGGTTTTGGGACCAGGCTCCCTGTTTCCCTCTCAGCACAGAGATCCCAATGTCCTCGAAGCTTCAAAAAAGCATCAAAAATCTTCTTTTTCTCTGCCTGCAACACTGAGAACAGATTTTGGAAGAGCTAAACCCTAAATATTTGCTAAACACTTGGAAGAAGCCTAAATATTTGGAAGACACTTGGAAGAAAAACAAACAAAACCTGGTGCATTTAACAAATCAATAAAAATCCTTGAAGTTTGAGTCCCAGCCCCGGGTGTCAAAGCTGCCTGGGCAGGAATTGGCTGCCCCAGCCTGGCAGAAAGCACCTCCCAGTAGGACCCCCCTGCCCGGTTCATGGGGCAGGAGGGCAGATCCTGCCTGTGTGGTGCAGCTGGGACCAGGGAGCGAGGATGCTGGAGCTGGGCAGGGCAATTCCAAGGGGTCCAAGGAAGAGCTGGGGTGGTCACTAGGGGATATTGCCCTGTCCAGACCATAGGTGGGCACAGGGATGTGCAGCCCCAGCCCTGGGAAGAGCAGTCCGTGCGGATTCCACGCCTCCCCTGAGCAGTTTTTGGGGTGTAGCCGGGCAGAGAGGGCGGCTGGCACTGCCCCCCCAGCACCGCTTGCTCGGTGCCAGCCAGCCTGGGCTGCTGTCACATCGCACCGGCTTTCCCACCCTGTGAAGTGCGCTGGTTTCTATGGTGACGGTGTCCCCAGGATGGGTGGTGCAGAGGCCACCGCGTGCACGCAGCGGGGGGCTCGTGCACCGCCGTGGTCCCCAGCCCCCCAGGAGCACAGCCCTGGCAGGGAGAGCAGCCACCCGTGCCCAGCACCCTCAGCCACCCCCAAAACTGCCGTGTCCCCGCTCCAGAACCCCACACTGCAGGACCCTCCATGCCCTGTGGGGAGCCAGGACCAAAGCATCCTCTGGCAGAGCATCCTTGGTTTCGAGGAGCCGGCACAAACAGCGCCCGGGCTTCGGGGGCTTAAATTAAAGCCAACCACAGAAATAATAGTGGGAGAGAAATCCATCTGAATAAACGTAGGTGGCAAACCCCGCGTGGCAGCCGCGCAGGAGCCGTAATCTGCAAAGACAACAAAATTCATGACAAAGCACAAAGGGAAGCGCCGGGCTTCGCCGTCCCCAGATATTCATCCGTTAACACGTTCCCTTTTTAGGCTGACATGTCATTTCAGACGGGCCTTTTTTCCTCCCCTTTCTTCTCCCCCTCTCCGGCGTGCGGCTCTGCCGAGGCGGCTGCTGAATTGGATCACCTCAGGGCGAGCACTTTATTATCTGCAGTCAAAGCGTCACCACAAATACCCGTCTACACACACACGTGTCACTTCCCATTTGTCTCCTGCACGAGGTATTAGTGCCGCGCACCGCCGCGCACCGGGCCACCGCATCCACCGGCGCCGGCAAAGGCAAATGGCGCCGGGCAGGAGGCAGCCGTGAGGATGCCCCAGTGCCACCCCACTGCTCCCCCAATGCCACCCCAATGCCATCCTGAAACTATCTCAATGTCATTCATCCCAGTGCAACACCAATGCCACCCTGATACTGTCCCAACATCATCCCAGTGCCACCCCAATGCCACCCTGATACTGTCCCAAACATCATCCCAGTGCCAACCCAATGCCATTCCAATATTATCCCAATGTCATCCCAGTGCCACCCCAAAACTATTCTAATATCATCCCAGTGCCACTCCAATGCTGTCTCGGTGTCAACTTGATGCTAGCCCAGCGCTACCCCAGTACTGTCCCGAGGCCACCCATATGCCACTCAACACAGCCCTGACGTGAGTGCCCTTGTGAGGCCATCTCATCACAACCTTTGTGCCACCCCAACATCATTCCAATGCTGCCCCAACCCAGCATCACCCCAATGCTGACCCAACGCCCTCCTGATACCCACCCAATGTTCCCCCAGGGCCAGCCTGGTGGTTCCCCAATGCCAACCCACTGTACTGCTGCAATGCCACCCTTCTGACACCCAGCAGTGCCCTGATGCCTTCCTGATGCCATCCCACCACGCAGCTGCTAAGGAGACCCTGGGTATGGGAGGAACCCCACTGTGGCCCACAGCTCATCCCAGCCACCCCCCAGCCCCTGTGCTCTTCTACAGTAAATTAGTACTTGATTAAATTTAAGACACGAGCTTTGCATGCCAAGCGCAGCTGCTGGTGCTCACGGCACCCCATCCCTGCCAAGGGGAGCAGGGCACGCACCCCAGCACAGGCTGTGGGGAGCAGGTACCCCATCCCCAGGTCTGCACCCCACACAGCCCCGCCGGTGCCCAGGAACCTGCTCCGTGGCCGATGGACCAGGATGGTCTTGGAAAGTCTGGACACAAAGCAACCCCCTCCAGTGCCAGGGTGTTACCAGTGACGCCCACCCAGACACCAAGGCTTTGACCTGGTGGGAGAAGGACCCACCCAGAGAGCAGCGTCCCCCTTGCCCATCCATCTCCCACCACGCACGTGACCGATCGAAAAGTGTTTTTGCAGCGTTTCCTGGCAGGGAAAGTGCAAGTCAACAGCACATTTCGGGCACGGCAGTTAATTGAACTCCTTTTTATGGCACGTATATAAATACACAGAACCATCATTAACCGATCCCTTCCAGAAACTGAAAATGAAAGAATTAATCTTATTTCACTCATGTGTAACCCCTCATGAAATTAAAATGATATTTTATGGGTGTGTACAAAAGCAGAGCCTTGCTGCAGCTACTTTAATGAAAATGCCCTTGGAATAAGTAGAATTGGGTAACGAGAAGCCATTAAGCAGGGGCTTTATCCCATACGCAATTAAACAGTTTTATCACTGATGAGAGTCCCCACGGGCCAGTGGGGAGAGGTGTGGGTGACCCTGGAGCCGGGTCCCCAGCGCTTTGCTGCTCTCCCTGATCATCACCACTCGTTGGTGTTTTAATAACGCGGTTGGCGCCCAGTGAGGGCTCACCCACCCCTAAGAGCCATTCCGTGCATTGTCCCCACGCGGTCCCACGGGACCCCCGGCAGGAGGCCAGTGGGGCTCAGCTCCAGATCCAGCCCCGCCAGAAGGATGTGCAGGATGAGAGGTGGTGATTGATGCTCGCACGGCAAAACGTGATGTTAGCACGGAGGGACTTTTACAAGGGCAGGTAGTGACCGGACGAGGGGGAATGGCTTTAAATGGGAACGATTTAGATTTGAAATTCTTCATTCTGAGGCTGGGGAGGCCCTGGCCCAGGGTGCCCAGAGCAGTGGTGGCTGCCCCATCCCTGGAGGTGTTCCAGGCCAGGTTGGATGGGGCTTGGAGCCCCGTGATCCAGTGGGAGGTGTCCCTGCCCATGGCAGGGGGTGGCACTGGGTGGGCTTTGAGGTCCCTTCCAACCCAAACCATCCCGTTATTCTATGACAACTCCCAGCTCCACATCCATCCCACACCCCCACGGGAGCACACATCCTGCACCCCAAGCTCCAAGCGCAGCTCCAGGTTGCCGGCAGAGCAGGAGGAGGGCACATAAAAAGTAACATTTAATTAAATATAAGCCACTACAACATTACTGGAGAGAGCAAGAGCAGAAAAGAGTTTGGCCAAGCCAAGAGAGGTATTATTTGATTTATAATTTAAATAAAGCTCAGGATTCCTGTAATGCGCACAGAATAAAATCAAAAGGGACCAGGCTGCTGGAGTTAATTGGACGTGATATTTTCCTGAGGATGCTGCTGCTCCACAGGCTCCTGCTCCCCGGCTGGAGGCGAGCAGATGCAGGCAGGCTGCGGGCACCCTCCTGCTGCCTCCTGCATCCTCCTTAAGGATGCAACGCTGCTGTTTTGGGCTGGTGCTGCTGGTGCAGCCTGGGATTACTGGTGAGGGAAACTGGCCAAGAACCACAGCACAGTCACCTATGACATTCAACGGGCTGGATTTTGTGGGATGCCCCGAGCCCACTGGGATGCAGCCCTGCTGAGACGAGGGGATGGTAATTAGCAAGAGATGCAAGGGACAGAACGAGGGGCGAAGGCGCCAGGGCCATCAGCTCCCAGCACGGGCAGGAAAATTAGTCAGCTCACCTTTTACGTGAAATTAATACAAAAATTAATCAGCGGCGCGGGCAGGATAATAGGATTTCACAGTGGTGCTGGGCCAGACGGCCAACGTGCCGAGAGCCAGACTCATTTAATATCGACAGAAACAATGCCAGAGGACAGAAATAAGACCCATAAAGATAATTACTGAGATACTCAGGAGCAAATTAAGTAATCAGAGCCACTTCTAAATTGTGCCTCATTTTAAGAGAACGCTATCTTTGTCGATTACCTACACAGGCATTAGGAGGTGGCAGGAGGCTCGGCCCCGCGCACCAGCTCCCCGGCCCCTCTGCGCCACGCTTCCCGCAGGTGCCATAAATAAAGAAGGGAAAATCGTATTCCAAACCAGATGCGTGGCCCTGGATGTCACCTGCAATTTAATTTGCGCTGGCAGGAGGCAGAGAGGAGCGAGACGTGCTGGATTTGCCCATAATGAGCGGAAACATACGGGCAGCTAAACTTTGATTAAGGTGACCTGGCTGGTGGCAAAGTGCAGTGGGGGGGTCCAGTCAGGGAGCGTGGCCACCACCGCCACTCTGCCCACCCTGGGGATGCACTCTGCAGGGGGACAACCCTCAGAGATCAGAGAATCATAGTATCATGGGATGGTTTGGGTTGGAAGGGACCTCAAAGCTCATCCCATCCCACCCCCTGCCATGGGCAGGGACACCTCCCACTGGATCAGGGAGCTCAAAGCCCCATCCAACCTGGCCTTGAGCACCTCCAGGGATGGGGCAGCCACCACTGCTCTGGGCAACCTGAGTCAGGGCCTCCCCACCCTCACAGCAAAACATTTCTCCCTAAGATCTCATCTCAGTCTTCCCTCTTTCAGCTGAAAACCGTTCCCCTCGTCCCATCCCTGCATTCCCTGCCCAAGAGCCCCTCCCCAGCTTTCCTGGAGCCCCTTTCAGCACTGGGAGGCTGCTCTAAGGTCTCCCCAGAGCCTTCTCCACTCCAGGCTGAACAACCCCAGCTCTCCCAGCCTGCCCTGGAACAGAGGGTGTTCTAGATCCAGGCAAGCACGGTCCTGCCCCGAGAGATGGGACACAACCAGCCAAATCCCCGCTCCTCCCACTCCCTCCATGCCTCCTGGGGTCTGGCTTGGGGTCAGACCTTTGCAATTCACCCTCCCCACATCAGTGTGGTTCAGGGACCCCTCACCACCTAGGGGGCTGGGGACCTCTCCCAGGATGCTGGTGGCTGCACCCGTGAGTGGCTCTCTGTGCCGCTGGGTGCCTTGCTGTGTGGTGACACCACATATGGGCTCCTGCTGACCAAAACTCCTTATTTTAGCATCTTCTCCGGGAGCTTCACTGGTAGGGAGAAAAATGCTGGGCAGCACCAACCCCCCCAGCATGTGAGTGCTCCTGGGCCCCATCCCTGGGGTGCTGCTCCTCAGCATCCGCTTGGGCTGGGCCACTGCCTGGCTCTGAGCCACAGGTAGGTCTCCAGAAATCCCTGACAGGCTCAGGCTGCCCATGGGTTTCAGACCATGCGGGCATGGGTGAGCTAATTAGCCCGTGGCAATGAGGCGCGCCGGGAGCTGGACCCTCGCTCCAGCCCTGCACCGCCACGCGCTGCTCAAGCGTGAAGGATTAGGAATAATTTTACAAGAGCAACATCAGTTTTCCTTCCAGACACTAATAAGAAGGAGAGCTGAGTGGCACCACGAGCTCCGATGCAGCGCGGAGCTCCACACACGCACACACCCGCTTTACAGCCTCACCAAGACCCCCGAGAGCTGACACCCAGATGGGTGCTCGGGGGCAAACAGCTCGGGGTGGCACCAATCCTGCCCACCCCCACGACTGCTGATGCACACACCTGCCTGCGATGCTGGGGCACACGAGTGCCCATCACCCTGCCTCTGGCCTGGGGGATGTGCTCCCTGTGGCGATGCTGTGCTGGAGCCTGGGGAGCTTCACCCCCAAAATAACCCTCCTGGCTGTCAGAGTGACCCACACCCCGCTGGAGCGATTCTGGAGGGGTGCTGAGCATCATCCAAACCCCACATCCAGCTTGCCCAGCTGTGTCGGGGTGCGCAGGTAGAGGGGAAAAAGTATCTCCGGGAAAATACAGATCATTAAACAAATGCCTGGGGGCTGTCACCGAGTAACAAGCAGAGCTTTAGCAGCTGATTTGTCTTCAGCCGGCAATGTTTAAAAATCCAACTGAGACCAGCAGAAAAATATCCACTCCCCTCTTTAAAACACACATTCATCACTTGAGAATCTTAATGCGTCTTTCTCAGCCGGGGAGGTCAAACACGCCTGCCTAAAGCAGGCTCATTAAATATACATTTAATCATGGTTTGGATTGAGAGACAAAGGCTGGGAGAGACAGGTGCTTTACTGGAGTGACCTTTTGGAACCCATTTTAATGTAACTAGTTTACAGCTTATCTGAAAGGCCAGCTCCTGGGGAAGGCGAGCTGCGGCAAAACGGGGAAAGTAATTAGGGGGGGGAAGGGCCGGGGAGGTTTGGGGGCCGCGGAGCAGGCGACGGACGCATCCTCTGCCACCGTGCTTTCCAGACAGCTCTGCAACGTTTTCTGAAGTTCGACTTATCAACCAGAGCAACCCAATTTAATTTGCTTATCTTGGCTCCTTCTTCTCCCCTCCCCCCCGCCCCCCTTCCCTCCCCTCCACTTCTCATGCTCTTTTTAATTATCAGTTAAATAAATGTCTTTTTCAATAAGGGAAGCAGCATCAAAGCCTCGCGCATCCCCCCTGGGCACTTACACTTGCGTGGCTCCAGTGCCTTGGTGGGGCAGGCGAGGTGCTGGGCTGGGGGGTTCTGGGTCCTCTGCAGGCAGGCCAGCATGGTCCAGGCTTCCCGGCGGGCACTGCCGCCCCCGCCACCGGCCCGTGCCCTGCCAAGAGAAAAAACATCGGTCAGGTGAGGGGACCTCCTCCCCTAACTGCCCACCACCATCCTGCCCACCCAGCCGCTCCCTGAGCAGAGGAGCTGGAAGTGGTGAGATCCTGGTGCCAACCCTGGCAATGCTCACAGCCCTTTGTTCCTTTGGAAATAAAGAACTCTGAAATCCCTAAATAAATACGTATATAAATACATTAGGAAAAATTTCTTCACTGAAAGGGTTGTCAGGCACTGGCAGAGGCTGCCCAGGGAGGTGGCTGGGTCCCCATCCCTGGAGATGCTTAGAAGACAGGTGGATGAGGGTGCTCAAGGTTTAGCGGTGGACAGGTACGGTTGGACTTGCTGATCTCAAAGGTCTTTTCCAAACAAATGATTTTATGATTCCAAAATGAATGTGAAGGTCTCAGTGGGTGATCTGCGCTCCCAGCAAAGCTTTCTGTCCTTCCCTCCAGGAACGGGGCAAAGTCAGAGCATCCCTCCGGCACCTGAGAGCATTCCCACCGCACTGCTGGCAGCACCAGACCACTCTGTCAGCCACCGCCCTCGAGAAGCGAGCGAGCCCGCCGGCGCCGGCCGAGCCTGGGGAAAGACGGCGTTAAAATCCCACTCGGGGTCCTGGGATCCGTCGCCAGCTCCCAGCTGGCATCAAAATCTGCTTGACAAAAGCTGGAGGGGTCAGGCCAAAGTCATCGCCGCCGCCGCTCTGCTAATTGTACATCCTTCACGAGCCGCCGCCGAGGGCATGAATTATAACCAGTTGCTGCTGACACCCTCCCACTGCTCCGGCTGGCGCGGGGAGCGATATTCCCACTTGGAGAGGGCAGGGAGATGTGGGCAGGAGCAACAGAAAAGCAGGCAGCAGTGCCTGTCCTCCAGCATCGCAGCTTCTGAGCCGTCGCTGTCCTGGCTGAGCTGATGGCCGGGTGGCACGGCTGGGTGGCACGGCTGGGTGGCACGGCGGGGTACATCATTGCACTTGCTCTGTCGAGGGGGAACTGTGCCCTCCCACAGCCATCTGGGATGCTTCCTGCATCCGGAAAGCGGTGCCAGGGCTGGCATGCAGGGGAGCCATGCACACACTGGCAGCGCCTGTGACCGTCACCCGCTGGGCAGCAAAGCATGGACGGATGCTCACTGTGCCCGGGGCTCTCCTTGCTCTACCCATTTAAATGCCACCCTTTGACACACACCTTTACAGCCACCATGGGTGCACAAACAGCACCCTGTGCTCACTCCCACCTCATGCCCCCCACCGCCAGGGCAGAGGGGTCCCAGGCTCTGGGCTCATCCCTAGCCTGGACAGCTGGCAGTGGGACCCACGCAGGGGGTCAGGACTGGGCTCTGTCCAAGGGGGCTGGGGGTCTCACCCAGCTCCCCCCCCCCCCCCCCCAGCCGCTACCATGCTGCAAGCTGTGAGCAAGGGAGAGACTCATTAGCGAAAGGTGTGAGGAGCAGGAGGGGAGGAGGAAGCCATCTAATACCAAGCAGGTGTCTGGAGAACCCAAATTGTGCTGTTTTCTGCTAATAATGAAGTATTCATGAGTAAAAGCCTTTTTCACTACTTTCTTAAGATACTAATTTCACAACAAGCGCCTTGTTACCATGCAATTATTCCAATCGTGCATTTCTTCCAGATTCCATCTGTCCTCGCGCTCTCTAAATGAAAGACAATCATGTAACCACCTTTCATTATTCACTATTTTACTTTCAGCAAAGGTACCCTGAAAGAAATGATTTCCTCTGAAAGGGACTTTTATTCAGTTTCAAAACCAATTTTCTCCTATTACTGTCTTAAAAAAAAAAAAGGAGGGGGGGCAGGGAGGTGTTTTTATTTCATGCATTACATATCCTTTGTTAACGCAGCTCGCAGTAAAAGCAGCCGTATCCATTTTCTGGCTTCGATTTCTGGTAATTTTAAAATATGCCATTACAATCAGGCAAAAATTATACAGTTTGAAAAGAGAATGAAGTGCTTCTTATTCAGAGCCTGAGCGCACTTGACTGCCAGGGAGCTCGCCCCTCCCCACCGGGACCCGGGGTTCATCACGCAGCGCCACTCCCAGCGCCTCGGCTGCATCCGTGCTGGGGAGATGCTGTGCCCACCTCATCCCTGACCGGGCTCGGGGCACCCACGGCCACGTGGGGGATGGCTGCCCCGGGCACCGACTCCTGCTGTACCTGAGCCTCACCTACGCAGTGACCTCGGGGACGGTGTCCTGCCGCGTGTCACCATCTGGCTGATTAGCGGGTGGACGTCACCTGCTCCCCTGCAGTGAGGACAGGTCCTCACCCGGACACTGCCCTGTGTCCCTGTGTCCGTGTCCCAGGCACGAGGCTTCATGGGCAGCGTGTGGCACTACCAGATGTGCATCAGGTCCCAGCTGGCAAAGGGTCTGGAGGAGAAATCGTATGAGGAGCGGCTGAAGTTCAGCCTGGAAAAGAGGAGACTGAGGAGGGAACCCATGGCTGCTCACTGCTTCCTCACAAGGGGAGGAGGAGGAGGGAGGAGCAGGTGCTGAGCTCTTCCCTCTGGTGACCAAGGACAGGACCGAGGGAATGGCAGAAGATGCCAGGGGAGGGTTGGGTTGGACATCAGGAAAGGTTCTTCCCCCAGAGGGTGGTGGAGCCCTGGAACAGCTCCCAGGGATCAGGCACAGCCTGACAATATTCCAGAAGCATTTGGCCAATGCTCTCAGCCCCTCGCGGTGAATGTTGGGGTGTCCTATGCAGGGACAGGAGCTGGACTTGATGGTCCTGGTGGGTCCCATCCAGCTCAGGACATTCTATGATTCTGTGGTCCCTAGGGAAAACAGGTTGCCAAGGGCAAGGAGAAAGCACCCAGGGGATGGGGCAGCACGGGGTGAGGAGAGGCCACGCAGCCCCCACAGGGCAGGACGTGGCCCCCAGCAGGGCTCCAAATCCAGGTGCTGCCAGGAGAGAGGGCAAGGGGAGCCCCTGTGGAAGGAAGGATGCTGGCGGCTGGGCACAGGAGCTGCGGGCACCCTGGGACTCAACACAGGTTCCTGGGGACATCCCCATGCTGGCACAAGGGCTCTCCCCACCACTGCTCTCTGGGCCCAAGCACACATCCACGAACAGCCCAGTGCCCTCCTGCAGGGGCATCCCAACCTCATCACGATACAGGAACACCACTGGCATCAGCCGGCAGAGACGCAGAGCCACGTGCCAAACTAAATAAAGCTGCCAGCTAACTCAGACCCCAGTTTTGCCCCCATCTCCCAGCATCACTCAGTGGAGAAGATTTTTCCAACAGCACAGGTCCCAGTGCCGCACGTGTCACCACATTGACCTTCCATCCCAGCATCCTGCTGGGCACCCCAAAGCCCACAAAAGCACCCGTGGGCGAGAGGGTGGGCGGCCCAGCACAATGGGCATCTGTGCCGCGGTGGCATTTCGTTAATGCCGCTCAGAAAAGCCCCTGAATCAGCTGATGGGAATTGGGCGCTGGGCTGGGCGAATGCTTAGTGCCGGCTTAGTTAGCTCCATCTGCATTTGAACTAATTCCAATCAGCAGGATCTGATTTAGTTCAAGCTGCTCTGGCTCTTCCATGGCAGGAAAAGCAACACTCAGCAGTTTTGCCCCAGCGCACCGAGTCTGCACGGTCTCTGCCCAGCCCATGCCAACCCGCAGCCAGCGGCACAGCTGTCACCACAGCCCATGGGGAGAGCGTGACACTCCTGGAGATGCCAGAAAGAGGGTTCCTTGAGGATGCAAGGAGTGGGGTCCCTCAGAGACGCCAGGAATGGGGTCCCTGGGGATGCCAGGAGCAGTGTCACTCAGAGACACCAGGAATGGGGTTCCTTAGGGACATCCCCATGCTGGCAGGAGTGGGGACACCAGGAGCAGGGTCACCCAGGAACCCCAGCCCCGCATCCCACAGCACGACTCCCCCGCCCCAGCATCACCCCCTCCATCCCTCCCTCGCCCCTCTGCGAGCGCTCCTTCCCACCCCCCACTCCAGGCTGGCTAATTTCGAAGCCCTATCTCTACATCGCACTATTTATACGCCCAAGGTCTTTGTGACTTTAATAATAATAAAAAAAAGCCCTCTCTGTCTAAAGCCCCCATGACGTGACGGGAGGGTTTGGCACCTCCTCTGACATCAGTGGCTGATAAGTCAGGCTTATCTCCTCCGAGAGCCCTGCGAAGGTCCCTCCGGCGAGATAAGGCCAGCGCAGCTGTCGATAGAGGCTCTCGCAGGCGAGGATTTAGATAAAAGAAAATGTGACGGGGAGGGTGGGGGTGGAAAAAGGAACTTTGGAAGTCTCAGCCTGCACTGGGTGTGTGCCGCTGGATGGGCAGTGCGAGCGCAGGAGCAGCTGCGAAAAGCGAGAGCCAAGGTCTTGGTCACTGGTGCAATGTGTGTGCATCCTTCCCCAAGCATCATCGGGGCCAGCTGGGGTGCAAGCCCATAAAAAAGGAGGTTTTGGGGCTGGGAGAGGAAGTGGGGCAGGATCGGGGATGCTGCAAAGCCATTTGAGGCACGTTGCTATGTCTCCCCCCTGGTTATTAAAAGACAGGGCTGGGTTCGGTGCAAGGACAGGAGGTGACCGGGTCACCCTGGCTAGGAGGGGCACAAGAGGCTTCTGACAGCACCAGACAGAGAGACGGACAGCGTGGGAGCGAGGCCAGGGCTGGTGGCACCAATAAATTAAGCAAAAGCCCTCAAGTGTTACTGGCGCGTTGAGTACAACCAGCTGGTCGGCTGCGGTCCTGAGGCAACCTGCTGTGACTGGGGACATCCCCGCACCTCCATGCTGGGATGGGGGACAAACCCACTGCCCTGTTTGGGAGCTCCCCTTCCCTGCTGCCCCAGGGCACACTGGTGTCACCCCTGCATCAGCCCTGGCACAGCCGCTGCCCCCCTCTCCGATCCCCATGGACACTGGTTTCCCAGCCCTGTGAGGGTGAGGGGGTGCTGGAGGAGGAAGGCTTCCCTGCACATAGAGGGTGCCCATCCTATTGCAAGGGAGCGGGATTTCAGCTGGTGCTGCCGCCTGGCATCGCGGCGATGCAGGTGGCTGCTGTGCCAGCTTGAGCCCACCTCCCATCCAACAGCAGATTTATCGTCCCCCAGCCAAGGCAGAGGAGGGGAGTGACGCCACAGCTCCGTCCCACAACAGGCGAGCGCGGGAAAGGTCACCCCACCATAAATCACGAGGAGCACCAGATAAAATAAAGCAGAAAGTTTGATGCCACCGTGCCGAGGGCTGCAATAAAGCACGGTGCGGTGCCACTGGCCGCGCCACGACCTTCCCCTCGCCCGGCTGCCACTCCATCCCGCCCGGCTAATCCGCTCCCCTCCGCGTGCTCCAGCCCCGGGCCTTTCAGGGGGCCCTGTTAATAATTAAATGTTAATCTAAAAAGCAATTTTAGCTGCAGTGCTGCAGATCTGGTTAGAGATTACATTAGCATGTAAGAGTCAAGGGTAATTTTCTCTAACCCCTCTTGTGATCTTTAAAACCCGCAGATCTTAAAGCAACACCAGCTCCTCTGATTAAAATTGGAAGCTGGGGTTTGCGACGGATAATGATGCTGGAAGTGATTATTCTGCTGCTCAGGATCTCACTGGGGCGGAAGGGGAGCTGGGGGCTGGGGGACCGACCCGTGCTGGCTGCAGAGACCTGGGAAGGTGACCTGGCTGAGCCCTGGACCTGGCTGGCACCGAGCAGAGCTGCACCCTCACCTTGAGGGTCCGACCCGACATGCTTGGTGGGGTGCCCAGGGGGGTCCTCACCTCTCAGCTGCTCCATCATCCCTCACATCAGGAGATGGAACCTGCAGGGAGAACCCCACAAAGGACGCACATCCCAGTGGGGATGCAGGTGCACAAGCCTCTCCTGAGCACACCCTGCGGGGAGACAGGATGGTTTCCTCCAGCACTGGGGACAGCGAGGAGGCACACGGAACCAGGCAGGGCCATGCTCTGCCCACACCCCACCTTAGCCCCAACTCAGGGCTGGCTGTTGCTCTGACATGCTGAGCATCCCCATCTCCCACATTGCCAGAGTCCGTCTTTACTTATGGAGGAAACATTTTGAGTTGGTGTTGGGTCATGGGTTGGACTCGATGATCTCAAAGGTCCTTTCCAACCGTGTAATACTGTGATTTTCCAGCCCTGCTACCAGCGGGACGGTGCCACGATGCCAGGAGCTCCCCAGCCACAGCAGAAGCCAACCATGGAGCAGCACCAGTGCGGGTGGCAAGGGCTGCAAATCTACACCAGCCACCAACCCAGAGCATCCCCTCGCTGACGGCATCTCAAGGCACCAACATGGAAAGATCTCTCCCATCCCACCCAGCACCAAGGTTTCTGCTCCCAGAGCCACTCCAAGGAGAAGCCCCTTGGACTGTTTAGGAAATCAACACTGAAAAAACCCTCCAAAATCTCCTTTTTCTCAAAAGTGAGGACCGGGAAGCCGGGACAGGGACAGGGCCACCACAGCCCGGAGCAGAGGACACAAGCAAATTGCCTCCCAACTGGTACAAATGACCCGATGGAAGAAATAAGGTATCAGATGTGTCTGTAATGATGGAATTAAAAAAAACAATTCAAGTGCTGTTGAGCGTTTGCAGACATCCTCGCACAGGGCTCGGGCAGCCTGGTTAAATTTATGTGTCAGCTTTAAGGAGGCCTCTCATCAAATGAGCTATTTTGGGCAGAGATTAAAGATCTATTTTAGCTGCGAGCGGGACAGCTCTCGAACTGGTTAATAATGATTCTAGAAACCCAAGCGTCTCCAGCGCTAAGGGGCAGCTCAGGCAGAGCCCTGGGCAGTGCCAGGTGTCCCTGACCCGCCGCCATCCTGCCGGGTGAGGAGAGGCTGCGGCGCTGGGCAGGCGTGGGTAATTGGAAGTGGCAGACGCTGGCACGCCGCTGCTGAGAAGGTCATTACGTGGGGCTGGGAATGAAACACCAGGAGCGAGGCGGGGAGCAGCCCCGTTAGCAAAGGTCAAAGCCCTGCTCGGGTGCCTTTGGCAGAGCCTGACCCTGTCTGCACGCACGGGGGTCCTGGCAGGGCCCATGCGCAGCGTGTGGGCAGGATCTGCCTATAAACATGAGTCCACTCTGATTTGGTACCCGGTGGCGAGTTGGAGGCACGCGGCCCCGTGGGGGCTTCAGAATAGAATCATGGAGTGGTTTGGGTTGGAAGGGACCTCAAAGCCCACCCAGTGCCACCCCCTGCCATGGGCAGGGACACCTCCCACTGGATCAGGGGGCTCCAAGCCCCATCCAACCTGGCCTGGAACACCTCCAGGGATGGGGCAGCCACCACTGCTCTGGGCACCCTGGGCCAGGGCCTCCCACCCTCACAGCAAAACATTTCTTCCCAAGATCTCATCTCACTCTCCCCTCTTTCAGCTGAAAACCATTCCCCTCATCCTGTCCCTGCACTCCCTGATCCAGAGCCCCTCCCCAGCTTTCCTGGAGCCCCTTTCAGTCCTGGGAGGCTGCTCTAAGGTCTCCCCAGAGCCTTCTCCAGGC
This sequence comes from Neomorphus geoffroyi, assembly GCA_033558235.1. NCBI lineage: Eukaryota > Metazoa > Chordata > Aves > Cuculiformes > Neomorphidae > Neomorphus > Neomorphus geoffroyi. The sequence continues at coordinate 2,691,123 of JAUMJM010000010.1, forward strand.
GGAACAACCCCAACTCTTTTGCCCAGCCCCTTGAAGTAAAACCTCACTCGCCCGACACGGTTATGCCGTGCTTCCATCCTGCCCATGGATAGGATGAAAGGGGCTGGGAAAACGAGTGCACCAGCAGTGACAGGATGCTTGTGAGCGTTTGGTCCCAGCCCCAGAAGAGATGTGGGATCAAACCAGCAGAAAAGCCAAGCAGTTCCAGGGAGGCCTCCAGAGCAGCAATTAAAAGCACGCTAACGAGCCAAGGGCACAGCCCAGCATGGGCAACCACCCCCTGGGCGCGTGCAGCACCCACATCCCTAGCTGAGACCCAACAGACTCAACACGCAGAGACCAAACAAAGCTCCCCAGCGCAGTTCCTGCTGCCCCATCCTGGGGGCTCGCCTGCCCCCCACAGTGACCAGAGCCCTAGGGCTCCTGTGGTTACTGGGCAGCACCGTGGTGCCCAGGCCGGGCAGCTGCCCATCTGGCTGCACCGTGCACGGCAGCCAGGCGTGCGCCGCTTGGTAATTACAGCCCCGAGCGCCTGAGCTGTGAAAGAATCTGACGAAGGAATCCAGGGTAGATCACGCTGCTGAAATTACTATAATCAAAGGCTTTCACAAAGGCTTCAAATGCAACCAATTATCCTGAAAGGCGAGGCAAGAAAGAAACAAATTAACGTGTTTGCACAGAGCCTCCGCAGCAGCGCACACATCGCCCTGTGCTGCCCTCGACCTCGGCCGGCCGCTGCTCTCCATCCCCGGGTCACGCTCCCCGTCCCTGCATCCTGCTCCCCATCCTCGGGTACCCACTCCCCATCCCTGGGTACCCACTTCCGACCCCTCTATCCTGCTCCCCATCCCCAAGTCTCGCTCCTAATCCCCACATCCTGCTCCCCATCCCCAGGTTTTGATCCACATCCCTGCATCCTGCTCCCCATCCTCAGGTACCCATTTCCCAACCCTGGGTACCCACTTCCCATCCCGCTCCATATCCCCGAGTCTCACTCCTAATCCCTGCATCCTGTTCCCCATCCCCACTGTTGCTCCCCATACCTACATCCTGCTCCCCATTCCTCGGTACCACTCCCCATCCCCATCACTCTTCCGAATCCCTGCATCCCACTCCCCATCCCCACCACTGCTCCCCACCTCTGCATCCCATTTCCCCATGCCCGGGTACCACTCCCCATCCCCACCACTGCTCCCCATCCCCGCATCCCACTCCTCATCCCTACATTGTCGGCTCCATCGCCGCTGCCCCTGCTCACCCCGGGGTGCAGCTGCACACAAAGGGGCTCTGTGCCCATCTCTCGCCCCGTGGCCGCCCGCTGCCCTGCCAGCAGACAAAAGCCCTGCCTGTGCCGGCAGCCAGGGCTGGCGCAGGCTCGTGGACTTGCCAGGGTGGCCCGGGGAAACCTCCCTCCCTCCTCCCCCAGCGGTGGCTGGGGTCTCCGGGTGAGGGGAGGCACAGGGTCCTCAAAGGCACCCATTGAGCACAGTCCCGCATCGCCCTGCCGACAGATGGGGAAGCTATTCATGGCGGGGGCCCTTGCAGCCCCCCACCCTCGCCTCCTTACGTTACGCCTCATCTGTGCTGCCAGTCTGGGGGAAAACAGGGGAAAAAAGGGAAAAAAAAAATCAACTTCTTTCTTTTAATATTTAACAAGAGTCCATCACCCTAAGTCTATTTTGTAACACAAAGCTCTGGAGATTTAAACCCTTCTCACCCGGAGAGATGGAAATGAATGGTGCTCTTTAATGAGCTGGTTCAGCAGAAAAGATAGATTTCTAAGATTACTGGTGGAATTCTTATAATTGATGTGTACTTTTGTAACGAGGATTATACCACCATCCGGTCAAGTTATTCTGGCTCTTCTCCCCCCTTTTCCTGAGCTCACCCTGCTTCAGGGGTTCCCTGGGGACCAGTTTGTGTCCCTGCAAGGGGAAAGCAACACAAAGAGGGGGGGAAGCAACACAAAGAAGAGGGGGAAGAAGGAAAAGGCAAAGAGAAATTAAACAGGCTTTTCTTCTTTAGGCACACATAACCTAATGCAGCCACCGAACGGGGAAGATAAGGCATCTCTCAAGATTTATATATTTGTTTTACAAAGCCCTGCTTTCCCCTACCGATCCGAGGCCGGATGAGTTCCTGAATGTCGAGTAATTAAAAGGAACACGAGAACAATACCCGCGCCCGCTGAAGAACGCGGAGTTTCCCTGGGATGTTTATAGCAATTGTATGAAAATGTACAAGCTGGGATGGCAAGAACTGACAGCCGCGCCGGAGCAGTCGTGATTGCAAGCTGGCTGCCTCCCCTGGCTGATTGGCATTAATTGTGTGCGTTTGCAAAGCAGAACGGAAAGTCTGACATTAGCTGCAAGCCAACATTTCTTTCTAATAGTCTTAATGATTACGACGAGAGCTGATGATCATTGTGGGGCGTTAATAGTCCGGAGAGCCGCTCTGTGGCTTCTCCTGGCAGGGACCAGAGCTGGGCTGTCCCCATCCCTGTCCTCATCAGCCCCACGTGTGCAAGGGGAGATGCTCCCCAGGGTGGGCTGGGGATGCCATGGGATGGACTTGAGGGGTTCTCACCCAGCCAGAGCCCCCCCCCCCGGGGAGGGACACACACACACAAAACTGTCTGTCAACACGTAAAACTCTCTGGCAAAGGGATGAGAATGACAGGGGAGGGGACAGCAGCCCCCAGCCCTCCCGGGGGTGAGGGCAGCTCCTGCCACATCCCCTGCGCCTTTGACCCATTGAGAGCGATGGCTGCAAGGAGGGACACCAGGAGGGATAATGCCCCCCACCCTGAGACCTCAGAGGGGTCCCCAGGGATGTCCCATGCTGGTTGTGCCCTGAGGGACCCCCTGCTCCCAAGGGTGCCCCAAACGCAGTGGGGTCCCCACCAGGCACTGCAGGAGAGGCAAGGGCTGGTGGTGCTGTCCAGGGATCAAGGAGAGGGGGGAGCAGCCTGCACATAACCCACATAAAAGCCTGCACAGAACCCTCATAAACAGCACAGCCTGTTATTAAAAGCTGATTAATGAAACCTGAGTATTCTAGACTTTTTACAAGGCTGGGTTTTTTGGATGCCCTTGAGTTTCACCGCTGCACCGAGGCGCGCAGGAGGGCGAGTCGGCTGCAGAGACCAGCACGGGATGCTCCAACTGCAGCCGTGGGAGAGCTGGAGCCAGACGTGCACGAAAACCCTGCACAGCCCCGACCCATCCAGGTTTACACAAGAGGAAAAATCAATGGCCATCGATCCACAATATAAAGCAGGAACGCAGCGCTGGCAGCCGGCAGGCAGCCGGCATCTGACCGGTGCCGTGCAGAGGACGAGGCTGGGGGTCACCTCACTGGGGACCAGTGTCCCCACAGGGGTGCACGGTTCGGGGCGCAGTGAGGCTGCCAGCAGTGCTGAGGGCTGCCCCGCATACAGTGAGCAGCTCTGCCAGTCCACGTGCCAGCAACCCTCGCAGCAGCAGCCAGGACATATCCAGGGAGCGTGGGTGGCCCTTGCTTGTGTCCTTGTCGGGACATGGTTGGCACTCACCCAGTAACCCCCAGTGCCACCACACAGCCTGCCAGGACAGACGGACAGACAGCCTCAGCCCAGCTCCAGGCTGTTTCTGCTCTTAATGTCTTTTTTTTACATCAACTGTGTTGGCCAACATATCTCTCAGCTTTGGGCTTTCTGAACTCACTACTTGTGAGCTCATATACTCAATTCTTGTTCTCAGATGAAAAGAAATAAAGACACGGTCCCTCTCCCCCTTCCTCCTCCCCCCCAAAAAAAAGTCCGTAAAGAAGAGCTATAAAAATGGCTTGTTATCTCACCTAGCGATGCTCAGACTGTATGTTATTGCTAATTGGGTATAACATCCTTGTCTTGTTCTGCTCTCTGAAGCTAAATCAAGAAAGCACCACTGCTGCGAACTAATTATATCTCCGGACTGCAGACTCCAGCTTGTCTTCCCCTTTATCGAGTTAAAAAATGGTCACTAACCTTAATCTCTCATATCCCCCCCCCTCCAAGCATTAGGGCTGCTGTAAAACCACCACTTCCACCCACATCCCAGTCTATGCTGAGAAAGATGGAACACATGGCCCAGTGAAGGCTCGGTGGTGCTCCAGGACCCAGGCTGGGACACAACCCTGAGCATGCTCACCTCTGCCAAACCCTGTGGTACCGGCACACCAAGACCAGTACAAACACTGTTCAGGCCCTCGTACCATTGAGGCTTTATCATCCACAGCCTGGAGGCTTTCTGTGCTGCACACACCCAGAGGCCAAGTGCTGCTGCTTTTCTACCTTTCCTTCTCACAGGGAAGTTGCAACCTCTCTCACGATGACGTTTTTAAAATCTGAACCCTGGGCAGCACTCTCACAGCCCAAGCCTGGCAGATGTGAGCAGATGTGAGCATCTGGGTCACACGTGCACGAAGCAAAAGAAGCAGGTGCTGCTCCAATTCAGCCACATCAGCTCCCAGTCCCAGCCCAGAACAGAGCCTGATGGTCCCGTTAACGCTGGTGCTCACCCGTGGGTTCCCCATGGGAGCAGGGACAATGTGAACACCCAGTTACGGTGGCTACAGCCAAAGTGCTCTGGTTACCAGAGCCCTGTGCTACGGTGCTGCTGCTATGGCACAGACCCCAGCAGCAGCAGGACACTGTGGAAAGATAAAGCATAAACGGACCCCTAAAGGGCAACGAAGTGAGCAAAGGGGCTTGGGTACCACAGCTCTGCAGGATGGCCCCATCCCTCCTTGTCCCAGCACCTCTCTCAGCACCAGCCACACGGGATGAGAAACTTAAGCAGCAGTGGTGGCTGCCCCATCCCTGGAGGTGTTCAAGGCCAGGTTGGATGGGGCTTGGAGCCCCCTGATCCAGTGGGAGGGGTCCCTGCCCACAGCAAGGGGTTGGAACTGGATGTGCTTTAAGGTCCCTTCCAACCCAAACCATTCCATGATTCCATGATTTTATGAAATACAAGGCTGCGGGTCAGAAATGGAAGAGCAACATCACCAAGCTCAGCACCATCCTGGCTCTGTCCCCCTGCCCAGAGCAGATACTGTTACCTTCCAAAGGGAAAAAATCGAGTTCTGGTTCTCCCTGCGAGCCAGGAGCATCCCTTAAAAAATTGATACTTCCCTGACTATTAATTAACCTGAACCACTTAAAAACGCCTTCAATTTGTCAGGTTTAACTGCCAGCTCTTCTCAGTAAATCAAGCGGCGCGTGCAGAGGGAGGCTGTGCCTACGAGGCGGCAGTGAAGAGAGCAAGCGGGGCACCCTGCACCGTGCTCGCCATCCCGTCCCCCCAGAGCACCGACGATGATATTCATACCCTGCAATTAGCCAGGACGCGGTATTAAATGCAACAGCCAGGGGGGCTGCTGAGCACCCCACCTCACGGCGTCGCCCTCTCCCCACGTCGCCCTTGTTGTGCAATCAGGGCTGAGTTTGAAAGCAATATGAATATTTATCTCTGACAGCAAAATCTCCCTGCTGCTGGGTATTAAGGCTTTATCAGTGCGTGGTTACCAGTGAGGCTAAGCCAGCCCTCACTCTAGCCGGGAGCGCGGTGCAGATGACCTACAAGAGGCAGATGGCGAACGCCTTGGAGAGCCCCAGACCCCTGGACTCACCTGCCCTTGCCAGGGCCAGGAGCAGCCTGTGCACCCCAATTCCATACAGGGGGATGGAGAGAGGGTCGGGGGCTGGAAAAGCCCCTCGTAACCCAGGACCAACCCCTCTAAAACATCTTCCCACATCTCCTTGGCCTCCTGTGCCGTCTTGGGTTAAAACTGGCATCTTGGGTTAAAACTGGCTCGCCGTTTTGGGTTAAACCGCTGATGTATTCTCTCTTTAGTGAAAGGAGTCCCAGGGGCTATAAAAATTCCCAGCAGGCTCCTGTCAGTCTCAGGTCATTAACTTTCTTTCATTGGGAGTTTGTTTACAGTCAGCCATAAATAGCGGCGCCCGCATTGCTCGCCAGGACAGGGTGGGATGGCATGGGGTGGGATGGGGATGCAGCACCCTGGGGTCCAGCAGATTGCCCCTGCTGTATTGACTTTCCCTGGGTTCCATGTTTCCCACCAGCCCAGGATCCCAGCTGGCACACGCAGCGCTGCGCACAGTGCCATTTCCCACGAAACCATCTCAGCCTCGCACATCTACAGGGTCACCTTGCGTGCAGCCGGAGGGAGCCAGGATATGTGCCTGGGCACGCTTGTGGTTCAGGTGGAGTCTTTCCCAGAGGAGGAGGTGGGGGTGTCAGCTGGCTGCAGCTGCCAGCACGGGTAACCTGCCCCTGGGACCTGCCCTGCACCCTTACCCAGCACAGCACCCACTGCAGAAGGGTCCTGGCCCCTGTGTCCACTGCAAACGCTGACCTCGTATCAGGACCTCTGCACGTGCGAGAGATGCCCCAGTCTGCGTACACAGAGCCTCAGGAGGGACCCCAGCACCCCTCATCTCACCATGACTTCCACCTCAGACATCTGCCCTTCCCCAGCAGCCCCTAAGGCACGGAGGCAGAAAGCAGGGAAGCCAAGGGCACCACCAGCATGGCACCGCGCTCTTGCCAAGCTGCTTCCCACACCGGGGCTCCTCCATGCCCAAGCACACCTGAGACAGTGTCTGAGCACCCACATTCTGCTGCCTGCCTGAGAAATGCACCCACAGCGCTGCTGATGCCCCCGTGCCAGGAACACCCCATAGCGACATCAATGCCCCAGCACCTCCGGTTCGGAACCTGCTGGGTGCAGGTGCCCAGAGCTGGCAGCAGGACCCCAGAGGACCAGGAGCTGTATTTACTGTGCGTGATCACAGCGGCTCTGCCACGGCCGTGTGACCCCACCAGCTGCAGCTCTAAAAAAGATGCAGGATCACACGGTTCCTGAGAACTACGACTTGGGGCTCACTCACAGCACCGGGCACTGGTTAAATATTTACACCCCGGCCTAATGAAGCACCCAGCTTTCTCTGCAAGGGGGGCTGAGCGGGAACATCGGAGCCCAGGGTCCCCACTGTCGGCCACTCAGCCGTGGGGCTCGTGCTGGCACAGCCGCAGCATGGCAGGGATGCTCAGCATCATCAGCCCCATGCTGGCACAGATGCCCAGAGTGGAAGCTCAGTAGGATGGTTCCCCACCCCATGCCTCATCCCAGGGCTGCAGAGGGGAGCTCCTCGGGGTAAAGGGCAATGAGAAGTGCAGTCAAGTGTGGTTCACAGCAGCCAGGAGTCCACCTCTTATTTTATTCCATGGGACATCCACAGGGACGGGCAATGCATGCGCCCATCACACAGTCCAGCAGCACCCCAGGCTCTGTGGTGGGATAAGAGATTAAACCCCAAACTCACGCGTGGTGACTTCTGCTCTTCCACCCGACCCCAGGAGAGCAAGGACTCAGCAAAAATCACAGCCTCATCACTCACAGTCCTCCACGTCTACGGAAATATCTAAATTTTAAACCATATACTCAGCACAACCTGTAATCAGAGCAACACAAATAGCCCCTGCTTCCCATGTAAATTAAAAACACCCATTAGGCAGATTTCAAAAGATGTCAGTAGGCTTATAATTATACACGACATCCTTCCGAGATAAAAGCGATTACCGGGGATGCAAATCACTTAGCAACCAATCAGTGCCCCCAGAGTGCAAAGCACTGACCAGCCATCCATTTTCGCCTCGTCCTTTTATTCCCTGCATCGAGCAAATACAAACACAGATAAAGAGAGGCACAATAGCTCTTGACACGCAAATAGGTTAACATAATAAAGCCAGCTTTAGCCGGCTCACTCGAGGGAGAAAAGCAATTCTCAGGCAAGCAGGAGGTAATAAAACAGGGCTTTTGTGCTCCTGGCTCCCATTCTCACCCCTGCGCCAGCTTTGCTGCATTAGCTGATAGGCATCGCGGTTTGATTGAATTACCTTTCATGAATATTAGCTTTTTGAGGAATGTGCAGGCAGAAGAGAAAGAAGAAATGTCTTATTTTTGCATGCATGCGCCCGCTGCAGACGGACATGCGGCGGCACAGATGCCGGCGGGGCTGGGAGCTGGGGTCCCGGCAGGTGCAGCCCCCAGCCCACCCCGCCAGCTGCAGCATCCCTGCATCCCTGCGGGCAGCACCAGCCTTGGGGCGGAGGGGGGGGTGTCACCGCGCAGGGAACCCCCAGCCGAAGACCAGACACCAGCAAAGGACCTTATCCTGCCAGGAAAGGATGTTCTGCTCTGTCCCCAAAAATTTGTGGGGCCACAAAGCTCCTGCCAACCTCACCTTGGTACCCACCCTGCATCCCTGCCCTTGGTGCCCCGACAGCAGCAGCACGCAGGGTGGGCTGGCACCCATCAAATATTTATGGGGACAGGATTAAGCCGGATTGGGGAGCAGGGTTACTCAGCTTCACCGCACATTTACCCCACACAAGTTCAAAACCACGCCGGAAAACCACTTCAGGCCAAAATTAAACTCTGCTGCCTGGCAGGGATGCAAACACCCGGCACTAATTCCGCACGCACGGCGGGGAGCGCGGGGGCAGCTCGGGGACGGTGGCGGGTGCACAGTGCCATGCTCAGCACCGACCACCGCCACGGGGTCGTGGGACCCAGGAGACCCTGGGAGCCCGCGACAGGGCCAGCACGCTGCAATTAAAAACCAGCATTGGAGAAAACAGGCTCCTTCGCAACCTGCGCAGGGATGGACGCGTGGTTGAGGCTCAAATAAAACAGACAACCAGAGAGGCTTAAAAAATGAGGTGACGTGGCTTTCCCAGAGGTGCTCTGTCTCTCAGGGCACAGCCTGGCTGCAGCCACCCCGTCTCCTCCATCTGTGGGCTTCTCTGCTCCAGCCTGGGGATAAACATTCAAGATATTCGAGATATTTCAATATTTAATGATAGGGTCAGCTGAAACGGTGCCCATCTCACAGCCAGCGCAGAGAACGTGCTCCACTGGTACCGAGCCGCTCATCCACACCAGGAAAACCGTTCCTAAAGCCGGGAAAACAAGACAGGCTCCTGCAGCAGGAGAACAGCCTTCTCTTCCCAGGCTCTACACACAAGGTCAGAGGAAGGCATGGAGGTGGGAGCTTCCCTCTCCATCCACTCCCACTTCGAGGCAGCCTGACCCAATGGCACATGGTTCACACCACGGCTCGCCCGGGCACCTGAAAAATCCACTCTTGAAAGTTTTAAGGATGCTTAATAAGAAGAGTCCCTCCTGAGGGCCTGGGATGCCGGGTACCCTCTCTCTGTCAGGAATGTTTCCCACCTCATTCCCCGACTCTGGAGCCCATGTGCCAAGCCAGGGTCCTGCCGGAACAATGGATGCACTCATGTGTGGGCACCTGGACCAGCAGCACGTGCCCAGCATGCCGGATGGCAACCTCTCCCCAGCAAGGGGATGGGAAGGTATAAAACTATCACATTCCACAAAATCAGCCTGAATAAGACTCAGGACACTCCTTGCAGCGAGAGAGGCCGTGTGGCTGTGCCCCCACGGCCACGTGCCCTTAGCACTCTGCCCTCCACGAAGGCACATCGCCCACCTGGGCAATCCGCCCGCAGCCTCTGAACAAGGGCATCCCCAGCAGGAGGATGCACATATATTTATACACACACACATATATAGATCAAAAGACTCCCTACAGAGCCATCTGTGCCCCAACAACCAAAGCCAGGCACACCACCACTGCCCGATGCCAAGCAAATCCATCTCTCGGAAAAGCAGGGCTGTAAAACTTCGCCACTGACTCTCCTCAAAAATAAACCCGCAGAGCCGGAGGGATGCCACCGTTTTTCCTCTTGGAGCAGCCGTTTCAGCGGGCACGGCGCTGCCCGTCAGCGAGCTGTGCCAAGCCGTCGCCGGCTTTCCATGCCCGACTTCGAGCATCCAGACCCTGCTGCCTCTCCAGGATTAAATTCCCACGGCTGGGTTTGGATGCTGGAGCTGAGCCCCCTCCACGGGCACCGGGAACATCTCGTTTTCTGCTCGGACCGAGCCTTCTCCTCGCCATCCGGAGCCGGTGGCAACCTCAGAGGATGCCCAGTGGCTCTTGGGTACCACACCACTTCATTCCCAGTGGATGGCATTCCCAGCGCCAATGGTCCAGCAGATGCACCAGGGATGCTCCCTCCGTTCCAGGAGATGCAGGAGACAAGCTCTCCTCCGCCACAGCCACCCGACACCGCGAGAGGCAGCCAGGGGAGATGAGCTCTTCAATAAAACATCGCAGGGTACTTCCTTCTCTCCTCTCCTTTGTGACCAGCGGGGTCGGTGCCGGGGGTCCTGGATCCCCGCTTTCCCAGTGCCTCCCATCCCCGGGCGGAGGAAAAAATAAAACACGTTTTTTTGGTGTTTTTTTCCAGGCAAAAAAAAAAACCCGGGGGAGCCGGGGATGGGCAGGCAAGGCAGCATCTCCCGGACGGCTGGAAGTGTCTCAGCTTTCCTCGTGGAGGCACCCGTGGATGTTTTATTTCCATTTAGGAGGCAGGAGACGAAAAAGCCATTAAAAAAATAAATAAATTAAAAATAAGAGCGAGGGGAAAAAAAAACAAAAAAAAAAAAAGGGAAAAAAAGAAAAGAAAAAAAAAAAGAAAGTTGTTCCCGTTGCTCTCCGGTAGCGATGGGGGAGCCGGTTCCCAGCCGGTTCCCAGCGAGTTCCCAGCCGGTTCCCAGTGGATTCCCGGCTGATTCCTAGTCGATTCCCACTCGATTCCTGGCTGATTGCCAGCCGATTCCCGGTTGGATCCCAGTCGGTTCCCGGTTCCTTCTCAGCCGATTCCCAGTCGGGAGCACCGGGCACCGCGCTGCAGCGGCGCCGCCTCCTGATGCAGAGCCCCCGGCCCCCCCTCACCCCGGTAGCCCCCCCCCCCCCCCCTCCCCGGTGCCCCCCCATTCCCCCCCCGCCCCCGCCCGTTACCGTCAGAGATGGATCCGTGCCGGGTCTGTCCGGTGCGGTGCAGGGCTCCCCGGGCCGCCCCCCCCGCCGGCGGCCTCCCCGCCCCGTGCGCGGCCAGTGCGGGGGGGGGCGGGGGGGGGGGCGAGGGGGAGCGGAGAGCGAAAAATATCCGGGAAAAAGACGAAAAAAAATATAATAAATGAAATTAAATCCCCCCCGGCGGCATCACAGCGCGGGGCCCTTTGTGCGGCGGAGAGCGGCGCTGGCCGGGGGGGCGGCGGGGCGCGGTCCCCTAGGTGCTGCCTCCCGCACCGGTGCGGGTCCGGGGGGCCCGGAGTAGGAGGGGACAGCTCGGTCTCGGTCTCGGTGCTGCCTCCCGGACCGGTGCGGGATCCCGGAGAGGGGAGGGTCGGTCTCTGTGTCGGTCTCAGCTCCCTCGGTGCTGCCTCCCGACTCGGTGAGCGGCTGCGGGGTCCGAGGGAGAGTGTTCGGTATTGGTCTCGGTCCCCTCGGTGCTGCTTCCCGCCCTGGTACGGGGTCCCGGAGGGGGGGGGAGCGGCTCGATGTCGGTGTTAGTCTCGGTCTCAGCTCCCTCGGTGCTGCCTCTCGGCTCGGTGTGGGGCTGCGGCGACACTGAGCGCCCGGTGGCGGTGACCGGGGAGGGCAGCTCGGTATCGGTGTCGCTGTCGTTCCCTTCGGTGCTGCCGCCCGGAGCGAGGTCTCGGAGGGGGGAGTCAGTATCGGTGTCAGTATCGGTCCCCTCTGTGCTGCCTCCCGCACCGCCACCGAGCGCCGTTCACGGGGTCCCGGGGGGGGGCGGCGGCTCGGTGTCTGTTCCCTCAGTGCTGCCTCCCGCCCCGGTGCGGGATCCCGGAGGGCGGGGGGGGGTGGGGAGGGCAGCTCAGTATCAGTCCCAGTCCCGGCCCCTGGGCGCTGCCTCCCAGCCCGGCGCGCGGCTGCGGCGACACTGAGCGCCGGGCGGCGGGGCCCGGCGGCCGCACGCGGCTCGGCGCCGCCCCCGGCGCGTTACCAAGGGGACGCGGTCGCCGCGCGTCCTTGCACGGGGAAACGGGGCGGGGGGAAAGGCGGGAAAGGAGGAGGGGCCGCCCGGCTGCACGCGCCGCTTTCGCGGGAAAGCTCGAAGCGGGAGGCGCGGGACTGCACTTCCCGGCGTGCCCCGCGCGCAGCCACCGGGCCGTGCCCTGCGCCGAGAGCCGCGAGGCATTGTGGGAGTTGTAGTTCTCGGCGCCACGGGGTTGTCGGTCCTTGCGTCACGGGGCATTGTGGGAGTTGTAGTTCCCGCCAAAGAAGGGGTGGGGGTGTTCTCGGCGCCGGGGCCCTCGAGGGCTCAGGGATGGGGCCTCCGTGACCGCCCCCCCCCAGGTGCCACAGCTCTGGCAAACAAGGGGAAATTCTTGGCTGGACTTCACGACCGGACAGCTGGTGCTTCCCTGGGAGCCAGCGACCACCATGGCGATGGCTGTGGTCACCACTGAGCCCCCATGGGTTGTGTAGTCAGAACGAGCGCTGTCGTCGCTGAGTCTGCCCTCATTAGCACGAGTCTTGAGCTCCTTTAGTCCTTCCCCGAGTCCACTATACCTTTATTCCTTCTTTGAACCCATGACACCTTTATTCCGTCCCCAAGTCCTCAATATTTTATTCCTTCCCCAAATCCACGGGCCCTTTATTCCTTCCCCCAATCCACCATGCTTTTATTCCTCCCCCAAATCCACCACAGCTTTGCCACAGGCTGTGAGAACGTGAACATTCATCAATAAAGAGGGCTTCGAGAAGCAGCCGGTTCACTTCTGCCCATAATGATGCTGAGGAGCTCAACGCATGTGCACACACAGCTCCCTGCTGCCAAGCACCCCCAAAGCAGCCCAGCATGTTCCCCCAGGGCTGCACCTTCCACCTCCCTTCTCCCCAGCTCCTACCTTGCTCCACTGAGCTTTGAGGAGCATTTTTGAGGGTGGTTTGGCTTCTCAGAACCTTTGCAGCTCCTACAACCAGGGCAGCCTCCAGCAGCTCCCCAGGTATCTGAGTGTGGGGAAAAGAGCTGAACCCCAGGAGCTGTCCTGGGAGACCTCATAACACGAGGAGATGCACCAGTCACCACTTCTGATCCAGCGAACACTGAAGGTTGAGAAATTAAAATAATAGCTAGATATGCTTTCAGGAGAGCGATTCCTCTGTGTAATTATAATATGTATTATCCTCCCTGTGAAAATACATTATATTGTATAAATTCCCTCTTTGAACAGGGCTATTCATACTGTTCATTTGTTTCAGTTCAAACATTTTTAGCTCGTATATCTGGCAGGTTCTTGTGCAGCTTTGTACGTACTCTGCAGCTTATTTATCTGCTTTCTGCCTTGCAATGTAGGCCAGCGATAAGAATAAAAACCATTATAGATTTGCGAACAGCACTTAGATTTTTCAAAGATAATTTAATCAAAGCTATTAGTAAGTCAGGAAGAAAGATTGCTTTTTATTCAACACACACACACAAAAAGAGCCCTCATTCTGCTCAGAAAATGTTTTAACCACCTGAAGTCACTCACAAGGACTTGAAAGGGCGACGGCGGTTTTGCTGGGGAAGAGATCCATCTTGAAATAGCAAACTTCAAAAGGTGGGTGTTTCGACACTGCCTTCAAGAAGGCACCATTAAGCAGCTCTGACCTCCCCATTTACATCCTTTTTGGGTGTTTTTTTTTAAGACTTTACAGAGGAGAAACACTTTTGTGATTCAAGGAACCTTTGCCAGAACATAAATTTCACCCGGTGATGTTGGGAACACAAGGAGAGCCTTAATCTGCTAATGAATGAGCTCTGCAAAGTGCGACCGGCTCTGCTTCCACATCCAGAGGGATTGAATTGCAAAAAGGAAGCGGGCAGCCCTCACTGCTGGAGGAGAGAGATTTTAAAAAGTCCTTTTGCTTTAGCACAAATAAATAATGCATCGGCGGTGGGGAAGTCCTTCCTCTGCGGCACTGGGGAGCCCACCCCAAGTTTTCCATGCCGGCTGCTCACCATGGGGCTCACAAAGCTGAGCTACACGGGATCGTAACCGCTGCTCTTTAAGACGACAGTGTCCCTTTAATTTAATATCATTATTTTTGACCGGCGCTAGCAATCCGGAGCGCTGAGCGTTTTCATCTCTCATCCTGACAAATGCACGCTGTAATTCTTTGACCAAAATGTCAGTCTGCTCTGGAAATGACTGGCCCTCAGAATGAGAAAGATTTCCAGGGGATTAAAACCGGGCCATTACTCTCTGCTCTAAATGCATTCAAGGCTCTGAAAGCCGGAGCTGCTTTCGTTTCTTTTGTACCAAAAGTTATTGACTTATCAAGGTTAAAATACATTCAGTATGGCCCAATAAAACAGGGATATCGCCGCATTCGTGCTGTCATTTGCAGGTCCGTTTTCATGGCAACAGGGCTCTTTTCTGCACATTAAACGGTTCAGTTGTGCAAAGTTCAGACATTACATAAACAGAGAGGTAACAACAAAAAAAAAAAATCAATGAGCTCATAGGCATGGAAAAAGGAGATAGCATTGATCGGGGCCGGCGTCGATATTTGGGATCACTGCCTCCTGCCCTGCTCGCAGCCCTCCTGTGTTGGCAACAGGGACACAAAGAGATGCTGAAGGACATAGAGGGAGGATAATGCCTTCACCTCTCTGACCAGCTCCTGCTTGTAATTAATATCACCCAAGCACAGCGAGGGGTGGAGGGGATGCCCACTCGCTGGGCTAGAGGGTTTATCAGTGCTAACAGAGGCGTTGGTGCACAGGTGGGCACTTTACACAGCCGGTTTCTGGCTAGCAACCACAGTCTCCGTTCCATGATAAATCCCAGGATGTTTTTCCCAGCTCCCAGTCATTTCCAAATGCCCCAAGAGACACCACCAGGATGGGAGGGTCTGGAAAGGCAGCTCCCTGTAGGCAAGGACAGGGTATTTGGGGAACATGAACACATGGAGCACTTTTGGTGCTGGTACCGTGCTGTGGTGGCTCTGGCATCACCAGGCTGTGGGCACAGAGGAGCGTGGTGCTGCCAGCCTTGGTGGGGTGCAGGGTGTTTGGGCAAGTGACTTTGATGCTGATGGGAGATGTCAAGCTTTTTGCTTCCCAGTCAAGGGAGTGAGAGAGATTCCGGCGTTAAAACGCTTGTTAGAGGAGGGACACCAACATCTGTTGGGAAAGCAAATGGAGAGCGGGAGTGAGACGGCCACGGGCAGCCAGGCGTGAAGGAGGAGGAGGAAGGCAGAGAACGGGGGTTCTCTCTGAGCTGCTGCAGAGAAGATCTGCTGCCCCTCACCCCGTGCTTGTGCATGGACTCACTCCTGAATTCCAAATCTCACTGGTGTGAGAGCAGAGTTTGCCCACTGGGAAGCCCAAGGCAAGAAACTGGTCCCATATGGCCCCTTGCTGGGGTCCCAGGGCCAGAAATGCTCCAGCGCTGGGGCCAGCTGGAAAGAGCCAGAGCCTGGGGGCACGTAAGGCAAGTGAGCACTCTGGGCACAAAAAGCTCCCTTTTGGGCAAGGAACCGTGTCCCAAGAGCATCCTCCTTGCTTCCCCTTGGGTACTGCTGTGGGAGGTGCAGGTCTGGCAGAATTCAGGGGCAGCTGCCCTGGGTGCTGCCGGGGTCAGGAAGGCAGGAGCTCCTGAGCTCTGTGGTTGCTTCCCCCTGCCCCCAGTTTATTTATAGATTCAGCAAGTTATTCAGCTGAAACAAATCTCCGTTTCAGTCAAGTCCTGGGGCCAGCGGCAGCCTGCATTATCTCACAGGCAGCCATACATTAGGCAGCACGATTTCTATGGGGGCATCAACAGCCCAGCACGATCAACCTGGCATTTGCAGGCTGCAGGAGGATGGGGTGTGCCTGGGCAGGGTGATGGTCCCCAGGGTGTAAGTGGTGACACAAGGGCACCCTAAGAGTGAGCCAGGACTGATCATCCACATCTGGGGGATGACTGCAGGGCTCAGGGTGGGCAGGCAGGGTGTGAGGGCTGGGGTGCACTCTGCCCCCCAGCACAGCCCACAGCCCCCTTGACAGAGACACCGGGAGCGAGTGCTTGCTGTCGGCTCAAGTCTATTTTTATTCTCTGCTTAAAAATATCCCAGTCCGGGTCACTGGCACATGATGGATCATCGCTTCTGCTACTTCCCCCAGGGCCTTCTCAGCTCTCCGAGATGAGGAGCAGAGTCAGGTTTCCCACAAGAGCCCCCTGCACCTTTCCCATCCTGTAAAAGCACCAAGGGGACATGGCAGAACTCATGCTGTGGGGGTGCAAGAAGCACCCATGTGCTCCTGGGGCCCGGGCACGACACAACAGTAGCTCTGTGTGCCCTGGCATGGCCCCGTGCCAGCTCTGCATCCCAGCAGTGGCGAGGGAGCATCCCGGGGTCACCGTGTCCTCACTCTCTGCTGTTCCCACACTTAAGCCCCTGCCAGCGGTGCAGCAGATTCCCATGCCTTTTCCTTCTGTCTCCGTTTGCATTTTGTGAAAAATTTAACCTTGCTCAAAAGCTTGGGCAAAAGCCTTTGTGAGCAGGGATGGGAGAACAAGGCAGAGCGGATTCCAGCCTGCGGTGCATTTTCTAGCCCTATTAGTCACGAGCCTCTGATGCTACGGGAGATATGGGGCTGACTGACAGGTGATTTGGTTTTATCTCACCTGGGAGCATTTCATATCCGGCACAGGGCCGCCTTGCAGCGTCTTTGTGCAGGAGCACTCAGCAGCACTGCTGGGTGGAGGCACAGTAGAGGGGGGTCCCGGGGGTCCCAGTGCTTCCAGTTGCAGACAGCACCCACAGCGGGCAGCACCCCAGTCATCACAGAACAGCGAAGGCACCGCTCCCAGAGAGCGGTTGGAGGTCACCCCACCTCCAGCTGGGTACTGTCCCTCTCTCTGGTGGGCATCACCTCCTCCCTGATGGTCTCCAGGGGACCTTTCACGCCGCAGAGACCCACAGAGTCCGTGGTTCCTCCTCCTCTGTCAGGAGGTCAGAAAACCATTTGGCTCTGCAAGCGACTGGTTCCTGGAGACAGGATGTGATGAGGGCCAGGCGCGATGCTCATTCTGGGTTTGCTCCTGCCCCATCCCTATGAGCGGTGTTACACACCTCCCTCCTGCATGGATTTTTTATTTCCCTTCCTTTGCTCTGAAACTACTTTCCTTCTCTCCCAAACTACTTGATGACGGTGCTTAATTGCATTTATGGAGCGGTGCTGGCGTGTGCTGTCAGTCTGGATTACAGGGTGGTCTCTGCTGAGTGGGGAGCGTGTGTCTGGGGGCAGCTGGGCTGGGAGCCGAGCTCTGGGAGTGAAATTGGAGGGAGCTGGAGATTCCCAGGAGACCTTCACCTTTAACTTAGTGGCTTCTTTCCCCTCCAAATCTGCTGACATTTGGAAAAGGGGAATCATTGCAATTTGCTTGGTTCAGCAAGTTCCCTCTTCCCTCTGTGCGGCTCCCAGCTCCGCATGGCTCTGCTGGGCTGTCAGCAGCCCTGGCACAGCGGAGGGCACCAACCTAGGGGCAAAAGAAGGTGTACAATTCCCAAAGCCACCGTGGCAGGACAGCCCAGTGCCTGTGGCGCTGAGCAGTGCCTGATGGCCCTGAGTGGTGCTGCATGGTGGGACCAGAGCCCCGTGCACCCCATCAGTGCTGGGAGAGCCAGCACAGCCTCTCAGTCTTTCAGCCAGGGAAGCACCTGCTTCAATCCTCTTGACAGTCAAGAATTTAAAATGATTTATTAAAAATGTATAAAGCCCAGTTGTTGGTGTCGCTGCTCTGATAAGAGCGTCGTCTCCCGCACCGCTCCCGTGGCAGGCACGCTCAGCTCAGGTTTATGTTCCCCTCACTCAAACAGCTCTCATCGTGGCACCTGCACGGAGAGGGGGGAAGGATTGCCCCCCTACTCTGCATATTAATTTTCATCAGGCTGCCTCAGGCAAACACGTTCAGGCTTCGGGAGGCATTAGAGCAGAGCTGTGACCTCTGGGGAGGCACCATCCCAGTGCAATTGGGCAAATCATAGAATCATAGAATGGTTTGGGTTGGAAGGGACCTTAAAGATCATCTAATTCCAACCCTTCTGCCCTGCCCATCCCCCTGGTCCAGCCTGACTGTGGCACCACGGCCAATGCCACACCAGGCTCTGTTCCTCCTGCTCCATCTACCCCTGGCAGGGTTGCAGCCCCTTCTCCTTCCAGGAGCAGGGTGTCACTTTCCGAGGAGCAAGACTTGATGACCTGCAGAGCACGGAGGAGATTAATGGAGACACAGAGAGTGTGCAAGCAGCTCCGTCACTCTGTGACGTGTTCCAGCCTGTGGCCGTAAATCGGTTATGGTGGTTCAGCCGTAAAGCTGAGGACAGAGGGGAGGCAGGGACACCGGCTGCCCTGGCACGGCCGAGGTCAGCGGGGGCAGGCGCAGCACCACTGTGGGTCCAGGATTGATCCATGGCCCTGCTGCCCCCCTGGATTTTCCCAATGATGGTTCCAGCTCCCGGGAGGATTTGTTAGGGTGAGGATGGAAACAAAGTGAAAGGAATGGAAAACCTCCTCTGTTGACTGGTAGCCCTTAGGGAGGGCTGGAGGGGCTGTGGACACATTGGGGGTGTCGCCAGCCCCCTCCCCTGGCCCATGGCCCCCTCCCACAGGGACTCGTTCATCCAAAGCTGCTCCAGTTTGGACAATCGGGGTTTTGTCCCTGCTTTGGCGCTGGCTTTCTGGGTGCCAGGGATGAGGTACCAGGGATTCTGAGGGCACTGCTGCGCTGTGGTACCGAAACGCTTGTCCCAGACCCGTGTGACACTGCCTGGCCCGGTGGCCCTGCCCAGGGTCTCAGCAGGACGAGGCAGGCACGAGGCTGCGAGAGCCCCAGGGAGGAATAGTGATAATGATTGAAATCAATATTTTTGCAGGAGAGAAATAAAAAGGCTCATCAGAGCCACTGGCTGGAACGCTGCAGGGGGAGAGAGAAATCAGACATCTCAGCTGGCGGTGCCACCTCTCTGCCACCCCTCTGTGCCGTCCTGGCCTCTGGCTCTGCTTTCTTTTCTGTCCCTGCTGCCTGGCACTGAGCCCTGCCTGTTCTCAGCGGGGTGTTTCCAAACTGATTGCCTCCAGGGCAGATAATTGATTTAAACCAGGATTTTTCTCCTATTTTTTCAAAAGCCATTTTCTCTGCAGCACCTTGCTTTTCTCTGCCAGCCCCAGCCAGCAGCATCGGGCATCCCCAGCCCCACTTCAATTACCCCCATGGGACCATCCTCACCCTGCGAGCTGTGGCAGGGCTGGGGAGGGTGAAGCCAAACCTTGGTGACCAAGCCAGCACATCCCTCACCACCAGTGCTGCCCCACCTTTGTGTGCCACCGAGACCGTGCAAATCAGGAGCTGTGTACCTGCATGGAACCCACCTTGGAATGCCTCCTGGAAAAGCTACAGCCCTCATGGGCCAGAGCCTTGTTGATAGCTCCAGGATAGCTTGATGTGAACTTGTTGGAGCCAAAAGCCTTATGGGGCTCCCAGCCAGGGGCTGCAGATCCCCTGGACTGGCAGGACCACCCCCATCCTCCTGCCACCACCCTGCTCCTAGCATCCCTCTGCCAGCATCCTGCTTGCCGCAGCCCAGCCACACCACCCTTCCCCCTCCAATTTACAAAGCCAATTATCACTCAGAAACTAGCACGATGCCCAGGTGTACGGTCCCAATTAGGGCTTGCTTAAAAACAATTTAAACACCATGATAAGTTTTCCATTTTGGAGCAGGTTGTCACCAGCTGCCACTGTCCAGGGACAGCCACCATCCTTGCTGGGGAGTGGCAGGGTGGTGCAGGGCTGGGTGCCAGGGCATGTGGCTGCTCTTCTTAGGGAAAACCACTCCTGACTTCTCACCCTGAGCCCCTGTGGTGGCACTGGACCCTGTTTGCCATGCCAGCACCACCAGGGCATCCCAAACCTGCCACCATGGAAATGGCAGATCGCTGCTGGGAATACAGAAAGTGCTGTAAACAGGGACACTTTGGTCATGTCACCATGTCCTGGTGGGTGGTGCTGAGTACCAGGGCGATGCCGTGCTTTGGGGGCAGCAGGTCTCATGAGGTTCCATGAGCCAGAGGTGGTACCAGGCTCTGGAATGTGGGGAGGGTGCTGGGGGCACATGGGGACACCCACAGTGGGGTGATGGCCAGGACTGGGCATGGGAGGGCTCGACTACCATCACATCCATGGCAGTGGGAATAGGGAGGAGGCAGCAATGCTGGGCATCGCTGGGAGCTGGGGGTCCAGGGGTGCTGTGCAGTGTCGTGCACCACTGAGCCTTCCGAGCGCTGGTGGGCGTCCTCCCCACGCGGGGCTTTGATCCGCACAGTGAAAGAGCAAAGGCAGGCGCCTTTGTGTGCCAGGAGGCTTTGAAGTCTCCCAAAACAGAGCAGGGGGCTCAGGGGGAAGCAGTTGGCCCTTCAGCCCCCACCCAGCCCTGCTTTCTTGCCCCTTTTATCTGCTTTTTTCCCAATTAGGAGCCACCTCCGGCTCAAACAATAAAACCACCAGACTTTCCTGGAGAGCCCCAGCTGGGATGCTGGGTCTGTGCAACACCAAGACCCCCTGGGGGTCCCTGCAAACTCCCTCCCACCCTCTACGGTCACTCTGACCTGCTCTCCTTAACACAGGACCCCAAATTTGGGGTCAATGCCTTCTCCAGGGACCTCACAGGTGACAGCTGGCAGGTCCCTGCCCAGGCAGGTGACAGTAATTAGCTCTGTCCTTAATTCTCAGCCTGTTTTATCTTTTCCCCTTCCAAAGGCAGAAGAAAAGAGAAGCTCTTTTCCATCCCCCCTCCCTTTTTCCTTTTCGGTGGCCTCGCTCAGCTCCAGGAGGGTGAGTGGAGCCCAGTGGGTACGTGTGAGCCTGTGTTTTTGTGAGAAAAATGCGCATTGATCATTTCTGGGAATCAGACTGTGTTTTTTACTCTGAAGCATCCATTATACACAGCTGCTTAATTGACGAGCGCTGCCTAGTCACCTCGGATGCCGGAGTAAAACAGCCTAAAAGCTCCAGCGCAGAGGAAGTCTGCGCTTTATAAATTGATTCAGTGGGAGAGAGAGAGAGTGAGCGAAAAAAAGCATTAATTACAGATGCTTCTGTGGGCACTGTTTTATGGCAGCGAGACCAGGATGTGGGCAATTCTCCTAAATGTGCTGATTAGACAGCACTTCATGTCTCGGAGCACATTAAATGGGCTCTGTAAAGCTATTAGAGATGCAGCGCCATAAAGAATTGACGAGAGCGAGCGGCAGCAGCACAGCCCGGGGCTCCTGCCCAGCTCCTGCCTGCCGAGCTCTGCAGCAACAAGTTATTGGTGAGGCTTGTGGGGACTGATGCTCCTTACTGCGTTTCCATCCCTGTTGACCCCATCTGAGTCCCCTCCCTGGACCCTGCTGGGGTTGGGGGCTGCCTGAGTCCCCCGTGCAGTCCCATGGCTCCTGTCAGGTCCCATCCCTGCTCTGAATCCCCCCTGGCTCCCCACTCTGGGCAGCCTCTCCCCACCAGATACATCTGGGCTGGGGCTATCCCTTTACCGGTGACCACAGCTGCAATGGAAAGGCTCAGGTGGAGCCGAAGGGAGGCAGGAATCGGTGCTGCTCCACCATCACATGGGAGCTGGGAAGATGTGACTGCTTCTCCCCAGGCTTCTGCCTGCTATGGAGCTGCTGGGGCAAGGGCAGGTCTGGAGACGCTTCCTGCCAGCCCAGGGGACGTCGCCCAGGGGACGTCACCCAGGGGACGGGAGAGGTTTGGGGACAGCAGATTGCATCCCAGTCACTGCCTGTCCCAGTGCCCTCTCTGACTGCCCCCATCCCCGCAGGGACTGTCCCCACTCATCCCATCTCAGGTGCTGAGACTGAGCCTGGCTGGACTCTCCTGGCTCCCTCTGCATCTCTCCTGGTTTGACCCTGTGTCTTGGGACCGTTGCCGGCTACCAGCAGCACTTGGAGCATCCCTGGAGCAATCCTGGAGCATCCCTTGGGGCATCTTTGGAGCATCCCTGGAGCATCCCAAGAGACAGGCTCATCCCCCCTGCCTGCTGCTACCGTGGTTGGAGACTCAGGTTCTCCAGAGGACAGCAGCACCTGAGCCCAAGCAGGGGAAGTCACGGGGCTTTGGGTGCTGCTCTGGCTTCACCCACAGTCTCTGTCCACCCCAGTGCAGGCAGGAGCCGACACGGAAGGTGCTGTTTAACCCCATGGCTCCAGGATCGGTGCCCAGCAGGCCAGTGTGACCCCCCTGTGCATCGGGCGCAGGGCCAGCCGGGCGTGCGATGTTAACACAGCCCCACCACGCAATCACACTGGCAAATCAATTTGTCAGGATGCAGCTCACCAATTAGCGTTTGCTGGGGTTATTACTCATTTGCACACTGTGGTTTCAGGGAATTAATCAGGGCCTCGCCGGTAGCTGGGACAGCAAGGGCAGGAAGGGCTACACCAGCACAGCCCAGCGTTGCCAATGGTGCCCAGAGCCACGCTGCAGGTGCCCGGTGCTCTCCATGTGTCTTGGGGACATTTGACCCATCAGAGGGGCCACTGGAGGACACTCCAGTATAGCAGCAATCTCATTCCCTGGAGATGCACATCCCACCAGCACCACAGTGGGTTCAGATCCGGACTCCCTCGAGGAGAGCAGTGGGTCGTAGAGCAGAAAGAAATGAGCCTAAGGCAAAGTGACACTTTCCATGTTGTCCCCAGGAGGTGACCTGAATGGTGTCACCCACCCCACACCTGGGGAGTGTGACCCTGGCCTCAGCACGGACCTGGCAGCACCGAGGAAGGTGGGTGCCGGTGCTGGGGGCTTTCAGCAGCAGATGGGCTTTCCCGGGCGGGAGTGCGAGCCAAGCCATGCACGTGTGAGCAAACAGGAGGGGAATTCACAATCAAGGCTATTAAATAAAAAAGCGCTGAGCCATGCTGCTCGCTGCCACAGGGGGATGGGAGCAGATATATGGGATGCCCTGGACCACCAATCTCCAGCACGAGGGCACAGACACCCACCTGCCCTGGGACAGGCACCTGCGCCCTGCCCTGCTGGGGGATCATAGAATCATGGAGTGGGTTGGGTTGGAAGGGACCTCAAAGCCCACCCAGTGCCACCCCCTGCCATGGGCAGGGACACCTCCCACTGGATCAAGGGGCTCCAAGCCCCATCCAACCTGGCCTGGGACACCTCCAGGGATGGGGCAGCCACCACTGCTCTGGGCAACCTGGGCCAAGGCCTCCCCATCCTCAGTGTGAAGAGTTTCTTCCTAATGTCTAGATCTTTCCCCTTCCAATTTAAAGCCGTTTCCTCTCATCTTGCCCTTGTAAAAAGCCCCTCCCCAGCTTTCCTGGAGCCCCTTTCAGTATTGGGAGGGTGATTTAAACACTTCCCGCAGCCTTCCCGCAGGCTGAACAACCCCAACTCTCTCAGCCTGTCCTCGTATGGGAGCTGCTCCAGCCCTTGGATCATCTCTGTGGCCCCTCTGGACCCGTTCCAACAGTTCCAACTCCTTCTTATGTTGGGGATTCCAGTACTGGACAGGGGGCTCCAGGTGGGGCCTCAAGAGAGCAGAGGGGCAGGATCCCCTCCCTGTCCCTGCTGCCCACACTGCTTTGGACACAGCCGAGGTCACGGTTGGTTTCTGAGCTGTGAGCACACGTCGCTGGCTCATGTCGGAGTTCTCATCAATCAGCAGCCCAAGTCCTTCTCTGCAGGGCTGCTCCCAATCACATTTTCCCCCAGCCTGCATTGAAACTGCCCCCAGCCCTGGCCCCAGGTCCTGCCCCAGGCAGGGTTCCCCGGCGCTGGCGGGGGGCATGCAGTGTGCACTGTGCGTGGTGTGAGCAGCGCGCCCCAGCCCGCCCGGCGCTCTGACGGATAATCGATTTCCCCGAGCCGGGGAGAGACACACTGTCCAAACGCATCAAGCTTTAAATGCCAACTTTCCTAATGCGATTTTACAATCTCCTATAATTGAGTTGCAGCGAAACTTCCCTCTTTCCCCGGCAATCGTAGGGGATGGATTCAGCCCTGCTCTGCCTGCCGGAGCCTCCTCTCCCATCGCAGGGAGCACCATGGGTACATCCCCCCACCAAAGACCATGTCGTGCTTTCCACCCCTCTGGGTTGAGCCATGGCCTCAGGGAGCCTTGGGGTGCTCTGGGGTGCCACCAGGCACCTCTGTGAGCACACAGCCCCAGGATGGATGCACATCTGCCCTGAGACTTGACCGTGCTGATGCACGACCGTCCCAATGCAGCCATCCAACTCTATCTCCCTGGGGTCCATGCAGCCAAGTAAGCATCTTTATTCCTTCCCCATGAGGGGTGGCCAGGGAATTATAAACAAGCCCCAAGTGGAGGAGTGCCACATCGGATTAGGATTTCTGGGGGGGCTCGTGCCCCACTACTGGGCTCCAAGACCTCTCCTGAGGGCCAGTGGGTGCAGAACCCATCACCAATCTGACAGCACTAAGACCCCAACACCTTTCTCCAAGACCAAGAGCCCCAGCAGCCCCCCCAATCCTGTGCAAGCCCCAAGTCCAGACTGGGGGCTGCAGGAGGTCCAGCACAGCCATGGCGATGGGGCTGGTGCTGCTGGGAGCCCCTGTGCTGCTCAAGGTTAGCGTTGGTAATTAAAGGCTGGGATTTGCATGCAGCAAATGACTCCAGCTAATTGCAGGTTTAAAAGGAAAATGATCGGAGAGAGGATTGTTTGCAAAATCGGGGCACGAAGGAGGAGCGGGTGCTCTGCTCTCATCTGCTCTGCTCTGGAGGTCGTCAGCTTTAACCCATCTGACCAAACCACCACCGCTGCACATCTGGGGACAGAATATAGGGATAGAGCACATCTGGGTGGCCATAGAGTCATAAAATCACGGAATCATAGAATGGTTTGAGTTAGAAGGGACCTCAAAGCCCACCCAGTGCCACCCCCTGCCATGGGCAGGGACCCCTCCCACTGGATCAGGGGGCTCCAAGCCCCATCCAACCTGGCCTGGAACACCTCCAGGGATGGGGCAGCCACCACTGCTCTGGGCACCCTGGGCCAGGGCCTCCCCACCCTCATCGTGAAGAATTTTTTCCTAATGTCTAGTCTAAATCTTCCCTCTCCCAATTTAAAGGCATACCCCCTTGTCCTATCACTCCATGCCCTTGTAGAAAGCCCCTCCCCAGCTTTCTTGTAGACCCTCCTCAGGTCCTGGGAGGCCGCTATAAGCCCATGGCAGGAGCTGGTGGTGGCCTGGTGGCCCCAGGGGCTGCACTATCAGATCAGAGAGCTCCAAGGGGCACAGGGTGACCTCTAGCCCTGGAGGGGCTCCTTGGAGGGTGCCCCCCAGACCCAGGACAGGCTCCCCAGGCTCCCACCATGTGGGCAGAGCGGGGCAACCCGCTTGCTGGGCCATCTCCAACTTATCCACATCCCCCTCCAAATAAAAACCATAGGCACAAATGCCAGGGTGCTGAATTGATTCATTTAATTTTCCCTTCTCATTTGATCAAGAGCAGGGTGACATTTGGCAAAAGTTGCTGATGAGGGATTGAATGATTAATTGTCATGACAACCATTCCTGGTTAATGACAGGGATGAGATTGTGCCGGCATAAAAGACGGAGAGTGGCCTTGAGTGCCGCGGTGCTAAATTACCAGGCATGTCACTGTTTGTGCTTTTGGTAAAACGTGGCCATGCGTTTCTAATGAGAGGTTAACTGTGTCCCCAAAGTAATTACAACTGATTGAAGAGGTAGTTAGTAATTAGAGGATTAACTGTAATGAGTCTCACCTGCAGTGGTTGCCATAGTTACAGTATTTTAGATGATCGGAGTTAAAATAGGACAGAGGACGCGGTGCTGGGAGAGGCAGCTCTGCCCCCCTGGGGTGCACTGGGTCATTGTGGGGGTCCCAAGGGCACCTGGGTGGGATGGATGCCCCTCTGCGCCCACTGCCCCATGGCACGGGGTGCCCCATGGCCAGACACCCCGCAGCCCCATGCCCTGGGGTTGGGCTTTGCATAGACCCCAAAGGGGGCACCAGCAGGGAACTCCCCCCCAGACTTCCAGTTTGGCTAGAGCAGAGCAGCACCCACCAGCACCCTGTGCTGTGCCATCCCGTGCCATCCCTGGGCATGTAGGCAGCAGCCCTGGGGCTGGCTCTGCCATCCCACCATTACCAAGGGCAGGAAAGTCATCAAAAAAGCATCAATCTCCAAATTCGCAACAGCCCAGGCTCGTTCTGTCTGGGAGCCAGGAAAGGGGGGACCACGGGTGGGAACGGGGAGGTCCCTGCAGCCACTGCTGGTGGTAGCATCCTCCACGGTCCCATGGCCCTGGGCGCACCCAGACACTGCCTCAGCTGTCCAAATTGAAACTGTTTCAATCCTACTTATTCCCCTACTTCCACGGATGACAATTTACAGGACCATGTAAAACCTCCAAGTACAGTATCTTTAATTATTCCATCCATAAATGATAAGCACCATTCATTTCAGGGCTCTCATTACGAATTTATACTCCTGTTTAATGTGCTCACTAACATCAGACATCCCACAGCTCGCCGAGAAATATTGAACAATCCTTTCTGGAAGAGCCGTGTGGGTACCGCCAGAGCTATTTTGGACTTGGGAAAAGAGATGGGTGAGGTGGGCTTGTTGGTTTTTAAAACGAAGAGGAGGCTGGGGCAGGCAGAGGGGCTCCAGGCTGGGATCTGCGGGTGGGTGGGCTCAAAGCTTTTCAACTGGATGCCTGGAGGCTTCGCAGGTGAAATCCTGCCACATTTTATTTTTTTCCTGGACATGCTGATGGATGCAAATAAACTTCATTTTATATAAGTATAAAAATAGAGCTTCATATTTATATACACACATCCATGGGAAAGCTTCTGCAAAGTCTTAACTTGAAAAAAAAATAAAGGGAATCTCAAATATTTGCATTTCAGAGCAAACATGATGAGTAAGTTTGACCCAAACCAAATCTGTTTCTGCATTATTTTCCAGTACAAATGTCCAAGTGACCCCTCTCACATGTTTTTCCTTTGGGCACTGAAATGCCACCCTCCTTGTTGGCTTTCCCGCGGGCCAGCGTGCCCTGGGCCAGCTCAGCGTGCGTGGCCGTGGCCATGGCAGGGCCACTGAGTACCGGGCAGGGGCAGGGGCAGGCGCCGGACTCTTGCTGCTGCCAGGTGACCTTTGCATCTCCAGCCTAGCGGGGCGTGTGGGGCTCCCTCCAAGATACGAAGCCAGGATTGCAAATCCAATTTAGGAAATTTGATCTTTTTCTGCTCCTGGCTGCTTGCTCCCATGGCTCTGCCAGGCGGTGCCGGGGCTGCGCCGGGGTGTCCCCATCTATTCCATCCTTCTCCATGCTCAGGCTCTCTGGTTCCCATGGCTGAAGCCCCTCGGTTATCGCCCTTGGTGCAGCCAACACGGAGCCCTCCGCTGGGCCAGCTTCACCCAGGGATCCTGTAGAATGTGGAGAGCTTAGGGGGCACATGTGGTCACCACAACCAGGATGGGACTCCAGTGCGACGCAAGTCATGGAGATGCAGGAGATTAAAGTTAATCCTGGATGGGCAGGAGGGGTGAGAGTGAGGATCAGCCTCCAAATTTCAGGGGAGCAGCAGGGATGGGGAGAGGAACAGGGATGGGGACGGGGTAACCCAAGTGCATTTGCCTAGCTCAGCCTTATTTCAAGTGGCATTTCTTTCCCACCACAAAGCTAGGGTTTATCTGAGCCTCAAGGCACAATGTGGGGGCTCCCATGTACCCTCATGTCCTACCGTGCCAGTTGCACCAGCATCTCAGATGTCTTTTCCAACTAGATGATGATTCTACGATCCTCATGCCCACCTCCACCCCCTTGGCTCTGCTGGGTGGGCCCGGGGGGTCACAGCAAAGCCCTCAGCGTGCCACCACGTCCCTGGCACACGTGTCTCAGTCGTGCCAGGGCTCAGCCGCCAGCGCCGCACTCCCACCAGCCAAGTGGCTGTGCTGCACCGGAGGCGTCACAGCAGATTTTCCTCTCAACGCTTTTGGTCTGTTTTCATGGATAAAATAGTAACACGGCGGGAAAAATCCGGCAGGCAGGCAGGCCCTCGCCTTGGCAGGCAGGATGGCTGCCCGCCAGTAGCGTTTTAATGCCATTACACCACAGATACAAGCTTTTAAGCATTAAAGATGGCTTTTATGGATCATAAAATCTATTATTACCGCTCGCCGCAGTTGCTGGAGCAGCAATCGGCAGCACAGTGCGGTGCGGGCGCTGCGGGGACAGTGCCCTCCTGCCCCATCCCACCAGCAGAGGTGATGCCCCTGAGTCCCACAGGTGGGATTTGGGCAATGGAGACAAAAAAGGGGGCATCATCCAGTCCCCCAAAACTCCCACCCATCAGCCAAACTGGTGACCTCCAGCCACCAGTGACAGGTCCCCGTCTCCCCTTGTGGGGACCCTGCTGGGTTCTGGGAAGGGGGCAGCTCTCACCCCTCCGTGGGGCAGGATGGGGCTTGCTCTGGAGATTTTGGCAAAGACACATCTTTACGGAGACTTTCCAAGCTGTCTGAAAGCCGCGGGTGAGCCTGAAGGGGAAACGTGCTGTGTCTGCCGCAAATTGAAAATGAAAACCCAACCCAAATGTAAAGTAATTAATGGGAATATTTGCACTGATGTCTTAGGGTTTTTTTGGCAAATCTGAAATTTCGGGGCAGATATTACCTGCCAGGGCTCCTTTAAAGAGGAATTAATAGCAGCTGTTGTAATTGCCGACAAGCAGTAGCCTTCTGTGAGAGATAAGCTTATAATAAGCTGTCATTGCTGGATGGCTTTAGAGTATTAACACGTAAGTTAATAAACACATATAATTGGGTGTCCCCTCCCCAGGGAGGCCTTGGGGTTGCTGTGGTGAGTGGCTGAGCAGCCGTGCTGCGGTGGCTGGCAGCAGCTGGGCGAGCAGGGTGGCACCCTGCACCCACCTCCCTGCACCCAGCACCCTGCACCCAGCACCCTGCACCCAGCTCCCTGAATCCAGCACCCAGCATGCAGCTCCTTGCACCCTGCACCCAGCTCCCTGTGCCCAGCACCCTGCGCCCAGCACACTGCACCCAGCTCCCTGAATCCAGCACCCAGCGTGCAGCTCCTTGCACCCTGTACCCAGCACCCTGTGCTCAGCACCCTGAACCCAGTTCCCTGCGCCCAGCACCCTGCGCCCAGCACCCTGCACCCTGCAGCCTGTACCCAGCTGAGCCTGGTAATTAACACACGCTCAGGCCATGCAAGGTGCCCCTTCCCTAAGAGGATGGCAAAAGGCAGATGAGCTGAATTTCCCCGCTCTGCCATCTCATCGAGTACCAAGGCAGGTCCTGCACCGGGCTGAGATACCAGAAAGGTTAGAAATGAGTGAATCATTGGTGGTGTTTGGAAGTCGTGCACATGCCAGCTTGGCAGCGGGCAGCGGCCGGATGCTTTGGCTGGGGTTTGGGTGGGTGCCACCCCACTGCAGGTTGTTAACTCCAGGGATGGGAGACTGAGGAGAGTGTTGGCTGTGCTGTGGAGCCGAGCCGAGGCAGAAATCAGTTCCCTGCGAGCTGCATGTGGCAATGGGTCAGCAGGTGCTCCCAGCTCTGCCCCAGCTCCTGCCTCGTCCTGCATGCCCGGCACAGGATCTGGTGCTCACTGGGTGCGATGCCCACTGCACGTTCTGCCTGGGGCATGGGGTACTCTACAGGTTGGATACTCCCTGGATGTGATGCCTAATGGATGGGATGCTGCCTGGATGCCAGGCCCAATTGGATGGGATGCCCACCAGATGGGATGCTTATGGATGGGTTGCTCTCTGGATGCCGTGCTCGCTGGATGGGCTGCTCTCCAGACAGGACGATCGCTGGATGCGACGCTCCCTGGATGCGACGCTCCCTGGATGCGATGCCTGGCAGATGTGATGCTCACCAGCTGCCATGCCGACTGGGTAGGATGCTCACTGGACGTGATGCTCACTGGACAGGTGATGCTCTCTGGGCTCAGTTCTCAGCAGGTGTGATGCCTGGGGAACACAAACCTGGCCAGACACAATGCAGCATGCCTGGCTCACCTGTCCTCCGCAGCTCAGCTCCTACCTCTGCCCTGGGCTCCTCTACCTGAGCACCCAGCGCAGCAGACAAGGTCTCAATTATATCAGCAACACTTTTCATTGAAATTAAAAATATAATTCATGAAAGACCTGCTCGTGTTGGGCTCAGTAAATGCTCTGTGCATCCTCCCCCTCCTTTTTAATAAAATCTAAACCGTGAAGCTAAACTACTTGACAGAGTCCTTTAAATATGTGCAAATATATATTTGCACTCGTTTTTTTTTTCCCGGAGGCTCTTCCATTAGGTAATATTTGTTGCCAACATTAATTTCATTAGATTTTCATGGCATTTTAATAGGAGCCCCAGTGTTTTTTTGCATACATTAGCATGCACAAGGAAGCAGAGATCGACAAATTATAGTAAAGTAAAAATCCATTTTAGAGGCAGTAAAGGGAACTTCTTGGGAGCCGCGTGTGAGGCTGGTGGGAAGGGGGAATCGCACTCCCTGGCCATGCCCTGTCCCGCTGTGGCATCTCGAGGCTCGTAGCCCAACTGGCCACTGTGCACTTTGCCACTGGCAACTGAACGCCAGCTTCGAAGCCTGACAGGCACTTAATGAAGATATTTTCAAGCTGATTGTCAGACGCACACGCGGAGCCTGATTACAGCCAGAGACCCGAGTGGAAGAGCTCACAAATTAAATATGTGTTGATTATGCAAACTTGATCTCGTGTTTATTTCTCATAAATAACGCATGAGGCGAGGTTCAGCTCTCCCTCGCACGCTTCCGAGGGTGATATTTATTGTATGCAAATTGGGCGCGGGGCTGGGAGGAGAAGTAATCAACTGTTTATCAGATGGCGTTTACAATCAGCCTGGAAATAATAACCAGGGTAAGAGTTTTACATAGATTGTGACAGAGATTATACGGTCATCACCTTAAATTTACGGTGCCGAGGGCAGGTGGACACGTGCGGCGGCTGGCAGGTGCCACCCTCCACGCGATGCAACGCGGGCACAGGGTCCAAAATGCCCCTGGGCATCGTGTCCTGGCAGCAAGGTCGGGATCTGCAGTGGGTTTAGGTTTACTTTGCTGTACACAGGGGTATCTGAGAGCGTAGAGGGGGGGGTTATTGTGCACAGGGCGTATTTTATTGTGCACATAGGGGTATTTGAGAGTGTACAGGTGTATTTCAATGTGCACAGGGGTATTTTACTCTGCATAGGGGTATTTGAGAGTGGATAGGTGTATTTTAGTGTGCCTAGGGGTATTTTACTGTGCAGGGGAGTATTCCAGTGTGCAGGGGGATGTTTCACTGTCCACAGGGTATCTCAGTGTGCCTGGGGTAATTCAGCGTGCACAAGGTCATTTTAACGTGCATGGGGTATTTCACGGTGCACAGGGGTACTTGGGAGTGTATAGGTGTGGTTTAGTGTGCATGGGGGTATTTTTCCATGCACAGGAGTATTTTGCCGTGCACGGGGGTATTTTTGGGTGCGCAGGGGTATTGTACTGTGCGCAGGGATATTCCACTCAGTTCCATGCAACTCCCAGGGAGCAGGAAGGGAGGGTGGGAGCCAGACTCCAGTAGGTTCTGCACCACCAGGGTCCCCACGGGCTCCCAGCAGAATGAAAAATGGCATTTAAAGTTTTTAGAAAAACCCGATCTGGCAGCCTGTGTGGTCCTGCCTGGTGGTGCCACGTCAGGGAAGGTTTGGGAAGGAATCTGTGATGATGATAAATGCATCCAGGGCAATTTTTTTTTTTCCCCCTCACATCATTTTATAGGAAATACATGTTGGAAATGAAATTGAAATGAAAATGAATAAATATTTCATAGAATACAATTACCATGGCTCAGGACCAAGACAACTGCAGCAGATCCCGCTGCACACAGCGCGTTAGCAATTCAGCAGCAACGAATTGCTCTCTCGGCTTTTAATCTGCTTTTTTGCTAACACAAATAATCTTCCCATCCCCCAGTGGGGAGATGCCCATGGTGAAAGTCATGGCATGGGCTGGATCCAGGCTTGCCCATCACCCTGGGGTGGCCTCGGTGCTGCTGGGCTGGGCTGGCAATGCCACAGGCAGCCTGGCTTCACCACCAGCTTAAAGAAAAATCAAGTTAAATCCAATTCTTTGCCATAAAAGTGAGAAAGAGATAAAAAAGAACAGCGGAGGAACAGCAAGGAAGAGCTGAAATTCAATAAAAGGTGACTTGCTGGCTGCCCTTTCCCTGCTGCCACTGCCCTGGTTCCATGGGACAGTGACAAATGTCCCCTCCAGGGCCAGCAGCTCCGTGCCCGGGCTCTGGGACACAGCGGTTTCCAGCCACTGCCAGTCAATAGAGAAGAAAAAGGGCTTTTTCCGGAGCGCAGCAGGGAGCAGAGGATTTATGGGAAGCAATTTAGTGGCGAGAGTTTATTTGGTTTGTTTGCTTTCACGGCTGGGGCAGTGTGAGACCCTGGGCTGCAGCAGCAGCCGGGTCCAGGGGGGGGCACGGGATCACCAGCAGCCGGGGGGGCTCTTTCAGGATTTCAAAGTTGCTCCATCTCAGCCAGGGTGACAGGAACTGGTGTCACCTATGGATGCCCAAACTAGGGCTGGCCAACGTTTTGTGGCCCCCCCCAAACAGCATCCTCCTACCTCTTCCCTGGGACTCAGGAGGAACTCTCTGTGCTGTCTGTCTCCTGGCACTCAGGAGGGACCCTCTGTGCTGTCTCCTGGTGCCCAGGAGGGACCCTCTGTGCTGTCTCCTGGGACCCTTCCTGCTGTCTCCTGGTGCCCAGGAAGGACCTTCTGTGCTGTCTCCTGGTACCCCGGAGGGACCCTCTGTGCTGTCTCGTGGTGCCCAGGAGAGACCCTCTGTGCTGTCTCCTGGGATCCAGGAGGGACTCTTCCTGCTGTCTCCTGGTGCCCAGGAGGGACCCTCTGTGCTGTCTCCCGGAGCGGACGCCTCGCTCGTGCGCTCCCTCCATCGTCTCCACCGCCGGCCTTCGAACTGAAGGGGAACCACGTGAAAAATCCACTCCCACCCTTCTCCCCAAGCCAGGCCCCCCCCGTGTTGGTTGTCAGGGTGCACTGGGGCGGCCGCGGGGATCAGACGCTGCGTTTGATGCTCATGGCAGGCAGCGGCACGCAGCGCTCAGCCTGATGGCGGGAGCGCGAGGCCGGCGGCAGCGCTTTGAACAGGCATTACAGGGAAAACTCAACAAAATGGCACAGCCGCCGCGGCTCGGCAGCGTCGTGTTCTCCCAAAGCAGGAATAAAACAGACGCGCAGACAGTACTTTGCAAACAATTTAATTTGCCTGATGCTTTGATATAGATGAGGATGCAGCGAGGCAGGCGCGCAGAGAGATGAAAAGCTCTGGCGGATGCGGGGGGTGTCTGTGCGGTGGGTGATGTGCAGGTGTGTGATGTGTTGGTGTGTGATGTGTTGGTGCATGGTGTGCGATGTGCCAGTGTGCGATGTGATGTGCCAGTACATGGTGAACATTGCTGGTGCGCGGTGGATGATGTGCCATGGTGCAATGTGTGATGTGCTGGTGCATGGTGGGTGATGTGCCAGTGTGCGACGTGCCAGTGCACAGTGTGCGATGTGCTGGTGCGTGGTGGGCGATGTGCTGGTGTGCGATGTGCCACTCCATGGTGGGTAACGCACCAGCGTGGGATGTGCCAGTGCACGGTGAGCAATGTGCTGGTGCATGTGGATGATGTGCATGGTGCCCACTGTATGGTGTGCTGGTGCATGGTGTGCCATGTGCCAGTGCAACGAGCTGGTGTGTGATGTGCCAATGCATGGAGGATGGTGTGCTCGTGCGTGACACGTAGTTTGCAATGTACCAGTGCACGGTGTGCAATGTGCCGGTGCACACTGTGATGTGCCGGTGCACACTCTGATGTGCCGGTGCGTGCCGGGTGACATACCAGTGTGCAATATGCCGGTGCATGGTGGACAATGTGCCGGTGCGTTGTGCACAAGGTGTTAGTGTGCAGTGTCCTGTTGCACAGCGTGTGACACGAGGTGGGTAACTCTGCCCGTCTCCAACCTGGCACCAGGGTCGATGCTGGGTTAACCCCAAGCTCTTTCAGGACGCGACTGACGTCAGCAGAACCGTGGGAAGCGATGAGCGTCACGTGCCAACACCACAGACCTCATTCCCGTGCCACTTGGGGACATCCTCTGTGTCACCCAGCCCTGCCCAACACCCGCCATGGGCTGGGGCTGTGGGAAACCTCCTCCCCCAGCAGGCAGGGAGCTAAAGAGACAGGGCTGGGAGAGCGTGAGGAGCGCGGCTGTCAGATATGGGGCACGCTGAAATATTAATGGAACTAACATTTCAATTACCTTTTATCTGTACAGGCTCAGGCTGCGGCGAGGGGGCTGGGGCGGCCCCCCCCGCGCGCTGTCACCCAGACATTCATGCTGTGCTGGTTCTTTTTATTGGTTTTCATCACTTTTGACATTGCCAACAATGAACCTTGAAGTAAATTTTCAGTAGTGACTGTGTCAGTGGAAAACTGTCTCCCCGTCATTTTTCTAAATTAGGCAATGATTTGAGTCCTTGGGGCTGGAGCGCGAGGAGAAGTGATGGGGCTGAGGAGGAGGAAGAGGGGGGCTATGAGGGGACTCTTTGTGACCCTCCCTGAGCCCATGTCCTAGGAATGTGTTCCCGAGGGTGCTGCCACCTCCCCGCCACCACCCCTCACTGCCCTGCATTTGCAAATGTTCGCGGTGCCACAGAACCTGCCCTGAGCAGCACCCAGATGTGCCCTGAGCAGCACCCAGAGGTTGCCCAGCACCAAATGTGCCCCAGTAACAAGGCCCGCAGAGGGACCAAGTGCCAGCCCCGATTCCCACGCCTACCCAGCCCCGATTCCCTGCACAGCACCCGCATCCCCTCCCCACCGCGCTGGCAGACACCAGGACTCAGTCACCCTAATTAAGCCTTCCCTGTGCTGCTCATCGATGGGTGCGTGGCTGCTCTCCAAGACAGGGCTGGCTTTCAGCTGAAGGTGTTTCTCGGACACCTGGACTGCTCTGCCTGTGGAAGCTGCTCTGCAATGCTGGGAGGAGGCCATGCCCCTGCAGATGATGCCAGGGTGATGGGACACACAGCCTGGCACCAGCTCAGGCCACTGGACATGCTGGGGGTGTTTGCTCCGGAGCTGGGACCTTGTCCCACTGCCCAGCATCCACCACCCTCCACCTGGCTCATGATGCTCCTGGCCCTTCTCCTGGGCTCTCACCGCTTCCTGGCACTCGGGGTCAAGGTTCCCCCCCATCTCGAGCTGCACTGATCTCCATCCCATGCACCGCAGAGATGCCAGGGTCAGCCTTCCAGCATGGCAGAGCCATCTGGTTTCCACGCACGGTGCCGGCACGCGGGCACACCTCGGCTGAACCACGGCCCCTCCTCGCCCCAGGGGGAGACTAAGCAGAACTTTAATTTTAATGTTCATTGAGCATGTAAAGGGAAAAAAAAAATCAATTTAATAACCTCTCTTCACAAACAGTGCCTGGAGGCTGCTCGGCAAACGCGGCTTTCAGAACTTCAGAAAGTCTTCTGTGCTGTTATTTATTGCGAGGGATTAAATGGAGCCATAAGTAGGCGCAAGGGCAGCACCGCTGTCGCCGCAGCTGAGCGGGGTGTGCTCCAACCCTGTGCCACCTGCACGAGTCACCGGAGCCAGAGCCCAGCCAGGGTGGAGGGACACGGAGGGGTGTGAGGGCAAACACAGGGAACAGCCTCACTTGTTGATTTCCAAGGGGATGCTGCTCCTCCACCACCCGCTCCCCAAGAGCATCCTCATAGAATGAATCATAGACTGATTTGGGTTGGAAGGGACCTCAAAGCCCACCCAGTGCCACTTCCTGCCATGGGCAGGGACACCTCCCACTGGATCAGGGGGCTCCAAGCCCCATCCAACCTGGCCTTGAACACCTCCAGGGATGGGGCAGCCACCACTGCTCTGGGCACCCTGGGCCAGGGCCTCCCCACCCTCACAGCAAAACATTTCTCCCTGAGATCTCATCTCACTCTCCCCTCTTGCAGCTGAAAACCGTTCCCCCTCATCCTATCCCTGCCCTCCCTGATCCAGAGCCCCTCCCCAGCTTTCCTGGAGCCCCTTTCAGCACTGGGAGCTGCTCTAAGATCTCCCCAGAGCCTTCTCCTCTCCAGGCTGGACAAGCCC
The DNA here is from genome assembly GCA_033558235.1 of Neomorphus geoffroyi. NCBI lineage: Eukaryota > Metazoa > Chordata > Aves > Cuculiformes > Neomorphidae > Neomorphus > Neomorphus geoffroyi. The sequence goes on from JAUMJM010000010.1 coordinate 2,727,341, forward strand.
AACTCTCCCAGCCTGTCCTCGTACAGGAGGTGCTCCAGCCCTCGGACCATTTCCGTGGCGCATGATGGGGCCCCATGCCAGGTGGCGGGGGGCTGGGGACCCTCCCAGTGGCAACCAGAACCCCATGGGGATGGCGACCCTCCACTCGTGTGGCTTTGCTGAGGATCCCCGTGGCCAGGGCAGGCAGCAGGGAGCAGGGTGGGCGACCAAGCCCTTCTCTCCCACCGCTCCAAGTGGCAGAACAACCGATTCCTCTGGATGATTTTAGGGATGATAATGATTTTGCATTTCAATAACTCCCCTCTCTCCGTGCTGGCTCTGCTGAGCTGGTTGGAAATGTTGCATCTCATTCCTTTCTCGGGTTCTGCCTCCCCTCTCTGCTCATTAACCGAGCGCCCGTCGCCAGCCCCCTCCTCGCAGCGCCTGCCCCCAGTGCACGGCAACAACTGTTTGCCTTCAGCTTCTGATTACATTCCTTTTTATCTTTACATTTCAATATCGTTACAAATCCTAGCGTTATTCAAATTACATCAATTATTCAATCGCTGCCGCTGGGATGGCTGAGCAGCACCCGCCCAGCCCCCTCAGAGGGATCTGCAGTTCCCACGGGATCCATTTGAGCCCCGTTAACCCATGCTTTTGGCTTCTGTGAAACCAGTGAGTTGCTCCAGACCTGTTTTCCAGCTCGTTTCTGCAGACAGTTTGCAGTGGGAATGATTTGAATAAACTTTCTGTTAATTTGATGGCAATTTTTCCAGCCTCCTTGTTTTGCTGCTCTGATTGTGGGACTGAGCGATGCCCAGGATCTCGTCCCTCCCGAGCCAGGATGTGGCCTCACCATGGGATGATGCTGCGTGTTCTTCCACCTCAGGAGCTTCCTGATGACTTCCAAGGAGAAACTCCAGCTCCCACCTCCACCATCCCAAAACCCTTGACCCCATAGTGCCATAGATGCCACCGCCAGCCCCTCCCGCGCCGCTCCCTCCCACCCCGCTAGTTCAGCGTGGGTGACACGCAGATGGATGGTCCCTGTCATCGCCCCCGTCCTGCCCCAAGGAGGTGTCACCGTGATTTATGGCACTATCTGCGGTGGCCGCCGTGCACGCTGGGGATGGCAGCCGTGCCGAGCCACGGAGCGCTGGGGGATGTCACCATCCTGGGGACCACGTCGGGCACCGCTCATCCCTGGGATTGGGTCGAGGGGCACCGGCGCTGACCCTGTGGGTGCTGCAGGGACTGGTGGTGCCGCCAGCTCTTCCCACGGGGGGGTGGTGGTGCTGGGGCTAAAATCCTGCTTGGAGTGGTAAATAAATCACATTTCTAGGGGAGATAAAAATGGGAATGAGCCTTCCTTGCTGTTGTGCCATGGAGACCAGGCAGTGGCTTCTCCAGTGGCTGCTACGGGGCTGAGAAAATCACGGGCATTCCTGGGGAGAGGGACATTCCCTGTCCTCCCTGCAGCCCCTCTGTCTCACCTGCTTTCTCCTCCACTTTCAGAGCTGAGATTCCTGACTGGATTGAGAAGGAAGAGATGAGAATCCCCCAAGGAGGAGCCAGCTGTGGCACAACCCCAAAGGACCCACAGAGTCTGAAATGTCCCCTTGATGGCCAATCTCAGGCTGAAGTCACCTGGTCTGCTCAGCCTGGAGAAAAGGAGACTGAGGGGAGACCTCACTGTGGTTACAGCTTCCTCACACGGGGAGCAGGAGGAGCGGGCACTGAGCTCTTCTCTCTGGACCGAGGGAATGGCAGGAAGATGCCAGGGCAGGGTTAGGATGGGCATCAGGAAAGGTTCTTCCCCCAGAGGGTGGTGGAGCCCTGGAACAGCTCCCAGGGATCAGGTACAGCCTGACAATATTCCAGAAGCGTTTGGCCAACGCCCTCAGCCCCACGGGGTGAATGTTGGGGTGTCCTGTGCAGGGACAGGAGTTGGACTCGGTGGTCCTCGTGGGTCCCTTCCAACCCAGCACATTCCATGATTCTATGCTGCTCCGCACTCCTCCCATTTTATTTCCTTTCCCCTCCTGCAGCCGGGGGCAGGTTTTGCCCGAGATCTCCAATATTGGTTCTTTCCCACTGGGAGAACATCTTGTACAGGAGAGAAGTGGTTAGAGCCGGCACCGCCAGCTACAGACCCAGGGCTGTGGAGAAATCGCCTCGCTTAAATGAAATTGAAATAAAGAGATGGGTTTGACACGCAGAGGCGAGCGGCGGCGGCACGGGGGTCCCTGCCAGCCCCTTCCTCCCCTGCTCCATCCCCATTCTGCTGCCTGGCTGAGGGGCGATGCCAGCATCCCAGGGACCCCAACCCCACTCCCTGTGCCCACCAGCTGCCACCACCTCCCCCACAAAGAGGGGCCCAGATTTCTTTGCTTGCAGAGATTTTTGCCAGGCACGAGTATGATTAACACATCAAAAGGCTGTTTTGCTTTGCTTAACAATATTATATGCTTAACCGCTTCATTAATTGAATCATGGCAGTGTTTGTTTGTTCAGGTTGGGTTCGTTGTAACGACTCTATTTTATTTTGACTACTTTGGTGCTTTATTAGTATTTTTTAATCCTGGCTCTGCCTTGCAGCACGTCAGAGGGGCTGGGCAGGGAAAGGAGTCGCTGATGGACGTGATGCAGGCGCAGCTTTTCAGCTGTGAAATCCCAGCTCCTGGGTTTGCTTGGGCACCCAGGGATGGGACTGGCCCAGCGTGGCAGGCACAGGGTCATCGGGGTGGGCAGAGCCTGCCAGGACGCTGCCCACAGCTGCACTGCCCGCTGCCCACAGCTGCACTGCCCGCTGCGTGCGGTGCTGTCCCTCCTGTCCTGCTGTCACCAGGTGAGTGGTCCTGCCTCAGGTGCCCTGGGCATCCTTGAGCATCCCACTGCCCTCAATGCCCCCAGGCATCCCACTGCCCTGAGTGCTCCAGTGCCACTCCCCAGGGAGCTGGTGGCACTCTGGAGCAGGAAGACCAAGGCACCCATTTCAGTCCCTCTGCTGGGTGACCATGTTCTTCTTGCCTTCACAGGTGGCAGATCCTTCTCCTGGTCTGGAAGCGGGACCAGGTGCACGGTCACCCACTGGGGATGTGCTGGTTGGGGTCCCCCAGTGGGACACAGGTGGGCTGTGGGGGTGACTTGGGGATCGCAGGTGTCCTGTAAGTTTGCTTCTCGGGGTCCCAGTCCCTCTGCAGCCCTTCCATCGTGGGATGGAATCCAAGAAACTCAACCAGATGGGGAAAACAGCCCAGGGGATCCTTCTCAAAGTGCCCACCAATATTCTCCCCCAACAGGCACTTCTGTGGGGACTCCGAGACCCCCTGAACACCCCTGGCTCGCTCTCCCCCCCCCTCCCAAGGATCCCCTCTGCAGGGCGGTGTTTCCACGCTGAGCTGCATGAAATCAGATCACGGGCAGCAGCCAAAGCTCCGTGGGAAATGGGAAGAGTCCCCAGAGCAGGGTGGCCACAGCGAGACCAGCGGTGGCTCAGCCCCACGTACCCCCCGCAGGGTCCCCGTCCCACGCAGGGCAGCACGAGGACACAGGAATAAACGCACAGAGGATGAAGGGAGCGACTTTTTAAGTGGCTGAGCTGTTGCTGGGCCCTCCTGCCAGCGGGAGAAGACGAAGCAAACTTGCAAGAGCGATGGAGATGGGGACACAACCCTTGATGCGAGCGTGCCCTGGTTGATCTCTGGGGAGGGCAGCTGGGGACACGGTGGGGACAGTGACCAGAGGGCAGGACACGGTGACTGGGATCACATCCTCGCGCACCCGAGGAAAGCGCTGTGGGTTTGGCCAAAACCATCCCGACTGGATGCTTCATCGTTCTCATTGCAGCTGGTGCCGTTACGTCCCTGCTCTGGTTTTCCTGCTGCCACTGGGGACAGGGTGGCATGTGGTGTCTGACCAAGCCTAGAGGTGCTGGGGGGCAGAGGGAGCCCCAGCCCCGGGAGGAGACGGAATCGCTGGAGAATCCAGACAGCAAATTATCTGCTCTGAAAAGAGCTGCTGCTGCCTCATTAGCAACTTTGAAAAGCATCCGATGTGAAAAAACCCGCTCTGCCCTTGCATTTGGTGTTTTCTGCTCATTCCTCCTTCCTGTCCTTGATTAATAAGGACATTTGCATGTAAATTGGCTCCTGCCTCTGGTCTGAAGCTCTCCCAGGTCTGCACCCGCTGCCCTGGAAGGCCTGGGTGCCATCACACGGCCTGGCACAGCTTGGCATTATCCGGCACGGCTCATGGAGCCAGGACCCATGTCTCCCCTTTGCTCTGCAGCGACCAGCTGGAGCCCCCAGCGTCTGCAGGGCTGGCACACGGGGCAGGGGTACAGAACCATGGAGTCATTAAAGCTGGAAAAGCCCTCTGAGCTCACCCAGTCCAATCACCAGCCCAACCCCACCGTGCCTGCTCAACCCTGTCCCCAAGTGCCACAGCTACAGGTTTTTGAATCCCTCCGGGGATGGAGACCCCACCCCTGCCCTGGGCAGCCTCTGCCAGGGCTTCCCCACTCCCTCAGTAAAGAATTTTTTCCTAATAGCCAATCTAAACCTCTCCTGGCACAACTTGAGGCCTTTTCCTCTCGTCCTGTCACTTGTCACTTGGGAGCAGAGCCCAGCACCCACCTCCCCACAAGCTCCTTTCAGGAGCTGCAGAGAGCGATGAGGTCTCCTCTCAGCCTCCTCTTCTCCAGGCTGAACAACCCCAGGGCCCTCAGAGGGCAGGGACATGGGACCAGGGCACAGGGCTGGCACACAGAGCAGGGACGTGCAGCTGGGACACAAGGCTGGGACACGGGACACAGGACAAGGACATAGAGCTGGGACTTGGGGCAGGGACACAGGGCAGGACAGGGAGCTGGGACAAGGGGCAGGGACGTGAAACAGGGACAGGGGACAGGGATACAGAACAGGGACACAGAGCTGGGACACAGGGCACGCTAGGGAAGCCCCCAGCCCGTGGTGGCTGGGATCCCGTGTGCCACTGTCGCGCGTCGCCCGTCGGCTCTGCCCGTCTCCCCTGTCAGCGCGTGAGTGGCTCTGCGACGCCGGCTCCGCTGTTTATCGTACAAAGGCATTTACAATTGTTTGAACAAGTTCTCCGCTCCGCGCCTGCGCTCCCCGGGGACTTCATTTTCAAAAACAAATGCATTTGCTGAATGCATATGGAAAAGTGCCTCTCAGTCGGGCAATCCGTCTGGCTGTTTGATGTCTCGTTCCCACATCATGTCATTTTAAAAGGTAACATTTTGTTAATGGAAAACATTTTGCGGCTGTTCCATCTCCTCTTTGCCAGCCTCAATGGATGCGGGATGGGACAGGGGACCCGCAAAGTGCCACCAGGGATGCCCAGGTGACATTGCCACCGCTGTTCTTGCAAGTGCCAGGCGCTCTCACCGAGTCCCAGCCCTGTGTACCCACACACACAGGCTCTGCCAGGCGGTGAGGAGGGGATTTGGGGTGGCATTGCTGTCCCTGTGGCCGGGGGACCCCTGTGCCATGTCACCTGGGGAATGGTGCCTCTCCTCCTGCCCTACCTGGCAGCAAATCAATGGGAGCCGTAAGTGGAGGTTTTATTAAACGTGTAACACAGTGAACGGGAGCATAAATTTCTGATGAGGAGCTGCAGCGCGGGGAGGAGGAGGAGGGGGAAACACAGCCCAGCAGGGAACGGGGGCAGTGGGGGCTCCTGGGGGACACGAGTGTCACCTGCACCCTCCCACCAGGTACGAGCTCCCTGGAGACAGCCAGGGCTCCCCAGGGCATGGGGAATCTCCTATGTGGTGCTGAAGAGTTGGGTCCTGCACAGCTTCCCTCCGTCCCAGGCATGGGGGTAGGACAAGGGGGAACGGTTTTCAGCTGGAAGAGGGGAGATGGAGGTGAGATCGTAGGAAGAAATATTTTGGCCCAGGGTGCCCAGAGCAGTGGTGGCTGCCCCATCCCTGGAGGTGTTCCAGGCCAGGTTGGATGGGGCTTGGAGCCCCCTGATCCAGTGGGAGGTGTCCCTGCCCAGGGTACCCTGACCCTGCACCTCAGCCCTGCCTCGGGGACCCCAGTACCCCCAGGGTAATTCAAGCAGTGGCTGAGAAGGCAAAGCCAAGCCCATGAGGAGTCAGAGAGCCCCTCCTGTGACAGTGGTGACAGTAGACACTAGAGGTGTTTAAACACCTCCAAACTTGCAGGAGGAGGAGGAGGAGTGGGATAATTTTCAGCCAGGCACCGTGTGCAATGGCCACCACCGCCCGCCAGCCCCGGCGAGCGTGGGAGCGCCAGGCACGGGGCTGCTGGCCGTGGGATGCCTGGGTGCTGGTGCTGCCACGGCTGGGATGATGCTGACTTTAAAAACACTGTGTGTGGCAGAGGGCAACGCTCTCCTGGCACAACCGATTCACCCAGGTCCTGCTCATCAGGAGCAACTGTTTAATTGGCACATTTCTACCTGGCGGGGGTCTCTGCCAAAGAGGGAACCTCACCACTCCTGGTGGCTTGAATCCTCCTGTGCCCAAGGCTGGCAGAGAGGGATGGGCAGGGTGGCTGGGAGGGCTGGAGCCACCAATGCCACCTGGCCTCGGTTACGTCCCCTGGCCATGGAAGTGTCCCCAAGCTGGTGTCACCACCCCTTGCCCACCCTGTTTCCCAAATCGACCTGTCCTTGGGCACGGAGAGCCGGTGGTGGGGCTGGGCGAGCCGGCGGGACGCTTGGGCTGCAGATGTTGTGCACAGTGACGATGCTGGCGCGAGCCCCCGTTTGTGTCGTTCCCAACCTGCCACCGCGAATCAAAGGAGCTGCCACGCACGCTGCAGCCCTTTCTTCTCATATCACTCACACCACTTCCATGCTACATTGTGACAATGGGGTATAATTAAGGTGTCAGCATATCATTTAGCCTTTTCAATATAAAACCAGGAGACAGGCTGGGAAATCTGTAGTCTTCTTTAATGAGGAATGCAGGGAATAAATAGAGAGGAGGAGAAGAGGAGATAGTGACTTGGCATGGGCGAGACAAAAGGCCCCTCCACGGCACGGGGTTTTGGAGGAGAGGATTCTGCCACCAGGAGCTGCCACAGCCCTGATCCACGAGACACAGGGCTCAAATCCTGCTGTGAGCACCTTCGCTCTGCTGGGGTCACCCAGTCCCGTAGCCAGAAGGCAGGAGGGGAGAGGAGACCCCAGCAGGGCAGGGCATCCTCAGGGCTTGGGGAGCATCCACAGAGGAGGGAGAGTGGCAGTAGCAGAGCGGTTCCTGGGGGTTCCAAGATGGAAGTTGTGCTTGAACGCTGTTTCTGGCCTGTGAGGACTTGCAGAGATGTGTGGGACATGCAAAAAGCTCATGACACGAAGGAGTGCAACCAGCTGTGTGACGAGGGATGGAACCGTAGACACAGAATGGTAGCAAAGTTTGGGATAGAAGGGACCTCAAAGCCCACCCAGTGCCACCCCCCGCCATGGGCAGGGACCCCTCCCACCGCATCAGGGGGCTCCAAGCCCCATCCAACCTGGCCTTGGACACCTCCAGGGATGGGGCAGCCACCACTGCTCTGGGCACCCTGGGCCAGGGCCTCCCCACCCTCACAGAAAACATTGCTGTGCTGAAAGCAGGGAGCCCAGTTCCCCCACTCCGCCCTGCGGGCACCGCGCCACACCGGGGCACAGCTGCAATTCAGCAGGCAGCGAGGAGTTCAGTGCCATCAATAATGCCGTGGTGCCTATAGAAAGTGCTTTCCCAAGGAATAAATTCTTGCTACATCAAAAGGAAGTTACAAATCGAGGTGTGAATCTCCCATCCCTGACCACAGGAACTCCTCTCGCTCCGTGGGCATGGAGGGGATTGGGGGCTGGGGCTGTGCCGCCGGCGCCGTGAGCGTTGCTGTCCTCCAAAAGCCAGGGACTAAAATTAGTGATAGAATCACTAAATTTGGAAAAGACCTCTAAGATCATCCAGTCCAATCGTTGAATGATGGGGTGAAACGAGAGTGGGACAGGCTTCCCTGGCCAACACGGTGGCCACGCTCACCCCTGTGCTGTGCCAGCCCTCGGAGCCGTATGTGGGAGGACACGGCTGCAAACCCATCACCCTGCTGCCAGCTGGAGTGGAGATCATTAGGACATTTTTGATTTACTTTTCATTTTCTAATCATCCCTCTCAACTGTCCTGGCTGGCACATCCCCGCCCGCTTGGCTGGGGCGGTTGGACCCCTCCAGTGCCCAGCTGGGCTTCAAAGCCAGATCCCGGTTCTGCCGCTGCGGTGGTGGCCCCCGCGCAGCCTCCCAGCTCCGTCCCCCCCTTTGTCTGCGCCAGCTCCTGCTTTCAGGACAGTTTGGGCGAGATGGATGTGCGGCCCCACCGAGGCAGACGTGTTCCAGGCGAGATCCCGGGGAGAGGTTTCCTTAGCAACAATAATGAAGTGCAAGTGAGAGAAAAGCTCTCCCGACTCCACTCCCTCCTCCGGGACTCCTGAGAGGGTTTGGGTACCTTCGATACCAGAAATGCCTTGACAAGTGCCCAGGCTGAGCGCCAGCAGCATCGGCCCCGCTGCCATCTGGGCTTTGCGCCCCAGCGCGTGCCAGTGCCGCGGGTGCTGGGCGGCCAAACCACGGGCAGCCCTTTGGCCACAGAGCTGCTCCCACCTCCCAGATCATAGAATCAGGGAATGGATTGGGTTGGAAGGGACCTCAAAGCCCACCCAGTGCCACCCCCTGCCATGGGCAGGGACCCCTCCCACTGGATCAGGGGGCTCCAAGTCCCATCCAACCTGGCCTGGAACACCTCCAGGGATGGGGCAGCCACCACTGCTCTGGGCACCCTGGGCCAGGGCCTCCCCACCCTCACAGCAAAACATTTCTCCCTAAGATCTCACCTCAATCTCCCCTCTTGCAGCTGAAAACCGTTCCCCCTTGTCCTGTTCCTGCCCTCCCTGATCCAGAGCCCCTCCCCAGCTTTCCCGGAGCCCCTTTCAGCACTGGGAGCTGCTCTAAGGTCTCCCCAGAGCCTTCTCCTCTCCAGGCTGGACAAGCCCAACTCTCCCAGCCTGGCCTCGTACAGGAGATGCTCTGGCCCTCGGATCGTCTCCATGGCCTCCTCTGAACTCGCTCCAATGGATCCATGCCCTTCCTGTGCTGAGGACTCCAGAGCTGCCCCTGATGGAGATACACCCTGCACAGGGCCAGGGGGGAGCTGCGTGCCACGAAAGCAGCTCCTGCGGTTTGGCTCCAGCATTAAATCCCAAAATGAGATGGGTGACCTTGTCCCCAGACAACCCACGGTGCACCCAGCCGCTCCTGGCGGGATGCTCCGGGCAGTGGCAAGTGTGGGAGCATCTCTCCAGCCTCAGAGGCTCTGAGCAGCCCCTGCCATGGGCCACCAGCACAGGACAAGTGGCTGCAATAACAGGTGCCAGGGTGGCCACATCGGGCACGATGCAGGTGGATGCACTGGGATGGGCGCTCCCCTAGGCAGTCCTGGCAGCGCCCGCCAGCAGCTCGGCACGCCGCCTCTAATTGCTAATTTGAGTTTTTAATTATCTCATTTGAATTGTATTTCTCCCCTTTCACCTCTTCCTTAATGAAATCACAGGTGAGCGGCTCTCCTACAGGATGCATCCACAGCGCTGCGTATGTGGGGTCCGGGGGGGGCTGCAGCTCCACGCAAATCCCTCCCATCAGCCAGGGGGATTTAATGGGGCTCTACCAGCAGTTGCTGCTCCCCAGTATTTATTCCTGCACCAAAGTCAATCAGCAGCTCGTTAGCACTGTGCTCCCTCCATCCCCCACCCCTCCTTGCAGCTTTTGAGGGAAACCCCAACCTTTTTGGTCTCCTGTTCATTTTGGCATCACCAGGACAGTCTCCATCCTCCGGGAAAGCTCTGCTGGAGCGAGGGTGGCTGTGCAGGGACAGCCCCTACCCCTTGGCCTGTGGCCAGTGGGATCCCCAGTCCCCCCCACCCCTCAGATGCTGCTAGGAACCTTCCTCCCCCTCGGCTGTGGCAGCTTTCCAGGCTCACAGCGGAGCGGTGGCAATGCCCCTTCCTTCCATGCCCCGCCGTCTCGCCGGGCGATGGCACTGTGCCTCGAATCACAATTACAGTAAATAAATCCTATTAGAAGGACTTTTACTACCGCATGCGCCTCATTACAATATGCCCGAACCCCCGGCTCCTGGGATCACCGTTGTAATGAGGCCAGGATGGATGGATGCTGGAAAATTAATGCTTATACAAGTTAATTTGTTTTTATTAGCACGCGTCGCCTGGCAGAGGGGACGGCGGGGGGAGGGTGGGGGCGGGGGTCTGCCCCACCAGAGCGGTGCAGGCATGGGGACCTCCCCATGAATCACAGAATGGCTTGGTTGGAAAAGACCTTTGAGATCGTTGAGGCCAACCGTACCTGTCCACCGCTAAGGCAGACCCCTGAGCAAAGCGCCGCCTCGGGGCAGCGAGCTGGACCTCTGTGTGCCATCATCCCCTTCTGCCACCACCCAGCTGCCCTTGGCCTTGGGGACACCCTTGTCCCATGCCGGGGCAGGAGGAGCATCCTCCTAGCAGATGGTGGCAAGGAACCAGCCCGCCGGATGAGGTCACGTCTCATTAATGAAGGCTAATTAAGAGGAAATCATCAAAAAAGAGGAGATGGAGTCGCGCTAAATAATCCACGCCAGTAATTAACTCATTAGGGCTGCAGCGCCCGGTGAAGCACTGAGGGGTCACCAAGAGCATCCCTGTCCCCTGCCCGTGGGCAGCGAGCACCCCCTCGCCCAGCCCCGTGGCAGCTGTATTGACATCGGTACCTGCGGGGACAGCTGGGCCTTCCTCTGGCTTGGAAAATACAGATCGCACCGTTAATAATACATACATTTATTAAAATTAAACCTCCAGCAGATATTACATCCAGCAGCACTGAATTATGGATAGACCTCAGCCCCAACCTTTGTTTTTAATTAAAAAGCCCCTTTCTGTAATTCCATTAAAGCAGCAGCTTATGTTTTCTTTCTCTTCCCCTCTTTCAAGCGTGTGATCCGGCAGCGTTTGGGTTGCGCTGATGAAATGTCTTTGAAGTTTCATGAATTGCTGATGTAATTGAATAAAAATAATATTAAGGGGAGAGAGAGAGAGAGAGAGAGACTCTTCTCTAAACCCAAATCCTAATGAAATCACCTTACTGCGCGGAGCGGAGTGACAGCGAGACGCTGGATTTGTGCATATTCCCGTAATCCTAAACCCATTAGCCAGGAGGCTCCGTGCGAACCACATGTTGCCGATTACGGCTGGGAAATAAAAAAGCTCTGACAAAAACCTGAACCTCCCTTAATTCCTGCGAGGAGGCGCGAAGCTGTGGGGACACCACAGCACCGAGCACCCCGGAGCTGAGCCCCTCCAACTCCGCTTCTCGCAAACCCTTGGTTAGCACCTTCCTTGGGGATCAGGCTGCCCGCAATTACGCCGGAGGGCTTTCCAATTATTTTGCCGTGCGCCGTTATTAATGGGAATATTAATTTTGCATAAGTGCAGCTTTCCACTCCTTAAAAAAATAAGATGGTCTTAGGAGAGGCGGCTGAGGGAGCTGGGGTTGTTTAGCCTGGAGAAGGGGAGGTTGAGGGGAGACCTCATCGCTGTCTACACCTACCTGAAAGGAGGTTGGAGTGAGGTGGGTGCTGGGCTCTTCTCCCAGGTCACTGGCGAAAGGATGAGAGGAAATGGCCTCAGGTTGCAGCAGGGGATGTTTAGATGGGATATAAGGAATAATTCCTTCACCAAAAGGGTTCTCGGGCACTGGAACGGCTGCCGGGGGAGGTGGTGGAGTCCCCATCCTGGAGGGGTACAAAAGCCGGGCAGATGCGGTGCCCAGGGATGGGTTAGCAGTGCACAGGGACGGTTGGACTCGATGGTCTCCAAGGTCTTTTCCAACCAAACAATCCTTTGATTCGATGAGCAGCAGCTGGCAGGGAGTGCGATGGTGCTCCCAGTTACACCAGCACCAGCTTCCCTCCAGCCCCAGCACCCCTGGGCAGCACTGGGACACCTTCCCTCACCTGCTGATTAAAAGCTGCTGGAGCGGGGGGCCGGCTGTGCTCTGAGGATGCTCCCGCTACGTGAGGAGGTGTCAGGAGGCTTTGGCTCGGTTCCCCCATCAGGTGTAATTGCAGCTTCCACCTTGTGAGGCGACGGCCCAGCGCCTTCCCAGCCTCCTGCTCTTTAATTGTAATCGCCCTTAATGTATGGTACCACCGCCATTAACCGACTGATAATTGCACCATCGATCTTGCAAGAAATCACCGCAGGAAACCCAGGCGGCTGCATCTCAGTGCGGGGCTGACGGGTAGTTTAGCCCCGCGCTGGCAGCTGGAGTTGGCAGAGTTGTGATGCCATCGGGACCAAGGGGACCGCGTCCGCCGGGACTGGGAGGACAAACTCATTTCTCCTTTCTTCTCTGTCTCCTAATTTCTTTCTTCCCAATTTAAACTCCTCTCCAGGATAATGCAATAAAGACATGAAGCACCTAATTTTCATTGGGGGACAACAGACGCAATGGTATATTTACCCAGTCATACCATTATGAAATCCTACAATTAAGGCTTCAATCAGATAAATGCAATTACATAATACGATCTTATACGATATAATTAAAAACATCTGCAATCAAACTGAAGCCGATGGTACGGTAATCCTTAATCAGAAATTACCCACCAGCAGCTCCAATGGAGAGGCTCCATCCCGGAATCAGGCAGGATGTAATGTCAGCCTCACGGTTCCACTTGTGCGGGAGGATGATGGGTGGCCATGGGTGACCATGGAGTCAACAAGAGCCTCTGGGCCAGGTTGTCCCATCCCAGCCCCGCCATGCTCAGATCCCATTTAATCCCATGAGTCCAGAGCCACAAGGGCCTGATATTCCCCACTCCTCAGCTCAGATCTGGTCCAAAATCCAGTGTAGGCATGGGGACACGAGGGTGCTGGATCAGCAGGCACCATGGCACAGAGGGGTGCAGGTCAGACCAGCCCTGCTGGAGTCTCGAGCTGGCAGTGAAGCGGCTGGGGATGCTCTTTGAGATGTGCGTGTGGAAACGGGCTGGGTTTGTTGGCTGGGTTTGGTTGCAGCAGCCACACCAGCACCAGCAGCCCGGGGTCGGTGCTGGAACAGGCTGAGCCGTGCTGGGAGCAGTGTGGGGTAGGTGGGCTGCTTGCCCGGCCCTGGCTGCATCCCTGCGTGCCGCTGGCTGGCACCAAATGAAGATAAATGGGCTGGGTGACACATTAGCATCCACTAATGGGAGCGCCGGAGCAGCAGGAGCAGCAGCAGCTCCTGGACCGGTGTGCAGAGCACCACAACCCAACACCAACACCTCAGCTCTGCCCGCAGCCAGGGCCCACCCGGGGCTGTTGGCGAGGGCAGCGGGAGCTGGGGGGAGTCCATCCCTGCCCAGGCTCCCCATCCCCTCTTCTCTCATAACTCAGCATCACCATCCTGCTGAGTTTTGCTTTTGGAGGCTGAAGTGAGAGTAAGCTCCTGATTGTTGTTTCAGGGCTCAGCACACCTCTTCCTGCCCGGGGAGCTGCGCAAAGCCAATGTTTTGCTGACAGGTTTGCACATCAGGCAGAGAGGAGGCGACGAACAGAGCTGATCTCGGGAGGAGAGCAAGAAGCAGGGGTTTACAAAGCCCACAGAGCAAGGGTCGCTCTCTCAGCCATTGCATCGGAGGTGCTCATGCAGGAGGATGCCCATGGTCCTATCAGAGCAGCCACGCTGGCTCCTCTCCGCTCCCTACCAGCACCAGCACCGGTGGCATTGTGCCCAAACCAGGCTGCCACCGAGCAAAGGGTGGGCATGGGGCAGCCAAGGTCTCAGCATGGCCTCAGCAGCACAGCCCCACCATGGGTCCCCCCATCACTCTGAGCCCCGTGTCCTCCATGCCTGACTGGGTGTTAGTCCTGCTAATTAAAACAAAGAGATGGAGAGGAAGTGTGATAGCCATTCCTGCCTAACTGCAGCATCAGGGACACCTTCCATCTCCTCCCAGCACTCACCTCCAGCTGCATCCCAACTCCTGCCCTCACACCTCACCTCTTGCAGGGATGTTTTCTGGGGGTACAGACATGGAATCACAGAATGGGTTGGGTTGGAAGGGACCCCAAAGCCCACCCAGTGCCACCCCTGCCATGGGCAGGGACACCTCCCACTGGGTCAGGGGGCTCCAAGCCCCATCCAACCTGGCCTGGAACACCTCCAGGGATGGGGCAGCCACCACTGCTCTGGGCACCCTGGGCCAGGGCCTCCCCACCCTCACGGTAAAGAATTTCTTCCTGAGATCCAATCTAAATCTTCTCCCTCCCAATTTAAAGCAGTTCCCCCTCACCCTGTCGCCACATGCCCTTGCAGAAAGCCCCTCCACAGGGACACCCCCACACGTGCCCATCTGTTTCTCAGGTGGCTCAGGGATCCCTGACACAGCGCGCAGAGCTTCACCGCACGCCAGCCCTGGCCGTCACAGCCGCTCTTCAGCTGATGCAGCTGCCCAGGGGGGTCGGGGGGAGCTGAGGGTGAGGCAGGAACCCCGACCCTGCCAACCTTTTCCACCCCTGACCTTTCCTGAGCCCCTCTGAGAAAGGCCATGGAGCTCCTTGCCCGGCAGGATTAAATGTCAGGGAAGGTGCACTGAATATTTCCTGCTGCTGCAGCAGTGGTTGCTTGGGGCTGCATTTTCCCACCGCCGTGAGCATCTCCAGTGGGGGACCCAACCTGTTCCCATCCCTGTCCCCATCCCCATCCCCATCCCTGTGGCTGAGCCGGCCGTGCTGGTGCGCGCTCGGCTGGCTGCGAGCGTTTAAGCAGAATTGAGTGTGTGTTCAGGCACTTTCAAACACAAGTAATCTTCATCTGGGAGACGGAAAGTGAAATATGTTATTGCCGGCCGCAGTAAATTACCCGTGCCAGCCCTCGCTTATAAAACATCGCCGATGCCGGCCAGTGCACTCACTCACCCGCGCTGCGCTGCCTGCCGCCCCCCATAAATTACAAAATAAATGGCTGGTGGTCAGCCCTGACGTGGTGCTGGGGCTTGCACGGCCACCCCGGCACCGATTCCCACCCTGGCAGCGGCTCTGGCACCACACGGGCAGAAGCTGCTGGGGCGGCAGGGTGAAGCAGGATCCTGTGTTGGGGGAAGGATCCCCTTGGAAAACACGAGGTCCTCCCAGCAAGGCCAGTGGGAGCTGGGGCTGCACTGGGAGCAGCACCGCCACCAGGTCCCTGTGCGTCCAAAGCCACGGTGCCACCACCGAGCAGCAGCACCACTTGCTCTTTGGGAACAGCCTCCCAGCAGCATCCCACGTCGCGGCGCCCTCAGCATCACCACGACGGTGCGTGTGTGCCTGCTTCGTCAACGCTAACGAGCCTCGGCGGCAGAGGTGGTGGAAGCACCCGAGGAAGGCGGGAGGTGAGCACACAGCTCCCGCTGAATTTTTTTCCCCTAGGGAAAGCCTTTGGAAAGCCAAAGCAAGCCCATAAAATAAATAAAATAAAATAAATTCATGCAACTTTAACAATCATTGTGTTGGATTTGGGAGATGTTATTCCTCGTGACAGACAAGGGCAATTATCTGCTATCCGCTAGCAGTTTTAGCCTAATTTCATTACTGCTGTGCAATCCTTCCCGAGCCGCTAGTCTATCACTGTCTCACAGAAAGGATTAGCCGGCACTTTCTTCATCTTCAAATGAATTTTAGCTGTCATGGCCTTGATGAAGAGAGGAGGGAGGACTGCTAACCCACGCGAGCCAGCGTGGCAGCCCGGCTGCACCGCGAGCGCCCGCACCGGCGCTCATCGCTGAGTGCCACCCGCGCTGGGCACACCGGAGCCGCCGGGATACGGGGCACAGGCGGCGCGGCGAGCGGGGCTGTCCTCCACACTCACCTGCTGCGCGCAGGAGGAATCGGCCGCGGGCTGTTCTTCGGAGACCACATTTGGGAAGCAGTCGGGGCTCAAAGTTGGGACCAAGGTGCAGCTTTCCTCCCAGCATCCCGGAGGGATGAAAGCGACAGCGTCTGTAACACAAGGAAATAACGAACACACCATCTTTCTCCCTCTCTGGAAGATGCGTATCCATCAGCACAGGCCACCGAGGGACAGAGGATGCTGATGGAGAGATGCCCAGCTGACAGCATCCCGCACGGACCCGCTGTGAGCCCACAGCCCATGGGGGATGCTTTCCAAGCAAGAGAAAGGTCCCCCGCCCGCACCAGCAGGGCAGGAGGACACCTGCACTGGGGACACACCAGGAGCTCTCATCCCCACCACAGCCTCCTCCCCAAACAGGTGCTGAGCTCAGCAGCGCGGTGACCCCGGCTGCGCCCGCGATGCGCAGGGCGGGATGGCAGGAGAGGGTTCCAGGCACCATCTCGGGATGCAGGATGGCACCTTGTGTACACGAGACACTCCGGAGCCAATCGCCGGCGCCAGGGGCTGGCGGCAACCCAGGGGCTCCGTTATTTTTGTAAATGTTAATTCCCACCCGGCGCATCGTCCCGGTGGAATATTTTAGCACCTTTAATGCAATTTCCTACACTCGCTGAAATACCATTTTAATCCAACCCAGCCGCAGCGCGTACCTGCTCCCTAATAAACCTCTGCGACTTTAATGAACTAAATAGCAGATTACTTTTTTATTCAAGAATGAAATTTCATCATATTCATAATTCATATTTTATTTCAGACATCTGCTGCTGATTACATTACGTTTAACTAAAATTAGATGATGCTCAGAATGTAATTAAGCCCCTGCCAAATTCTCTGGCCCACCAATACCAGCCTCGCTCAGCGGGGGCCGCTTGGAACCTAATATGTAATTAGGAGCTATTTTCTAGCTGTTTTTAAAGTCTGAAAATTAGCTGCCTTTATTAATCACACAGACAAATATAAAGCGGAGCCAACGCTTGCTGAAATTTCTAAAAAGGATTTTTTTTTAATTATACACCACATAGCGCTGCGACTCATTTTGAATGTTGATTTGTTGTGCACTGACATTTTGACAACTAGTTCTCAATTTGTCTGTCGTAGTTAGGCAACAACAAAGCAGACGGTAATACTTAACTTTCAAAACCTTCAGTGTGCCAGGAGGGGAGAGGGAAGGGAGAGACGGGGGGGGGGACACGGGCTCCCCCGTGGGCGCTCGCCGCAGCTGGGCACCCCACAGCCCCAGGCAGAGCCCGGGAACGGGGGAGCCCCAAAATCCCTGGCACGAGGCATGGGGAGCCCTTGGGTGGCAGCAGATGAACGATCTGCGAATCTCCCTTGAATCATAGAATCACTGCTTGGAAAAGGTCTTTGGAATCAGCGGGTCCAACCATTCCTGTCCCTACTGAACCACCCCTGAGCACCTCACCTGCCCGGCTTTTGAACCCCTCCAGGGATGGGGACTCCCCCACCTCCCTGGCAGCCTCTGCCAGTGCTGAGAACCCTTTCAGGGATGAAATGTTTCCTGATGTCCAATCTGAACCTGCCCTGGCACAACTTGAGGCCATTTCCTCTCGTCCTATCGCTGTTGGGAGAAGAGCCCAGCACCCACCTCACTACAACCTCCTTTCAGGGAGCGATGAGGTCTCCCCTCAGCCTCCTCTTCTCCAGGCTGAACAGCCCAGTTCCCTCACTGCCTCCCATAAGGTTTACACTTGAACTGGCACTGGGGGAGGGGGGATCTCAGCTGGCCCAGGAGCTCCCAGTCCTCCCAGGGGCACTGGGTAGCACCCAGCTGGACAACCCCCAGCCCAGGGGTGACCCCAGATGCCCTGAGTCCTCAAGGCTCCCTGCGCAGAGCCAAGTGCCCAACACCCAGCGCTGAGCCGTGCCAGCCCCGCAGCGGTGTCCCCTGGCCCCACTGCGCACCCCAGCCCCAGGAGGAAGCAGCAGGGACCCCTGAGCAGCCCCCCACCCCCTCTGGGGCTGCGCGCTGACATTTCCTCTCTCTCACTGACCCTTTTTCTGTTCTCTCTGTTACCTCAAATAATGTCACTGCCTCTTCAGCATCTATTCACCGGAGCAGAAAGAAGCCACTGCTGACATGGGTTTAAAAAAAAAAACAACCAACACCATCTGTGCCTGGCAGGGGCAGGGCAGCACCCACCGAGCCCTGAGGCAGCGAGCGTGCGGTCCCAGGGCACAGGGGTGACCTGCAGGGAGGGGGACAGGACCCCAGTGGTGGTGGGAGACACCCCAGCACTGCCCACCGGCTACAGACACCGTGACAGCGATGCTGCCCTGGGCACTGGCAGGGAGGGAAAATACAGAGTTTGAAAGGGTTATTTATACAAAATGTTTTCCTATTTTTGCTGGCAAGAAATGTTGGGTGTCCCCCAGCTGCCACCAGCTCCCACGGGGACGGGGGGGAAGCCCCTCACTCACCCACACCAGGGCCACCGCACGCTGCCCAGCGCCTCGATGCATCGCTTGAGCGCAACTTCCCTTCCTCGCTCCCGCGCTGCCTGTTAGAGGCAAAGCCAGGATCGTTAGTCTTTCTGCAAAGCTCATCATGTGAAAAATGAAGCTCAAGAAAAATTAGCCAAATTACCAGGCTAATCCTTCAGCAGCAATCACTGCTCCGCCGCACATCCGTAAAACGAGACCGGAGAGAGCAGACGGAACGGCTCTCGTGTGTTTGTGCTGTGGGAGAGGAGGGGATGAGTCCGCTGGGAAGATGATGTTGGTTGGGCTTGATTTGTGCTTCAGTTTGGCTCCCAACGTGGCAAAGTGCAGGGAGAGCCAGGGCTCTGTGTCCTGCACCCACAGGGCACGAGAGTCCTGGGGGAGCAGCTGCTCCTGCTTCCTGGGGCGCAGGGATGGGGTCCCCGCATCCCCCTGCATCCACCCCCGCAAATCAGGTGTGCAGAGGTCAGGGAATTAACAGGAGGTGGATGCGAATTGTTGCAAGCGAAGAGGTGATTCCCAAGCGAATTTGGGATTGGGAACGTGCCAAATGTCCCCAGTTATGAGGGTGCTCATAGTGAGGCCCCCCCCGACGGCTCCGATTGAGCTGGGGAGGGAGGAACACAGAAAGCAGGGGAGCGGGTGCTCCTGTGTTCACAGATGGATGCGAAATCTGTGCTTACTTCTAACAAAGTGGGACCGGCTCCAGCTGCTGACTCCGGCAGTTCTGCTCCCCGCGGCGCACGGAAAGCAGAGCCCGGCTCCAGCAAAGCCCTGGTGCCAGGGCTGGCAGCATCCTGCCCAGCAGCATTCCCAGTGTCCCCCTGCCTGCATCGCCCTGGGTCGGGGACAGCACAGAGCAGGGCTCTTCCCACAGCGGGAGCCTCACAGACCCCAGCGCGCGGGCACCCTCCTGCCCACCCACAGCAGGATGGGGCACCTGCTGCCACAAACCCTCGCTCAGCCCAGGAACATCATCGCCCAGGCTGGAGCCAACCTTGAGAGACCGCCGGACCTTTCCTGGGAAGGAGAGCCTGCACCTGCACACAGCGAGCGTGTCACAGCGCCGCACGCCACCACAATCCAGATCGTGGCTGCCAGGCTCAGCCACCGCCTTTTTCAGTGCCAATCACCAATTTTAATTATGATTTAAACCATCAATTTTTTTAAGCCCATCATCATTTTCATCCCATTCTTGTCCTCCGCGCTCCTCCAGCGCTTACCGTGACGGCAAGGCCGTCTCCCAAGGAAAGCAGCTAATGAGGATCAGCCCCAGACACGTCGTTTTGAAGCGAAGTTTCTCCGCGCTGCACTTGGCATTTCTTTGTGCTAACCAGGAGAAACTACAGACACATTTAAGCAGTGAGAGAGTCAACACGCTTCCAGATACTCACATTGATTACACTGTATTAGAAAATGGTAAATTATTTATCAGGCTTTCTGACTTGTGATTAGTGTAAAGCTGTTCTTGGATGCAAATTGGAATTGTAATTAGACATGTAGAAACCCAGCGTCTGAAACCTGTTTTTATTGAAGCAGTGTAAGGTACTTTTTCCCTTTTGTATCCAGAATAATTATCAAAGAACGCTTTGCACATAAAAACCCATCAATTTATTAAAACCAGAGACAGTTTTACATCTGATCAGTGAACTAAAGCTGGTCATCACGATGCCAGGATTTTCAAACTCGTACATCTCAGCTTCTCATACTTGATTTTCTATTCCTGCACCGGGAGCAAGCGAGCTCCCCCACCTCTGCCAATTTATTATATTCAGCTTCTTCAACAGAGCTACACAAAAAAAGCACCCCCAAAAACTCCCAGACAACAAAACAACGATAAAACCTCTTTGGCAGGTACAGAAGAGACCACAGCCACCACGAGTCAGCGCGTTACTTGAGCTACTCCGACTTCAGACCCTTCCTGGCCAATTCCCCTCAGTCCTGCAGTCCAGCTCATGAAAATTGCAGAAGTCAAAACTGCATTTACATTTGTCTAAGAAGTTTAAATGCATTCAGGTTTTACAGTTTGCCAATCGTACATTATGGACAGCTTGTGAGGAATTGGGTACTGGGCTTTTTTTTGGTCCTTAAAGCAAATTACTCCAAGCTAAACCAAATCTGTGTGTGCTCTGTCACCGTCCCCCTCCAGCCCCAGCCCCCTGCCACGGTGGCAGAAGGATGTTTTATGCACCCAACCCAAGAGGCAGCACCAAGGACTTGTTCTTTTAAGGCTGAAGAGTGAGAGATCCCAGAACTCTTAAGACTCTCCTTGCCTTCAGCCACCCTCCTTGTAGGTGACAGTTGCTGTTTGAACCACACCTTGAGCACGTGAACAGAAATCAGAGCCCGGTTACAGGACTCTCTTTATCAGCCCAGGCAGAGATTACAGGAAAGAGTGAAAACAGTGATGGTTTTGTTAGAAATGGGGTCTTTCTTTCATTTTAATTATCAATTTTTAATTAGTAGCAGGTAAGAGCTGTATTTAAAGGTTTCCTATCCACTGTGAATGGCAGTCCAGGAGAAGGAGAGACCCGAATGTCAAGCCGAGCTGCCAAGATGCTTTTCACCCAAAAATGTCAAAGCGCTCTGCACATCCACCTTGCCAGCCTCGCTGCCCGCCCTCACGGGACGCCAGGGGAGAAGGGAAGAGACACCACATGCATCTGAAGCAGCAGAACCAAGCCAAGTGCCGTTACCCGCGCTGGAATCCAGCCAAGACCCTCTCCCTCCTGCCCCTTGGGATTAGCACAGCAGTTGAGTAAGTAAATTCAAACC
Source organism: Neomorphus geoffroyi (assembly GCA_033558235.1). Taxonomy (NCBI): domain Eukaryota; kingdom Metazoa; phylum Chordata; class Aves; order Cuculiformes; family Neomorphidae; genus Neomorphus; species Neomorphus geoffroyi. The sequence goes on from JAUMJM010000010.1 coordinate 2,748,518, forward strand.
AGGATTTTTGAGAGCCTGGGTCAACCTCACCCCCAGCCCAAGTGCAAGCAGCTGGTCCTCATCGCAGCCCCGACTCCCAGCGCCACCAGGCCCGAAATTGGCTCCGCACTCGCATCCAGAGGCCCCCAGCCACACAGGCAAGAGAGTCAGAGAGAAGTTTCCAGGCACCGGGGCACGCACAGCCATCGCTTCGAGGATGCGGTGCCAAGAGCTCTGTCTTGCCAGAGGCAGAAGCTTAACTCTCGGAGAGCGCGTGCAGCACTGCAGCGTTTAAAGACGAGGAGTGGTGCAGGGTCACTCCGGGGGCCCCGATATTGGTCTCCCAGCATTCAAATCCACAGGCACATAAGTCTCGCTTGGCTGCTTCCACGGCCAGCGGGGAGGTATCTGCCAAGAGGAAGGCAAAAGCAGGCAGTTAGTCAGCAAGGCCACTGCAGGGGGACCAAAATGGGCCATCGCGCGCTTAAACACATATCCCCTGGAGCTGGGCCAATGCCCAGAAGACCTGACACACATAAATGAACGCACTGAATCGCCCCTGTAGGAAGCTCTGCAAACCACACTGCTAGGCAGCTCTGCTAGGCACCATCCCACGCTCGTGACGCAGCTTCACACCCCACCACAGCCATACGAGGGCTGGCATCGTACCCCTCTGCGCCCGCTGGCAGGGCTGCGTGGAACAGGGGAAGGATGCCCAGGGCGAGCAGAGAGTTACTGACCTGGTCTCAGCAGGGTGATGCCACAGCCGCCTCCGCCAGCCCCGGTCAGCTTACTGTGCAGCCCGTGGGACGCCGTCACCCGGCACAGCCTGTCCAGGGAGGGATGGCCAACTCCGATCACGTTCAAGTGGTGTTGGTTTATATCAAAGAGTTCCTAAAAGCAACCACACATAGATGAGATGAACATGGGTGGTGACAAAGACTCTTCAGAGCCATGGCTCCATCCCTGGTGAGGTGCAGGAGAGCTCCCTGGCTTCCCAGCCATCTCCAGGGAGTTTGGCCACCAGCACATCTCAGGGCCCAGCAGCACAGGGCAGCAAGGTCAAGGTCTGAGCCCTGGGCTGCTCATGTGCCCCTGTCTCCCTCCTGATTTGGGCTGAGCCGCTCACCACAGTGACAGTGACTCCTTGCTCAGGGAGGAGAGAGAAAATCTTGGCCACCACAAGCTGCCAGCAGGTGTTTCAGGTGCTAAATCTGAGCTCCCTGATGCTTCACCTCCCTCTTGTCACACGAGCATTGAGCAGGAGACTCTGCAAGCCCCCTCGCTGGCCGTGGGAAGGGCACTAAGCCAGCATCGCTCACTCCTGACTGTCACTGCCCTGCTCTGCATCGCATCCAGCATAAATCCAGGGGAACTGTGACACAGCCAAGTCTGAAACGGCATTGCTGGAGAGGTGACACGGAGTTACCTCCCCGTTTGCACCGTGCAGCACTTCCCGCTCCTCGCAGGCAGGGCCTGGGCTGCGAGCCAAGGGGCCTCTCACCGGCACCACGCTGGGAATCTGGCACCCGGCTCAAGTGGGGTCGAGAGGGCTCTCCTTTCGGGGGAGAGCAGCGCACGCCGCTCTCCGAACAAGGCTGCCCTCCAAGCAGAGGTGCCCGGCTCCGGGGAGCCACACGTGCATCTCCGCCGTGCTCCCTCAACCAGCCACAAACCTTGCTGCTCCCGGAGAAAGCTGACACGGCAGCAAAGTCCAAATGGGCCCAGGGGGTGGACAGCAACACACAGAGGTGGGAGTTAACAGCTTCTTCCAGAACTACAGGAGAGGAATTAAGGAACAGAGGGGAGGGCTTGACTTGCACTCAGAGCAAGCCCGGAGCAGGGCCAGGGGCTGACACCAGGCCCCCAGGCACCACGGTGCCCTCCCAGCTCATCAGCACTGTCCGTGGAGGAAACTCATCCTTGGCAATGCTGGTCAGACACCACGACTCGATCGTGTCCCAGGCGTGTGCTGGCTGATGTCGCTGTCCCAGAGAGGAGCCAGTTGAGACAGGAGCAGTCCCAGAGAGGCTCCCTAACAGGAGCGCTGTGCTCCCCTCTCCAGCTGGTGCCACCAAGCACTCCCCTGCCTGCAGCTCGTGGTGAGATGGGAAGGATGCCACACACAGGGAGCAGCGGGAGCCACGCTGCAGCGTGGCAGGTGTCAGTCACATCACCCTCCCTCAGCTCTGCACGGGTCTCCCTGCCAACACACACAGGAGGGGATGATGCAGAAATAATCCCTCTCCCCCCCCTCCAGACGATTTCTGTATCACACTTAAACAAATGCAGGGAGATGAATTAGCCAGGCGCATGCAGAGTGCATACATCACAAGTTCTGTGCTGGGGTGGACAGACGTCCATCCAGAGGCCTCTTTATATGCCTGAGTGAGGGCACAGCGCTGTCTATGATGATCCAAGACACCTGTCATCTCCTGATCCAAAATCTGCCAGGAATCGGATGACAGCTTATGACACAGTAGACTAGTTCGGTGGTTCAAATACAATGCTGTCCAGAACTGCACATTTCAGGAACAGTCAAATATATCTATAAATGCTGCATATAATCAACTGTGCCTCCGCGGGCTCTGCAAGCACAAGACAAACCAACAGATTTGAGGCAGAAGCCCACTCAGTGCAGTGCTGCTTCCCGGGCACTGCGTACAAGGCTGCTTTGGCATCTTGTGTGTGAGGACCTCAAAGCACACTTTAAATTAGCCCTCGCCTTCCCTGTCCCTTAACACTTCTGACAGCCCGAGCGATGTGGCATTGGGGTAGAGAGGTGTCTGAAGTTGCGCTGCAAACAGGCTCCAGATCTCCCTCAGCCCTGCCAGCTCAGCCCTCGTTAGGTTCAGCTCACCCCGGTGGGTGCAGAAACCCACCACCTTCTGGGTGCGAAGGGAGCAGAATCCCACGGGAGACCTTCCTGTGCTCACTGCAGTCCCTGCAGCAGCTCACCCACGCGCAGGGAGGTGTGACACAACCTGAAGCAAAGAGAAGAAGGCTGTTCTAACAGTTTGCTGACAGAGTGGTCCAACACTGCTGCCAGAACCCGAGCTGGGACAGCAGCCCTGACCCACCCCACAGCCCCCTCCAGAGGGCACACATGGCTGTGGAGGCGACAACCTACCAGCAAGAGCAAGGACAAGCAGAGGTCCCCACAGGAGAGCAAAGGGGAGGGATCCAGATGCCACCAAGGAATGGCAACGCTGGTACTAAATGGTTCTTGACCATCCAAGCCACTTGGCACCCAGGGCCAGGCCAGGTTTGCCTCAGCTGGGACACTGCACATCCTTACCCCGTGGCTCTAGGAATCGGTATTACAGTGCTCTCAGCACTGCAAGAAACTTCCTCCACTTGGAAGCGCGTTTGCCCCCACCACAGCAGTCTCTCCTACTTCGAACAAAGCCAAGACAAACACAGATCTTTGTATGCACCTCATGCATCAATGTCAGGTCAGCTCTGGGCACAACTCTGTCTGCTGTTCTCCAGAGCCAGGATGAGCGCAGAGCAATGGGAGCTGGCTCGTAACCAGTCCATCACAAACCAGTGGCTGCTGGGCTCCCTGCTCTTCGCTCCAGCCGTGGCAATGACAAAGCAGTTGCTTCACAGGCAGCGACTGCCAGAACGAGCGTGGCTGGCCCGCGGCGCAGGGGGGCAGCGTCTCGGCCTCAACTCACTCCACGTTTCTTAGCAAAGGGGAATGAATCCTCCAAAGCTACAGGTCCAGAAAGCACCAGACCCACTCCCTCCCTTCCTCCCTGTGCACGAACGTGGAGAGACACGAGCAGCATTCGCTGTCCCTTTTGTCCAGGAAGGCCATTAAAAGCAGCGCACACAGACCATCGTTTCACTCGGAACTGAACATTTCCTGCTATCAAATTTTTTCTTAGACTTAATGTTCTTTAAATGACATTTTGATGTTCAACAGTAACAGTGTCTAAAAATACTGGCGAACGAGCCCCTTACCTCCAGCACAGGGTAATACTCCGGTGATGGATTTGCAGGCATCTCTTCCAGAACACTTTGGCACTCCTGAGAAATTGCATCGATGGAGTCCAGCACCGGGTTCATTATAGCAGGGAACTGAGAGGGGGGGAGGGCAAGATGTGAGAAGGATGCTTGTGAGTCTTCTAATACCACTGGGATAAACCCAGCCCCAGTCTCTTTGAGCTGGACCTAGGGGGGACTCATTCATGGAACCCCCCGCCTGAAGAGTCGCTCCCACCTGCAGAAACTGGAGAAGAGGGGGAAACTGGCCATAGGAAGGGACTGGTGATGTGGCAAGCCCTTTAGTGCTGGAGAGAAGGAGGAGATGAGCTGAACGCCCATTCCCAGGGGAGCTGGGCCTTAGCCAGCAGCAGGCAGGAACACAGTGACCGCAGGAGGGATCTCCCGTGACATCCCCGTGAGACCCACAGTCCTACACAAGATCTGAGCTCATGAGGTTTATCTCCCCACCCTACCCCAGCACACATCCCCATCCCTGTGACCATGGAGGTGCCACACCTTCAGGATCTTCTCTTTGACACCAGCCACCAGGACCTTGGTGCTCCGAGGGACTTTTGTGTTGGTCAGCAAGATCCTCAGCGTCGGCACCCTGGAAGCAGCAAGAGACATGACCTCACCTCTTTCCTTCATGTCCCCCAGCAGCTCCCAAGGCACAGACAGCTACAGTTCCTTCTGCCTCAAAAGGACTATTTGAGCATGACACCCAAGATGAGCAGTCTCATTAGTTTTAAACAAGTTAAACAGGTGCTGAAGTGCTGGTTTGGTTCAAGCTCGTTCCTCTTCAATAAAAGGACCAACTGTACCAGTGCTATAAATAGGACTGTAATGTATTTACCGAAATCCATGTTTTTCAAGCAAATTTTTTACTTTGAAATACTGCAAGGCTAGCCAGCAGTGGCCATTAACTGCTAATAGAGCAATTTCATGCACCGTGAAAGATTTTAATGGAGGCAGATTATATTTCCTTGGCAGGAGGCAGAGGGAGCACACAGGACCTGGATTTTTCTCTTCAGCTTGGTTTTCAAACAGTCCTACCACCAGGTAAGCAAAAAAGTTCCTCCTCCCCACAAGATCATTTGCTGCCAGGAGCAGATCCGTTCCCGCTGCCCATAATGCCATGAAATTAATATTGATCCTTTGCGCCGTGTTCATCTAATGTCAGATAATGGCCAAACATTTCATCGTTATCGTCCGCCCCAAACCAAGACAGCACTCAAAGCACCTACATTCACTGCAAAATCTGGCTATAAAGCCCTTCTGCCAGGCTGTGAGCGATCTCCCATCAATCTCCTACCCTATGAGATCCACCCAGTGACATATTCCACCCACCATACGCAAGTGTTATTTTTAAACTCCAATATTACCTCTTTAGTGGTGTGATTTTTCCTGATTGGTATCTCAGGGCTCCACCTAAAGTAAAATACATGCATTGTCTCAGTATACAGCGAGCCCAGATAACACAGTGTCGTAAGAGACAGAAGGTCTTTCATCTTCAGAACCTCACCCACTGCATATGACAGTAATTGCAAGAAACACCAGCTAAATGAACCATTTTCTCACACTGCATGAATCTGCCTCACCCTGCTGACTTAATGAGAGGCTCTGGGTGGACGTAGTTAACCCAAAGCCTTTCCCTTTGCTCTCTTCTACTCTGGGATCACGTTAAACAGTTTCTAAAGGGCAAAGAGTTTGGCCAGCATTAAATCTTTACTGAACAAAAAAGAATCAAGCAGTGATTCTGTAGGGCAGAGCCAAGCACGTGGATTTCAAACTGGCCTGAACGTGCGCGCTCCTGTCAGCAGCCATCCTTCAGCACGGAATTTCACTGTCCACAAGGAATGCCTCACTCGGCTCCTACTTTTAGAGAGGCATTGCGATTAGGTCTCATTAGAAAGATTATTAAAAGTCTCCAAGGACACTTCCAAAACACTTGGAAGTCTCTTCTAATTGAAACTAAATGACAGCTGTCCAACTGCATTTTCTACTGCATTATCCCTGCGACAGGATTAGGCTCCTTTGTTCACGCCAGAATGTTTAAATATCAGTTATTTGCCACAGGGTCTCTGCCCCACGGCGCTTGCCTGGCGGCGCAGATCCCTGGGGTTACTGCAGCGAGTCCCCAGCAGCCCCGCTGGCTCCAGTCCCAGCCTACAGATGGGGCAAACCAAGAGAGGAAAGGATTCCCTTTTATCAGGACCTGAGTTCGTGAGCTCCTCATCCTTTTGCTGTACCTCAGCGCAGCGAGGCAACCTGTTCCACCCAGGGTTCCTGCAGCAACCCTGACCAAGCCTTATCATCTGCAGAAATGCAACCTGTGGCTTCTTCCCACCACTTTCCCACCGCTGACAGAGGCTGCAGGGGAGAACAGAAGCGTGGCTGCTGCTCTGCCACCCCGCCAGCCCCTCCTCAGCACCCACACACCTACCCCAGGTACCAACAGCGTTATCCACACCCGAGGGATTGCCGTGGATCACCTGCTCCCCCTGGAAGGCCCAGCTGTTAATCAGAGTGAGCTCTTCTTCTGTCCACCTGAAAGGCAAGAAGATGACTCCAATCACCACCAAAAGCAGCACAGGCTGATGACCCAGAGAAACACTGGAGGCTGCAGGAGACAAAACAGCAGCAGGAACCACGCGAGGCACCCAGTTGCAGTGGGAAGCCCCAGCACCACGAATTCCCTCTGGGTGCTGTGTTCTTTCAGCAGAGAGCGGGCATCGTGTTCCCAGCACCCGACTTGAACTCAGCATTTTTCTGCGTGGCAGCACACAGAACGTTTCCAGCCCTATGAGGGAAAGCGGTGCCGCTCCGGAGACACCACGAAGGGCACGACTGCTTCCAGTGCTCCACTGCAGGCCAGCAGCGAGGGAGGGAGCAGATCCTAGTCCTGGCTGAGCAAAAGATCAAAATTTTGACTGCAAAGTCCAGTCTGATCCAGCTACCACACATCCTGGCCCGAGACCCTGCTCACCAACAGGCAGGACGGGTGTTGTTTGTAGAGGCAGAAAGCACAATGTGAGAAAGGAATAGTAAAAGCTGCGTTTCACATGTGCAAACTGCCAGCTGCTCAGCTTCAGAAGCCTCGCAAACTGGGTCAAAAGGTGTAGTTTGAACTGACTTACTACCTCCAGCAAAGACTTTGATTTTTAGGGATTAACTCCTAACACTTCAAGCTGCACCAGGTGCTGGCACTTGGAGCACAGAAGGGAACCAAATGCAGATCCAGAAGGTGTTATGCTCAAAACACAAAAGCGGGTCTTCCTGTTGTCTTAAAAGCAGCCACAGAAACTGGAACGGGCTTTGAGAGTTTAAATGCTGGCACAAAGGGTTTGGTGCTGGGTCAGACTCAGCAAGGACCAAGGCCCCTGACTGATAATACTAATTAACACAAAAACGCAAACACAGAGCTGCCAGTTACAAAGCAATCGCTGCCTGCAACTTCACCGCAATTCCACCACAGTGATTTCTCCCCAGTGCATCTCAAACCCCCACTGCCCTGGGCCTGGACCCACACCATCACCTTCAGAACTCACCAGCCTGTTTTAAACCCCACCCCTCCCTCCCTTCGCTCTGAAGGACTCTCTCAAGCTGTGGGGAAGCTCAGCGCCCACAGAGAGCCAGCCAGCCCTCCAGCACCCTGCTGCGACACGCTCAGACTCATGCAGGCGCACAAACACCCATCTCTGAGCCTCTCCTGGAACAGTCTGCAGTCCAGACACACAGCACACGTCCCAAATCGCTGTTCAAACAGCCTAACGCACAATGGGATCAGATATACCAGCATCACTGATGCTCTGCAGAGACCAGAGCTGGTGTTCGGTGCAGCGAGAACGTGGATTGGACAGGATTTTTGAACCCGGGGCCCAGAATAGGGAGTACATCACGACACAGAGGCACAAACAAGGTTTTTCTGTAAGCATCACCCAGTCTTACGTGAAATAACGGGAACAGCCACTGACCATTCCTAAGGTAAGGCAGAAATCGAGAGCCACCTGCTACGTGCAAACCGCTTCCTTTAGCTCCCTGCTTCCCCAGGCCCCAGCTGAACGTCTTTATCCATCCCCACACACCTTTCATTTCACTTGCCAATGTTTAATTTGTGAAGCATTCAGGGAAACAGCTCACACCACCGCTACTCAAAATAGAAGCGCAGTTTGCTGTAAACCACTTGTTTTTAATCCTCTTTGAGAGGCTGCGATTCTTCTCTACACAGGAGTCATTATATCACGCTGTTCTTTTCTTGCAACGTTAAGCAAAATCCTTCTGAAGTCTGACACCCCCATCTCTCACTTACCCCTCTGCACGCCAGCTGGAAGAAAAAAATTACGCTCTATTCAAGCTGAGGCTAAGACGTGCGAGCAGGGAATGAAGACATCCTCGCTGCTCGCTGCCTGGTTGGGAACTGGCCTTTTATTTCTCACGCTGTGACACTCTTTGGGAGATCTGCCTGAGCGCGGCACACAAACCGCTCCGCTCTACAAACACGTTTCTGGGTCAGGCTGCAAACTCGGGTTTTGAAGCAGAGCACAGTCACCCCCTCTCGCTGTCTCACTTTCAATCCCACATAAAACCCAACCATGAAAGGTTGCACCTGGCACCGAGCGCACAATAGAGGGTTCTGCCGCTCCAGCTGCGATAGGCATCTTTCAACAGAGCCTCCTCAGACACAGAGCAGAGCAGACCAGTTTTTCAAGACTGAACTCCAAGGGAAAACAACCCAAGGGCAGAAAGAAATTTCCTTTCAGCAGCCACCGGTAAAGCGGAAGCTCAGAGATGGGGAGGAAATGTACCACATGCAGAAAACAAATTCATGTGAAAATGCAGAATAAGCAGAAAGGATCCTCAGCTCCTCGGGGACTCAAAGCAAAACTTGGAAGATGCTCGAGGACAAAGAGGAAATAGAGTTTAAAAACCCCATCAGATTAAAGTGTGTGTTTTATTTTCTTGGCAAAATAAAGTGGGTTTTTTCAGCGTGTCTACCTTACACTCGACAAATGGTGCAAGTTTTACCAAGTCGCTGCATCCAGTTGCTTTTATCAGGAGGAGCAAATTGTAAACACACAGTTCACAAGCTGGAGCACGCTTCTGCTGCTGGGAACGCAGGGTGGCATGAGGGGGGCAAGGGAAAGGACTTGGGCTCTGGGTGCTGCTGCTGCGGGCACAGCCACAACCTGGGAGTTGGCCAGAGAGACCGAGAGAGGCATCAGTGCCGGAATCTGTGCAGGTACAAGGGAAGACAGGGGCACAGAGAGCAGAGCTGCCCTGGGCCATGCATCCAAAGCAGGGAGGCTTCCCAATGCCTTACCTGGCTGTGGAGTCTCCCTCCTTCAGAGGGCACGAGACGGCTCCACACGCTGTCAGCAGGGCAGCTGCCAAGCAAACGGCATAGGCAGCGCTGGAACCCAGCCCAGCTCCCGTGGGCAGCTCGGACCACACCAGTATGTCCACACTGGGAACGTCTCTGAAACACAAACGCATGGGATCTAACGCAACGACCTTGAATTCCATCTCCAGACAACAGTTCAAGGGCAAAAGATGCCAATTAGGATCGATCCCAGGAAAGGCTGGTTGAAAGCTGGCAACATGAGCACACGCACTCGCGTCCCGCACGCAGGGCCTTCAGGAGTGCTCACTCAGCCCAGCTGAGTAGCCTGGCAAAGCCACTGTACCAGAACAAAGCCTCACTGAACTGAATCTGTGATTAACACAGCATGTCAAGCTGCTAGCAGGGCGCTCAGTAACTAAATACTTGAGCAGCACCACCAAGAAATCCTTCGAAGATTGTTGTAAACGTGATTTTAAACATATTTTTAAATAAAGCATAAATATCCCAAGTCTATGACTGCACATCATGGCCCACTGGAGTGATAATCTGGTGGGGAGGATGAGACACGCGCACATCTGTGCCCACGTGCCCCTTTTCTCTGCTGAACACACCCGGGTTGCGTTACAGACGCCAGCATCAAACCCAGGAGCTTTTCCCTGGCTGCTGAGTGACGTGAACTCTGAACCGATGGTTTCAGAGCAGCTCGATGACAGCCCCAGAGCTATCGCCAAGCGGCTCAGAGGCTGCAAAGCAAAACACGACGCAGCTACACATTATCATTCTTTAACCTTTGATTCCTTTGCTGTGAATACTGAAGTCGGGTTCCGATTTGGTTTAAAACACCGAGCGGTGCTGCATCAGACATTGCCCTGAGCCCTTGTCCAGTAGCTTACGCTGACACCACCAACGGTGTTGGTGAAATTCAGAAACTGGAACAGTCTTGAGCTGTGGTTACCCCAAAGTTCTCGTTATTTTTAGGGAGGTTCAGCCCACAAGAGGGATCGGACTTAGCTCAGACAATGAATTCACAGCTCGTTTCTGCAGCAGCTTTCCTAGCCTAAGCCAGGATGAAACAAGGAGCCTGCCGGAGAGAGGAATGTCTGTCTCTGCTTCTACTGACTCTGCAGGAAGGGTGGAATGAACTGCTCTGACTTAAGCACCTCAAAGCCAGATGCCTACATGAGAGCAGAGGATTCCCACCTCCCCCACCCACCCCAGCTCAGCTCTGAGGAGTCTCCCGAGGTGCTCAGGACCTGAAAGAAGTGAGATTCCTTGTAATTTCTTATTTTGCCTCAAAGACTTAGTTTCTTCTTATGACCTTGTATAGAAGCAATTAATGGTGAACACTGCTCAAGACAGCACATTTATTTTGGGGCAGAAAGACCACCTTACCCATACTTAGACGAAATAGCCAGGCACATATACAGAAAGGCAAGAGTAGCAAGGCTCTCGGGAGCTGAGGCTCCGGCAGCGATTCCAGCAAATTCTCTCAGTGCATTCAGCTGTTCTGCGCTGGGGGACGTAGAGTGATCAAAGTCAGCTATGGAAGCAAGCAGAGGAGAATTTAAACACTTTGAAAGCAGGGAATTGTTAAACTTGAAAGCAGTATTTGCAAGAAATTCTGCTGTTACAGTAGGCAAAAACAGACTGAGCCAATGCCAGATTTCGCCTACAAGCTTCCTACTTGAGGATTCATGATAAAATAAAAGCAAAATCTCCACCAGCCACTCTGAAAACCCAATGTTTCCACACCCCACACCTGCACTGTACTACAACAGCCTCCTTGCCTACACTTCCCAGTGTGCCCATGCATCGCTACGCAGCGCCAGGCAAGTCACAAACCATTTATTAAAGAATGTGGCTCTTCTGACGCGCTTCACACGAGCCTAGACTTCAAATATCAATGTTGGAGAACTTCTGGTCAGTGCTGAGAGAAGTTACTGATGTTCTGACTCAGCAGACACTGCTCTGCTTTCTGCCAAGCAAACACCGCTCACGAGGGTGACAGGATTTAACGGGACATACTCCAGAGAAAAGGCACGACCACCAGTCAGGGGCTGCACCCATTCAAGGTGCTGCAGAAATTCCAATGGGGACTGGCACAGGGCAAAGAGGCAGGAAAACAGGCCCCGTGTCCCTGCATTCCCCAAAGGCTCTCAGATAGGCACTTTAGGGGTCACAGCACAGGCACTGAGGCACCACTGAGAGCCCCACAGGATGCAGGGGCAGCAGCCTCCTCCTCGCAGTGCTTGCCTGCTAAGCCCCTTCGCAGGGCCTGCAGCCTGGGGGTATCCCAGCTCCTCTCAACGCCGACACCAGGCAGGCGGACGCACACCCTGTCACCCCCACAGGGTCGCAGCTGGAGGAAGGTCCTCAGGTCCAGCGCCACGGCCAAGGCCACCTGCGAGCAGGGAGAAACGGCCATAGGTGAGGGTTGGGTGAGGGTGATGGGTGGGGGTAGGGGATGAGGGGTAAGGAGGTAGTGAAAGCTGGAGGTAAGAGAGAGGGGTGGAGGTCAGTGAGTGGCAAGGGGGGAGGAGCAGTGAGGGTGGGGAGTGGGGGCTGAAGGACAGTGAGGGATGAGGGGCGAGAGTGAGAGGTGGAGGACGAGGGGTGGAAGGTGAGGAGTGGGGATGGAGATGAGGGGTAGGGGCAAGGTGAGGGGTGAAGGGTGGGGGTGGGGGTGGAAGTGAGGGGTGCAGATAAGGGGTAAGGGGGTGAGGGAATGAGGGGATGAGGGGAGAGAGGAAAAGCGGGGGGAAGTGAGGGGTGGGGACGAGGGGAAGCGAGGCTAACTGGGAGGAGAGGAGGGGGTGAGGGGCGACAGTGACGGGCGAGGGGTGGGGGTCTGGTTCGGAGCCCCCAGCAGCGGCAGCTCCGTACCTTGCCGTGCACCACAGCGTGCTCCCCGTGCAGGATCACCTTCCCCGGCGCCGACAGCACCAGACCGCGCTCCCGCATCTCCCACATCCCGCGCCGCCCGCCCAGACTGACAGCGCCGCCCGCCAATGGGTACCGCGCCCCGCCCTGCCCACCCCGCCTTCTGACCAATAGACGAGCGGATTGAGGGGGCGGGACTTCAAGATAGCCAATAGAAAGGCGGCGTCGCGGGGTGGTGCGGCGCTGGGGTGACAGCACGGGGGGCGGTGGCCGCGCGGGGTCAGAGGGCGGCGGCTACGGTGGCCGGGAGGGACCAGCATGTTGCTGCGGGCGGCGGGACGGGGCCTGCGGGGGCCGCTGCGGGCGGCGGGGCGGGGGCAGCGGCGGCGGAGCGGTGCGGGCGGGTGGGTGAGAGCAGGAAAGGACGGGACAGGGACCGGCAGGGTTGGGCTGAGGCCAGGCGGGACGAGGAATGGCGGGGGAGGACTGGGGTCTGGGCAAGGGTAGGGCCGGGCGGGACAGGGAACGGTGGGGAAGGGCCGGGCGGGACAGGGCCCGGCGGGGAAGGGCTGGGAGCGACAGGGAACGATGGGGAAGGGCCGGGCGGGACAGGGAACGGTGGGGAAGGGCCGGGAGCGACAGGGAACGGTGGGGAAGGGCCGGGACCGGGCTCGGCAGGGCTGGAACTGGCAGGGAAGGGACAGGGCCTCATGGGGAAGGGCTCGGCGGGGAGGGGTCGGGGCTGGGCAAGGGTAGGGCCTAACGGGGAAAGGGCCGGGGGGAAGGGGGCCGGCAGCGACAGTGCTCAGCAGGGCTGGGCTGGGACAGTGCGGGACGGGCACCGGTGGGGAAAAGGAACGGGAGCCTGGCGGGGAAGGGCAGGAACGGGCTAGGGGCTCGCTAGGAGAGCGTCTGGCAACCCCCCTCTCACGACCTGGTGTGCCCACAGCCCCAACAGCGACCGCCCCGACTGCAGCCCCCGCAGCGAGCGGGCCCCGAGGATCTACACGAGGACAGGAGATGCAGGTGGTGCCCTGGGCAGCAAAAGACTGGGGGGCAGAGCCAGGCATGACCCCCCCAGGCTCTGAGCTCATTCCCCTAATTCTTTCCCGAAGGATTCTCCAGCACCTTCACTGGGGAGCGGAGGCCAAAAGGAGATCGGATCTTCGAAGCCCTGGGAGCCACGGATGAACTGAGCTCAGCCATCGGGTAAGCCCCTGCCCTGGGACCCTCTCCCTCTGCTGGGCAGAGGGGCTGTGGGGGCCCAACCAGTGCCAGCCTGGTGGTCGTGTTCTCTGGGGAGCCCTGGGCAGGCTGAACCCCAGCCTTCCGCAAGCACAGATTTCTGGTGACACCAGCCCAGACCCTTTCTGTGAGGGTCGTCTGAGCGTCCTCTGCTATTAAAAACTGCTCTCCCTGTCCTGCTGCCCGGCAGGAGGGAAGGAGATACGCTGTGGACCAAACTTCTCTGGCTTTCATAGACAAAGAGCCAGGAGTGTCTGAAATCTGTGGTTTTAATATCATCGAATCATAGAATGATTTGGGTTGGAAGGGACCTCAAAGCCCATCCAATTCCACCCCCTGCCATGGGCAGGGACCCCTCCCACTGGATCAGGGGGCTCCAAGCCCCATCCAACCTGGCCTGGAACACCTCCAGGGATGGGGCAGCCACCACTGCTCTGGGCAACCTGGGCCAGGGCCTCCCCACCCTCACGGTGAAACATTTGGAAAAAAACGTAGATATGTGGAAAAACATATACACACAATCATGGTAGTTTTTTTCTGATTTTGTTTTTACCCTAGGCTTGCTGGTGAGTTCAGCAGTGAAAAGGGCCACACGTTTGTTGAACAACTTCACAAAGTGAGTATTGGTGGGCATCCTTGTCCAGTGCGGCCACTTCATCTGTGCTATTGAAATGCATTCTTAAACTCTTTGGGCACTGTGCTCCCACTGACACACAGGAATTTAATAAATTTAGCATTTAGATGAATAAATGTTGAAGACTCTGGCCCTTGATTACTCTGTAAGAAATACATTTCTTTAAAGAAGAAGGAAATGGGTAGATCAGGTGATTAGTTATTGGCAGACAAATGTGCCTCTAGATTGATTCAAACGTGTTACTGTACGTGGCTGCGGACACAAGTCTTGTTGCTGTGTAGACTGACATTTGGAATTGAGGCAAAGCAACCATGTGGACACAGTGGTGGAGACAGCTCCCACCGCAGCCGCTTGTGGGTTTTGCTAATTAGCGTCGCTGTGCATGAGAACTCGGAAGGAGCTAATCAGAGACTTTAAAAAGCTTTACCAGGCTGCCTCTCAAGTATCCCAGGCTGTGAGAGATGCGCCTCTTGGAAGCAGATGTGCCATCCAGCCAGTGCTGTCTGCAGCTGTTTGTCACTGCCTTTCTTCGAGGGGTTACTGGTTCGGTGTCCTACCGGCACAGGGATTATGTGAGCACACCCCGGTCTGCTTTCTGCAAAGTCAGCCAGGGTGGTTTAATGTGCCAGTGAAAACAAGTACATGCACTAATCTGGCTTCTCATAAAGCAATTAGGGAGCACTTATCTGATCCCCCCTGCCAGCAGGTTGGGGGATGATGAACAACAAGGGTAGGATCTTCTTTAATCAGCACAACCAGCTGTCGCCTCCCAGAGCTTTGCTGCGGTTGTACCGGAGCATCAAAGGCTGGTTAATGAAAGCGCTTCTTATTTTTGTCCTGATTGCCACATCCAGGTCCAGTGTATGCTGCAGGATGTGGGCTCCAACATCGCGACGCCGCTCTCCTCAGCCAGGGAGGCTCACTTAAGTAAGCCCCACAGTCCGTTTCCTGGGATAACAGGTCTTGAATCACAGCTGTCCTTCCAGACAGGCGCTGGGGAGGCTGTTTGAGTGTGTGGTAGTTAGAGCTGCTCCAGGGTGGCTCTGCAGTGAGTGCCTGGTGCTGAATGGAGTTGTGCCTGGTCCCACAAGCTGCTGCTGCCGCCTGTGTGTGACTCAAGCTGGCCCGAGGCGCTGCCCCGGCACTGACACCCAGCCACGGCTGCTGAGTGGGGAGCCAGCTCTGCTCTAGCAGACTTTTTGGGTTGCAAGAAATGCAAAAGTAGAGCTCTATCTGTAAACGGAATCACTTCTGTATTTGATTTAGTTGGTTCTCCTGTAGAACGAACGTCTTTCAGTGAGAAGCCAGTTCTGGAACTGGAGCAGTGGATTGACAGTTACTCAGAGCAGCTCCCTCCGCTCAGAGCTTTCATCTTGCCAGTAGGTAACTGCTTATGCCCCTCGCTGACAGGAGAAGGCTCTCTCTGTTAGAGGAAATCTGCCCTACCACTGTCCGTGGGAAAAGGGGTTGTGAGGCTGTGATTTGCATGGACAAATACCGAAAGAAAAGCTGAGAGAAGGGCCTGGTTGAGTTAAATTTCCACATCCTACTGCATTCAGATATCTCTTCCCAGTTGCTTGGCCGTAACACAGGGTTCGGTTGTGTGTGTGCATGAGACGTGATAAGCTTTGTTGCAGTCATACAGTAAGGTGGATGGCTCTATCTGTTAGCAGACATTGATGTGCTGTTCCATTGTTGTTTCAGTCGGGAGGTAAAAGCAGCGCTGCTCTCCATTTTTCCCGAGCTGTCTGCCGCCGAGCTGAGAGGTGGTGAGTGTTGGCTGTAGCGTAACAGAATAAAGGGTGATCGGAATGCTGTAACGATAGCAAATCATTGCAGTCAGAGCAATCAGCCATAGCTGTATTGCACTTGGCTAGAGCTTGAGTCAAGCTTTGTATGTTTGTATTAGTCAAATTCCAGGAGTGCAGTCAGCAGAAAGCAAGTCTGTCTTTCCTCCTGACCTGGATCATCCAAGCTAAGAACTTCAGAAAGAACAGACAGGTTTATGTTGAGGTGCACCTGCCTGTTCAGCTCGTACCTGGTTTGCTAAGTGTAGGCTAGCGCACGTGGAAGCTGGGGCACTGGCAGGTGTGAGATCCAGGGAAGCTTTTAGCGGCTTAAGATGTTACTGCCCACACACATCTACCTTCTCCCACTTAAGTACTGGAGATGAAAACTCCCCTGGTAAGGTCTGTAAAAGAAAACTCCTGTCTGCCGATGGTGTAAATCGCTTCCACGCAGTCTCTTGTGTTAGCCTGATCCTGCTCGTCGGTTCTGAGTCGCTGGGAATTCTTTACTGACGCCACTGACGTGCAGGAAGACATTGCTGTGGATGTGCTCTGCTACAGGATTGCTGCGTGGAGCAGCACGATCTTCAGACAAATATCACAGTCCAGGGTTTCTTGTCCAAGGAAGGCTGGAATGAGGGCTATAGAGCGGTCAGGAGGCAAGGGATGCCTGTTGCCTCAACAAAAGGAGGGTCCCTGTTTACCTGCAGGAGAAGATAATGGTCCTTCAAGGTATTAATCACCTGCCAGCTGCTCCCAATCAGCATCCTTTAGAGACCTGGAGCTGCAGTCCTCGGAAACAGTTACAAACATTCCTTGTGTTATGTAGCCACCACAGATCCCTCCTGGGGGAGTAAATGATATTCACAGGTGCTATGAGAGTTAAAATATGTCTCTAGGGGAGCCTGGGGTGGGCAGTCATTGTGCATTCAGAGCTGGAATCTTAAAAACACTAGCACTGTCCTTTTCTTGTTCTAGCGTGGTTCCTTTAGTACAAGCAGGGGAAGCAGATGCAAACGTGGCCAAATACTTGAACAGGTAAAAACCCGAATCCCAACCCCTTACCCTGTACTGCTGGAGTGTGCCTGGTGTTGCCTTAGTCTTGGGATGAAACTGTGCCGTTTTAATTCTAAAAAAGCTTCTTTTCTAGAGTAAGATCTTTGAAGTTTCAACAAGCAGCTTGTTAAAAAATATTCTTGCAAGGCCTGTGTGTTTGCAGATGTTGCTGGGGTGCTGAGGGAGCCATCAATTCCTTGTTGAAGGCCATTTTGGAAATAATTTCTGTGGCAGTCTCTCATTTTCCTTTACGGGCCATTCTTGTGCTGCAATCATGTGCTTTGCTGTGCAGTTGTGTGTTGTTGGATACAAACACACCTGATGTCTGGAGGTGTTTAAAAGACAGGTAGATGAAGTGCTTAGGGATCTGGTTTAGTAGTGGACAGGTACGGTTGGACTCAATTATCTCAAAGGTCTTTCCAACCAAGCAATTCTATGATTGTAAGTGGTTCCACTTCTTTTCCGTTGGTTTCCAGACTGAGTGATTATCTCTTCGTTTTGGCACGTTACGCTGCGATGAAGGAAGGGAAGGAAGAGAAAATATATATAAAGCCTGAACCTTAACTGGGAGCTGGAATGTTTGTTTCCTTGATCGTGGGAAGCTAAATCCAGCAGAGTGCTTTCCCCCCTTCAAGGAAGGGAAAGAGAACAAGCCTGGATTGGAAATGTGAGCTGCCAAGAGCTTAAATAACTAGGACCTTGTTCCTAAATACTGTGAGGAACACAGCTGTTCTGTTCACTGGGCCATGTCCAAATATCCTTTGTATAACACTGCGGTGGTGCCATCAGAGTTGCTGTTTGCCCAGGGCTGGAGCTGAGGCAGGAGCGTTCGAAGAGCTACAGCTGATTTCTGGAGATTTCCCTGGGCAGCGGCAGGTGCTGAGGAAAGGCTTTGATGGACTCTGAGGAATGAAGAAGAGAAAACAATCAGCTTCTCTTTGTAGGTCATAACGCTCGTACAGAACAGCAACTGTGTCGAGATTCGGGAACTCTGTCCGCAAGCTTTGAAATAATAAATGTGATTTACTTGTACCACAGGGCCCTTAACTCGTACTTTAATACTGAGCCCAGCGTGCTTGGCTTTCTTGAGTTGCTTTCAATCCATCAGCCCTGGCTGGAGCCGAGCTGTATAGATTTACAGGAATGCACTAAGAATTCTTTGGCTGTGGCGGCCTCTCTTTGTGCATGTGAAGAATGTCTCTGTGCTGACAATCGAGAGCATCCTCTGCCAGGAACGGGGCTCACATAGGACAGAGGGATTAAAGGAGGAAGGGCCAAATCCAACAGGTCATGTGCAGGCGAGCTGGGTCTGTGATTCTAAGCTCTGTTGAAGCAGCTGGGGTTCACTCCAGGGAGCTGCAGGCCCCTCTGAGTTAGCTCACAGCATCCCCCTCTGGCTGCAGGTACAGCTGAACGCTCACAGCTCCTGTTCAGTTTCAGCCGGGGAGCGATCATGTTGTTACGTCTGCAGATAAAGAGGTTGTGATGAGTAGCAGGGCCTGGTGCCTCCTCAGCTGGAGCTGGAAGAGAGAGGCTGACACCCAGAGGCTTCCTCTCACACACATTAATGTCCGTATTGACCTCGGGAGTGTCACTGTCACAGAGCCCTCAGCAGAGTTGAGCTTGGAGAATCTGGCTGCAAACACCCCGACAGCAGAATACAGTACTTTGCCTAACAGAGTAGCCCTCCTCTATTTCAGCTTCCTGATGGACTCAGAACTGTCAAAAGCCATGCTCCGTGTGTGAACGAGAGCATCACAGCCAGTGAGTTAACACCTTGCTACCTGTGTTGTGCAGAGAACACAGACAATCACAGTTTTACAGCTAAGTCCAAGCCATTTACAGCTTGGAAAGGTAATTGGGAAGAGGAGCAGCTGAGCCTGGAGAAAAGGAGGCTGAGGGGACACCGCATCGCTCTCTGCAGCTCCCGGAAAGTAGGCTGTGGAGAGGTGGGTGCTGGGCTCTTCGTCTGAGTAACAAGTGATAGGATGAGAGGAAAGGGCCTCATATTGTGCCAGGGATGGTTTAGATTTGGAGTTAGGACAAGTTCCTTTACTGAAAGAGTGGGGCTGCTCTTGAAGAGGCTGCTCAGGGCAGTGGAGGAGTCTCCATCCCTGGAGGTGTTCAACAAACATGGCACTTTGGGACATGGTTTAGCAGGCACGATGGTGTTGGGTTGACAGTTGGACTGGATGAGCGTAGAGGTCTTTTTCAACTTTAGTGATTCTATGGTTCAACGACTTAGCATATGCCAGACCTGATGGTTAAAGTCTTGCCCTCCCTGTTGGAGGAGCACCACGGAAACCTGTGAGCCATGAGGTGGTTACGCACATCAGGAGTGCTTGGATTGCTACTTCTAGTGGTGGGACCTTTCCAGTCACTCCTGCAGCCTCCTCTGTTCAATGATTTAAATAGAGACAACCTCAGACTTGCTTCCTGAGAGAGCCTCTGGCTTTTGTGTGAACTTTTTAATCAGAGCAGGGTCAGAGTGAAGAATGCCCAGTGCTAATAGACACCGCTGTCTCATTATTCACCCTTTCTTTTTTTCAAACAGATATTTCATGGCTATTGTTAATGCACATTTTTCACAGAGTAATTTTCCAAGCCTTAGCCTGTAACACATCCCAATGACAAATGCTCTGGGTTTGGGCTGTACCGTCAGCTGCAATGTCACATCAGACATTTCCTCAATGCCTGCTCCAGACAGGCCATCCAGTTTTATGATAGCTCTGTCTCAGTGATTGCTACTGAACCTTAAGAATCTAGAGGCTTTTCAACTTTAATTGAATAAAATTCTTTGCAATATAAATTCTTCATGAATGCTTTATAAATCAGCGCCGGGATGGATTTATAGTGGTGTCTTTTTTTTCCAGCTGGGGGGAAGAAATCTCACTACTGTTTTGGGACCAAAGCTAGTATTGTTTTGATTGCAAGGAGAAATAAATTTAGCTTCTACATTTTAATGTGATGTAGAAATTACATTTATTAGGGTGTGCACGGCTTCCAGCTCTCCCTCTCCCTTTCTACCCGAAGACGTCTGTGCGATTGGTTCTGTGGGGTTGAAGCAGAGAATAATCGAATCATGGAATGGTTTGGGTTGGAAGGGACCTCAAAGCCCACCCAGTGCCACCCCCTGCCGTGGGCAGGGACCCCTCCCACTGGGTCAGGGGGCTCCAAGCCCCATCCAACCTGGCCTGGAACACCTCCAGGGATGGGGCAGCCACCACTGCTCTGGGCACCCTGGGCCAGGGCCTTCCCACCCTCACAGCGAAACATTTCTGCCTAAGAGCCAGTCTCAATCTCCCCTCCCTTGGTTTAAGCCCGTTCCCCTCATCCTCTCCCTTCATTCCATGATCAAGAGCCCCTCCCCAGCTTTCCTGGAGCCCCTTTCAGCACTGGGAGCTGCTCTAAGGTGTCCCTGCAGCCTTCTCTTCTCCAGGCTGAACAACCCCAACTCTCCCAGCCTGCTCCAGCCCTCGGATCATCTCCGTGACCTCCTCTGGGAGGGAGGCTGGTGGCTGGGGTAACCCTGTTGTTTCAGTTAAGCAGGCACAGCGGGTCAGGGCTTGTAGTTCGGAGTGAGCAGAGATCAGGCTGAGCACCATCCCAGCTTTCTCAGCCTGTCCTCGTATGGGAGATGCAGGTAGTGCATGGGAGCCCGGCGAGACAGCAGGCAGGAGTGAAGTGTCACTAAACTGAAAGACAGGCTTTAAAATGAATAAAGCTCCGTTGCTCTGGGTTGACATTTGTTTTTCCAAATCCTTTGTCCCCGCCCAGCAGATCCAGCCATCCCACACAAGGATTCCAGTGCCTGCACCTCATTAATAAAATAGGAGGAAGGCAGATGCTTTGTCCGTCCTGGCCGTACGCGGAGCCCAGCTACATTCCTGCCTAGCAGGGTTCCTTATTTATGATTACGTTGGAGCTGCCAGCGCAGACATATGTTGCTAAGGGTCGTTTATTCTTGTTTGTAAAATGTATGGCTGCTCCTAGCTTACACACTGTCAAAACTGGAAGAACTGGCCCCAAAATCTCTTGCTGCATGATTGGATCAGACGCCTGTACATCTGTTAACGCTGTAGGAGCTGTAAAATGAAATAAGTTTCACTATAACTCAAGCACCTCTATTACCGCCACAGTGTGTAAGCGGCAGAGCAGGCTGCTGCTCTTGCAGAAATGACACAAACATACATTTTGCCAAGTCCGATGTAAATTCATACGCGGCAGCACTTCCGCTGCGAACGCACAGAAGGGAGGGCTGGTGCGTGTGTGTCCTGGCCCTCCAGCCCGTGGAGCTGCATCAGAAGGATGAGTTTTGGGGTGCACAGCCCAGTAATGGGAGCCAGAAGCAGTCCTGTACTCCTCCTCTCAAGCTGGAGGAGCAGAAGGGACCACATCTGCCATCAGATCAAGTCCTCTGCAGTCGCAGGCCTCCAAAATTAGGGTATTAGGAAGAAAACTTTCACCGTGAGGGTGGGGAGGCCCTGGCCCAGGGTGCCCAGAGCAGTGGTGGCTGCCCCATCCCTGGAGGTGTTCCAGGCCAGGTTGGATGGGGCTTGGAGCCCCCTGATCCAGTGGGAGGGGTCCCTGCCCATGGCAGGGGTGGCAGTGGATGGGCTTTAAGATCCCTTCCAACCCAAACCATTCTGTTATTCTACAAAACACCCGTTTTGCCTGGAAGGGGTCAAAGGAAAACACAGCCTCCTCCCTCTCCACCTGCAACCAGTCCTGGCACAGAGCAGGGGCCGAGAGGTTGTGCAAAACAGGGGCATCCAATGCAGGGATTGCCAGTCTGTGTTGCGAGTCAGGGGCTTGGGACCATCTGTAGGAGCAGGAGGGGCAGCAAGAAGAGCTGTCAGCTCTCAAAACACATCTGTGCCTGCACAGCAGCTGCTGCGGTTGGGACACCCCAACAGCAATTGCACCCAGCCCTGCACCCAGCGTGCTCTGCGTGGGGCAAGTGCCTTGGCCGTGGTCACCCTTCACCTTTGGTCAGCCCCAAGCTGCAGAGTGAGCCCCGTGCACAGAGCTGCGCTGGCCCCGCTACGCAGCAATGGCAAAGCAGGCATTTTGCAGGCCTGGCTGCTCACTGCCAGCTTTCTGCCTTGGCAGCATCTGCTGTGAGGTTTCGTTTTGCCATTCCTGACGGCGCCATATGCCTCTGTGTCAAAACAATGGCACTTGCACACTGACTGGGAGCCCTCTCCCTCACTCCCACCGCGCTCCCTCGCCCCAGCGCCCACGGGGCTGCCCCAAGCACCGCACTCCCGGGGGAGCGCAGCAATGGGCACGGTGAGAGCAGGCGGGGAGGGCGGCGGCGCAGCGCCAGAGCCGGAGGAGCTGAGGGAGAAGGGCTATGCTGCCACGTGCCAAGGCGGAACTCAGGGAAGCTGGAGCAGCAGGCACAGCTCGCTCCAAGGATGCTCTCAGAGCCAGGTGAGGGGAGAAACACAATGCTTATATTATAATATCATTATTAACAACCCACATCAGCTCCAGGGGCTGGACCTGAGGGCAGCTTCTAAAATACAAAGCAGAGCCTTGGAGTCCCAACACAGGAAGGACACAGATCTGTTAAAGCGAGTCTAGAGGAGGCCACAAAGATGATCCAAGGGCTGGAGCATCTCCTGTACAAGGACAGGCTGACAGAGGTGGGGTTGTTCAGCCTGGAGAAGAGAAGGCTGCAGGGACACCTTAGAGCAGCTCCCAGTACTGAAAGGGGCTCCAGGAAAGCTGGGGAGGGGCTCTTGATCAGGGAGGGCAGGGATGGGATGAGGGGGAACGGTTTTCAGCTGAAAGAGGGAAATTTTGACTGGCTCTTAGGAAGAAATGTTTTGCTGGCCCAGGGTGCCCAGAGCAGTGGTGGCTGCCCCATCCTTGGAGGTGTTCCAGGCCAGGCTGGATGGGGCTTGGAGCCCCCTGATCCAGTGGGAGGAGTCCCTGCCCATGGCCAGGGAGTTGGAACTGGATGGGATTCAATGTCCCTTCCAACTCAAACCTGTGATTTTATTATTCTTGCCCTACAAACTCACCTCTCCCTGTGCCTCTTCTCCCTCCCTAAACCAAGAAGTGTAAGATTCCTCAGAGCAAAGATCCAGAGTTGGCCCCGCTGGTGCTCAGACTCAGAGCTCTCAGCAGAGCCTGAGGGCAGACAGCTTGGCCACCAGCAGAACTTCTGCTCCCAGTAGAGCTCCTGGAAAAGAGCACTTGCCCAAGCAGCACTTCTCCAAGTATATTTCAAGCCACAAGAACAAATCCTGCTTCAAACACCGCTGCCAGGTCCTTTTGGGCGCAGAATTGCTCACATCACCATCAGGAGTGACCCAAAGCACCCATCCCTCGGGGGCACCTGAGCACAAGCACCAGGAACCAGCCTGACAAAGGGATTTGCAAGCAACCAGCAGCCTCCATCCTCTAACCTCTCAACCTCCCGGCAAAGGTCCCAGCCCCTCAAAGCTTTGCTCTCCCTCTGCTGAGGGCTGAGAGCAGAAGCATCACACCCAGCCACTTCCCTGCCCCTGGGGAAAGAGGAGACATCCAATCATCTTACTCACACCAGGTTTATTTTTCTCTTCCCTGCATTTCCAATACAAGGGATGTAACCAAGGTCTCTGCTGCGGCGAGTCTTCTATAGAAAAAATAGTCATTAATCTCCCATGGCAAAACCATCCCTGCCCTCTGAAGAACACCCACGCAGAATACAGCAGTGCAGGCAGGGACCGGCGCACGTTCGCAGCCTCCTGCTCAGGTAAAAACATATTAAAGCCTCCCAGTCACACAGAAATCAGCTACTCAAGAGAAATGTTGTCGTACGCAGCCACCAGGGCGTTCACCAGACAATCACATTTTACACACTAGCTACAAAATTAGGTGTAGTGTTTCGTAGTGCAATATTTCCAGGTTTGGAGGAACCAAGCTAAGTCGGCATTAAGAGCTTTTCTAGGAATTGTACTCCGGAGGAATGCAGGGAAAAAGGGGAGCAAACATTTCATCATTTTATTTCACCACGTTCAGTAACTCACTCCACTGAGCAATCCTTGTGCTCTATTCCGACACACTGCACTGTGCTAGAATAAAAGGGATCTTGTCAGATATTTCAAACTACGATTGGTACAAGTCAGTGCCTAAACCTCCCAGCTACCCAGTCGACAATGGGTTAATGCTGAAATGCTCTCTGAAAAATAAAATGATCTTTAATTTCTCTGGACTCAGAGTCTAGTATCTTGAATCCTGAATGCAGACATTCCAGTCCTCACTAACGCTTCCGATCACTCCTGTTTAATATCAAAGAAGCTGACAAAGAAAAAGGATCCTGACGTTGCTTTCCAGATGCATTTCCAGGCACTGGTTCTAAAAAAAGGGTGACTTCTCTGAAAACCAGCTGAAGCGAGACAGAAGAGAAAGATGAAGCCAAGGCCACCTCTGTACTCCTGGCTGAATGGTGCCAAGTACTTTCTGGTCTGTTTGAAATGTGTGACACATCCTAGATTAGAGGGTCTTTCAAAGAGCCCAGGGAGCCTTCTCCGTGCAGACCCGAGCTACGCTGAGCACACCCCGGGATGCAAACCCCTACAAGGTGGACCCAGGCCAGCCAGAGGATGAGGTAGGGTAGGGCAGCCTCGTGCCGGAGCGGCTGCTGCGAGTTGACCTGGGCAGCAAGACTCTGAGCCGATGTGCCCGTGGAGTGCAGAGGGACAGGAGTGTAGGGTGAGGGCCACCAGTGCCACAGGAAGGTCAGGAGGGGAAAGGAAGACCAGGGGAGATAAGCAGCCTCAGTGGGAATTTATTTTACTAGTCAGCAGCAACAGGGGAAAGGGTTTATAAGTCCTGAACAGGAGAACGTACATGGCTTTCCTTTGTGCCAGAAACCCAGCGAGGATAGAGCAGCCCAGGAGAAGGCAGACTCTCTGCTCAGCTGGCCCGGGCTGAGGCAGGACTTGCATTAGCACAAGGGACCAAGAATGGGAAGCTGCAGAGATGCTTTACAAACCAGGCTCTGGACTTCGAAATGGCAGGAAGGGTCCACACCTTCCCAACACCCATGTGCACCCCCCCTGCTTTCAGAACAACCTGAAAAAGCTGCCTTCTACAGGCAAACATCAACTGTTAAAAATAAGGCCAGAAAAGAGACAAAGTGACCCAAATAAATAGTTTGGCAACAAAGCAAATGTGGCTGTTACACAGAAGCCAAGTCCTGGTTCGAAACAGCACATCTCCCTAACAAAAGGGCCTGCAAACAAAGTGAAACTTCTATCCAAGTCAGAGGAATTCTGCCAGTGGAGGTTTCCAGAGGGCTCTCAGCAGCTCGACACATTCCCCTTCGAGAGAGCGCTGGGGGCACCTGCCTTGCTTGAGCACTGTGCTGGGGAGCAAGGGCCACCCGAGCTCTGTGCCAGCTCCTGTCCTCTGGAAACTACACACCATTAAAGTTTTTCTGCTCCTGAGCAAATTCAGACAACAACTCTGTTCGTCTAAAGCACAGCTCTGGCAAGAGCTTGGCAGAAGCACAGCTGGCCCAGCACGCTGACCCTCATGCCTGCTGCTTGAGTTCTTAACCTGCAGCACTCCAAAGCCTTCCCGAGAACGGCAGGGTCCATCTGCTCTCGTTTAACCTGCTGCTTCTCGAATCTGGGCAAGTGGTTCATTCTCCAAGACAAAATGCAAGGGCCTTGCAGAGCAAGGGCATCAGGAAGCCCCCACGCAGTACCTGTCCTGAGTAAACAGTGCCCATTTGTGGCACATCCAATGCTGCAGCCTCGTGCTCGTCTCCTTGTGGGCTCTGTCACGTTTCTGTCTTTGTGCAGCTTCCCACGGACTGACTTCCACCCAGTAAGAAACTGGATCATCTCCTGGGAAAGGAAAAAGAAACGCTCCCGCAGCAGCAGCTGCCCAGACTGCACGGCCCACTGGGGGGTATTACGGTCACTAATCTGACTGGCACTTGTAATGTTCCTTTTACGCTCCCCTGGGGTTTGCTTTTAAAGACGATTTACGTGGGTGTCAAGTGAAGTGTATTGGGTCAGGCCCATCACCTCCTTCATCCTGGAGAAGTGCCCAGGAAGAGCCAGCCCTGTCTAGCCCTGCAGCTCTTCCCTGCAAACCTTTATTATCAGCTGCCTTTCTCCAGCCCTTGACGGAGCAGCCAGCTCCCACGGAGCTGACCCACCCCCTGTGCATGAAGGCCTCCACCTCCAGCAGCAGTCAGCAGCTCCAAGAGCACCCGTTGCGGAGTCCAGGGCCATGGCAACTAGGACAGCTCGAAACCAGTGTTCATGCTGATCGCGTAGCGCAGCTTCTCCCGCAGGATGCTCTTCTTGCTGTAGTTGGGAAGCTTGAGGAGGTTGAAACACGTAGAGGAGGTTGGGAGACGCCCGCCTGGCTCCTTCTTGCGGATTGTGAAGAAGCCCCGTAGCACGCTGCCCAGCGTGTCACCAGTGTCCTGGAAGAGGGCAGAAAGGCATCACCCTTGCGCTTCTCTGCCGCGCTCCTTCCAAGCAGGGTGCCTACACTCAGGGCAGAGGTACCAACACGAAACTTGACTGCTGGGAATGGGCAGAGGCAAAACTCAGAGCCCTGTCCCCCACTACAACGAGAACGGAGCTTCTCTTATAAGTGCAAGTGCCATCCCACCTGCAGGGCCTCTCCGCGGGGTGTCCAGGGAAACAGGATCAGAGACACAGGGAATAGGGAGATCCCAGGGAGAAAACACAGCCAGGAGACAGGCACAGAGAACCCAAGTGCTGCTGTGTGTAGGGGCAGCCGCATGCATCCTATTACTGTCAGGTTGTATCTTAAGAGTTTCCCGGTCAGACAAAGAGGTGAGGAAGCTGGGCAGGGAAGGAGGCTGCCACAAGGGAATTCCTGGCAGGGAATGTGTGAGATGTGAGCAAGCAGGGTGCCTACCTGATCATCAGAGACCTCCACGCAGCGGATGGAAAAAGGAGGCTTGAGGTAGGCAAAGCCCAAAAGTGGAGGCCTGGAGCAGCTGGTAACGAACTGGAAAAGTGAGGGACAGTGTCAAGAGAGCAGCAGTGAGGGCAGCCTGGCTGTAACAGGCACGCGGCTCACGCAGTCACAGCAGAGACCTGCCTGGACTGGCTGTGAGCACTCCCAGCACAAAACTGCTGAGTTTATTGCACAGCTCTGCCAGCCTTTGAGAACGGGGCTGCTCCTGGCAACACCGGAGCATTGACAGGAACTCTGCCCCCATGGCTGCCCCTCTGCAGGACAGCAGGATGTTGACTTTCAGGCATCAAGCAACCTGGCACTCCTATTAGAGCAGAAAACACCCAGCTAACAGGAGAACAGCGCTGGCCCAACCACCCCAAATGACAGGTTGGGCTGAAATGACTGCACTTACCTTGAGAAACATGGCTCTCTCCTCAGGGCTGAAGTCGTTGCCGAGGATGTCCCACAGCCAGATAATGACCCGGTGGCTCCCATGGAAGCCCCCATAGTACACCGTGTGTTTCCTGGGGAGAGAAAGGTTGCGATAGGCTTGTGTCCCACTGCAGCAGGAGGGTCACAGCTGCCACAGGTGCCAAGGATTAATACCTGCCACGGGCCAGGGTTTGCTCTGCCAGCACTGAGCCCCCACCAACGCTTACAGGGCACTTCATTAGAGAAAAGGAAGGGAAGGGCAGACAGAAATTCTGTGCAGGAATCAGTGGAAGGAAGGACCCTTCTCATTCATTAGTGCTTTGCCCAAACTAGCTTTAAAGAACGTATACTTCAGCTCCATTTGTTTCTGTCTGCTCCTCAAATTTCAGTTAGGAGAAGCAGAAAATTGTGAAAGAGCCAGTCCCCTGTAAACATCCAATAGTAAAATGGCTTGGTTTGCTGAGAGAGACCAGCAGACCAAGTTGCTCACTTACTTTAAGTCCTCGAGGTCAATCTCAGCGTTGTCACCAGAGATCAGCCGCTGCAACTCCGGCGCAGAAAACATACGAATCCATTCAGGCTTAATGATCGACCTGAAGCCACTGATGAGGGCTGCTGTCTGACTCTTGATTTGCGTGTGCATCCGGAAGTGAGCCATGAGATGGATGTAGCTGATCCTGTGGGTGACAGGGAAGGTGGCAGTGAGGCAGCTGGAGCAGCAAGGGACAACCACCTTGCCGGTGCAGGAACAAGGTTGCTTACCTGCCTCTCCAGCCCCAAACATACCAATGCTGCCTGGAGATGCATTTCTTTCCCCTCCAGGATCCTGCTCTTTATTTAAGCAGAAAGAGCTGTTTGTTGCTCCCCACGCTGCACCTCTGGGACTGTCTGCTCATGTCTTAGAGCTTCTTCCCACCCCAGGCACAAGCCAGCTCTGATAATCACTTGATCAACCCTGGCTGGAGGGCAGCTCAACAGAGGGGAGCATGTGTCCAGCTCCTCTTTAAAGGATCAGATCCTCAGGCACCGGCACTCCTCTAGGTCTGAAAAACAACTGTCTGAGCTCTGATGCCACCTGCACCAAAACCTACAGCTGAAGAATCAACACCAAAACGCACTTAGGAGATTTTCACCTTCATCCTAGGAGTATGGAAGAGGTATGCTGTTTATTAGAGGGAGGCACCAGCAGGCTTCCTCTTCCCACCAGTCAAAACAACCAAGTTTGCTGATTCTTCTTCATTAGCTCCTAGGCAGACACTGCCACAATCACACTGACTGAGTTTTCAGCCAGGTAACCTCACTCGTCATTAATATACAGAGCTGTTTCTGTATCGCTTCCACTTACAATGCTTCTCCTGCTCCCTCCCAACTACCAATTTGCGTGCACATCTGCACAAAAGCTTCAAAGTTTCTGCTGTGAGTAGAGAGCTACACACAGGACTCAGCTTTCTCCCTGAGCTGACTTCTGACAAGCCTGAGAAAGATCCTTTCAAATGCAAACTCCCTGGTCAGAGCTCAAGAAGGGAAAAGACTGGGAACATCAGATTGCAAAGCACGACTAACAAAGACAAATCCTCAGGTAGGATCCAGCTTTCAGTTGCCATTAAAGAGAACAACCCCCAGATTACCAGTTCAAACACACATCTCCTTAATAGATATTTTATCCTGCTTTTATGATCACTGAAGGGTATAGGGAAGATAAAAAAATGAAGGGAACAAAAAGGTGGGTTTGGTTTTCAGGCTCTGGAGTTGACATTTACGATAACTATCTAAAAGCCGGTTATCTGTGAAAATAGCTACAGGGCTTGGTGTCTCCTCTGATTTCCTGTGTCTAAAGTACGACTGTCGACTACATTTGAATTCACCACTGTCTCCTCTGAAGAACAGTGCTTTATACAACTGCCACATGTTATCATTCTGAGAAGATCTGTCTGCTCCAAGGTGTCTTTGAGCATCTGTGCCCTCTATGTTCACAACTGTGTGCCTGAATTGCTTTGAATCCATCTGTCTGTAGCCATCACCATCATTAAACCCTGCAGAATCTCACAGACTGTGCGCCTTTGACCTCAGAAGTGCTGTTTCAAGAAGTAAATTGTCAATTTTTATTTTGCAAATCAAGTTTAATACAATTTCTGCCGATGAACTGTAACCAGTAAATTCTATTAAGATATTTATGTGCTCCTTCTACTCCAATCTATCTCAATTCATTCGCAATGCAAGCCCAAGGAACTAGAATAAAGTATTTTGCAGCGGTGACCTTAAAAATCTAATTGCTGTACTTACTTATTTTCGTTGGTAACGGGAATGGTCTTCCCTCCAGGAACAAGTTCATGGCAAACAAGCTGAGGGAAGAAATGATTGTATTGCTAATTACTGCCTGGAACCACAATGGAAAGAAATGCCATGCTAAGCTGTTACCTCCCCATAAAACATTTATTTTTACAATAAAACAGTAGGACTTAAAATTTAAGTAACAATCCTGGCTTCTGCCTCGAACCAGTTTCACTTAACTATTAAATGGTAATTGAACAGTAGGGAACTCTGACTCTTCCACCAGTGGAGCCAGCCCTTCTTCGAGGAAGCCTCCTCTCTGGTCCAATCCATCACTGCTGAACTGCACACAAATCAATTCAAGGAGCCCTGGGGGACTGTCACAATCCCAGAATTCAGAGGCTGAACAAGCTCAGAGCCTTTGCATAGCTCTAACTGCACAATCCAAAGCTGTCTGCTCCACAGGTTTTACCTGCAGCCACCTGAGTGACAGAGCTCCCTGGAGTTCTCTGTCCCTCAAGCTGGGCACTCAAGGCACAAAGCAGAGAGCACTCACAAAGTGAGACAGTGGAGAAGTACCTCCTCCCTGCTCCGCCAAGCCCTGGTGCTCAGCCAACACTGCTCAGGGACAGCAGCACGGACCCTCTAGGTGCTTCCTGCAGCAAGAGAGTCATGGCTCACCTCTGCACCTACACTAAGAGGCAGAAAGTCATTATTCCCATATTACAGTGGCCTTTGTGCTCCAGTTCCAGGTGACTTCCAAGGTCAGAACAGAGCTCAGCACAGGGAATGAGCTCAGCTTCCCTGTGCCAAACAGGCCATACGTAGCAGGGATGCACAAGTTCATTCAGCAGCCACAGGGTTACCTCACCTGGCTGCCTCAGCAGGACCGAAGCACAGGGCAAATCAAAGTCCCCTGGCTTATTTTGAAGTTTTCAGCACTGCAGTCTTCATGTCTCACTGCTGGGCTCTCATATGGTGTTTCCTACCTTTATTTATAAGAAGGAAACCCCCTCAAAGCTGATACCTAAGCAATCCTGAGGCACCAGCAAGGTGTTCAGCCCACTGTGCGGTGGGAACAACCTCTCACCTGTGTGGAACAGGGCTGATTGAGTACTGAGCTGCCTTCCCATTCACCCACGCAGCTTTGTGGGTGCATTTACTATTGCTGCTCTCAGGTGTAGGCAGGTTCGGTCCAAACTAGCCAGTGCAGGAATAAGAAACTGCGGCACACAAAGCTCTCAAGGACAAGCTGCCCCAGATAAACACTCCTTGACTTAGTGGTCTCTGAGCTCTGTGCTCTGCTAACAGCGTTCAGGCTTAGCGCTAGCTGAGGTCTCCCCACAGAATTTGCAGCAACAACAGCATTCAGAGACAGTCAGGGCATTTTTATCTTATCTATCCATATTTTCCAGCTATGCACACACAGCATCACAGAATCCAGGGCTCAAGTGCAACCAAGTACCTTCCAGCCTTCATAAGGGACTGACAAACAGCCTTTCTTCTCAAAGCCAAGAGACCTCCTGACACATTTCAAGTTTCTCTGACAAACAGCTACGTCTGAAGAAAAGGAATTCCTCCCCACTCACAGATTCTAATTTTGAAAAGAAGGGAAAAACAGTTGTGCAGGGAAAGCACACAACAATGTTTTTCAACTAGAAAGGAAAAAAATCCTGGCACTAGAAAAATCAAGGGTCAGAGTGCAACCTTTTTGTGGAAAACGCTGCTCTCTGCCCACAGCTGAATATTGAACGAAGCTGCAGAATGCGATAGCTGAGTTCAGAGAACCCCTGAAGCTGAGCCAGCCTTTCAGCACAGGCATTTTTTGAGAAAGTAGAGCAGAGCTAAGCCCTAACCAGCATCAAACACAAGGTCATTTATTTGTCAGTCCCCTCAGGATTTGTGTTCAGATGGGTCACACAGAGCATCCACCTGACATATCCAGAAACCCAAGTACCAGAGTAAAAAGCACTCTATGTAGCACGAGCTTGGACAGACTGCCTGGCTTTTAGATGCTCAAAACCAGCTCTCGGAAAGCTCAGCAGAGAGCAATAGCTGTCTTCTCCCGGCAAGGCAGACCGCAGGCATATTTCTCTGCTCTAAGGAATAACAAAAGCCAAGGCACCTCTGCTCAGGAGTCAAAACTAGTTCTGCTGCCAACTATTTACAGCCACAATCTGCCGCTTTTGGTACCGCAGGCTTTCCAATAGCCGTGGGCAATGACCCTCATGATCCCCCTTAGTGCTGCAAAAGCTCTTCCTGATAGCATTGGCCAGACAAGTGAGGGAAATACTGCTGTGCAGAGCACCTAGGATCTAACCAGGAGAAACAGGGATTGCCTGAGCTGTTGCTGTGGACTCTATCAGTGCCCAGAACTCTGCTCATCACTGCCTAGAACGAGGAGGAGGTTTGGAACAAAGCAGAGATAAGGTTCAACATAGTCAGTGAATAAAGGCCTACCTGACCCATCACATCCTCATCGTAGGACAGCGTTAAGCCCAAGTCACTGATATCACCATCGTAACGCTAGGGGAACAAGACAGAAAGGGGAAAAAAGGTCAGTGTTCAGCAGAAGGCACAGCATCTCTCTGTTTCTGTATTACTCTTCCACTAAGTGATCCCCAGCAGGCACAATGCACTGAAGCATAACAAATACATGAGATGCTCTATGTTACGGGGAGACTGCCCAAGAGTTGAAACTAAAATCTGGATTTCCTGATTGTCAGTTCCAGGTTTACACCTTCAGACTCCTTTCTCATCCTCACTTGCCCCAGTAAAAAAAAAACACAGGGCAACCACCCAGTATTTTTTCAAAGATGATCAGTATCCTAAAGGCATTTACAAATCTAGTGTTTCTAGCAGCAGCCAGTGATGAGGGAGTTGAACAACAGTAAAAGTAATGCTCAAACCTTAATTGAAGTGAGATTTTTATAGAACTCGGAGTCCAAGGAGGGAAGTTCATCTACGGAGCTGTAGAAAACGCTATGGTGGTGCCCAAGGAGCTGACTCAAGAAGAAGGAAGCAAATGGCACATCCACAACTATTCCCTACAGACAAGAGTGCACAGGTAAGGTCCTGCCACACAGTTATGTGCAACAGCTTTGGCTACCTATGATGCCTGCAGATCATGTTTTGTGAAGCAACTGCAAAGATGCAAGACACCGAAATCAGCTAAGAAAATCACAACCTTTTAAAAATCCAGTAATTAGTAGGGCAGGTGCAAAAAGGCAGAAGAATTCCATGTTTCCTCTAAAATAACTACCTTACATGGAGAGGGTGACTCCGTCACCTCATTTTCCTTTTAGCCACATATCCCTTTAAGTAAGGTATTAATGAACAGATGCTTGTAAGGTGTAACACCAAAATAAGAGACTATTCCAGCTAGAATCCCCAGCACTAAGAAGTATATTCAAGTTATATGCCAGGTTTTACCTCCAAAATTATTTTTAATACATGGCTGAAGAAGTGCCAGAGCACTCCATCACCAGTACCATTATCCAAGTCATTTTTTCCAACTCAGCTCTTCAGTGACACCTCCCCAGACACGTGACAGATGCTCTCAAAGGCAAGGAGCACCAGCACAGAACTGCTCTAGAACAGTACTGTACCAATGCTGACAACATCCTGATATGATACTTCCAGCTCACCTCATACACAGCCTTCCCAAGCATCTTCCCCACAAACTCAAAGAGCTGCAGGTAGTTCTCGTGTATGTAGGATGTCGGGGAGGGATACAGTCTCTCATCGCCACTGGTTGTCTGCACGTAAAGACAGAGAACAGTACATGAGCCAGTCTGTTTCTCCTTGCAATGGATCATCACGGTCAGCACCCGCAGCCCCACGCCATACCTTGAACAAGTTGAGGGCAGGGTCAAACACTTTCTTGATTATCTCTTCCAGAAACTCTTTGAAGACACCATCTTGATCAATACCAGCCTCATCAACACCCAGATCGTTTACAAACTTCACTCTGATCACTCCCTTCATGGCATTCTGGGAAAGCTGCCGTAGCTGTTCATATCCGTCCTACATAGACCAGAAAGCCAGAGGACAATCATACAGGGGGACACACAGAACACTCACACAGACATGCAGCAGAGACAGATACACCACAGGAATCTGTGTTTGTCATTGAACTGTGTGTCTAAAAACCCCCAGCATTTTTCCTGGTCAAAACTCCAGGTCTGTAGCAGTCTGAACTGAATGAAGGTCCAGCATTTTCCCATAACACCACTTTATACAAAAGCAGACAGAATTCGCACTGGGTCTTCTCAGTGTCCTCAGAGAAGATAAAAACCTATTCACATCCCATTCTTGCCAGCTCAAGTTACTGCCACGTTGGTTAGCTTCTGCAAGCCAAGGCACTCACCTCCAGCATACGCGAGCGGCGAATCGTGATGTGTGTGACGTGAGGTGACGCAGAGCTGGTTTCAACCAGCCCAAGCTTCTCCTTCTCCTTTGTAACCATATTTCGGAAAAGCAGCACCCTCTTAAAAAGAAAACAGATTTAAGTTCTGATCCACAAGGATCCTTACCCTCGAGATACTCCCGACACAAACCCAATCCTAGCTCTTGGTTGTCCTGCTCCCAGGTAGGCCCAATGATGCCACTGTCACCCACTCACTAGGAATAGTGGGATCTCTCTCCTTGTTCCCCAGCGAGACAAGGAAATCATTGAAGCTCTGGTTTGGGAGGGACACAGTATTGACAATACTGAAAACAAAAGCACCTTTCCTATCACCACATCTGTCATCTCTGCAGATTTGCTACCTGCAAGAAGACACTCCACTTTCTGCATAAAGAATTCCTCCAAAGCCACATCACACACTGCTGGATGACTCTGTGCAGCTGCCCACAAAGGTAAGTGCTCTCTCAATGAGAGAAATCAAGACAGTTTAGAGGAAATCTCTTGGGGAAAAGAAGAGTTTCGTTAAACTTCATTTCAATCAGGTTTCACGTCACAAAGTGCTCAAGACAGACGTCTCTTCCATCCCAAGTAGGTCCCTGGCTTTTCAGCCTCCATCCTCTGCCCCATCCCACTCACATTCTTGTGTGGAATGACGTGTGGGATGTACTGCAGGAGCAGCTGGGCTCGCTTCTTGTCCTTGTCCAGCTCCTGGAACAGCACGCTGGGTTTGAGGTCCCTTACAAAGAAAGGCACAGATTCAGAGATCCTGGAAAAATGCCCAGGTGTGGTAAACAGCTAGGGGTAGGATACAGAAATACAGATCTAAGGAGCCCAGAGACACTTGAGCTGTTAAGTGCCGAGTCATTTTTCAAAGCGTTATCCTCCATGAGCAGCAACCAATCCTTACAGCACAGAAGAGAAGGACAATAAGAGGGGTGTCCTTAAATGCAAACACAGGGAGCAGTTCTGACCTTGGTCTCACAGGGACAACAAGAGGCACTCGGTTCAAAGTAAAGGAGCCCAAACCAGCCACCCCTAGGGGAGCTGGGGCTCTGGGACAACCACAAAGCTGCACACGATCCTTGCCTTGAGCTGGACACTTACTTGCGTAACCAGTGATCCTCGGGAGCAAACCGCCTGCGGCAGTCCCTTTCGTACAAGACCATGAGCCAGCCATGGACAGAATGGAACAGCTCCAGGGTCTCCCCTCTGGCACTCTCTGAACAAAAGAAACAAAGCAGCAATGTTCAGGCACCCTAAGTTCAGGGGTGTCCAAGAGCAACACTTCATCTGCCCTCCACTACTAGGTCTGGAGTATTTCCCCTAACCTCCACAGCTTTCGGACAGAAGCTTTGTGCAAAGCAATGATTAGCAGAAGCTTCAAATTCCAAAATTAACACCTTTTGTTTTTCCAATAGTAACCTCAACTCAAGCTATAAAAGCACTTACCTACAATTCCATCCCAGATCATCTTAAATACAAAGGAATTCAGAAAAGATGAGATGGTAACAAGCTCTTCCAGTTTGAATGAAATCTGCTCTTCATAGACTTCTATGTCATCAAGAATCCTATCAGAGAAAACAAATGCAAATGCACAAGTGTAAATGTAATTCCCTTTTGAAATTTGCACAAGGCACATTAGACTTCAGCAGCAGCTCTTATTTCTATGACAACTGACACCCAGGAGGATCTAAAGTCATGAACAACTAAACCTTATGTATCGATTTTAATCGATATCTGATCCTAAGAGGACACAGTAGGAAAGGCCTGAGATACAAGCAAAACCATAGGTAAAGGACCTATGCACTCGTCCCCAAGAAGACTTTGATCCTTCAAGCTAAGAAAACTGTCTCTACTGGTCAGAAAAGGCAATTTTCTACCTCCTCTCCTATCCTTTGTGTTGTGTAAGTCTATAAGCGAGACAATAAAGGAGTTGTAAGAAGCACATAAGCTGTGGAGCTTTCTTGCAGCAGTATTATAACACTGTTCCTCAGCTTATCTAGACTGATGGAAGTGTTTGCTTTGGACTGTCACAACTGTTGCCCACAGCAGCAGAAGTGCTTCTTCCTTCTCCCTAGCCAGTGGTGCAATATTCTGTTACCAGCTCAGCCAGCTCTATATCCCTGAAGCAGCACACAGCTGCAGGAGAAAGTCCTTTTCAAGTCCTTTATTTCTCAGGACTGAAAAGCTTGCTGCTTTACTCTGCCTGGTTACCTTTATGGAAAGGCAGCAATACCTTAACTATTCCTCTTGAAATTTAAGGAACACAACAGCTTCATGTTACAAATCCAGAGAGCACCCTCTGCTTGCTACCTACGTGATCAGGTGGCGGGAGCAGTCACAGAAGAGCATCAACATGGCCAGCAGCCTCTTGGATTCCTCCGTATCATTATTCAAGCACTCCAAGAAAAGTTTTAACCCACCCTGTGGTCCCAGCTCACAGATAAAAGCCCATAATTTGGGCAACAGATCATCCAGGTAAGTGAGGCCTAGCAATTGAAAACAGAAAGCACACTCAGTAAAGCTTGTTCAGGCAGAGATAAACGTGACTTGGAGTTGAGATCTGTTTACAAAGCAACGCTTTACTTGAGGGAACATAAGCATCACACTTGGCTCTCAAGCCTGTCTGCATTAACAGGAGATGTACAGTCACCAAGCAGAAAAAAGCTTTTAACAATGCATTAGTCATTTGCACATCTGAAGCCTTTTCCTGCTAATTATTTTGCAGCTTTAGGAAATAATTAATTCCTGTGATCCAATCACCATTACAGCCATCTTAGAGATGGTACCACAAAGAAGGGGTTTGTGCCTGTTTGTGGCTATAGTGGTGACCACAAAGCATCCAACGCCCTGGACTCATTCCTCTGCTCTAGCCACTAGACCCAAACAGTGCTCATCTCCTCCATCCATTCCTCGGACAGGTAATTCGTTCTTAAGATGTATGAAAGCATTCAGCGTTTGCACCACATAAAGATTAATATTGCTCGGCTTCTCAAAACCACTGACTCAGTCTTAAGTTTGATATCAAGGGAGCAAGGTTTCATTATAGGAAAACTTGCTTCAATTTGTATTCTGGAGAGTTAATGCTTGATAAAGAAGTGATGAATGCTATTGATCAGATGTATGGTTCAGGATGGAACAAGCCTTCCACTCAGCCAGTCAATAAGCCCCTGTCAGTAATAAAACTACCAACAAGTCAACAGAATTTAATAAGAAAAATCCATTTTTTTCTCCACATTTCAAATGATGTGAAAAGCACAGCCGTGCCACGACCTGTGAGGATCTGCAGACGGATCTGTGTTAGCGTTGTCAGCGTGGTTTGGTACAGGACACAGATACTGCAAACCTTCTGCACTTCTGCCGAGTCCACTCGCTTGCCCCCAACAGGCTTGAGAATGTTGCGGACAGATGCAGACTTCTGGAAAGCTCTCTTGAAAAGATCTGATGACAGAGAACCACATGAGACATTGGCTCAGGAGACAGACGCACTACTGCAAACCGTTTCTTATTCTCAGCCACTTGGCAATGACGTGATAAAGAAGATTTTAAGCAGACTAAGTCACTCCACAGCACGTTTTGGTGGGCTTTCCTGACACAATGGCTCCTAGCAATGCAGAATATTTCAGTGGGGGCATTACTCTAGATCTTAAAACATTATCAGAACTGCAGTAATCTAGGATCTAGGGCTATGGACAGCAGCTAGAAAATAGCTAGATTACAGCTGCCTCATTCCAAACCCCCTCTGCAGAATCACCACACACCCCAGGACCATGAGCCAGCTTCACCTTGTTTTTCACCTGGGAAGTTGCCTCCCGTCTTGCCATGGGAAGTACTAAGTTATGCCACAAGCACTTCAGCTACTTGAGAAACAATGAAAAAACTGCTAAAATCAGCAAATATTTTCACAGCACCAAAGAAAGAGACTTGCCCCAGGTCACAGAGGCGTTCTGAGCAGGAATTAAAACAGGAGAGCCCATATCCCCACCTAAGCAGCAGCAGCTGCTGCAAGTAATTACTTAAAGCTTTTAGCATAAGTGGTAAAGTCAAAGCCCTGCGAGACTTCGGGAGAGAAAGACTCATGTACACACACACACAAAAAAGCAACCCCCCAGGACTGACTCTTCATAGGAAGGCTGTTCTGAGGCGAAACCGGCTGTGTTGGCAGCTGAGCTATCTCCTGATTCTCCAGCAATTTCTTGCTGAGCACATCACTGAAGAGGATGCGGATCATGTGGATTCCCCAGAGGTGCTGCAGCTGCTTCGTCAGCAGAGGCATGGACTCATTCAATCTGAAAGGCAAGGCAGAGAGACACGTTAGAAGGCAGGCTGGAATAAAACAGGGATATTTGGATACATTTAGCTCAGTCAAAACAGAGCACACACTCACTCTACAAATGGTCCTCACGGGAAGAGCTGGTACACAGGTCCTGTATCGAGTGCACCAGCATGGCCACTGTTTAACAGTCTAACTATCCTAAATTAATTTCCTCATTGTGTCTGAATGCAGCAGTTTATATTGTGCACATACAATATCTGAGGAGTTATTCTGAATAGGGTGACGCCTCGCATCTCAAAACATGAACCACATTATAGCATAAAAAGGGAAAAAAAATAAAGGCTTAATCATCTGTCACCATAAAGTTCTCCTCGCTTACCCATAATCCACAGTCTGTGAAAACCAGCCCAGAACAGGATGCCAGTGGGTGAGGTTGGATTTCTTCTGTGAAACATACTTCTGGCAGTAGGAGAGCATGTGGATAAGCACACTCACAAAATGAGCTGTCTCCTCCTCAAGAATTTTATCATTCATGGAGCCCAGGTACACAAGGTTACCTGGTGGAACGATCAGCACAGCAAGACTTAAAAGAGGAACAGATACTGCAGGACAGAGGTTACAGACATAACAGATAAAACGAACTCACACCCTTTCCCAAGTCCAGGACAGGACTCCTGGGAAGGATGACTACGAGAGGCTACCCTGCAGCAACGCATTTCCAGCACACATCAGGCATTAAGGTGGCACGTCACTGTGGCCACCTCCTCACCTGTACCCACCAACACCTTCTACAAATCACTATAAGTTACAGACAATCCAAGGTTATTCCAGCTGTTCCTCTTGTTGCTTTTACAGATATGTGAACTTCAACATTTCAGTAGTGTGTCTATTTAGGGAAGTTAGGCACAAGTCTGCTACGCCACAAGACTTTCTGAGCCCAAGTGAAAAGCTAGCAGAGGTAATATTTCACAGTTTAGGCATGATGACATCTAAACAAGAGCAAGTCTCATACTCTCCATTTGCAAGTGCTTTAAAACATATTTGCAATATCCCCAAATATATCTCAATTATTATTCAGAAACTATCTAAATAAGGATTAAAAAAAAATGATGAGTTGGAGGCAGCTCTGACCCATGGAGAAAGAAGATCTGACTCAAGACTCTCTTCCAAGCACAGTAAAAAAAGAAGGGTTCCTAACTTACCTAACAAACAAAGAGTGTGACTTCCTTCTAGACACACACAGACATCTCGGCATTGTGCTTCACGACTTAAAAATAGGATGAACTTGCGGAAAAGATCATGAGACTCTATCACTGCCAGACGCTGAAAGACAGGATTTAACTGTCAGTGAGGCAGAGAAGAACCACACAGAACAACTACACCTCATCTGTCATCAGCAATTCAGACTGTCTTTTCTTCACTAGTTACC
The DNA here is from genome assembly GCA_033558235.1 of Neomorphus geoffroyi. Taxonomy (NCBI): domain Eukaryota; kingdom Metazoa; phylum Chordata; class Aves; order Cuculiformes; family Neomorphidae; genus Neomorphus; species Neomorphus geoffroyi. The sequence goes on from JAUMJM010000010.1 coordinate 2,788,197, forward strand.
ATCACAGATCCTTTACCAGGCAACAGACTTGATTTTTGCTTTGGCTTGTGTCTATGGTTACACAAATGGAAGAATGAGGCCACGCAAAATTTCAAGCTGTGTCACATATGCCTTTATTTTTATTTTATTCCTTCATTTATTGATTTGAGGGCAGTTCAGCTTAACATCCTACTGGTTTTAATAACTTCTGTGGTATTAGAAACCCAGAGTACCTGGAGGGTGAAAGGATCAAGCACTTCAACCAAGAGTTGAAACCGGCAAAGACAGAAACACCAATGCCCTATTCCAAGAGCTTATAAAATGGAATAACAAATGGCCTTATATGATATTCAACAGATATTTGGTACTATTACATCACCCACTTACCTCAGGTGTCAGAGTAGCAAGACGAGTCATTATAGCAGGCACAGACATGACATGGATCAGAAAAGACCTCAACAGGTTGTCTGAAAACTGTGCAGCAACCACAGGGCTACAGAGAGAAAAATACTTCAGTGCACGTAACAGCAAAGTAAGCTGCAGTCTTTAACTGAGCTGTTCAGAACTGGTTGCAGATCCCACCCTCATCAAGCAGCACCACTGGAAAAGGAACATTTGATTACACTTCTTTTATCATACCAAGTTGACAGAACTGCTCATGACTCAAAGGAATATAAACGAAACTGTTCACAGCATACTGTATTTTCACACAGCACCCCCCTACCACCAGGGGGTTATGTGGTTCGTTTCCTAAGTTCTCCTTCTCCCCACTGCCATAAAACCATAATTAAGCAGTTGTTTTCCTTAGGAAGAACTTAAGTGATATATTCAAGGACATCCACTGCTACCTATTGAGTGTCACCACCTCTTCATTCCAGCAGTGACAGCCACAGAAGGGAAGTAGCACACAATTAACCACCAGAGTCTTAAATGAATGCTCATTAGTGGCTGCAGATTTCCAAAGAGAAGAGACATTGGCTCTGCCAAGATGAGGTCAGGGTAACAGAACACTTCTCTCAAGAGAACAGACTGAACCGCTAGAAAGGCTGGCACCCAACTACTGTTTCAGGGACAAACTTTGCCCCTGTGAGTTGAGTAACAGGTAAATCTGCATCAGCAGTTGGTCATGAAGAGGCACAAGCATCCTAACCTAGAGAACTCCCACCCTTTCCAATGGTTCAGTAGAAAGAAGCACAGATCCTGCACGCTGAACTGAATTGCACTCCAAAGTCTAGGCTCGTACTTGCACTAATTACTGACTTAAGTCATTCTGATCTCAAAAAGGATGACAGGAAAGTGAGCTATTTTGCCTAAAGCAGCTCCTTTCATCAGGGTGATACTCTCAATGGCACAAAGAGACTGGCAGAATGAGGTGTCTCCAAAAAACACAATAAAGACAACTTCAGCTGCATATCATGCCAAGTAGCTCTGGCTGCCTTACCGCAATGCAAGAGAGAAGATGGCTGTTAAAGAGCCTTTGGACAAGGAAGGTCTGGATCTTGCCAAGCCATTCGTTAGCAAGATCTGGAATAAAAAAACCATAATAAAACTAAAAACCCTGCAGTAAAAAAAAATGACCATTAGTCCTGAAAATCATTATGTCCATTTTCAGAGCAGATAAAAAGAACAATGCCAAAACAACCTAAAAATCAGTTACTACAAGTCATTTGGCAGAACTAGAAAGGCTTCAGGTTAATAATGGCATAACAGAGAAACTGCAATCAAATCAGACACTCTACGTCATTTATTTCTCTAGAGCCTGCACTCAAGACAGTTCCCAGGCCTTTTAAAATTAACGGGCAAGGCTCACAATTGCCTGGTAAGATCATTCCTATGTAAAAGATTAGGAAAAATTATCTCAGTTCCTTTCTTGTACAGAACAGTAATCAAATCAAATACATTTAAAATGGCACGAAGTTTTGGAAAAATATTCAAGAGTCCTTCCTGTTTGTCTCATTAGGAGATGATTCAGTAGGATTTAGATTCAGCAACAGTGACAAAGAGGAGATGGTGTACTTGTTCTCAGGTGGGGAGACCCTGCTTTACTGCTTTGAACAAAACTACAACCACGCACAAATCCCCAGTGCTCCACATCCAGCTCCTCCCTGACACCCCATCGCAGGGATCGTAAAAGCTCCCTCAAACCAGGACCACAGTGCAGGATGAGGGCTTATTTTGAATAAAGAGAAAGTGTAACTGTATCAACCCAAGACTGACCTGCAGCACAGAATAAAATCCCTTCTGGTTTAGATGTCCCATGATGTTTGCACAGATGTGGTTCATGGCAGGCCTCAGGGTTTCACCTTCCAAGTTAAAACACTGATATTACTTAAACAGCACCACGGCTCCACTCTTTACTCTCTTACACATTATAAAACAGTTTGTTGATTCATAAGCCCTTCTTGCACAAAGTGCTCACCCTTATATGCAAACCCACCATTTGGCAGCATTTCACATCATGTCGTGTTTAAGGTGTGAGTCAGAATCCCTCCCAATACTTCTCTTTTCTGTGTATTCCCTACAAAAGCCCAGAGCTAACACCACATTTCATTTTCCTCTGAACGCTTCTCGCGTGTGGGATTTTGAAGCATTATAAAGATGTAACTGTTGCTGTTCTAAGGGAAACAGCCCGGCTAACCTGCAGAGAATCCTTGCTGCCCTGTCCATGCTTTGTGCAAGCACAGAAGCATAATGAATTGTTGTGGAAAGGATGAGGAGAAGACAAGGTGCAGAAACACCATTAAGTAGATTTCAATAACAAATCCAAGATGCACAAACCTTTCCCCCGAAGGATTTTCCACGTAGAAGTGTCTGTGAAGGTGACAAGCATTGTGAGGTGCAAATTGACCAGTCTGGAGTCCTGCAAGATGTCAGGCTGCGATAAACACCAATGTTAATAAATCAAATCAGCTTTGTGCCACACTACAGAATTGTTATGGGCAGGGAGACAAAACACAAAGAAAATGCTTCTTACCTTAAGCTGCTTGAGAAATTCACAGCAATACCACAAGATGTCTTTGATTTGTTTGATCCATAAGAGTGTGAGATCCTTGGAGAGTGCCAATGAGACATACCACACCTGAGAAAGGCAGGATAGAAATGGGAGCAGGGATTAGCACTTGTGATACTGACTGACATTACCAGGAAACTTCCACAGCCTCCGCAATGCCCTGCTCAACTCAGTAGCAGAACCAAGTTATTCCTTTTCCCAGAATCCACAGCTCAAAACACATCACCCACCTCAGAAAGAAATTGCCCTATGACTCCTATACTGTATATAGTAAAATTATTAGAGGAATACTAACAAACTTGTCCAAACATTCCCCAGGGAATGTCAGCAGTGTTCAAGGGCTTTAGAAAGATAAGAACTCAAACATCACCAACCTAAATCCTCACACATTAAAAAACCCCAAACAACTCTTCCACCCAAACTAAAAAAACATCCTGCTGACCTTGGGCTCGTTCTCAACATCCATGCTATTAAGGATGCACCGGCACAGCTTTTCAAATCTCTGGGGAGAAGAAAAAGGAAAAGATGCCATTAGTTCTAACTATGGGAAGGACTATTCTGTAAAGCACCAGGAACAGCTCAAGAATGCAAGATACTGCTGTAATCAAACAACAAATGTTCTAAACATATTCACTGCACACACCACAAGGTACCTGTCTGGGGAACTGGTAAAGCTGACAAAATCGTAAGGCAGTGCTCAGTTACTGAAGGTGGCATGGTTAAACTATGCCCTGAATAAGGAACTGCTACTAAACAATTCAAGGGTTCTTCTATTTCATTCCTACAGGCTGACCTCTCCAAGAAGGACCAGGACACAGAGATCACATTTCTGAAGCCAAAATATACTGTAGGAACCTACAGGATCACTGCATAACTAATTACACATACTTACTTGTTAATACATGTACTTGAAAGAAGAAAAGCACATCAAGGTAGAAACCTTACCTCTTTGTCCTCTTTATGATTAAATACGAACAGCAGTTTCCTAGCAATTCTGAAGACAGAAAGAGCACTTCTTTTACTTGAGACAGATTCATTTGCCCCCAAAAAATCCTCCACTTCTCTCCTAGGAAAATAGGCAAAACCAGCACCAGTGGTTAAAAATCAAGCACACCTCTCCAGATAAGAGCAAAGCATGGAAGGTAGAATTTCACACACCTTATCTCCCTCTGCAGGCGGCATCGACAGAGAAATCTCCTGATCAAAGCTTGGATCTGGACAGCCGCACGCTCCCTCTCCTTCAGCTCCCTCCGCTCCTCCCGAGCCTGGCGTGCTTTGTCGAGGAACTGGGCTTTAGAGGATTGGCTCGCACTGAACATTTTTATAACCTACCAAAAAGTCAATGTAAAGAAACAAAGAATCACTGCAGCAAACACCTACAGAACTGGGAGCAGAGCGGACAAAAGACATAAGCAAGGTTTATCCCTTATGTGACTTCTGAACTGACTGACTGCATTCAGCACTCGAACAAGGGAAGGAAAATGCTCAACAGCAGAGAAAAACACATTGAAAATGCAGCCCAGGCAAAGCCAAGGTTCAATTGTCAACAGGGCTGTAATAAGTACACACAAACTGTTACCAGAATTATTCCAGCACAGTCTGCAATCAAAAGCAGGCAACAGATTCAAGAGAAAAATCAGTGTGCTGTCACTGTCTTCCACTCTCTGTAGTCCAGCTCCCCTTCACAGCCTTAGTTGTCCGATTTTCTTGTTTACAGATAAGAACAATTCTACAGCATGGATATGAAAGGGCACAAAGGACACTCAGAAGCTAATTTATTACCACTTACTAGGACAAAATGCACCGAGTCAACAAAAGCCTTAAAAACATTCCACACTGAACTCACCTGAGGGCTTACTTCAAAAGAAGTGTACGATAATCATTTATACGCAAACATGGTCCTCATCCACTGGCTTCAGGCAGCTCCTGCACAGATAAGCATATTATCAGCAGCTGATTTGGGGATTTACTCTTTACCTCTAGAGTTTTAAGCCCTTTTGTCCAGACTTACCTCATGCTGCATCCTCAAGAAAATGTGAAGTCAGAAAACCTTCAGGAGAAGAGAAGCAGCATCACTGCTTAGCTGTGATGGCTGATGCACGCAGCTCATGACACTACAGCCTGGGGAAAAACCCAATCTGATGTGTGACAATGGCAAAAGCCACCCTCAACTCTGCCAGGTCCCTGGGCACCAGTGAGACCTGAGCAGCAGCTGCCCCACAGCGTGTACCATAGAATCATTTGGTTGGAAAAGACCTTTGAGATCATCAAGTCCACCTGTACCTGTCCACTACTAAATCATCCCAGATCACTTCATCTACCTGTTTTGCTTGCCCCACAGCTCCTGCCCCACTGCTGAACCCTGCAGCCCTTGCCCTGCAGCCCCCGCCCCATAAACCCTGCCCCACTGCTGCCCCCCCAGCCCTTGCCCTACAGCCCCCAACCCCACTGCTGCCCCCACAACCCTTGCCCTGCAGCCCCCAACCCCACTGCTGCCCCCCCCGCCCTTGCCCTGCAGCCCCCACCCCACTGCTGCCCCCCACAGCCCTTGCCCTGCAGCCCTTACCCCACACACCCTGCCCCACTGCTGCCCCCCACAGCTCTCGCCCTGCAGCCCGCGCCTCGCAAACCTTGCCCTGCAGCTCCTGGCCCGTCAACTTTGCCCCACAACTGCTCCTGCCCCGCAGCCGCCCCCCCACAGCCCCTGGCCCACAGCTGCCCCCCACAGCCGCCCCTCACAGGCCCTGCCCCCCAAACCTTGCCCCGCAGTTCCCACTCCACAAACCTTGCCCCACTGCTGCCCCCGCCGCCTCCCGCAGCCCCTTGCCCTTCGCTTCTCCGTGCCCCAAAGCTGCCCCCGACAGTCCTCATCCAACAGACCCTGCCGCCCCCGCCACTCCCGCCCCTCACCTGGTGCCGCCGGCGGTGCCAGGGCCGGCCCGGCCCGAGCGCCCCCGGGGCAGCTCCGAGCCCCGCAGCCCCGCCCTGCGCTCGAGCCCGGCTCGCAACTCGCGCCGCCGCACCCGTTCCGCTCGCTTTTCCCCCGCTTCGCGGAGCCCCGCCGAGCGAGGCACAGAGCGGGCAGCCGGCCCAGGTACCGGTGCTACCGCCAAGGTCGAACCGAACCGAACCGAACCGAATGGAACCGAACCGGCCAGGCCAGGCCCGGAACGCAGAAGCCGCCGTGGGGAGGCCCCGCGCAGCGCCGGGGGGGATTTGGCGGCGCACGCAGGCCCCGCCGGAAGTGACTTCTCAAGGGCGGAAGTGCCCCCCGCCCCGGCGCTCCGCTTCCTCGGTCCGTGGGGCTCGCGGCGCCGTTCATGGTGAGGGGGCGGGGGGGGGGCCTCAGCTGCGGCTGGAGGGCGCTGGGGGGTGGAAGGTGGGATGAAGGGGGATTTATGGAGGGGCGAATGGAGATGTGGGGGGATTTAGGGTGAAGGGGGAATCAGAGTAAAGTGGGATTGGGGATGGGGGGAATTAGAATGAGGCAGGAGTTGGGGGGGGGAATTGGGATGAGGTGGGATTTGGGGTGTGGGGGACTTGAGGTGAGGCTGGAATTGGGATCAGGCAGAATGTGGGGATGTGGCCCCCAGGGTGGATTGCACGGGAGCGGTGCGGGGTTTTCGGGGGTTTCAGTCCCCAGGAGTTGGGTGCTGGGAAGGGGGGGTAGTTTGTGGGAGTTGATTCCAGCCCCTGAGGATGGGAACAGGTGTGGGGGTCCAGTGGGATCTGGCTCCGAAAAATCGGGGTGCCCACAGTCTGGTTTTCGTGCCGTATCAGAGACTGTCGTGGTTTGGGTGGGCAGGCAGGGGGGCTCTGTGTCCTGTGGGTGTCAGGGTGCTGGGCCGCAGGGTGGTGCACAGGGCCCTGTGGGTGGCTGGGTGCTGGGTTGCAGGGTGATGCACAGGGCCCTGTGGGTGGCTGGGTGCTGGGCCGCAGGGTGGTGCACAGGACCCTGTGAGTGGCAGGGTGCTGGGCCGCAGGGTGGTGCACAGGACGCTGTGTCAGCGCAGGGTCCTGTTCTGTGAGCACAGACACGGCTCCCGTCAGAGGGGCAGAGGGTTCAGCAGCTGAGCTGGGGGCTGAGGCTGGCTCCTTCACGCTCAGAGAGCCCAAGGCAGGCTCCGTGACAGAGGGAAAAGCCCTCTGAGGCCGTCTCTAGCCATTCTGCTTCTGGATTGTCGCCACAATCCTGATGCATAACCACATTTCTGAACTACCATTTGGAGTTGCTATCTGATAGTTCTGCTTTTTGTGACAGCGAAGCAAAAATGCCTCAGAGCAGGAGTTTGCCAGCGTGCTCTGGAAGCTGGAGGGCTTGGGTCTGCCTGGGATGGCAGGGTGTTAACCACCCCATCCTGTCACGTCTCCTGTCGTAAGGCAAAACATGGTTAATGGCAGAGATGCAGCTTGATTAGGGATTTACTGTTAGCAGCTCAGAGCATTTGTGGCACTAAGCTAACGTGTTGCTGTTGCAGTGTGTGACCTCGTTAGCTGGGTGGAGTTCCCTTTGTCTGTGGGCTGTGGGCACAAGGAGTTGGGGGTGTTGGACATCAAGTTCTGGTGTGCCGAGAAACCTGGGAAGGCAGGGAAGAGAGCAGGAAACTTGTGTGTGGTCTCTGTAGAGCCTCATGTGCTTTAAGGGAAAAAAAGGTTCAGGAAAACCTGTGAGTAGTTTGTGTTTTAACACTCAGGGATTATCTGCTTAGGCTCTGTGTACTGGGAATTGCCCAGTTACATACCAGTTTATTCATGATGTAAGAGCTTAAGCTTTCGAAGTTGTGAAAGAAATAAGCACAGGTTTTTTTGTGGGAAAGTACTGGCTTTTGTGGTGTGAAATGCTGCTCGGCTTTCTTGGTGTTCCTTGCCGGCTGAGCTGGTTTGCATTCTTTGGCTGGTTTGTGCCACTGTCAGAAAGAAGATTCTCCTCCTCCCTGGAGGTGTCCAAGGCCAGATTGGATGGGGCTTGGAGCCCCCTGACCTAGTGGGAGGTGTCCCTGCCCATGGCAGGGGGTGGCACTGAGTAGGCTTTGAGGTCCCTTCCAACCCAAACCATTCCATGATTTTATGATTCCATGAAATTAGATGTCTAAAGCATTTGAGAACTTTGGTAAGAGGCAGAGAGGAGCGGCGGCTGCTGGTGCCCAGCACATCCATGTCTGCTTCTGTGTGAAATAACCAGCAGTAATGCAGAGCTGGGTGTCACGCAAGCTGCCAGTCTAACCCATAACTCCTTGCTTGCAGGAAGAGATGTCGGGAGAAAGTGTGGTGAGCTCAGCGGTGCCGGCGGCTGCGACTCGCACCACCTCCTTCAAAGGGACGAGTCCGAGCTCCAAGTATGTCAAGCTGAACATCGGCGGAGCCCTCTACTACACCACCATGCAGACCCTGACCAAGCAGGACACCATGCTCAAGGCCATGTTCAGCGGCCGAATGGAAGTGCTCACGGACAGCGAAGGTAAGGGGCTGCTCCACGTCCCTCGCACTGGCTTCTTTCCTTTTCAGTCTAAACAGGTCAGAAGAGGCTGGAGAAAAATATTAGAGAGAAACGTCGAATCATATTCGATGAACTCAAAGATCTTTTCCAACCAAACGATTCTATGATGTGCCCAGGTGCTTTACCTTTTGTTAGTGTTAAAACTCTTAGAAAGGACATGGAATAAGAAAGACAGATGGCTTGTCTAAACAACAAAAAGGTGGTACGAAGTCCTGAGACTCCTGTTTTAGATAGCACAGCCTGTGGTTTTCTTTTGAAATACTAACACTGCAGCTCTTAAGCAAGTGAAAAATGGTGGGGATAGGGATTAAGAAACTGTGAGTCAGGACTTGTGTATTCACTTTGAAGCTCAGAAGGCCGTTCCCTCATCTTCTTTCCTTACCTCAAATACAAGTATAAAATTTGCTCTGTAGATTCAAGTGGTGTCATGAGCTTGAAAGCTGATTTTTTAAAAATCAACTATTTTCTTGTGAGAAAATCAGTTGTTGGCTGCGCTGATACAAAGCAGCTGTGATATTTTTAGAAAGTTTGCTGTAGTATTCCTGACAATAATAGGAGAGAGCTGGCAAAGGGTCTCCCTGTGTTATATGTTTCTGGAAAGAATGTCAAACTAAAGTCTTCTGAAGGACCAGCACTCAAATATTTCACCTGCTTACGAGGAAGTGATTTTATATTGATTTTATCTGCTGCTGAGATTCTTTAAAGCCTTAATGTTTAAATTAATAATATAACTAAACCATGCTTGTGATTACTGCAACTGCTGGCATAGTTCTATATCAGCATTCTCATGCTGTGGGAGTGTCACTGAGTTAATTGGAAGTACAGCTTTCTATTTATGCACTGATATTTTGCCCGTAAATGGACTTGGATACGTTATCTTTTATAACAGCTACTGCATCACGGAGCCTGCAGGTTCAAAACACCTTGTTTGTGACTAGTTAATTACTTGAAATATTTTGTTTGAGCTTGCTGAAAGCATAGGAAATGTAGTATGTTGTTAGATGAATCAGACTTAGTTCTGAGTGCTCTACAATAGTCTGTATTTAGAGGTCATGTGGAGTAGGGGATGGATTTAGTAGCGTGCTTGCGACAGGCTTTATTCAGATAGGAAGAAGTGGATTTGGAGGTAAAAAAATACAACCTAATTACCTGAATATTCCTGTTTTCACTAGAATTCCTTGCATTTAAGCTGGGGAAAAAAAGCTGCCTTGTTCCAGGTGTTACACTTTGCCTTCTGCAAGTTTCAGCTGCTGTGAAGTATTAACATTGGTTCTGTGATTTGTGGGCTCAAAGTCTCTGGACTGCCTCTTGTTGGGGTCAAATTAGAAAACAAACCCTGTGTCAGATGGGAATCAACCCCCTGCAAAGGCCGGAGGGGTGTTCTGGTGGAAGGGTTGTGAACCAGCTCATTGAAGACCTCTCCCCTTGCTGCTAAACTTCAGGCGACTTCAAAAGTTCCCTCTTGTCCCTCCCTAAAGTTGCTCTGTCTTTCGCAAGATTTGACAATTCGAGACTTCTCAGGTTCTTCAGTTTGGAAATAGATTGGAAATGCTGAATTAATTTGAGAAGCCCACCCTGGAGTGGCCTCAGCGCTTCCTCCGAGCAAGCTGGACAGGTACCGGGGAAGCATTCCCAGGGCTCCGAGTCTGTCTTTGCTGGACACCAGCTGCCAATCTGACTGCTAATATTGAGGGTAAATGGGGTTTAATCTGCTAAGACATCGTGCTTGGGACAGAAAATCACCAGTCTGCTTTGCTGTGGCTCTGACAGTGTCTGTGTGGGATCGTTCCATTCAGCCAGTGTGTGTTTTAATAGGAATTTGATACTTCCTGTATGTTGTAACTGAAACACTCCCATTGCCGTAGTTCTTGCTCTATCTCCCCTCGCCTGGTGTGATGCTGGAAGCTGGGACAATGGCATTGGAGCTGTTAAAGGAAACTCTCTTTATCTGAAATTCTTCAAAATGCTGCTAATTGGTCACACCCAAAACCTGGCACAAAACAAAATGTTTCTTAGGACAAGAAGCCAGACTTGTGGAGAAATTGGAAGGAGCGAGGTTTTTAAACAGTCTGTGGAATGTGTCACACGGGGTTCTCCCCTTTGTTCGGACACATTCTTCTGACCCCAGTGCCATCTCCCCAGCTCCTTCTCTAAGCTCAACAATTACAACACGCTGCTAGTTGGGCTGGAGGAGAAAGAACCGGAGTTCTCTGGCACTGGGGGGCAGATTTTCAGCTTAGAAATTGTTCATGAGCTGTAGCAAATCGGCATATTTTGAAAACGATATTTTAATGGTAATGAGCAGATGGAAGGATGTGAGTTTTCTAGGTGCATCCATCTGTTTACAATTTTCTTTTCAGCAGTGTGGGGTTTTTCCCCCACTCCCCACTGCTGTTAACCAGTCGATCAAGGTGTTTTCATTCTGCTGCTAGGAAGGCTGTCGAGCATCAGGCGGTCTCAAGTGCCAGGCTACTATTTCATCTGTCAAGGCTTCATCAGGGATGCAGTCTGGATTAGTTTGAGCGTTTGGATGCTGTCCCCGAGACTTGTTGTGAAACAAAAGATTCATTTCCTAAAAGTCTACAGTGTGTACCTGCAGTTCATGGATTATGTATTCCTACCTCTGTAAGCAGATCACAGGGCATTTTTGTAACACTGCAATTAAAAGATAGCTTTAAATGACTGTAGCTGAAACGCACTGCTTAGGCTCTGCACAGCCGTAACTGAGTGGCAGCAGGGTCGTTTTCCTGTGAGTCATCTCGTTTTGGCTATGTGTTTGTCTGTTTAGTTAAAACAGAAGGGTTTTTGAAAGCTGTTTTAGAAGTCACTTGTATTTTGCAATGCTGCTTGAAATATTTTCTCATCCCCCCCCCCCCCCCCCGTCCACATGAAAGTGAGCAATTTCTGCTTTGGTTTCACCATCTGTAAACATGAAGTTGCAGCAGACTTTTACAGCCATTCCCTAATCACAGCAGAGATGATAACAAATAATTTTGAGGATCATGATTCTGCTCTCAGCCTGCCCTTCACCTGTTGGTGTTCTCTAGGAAACACTGTCAAGGTCTGCATCTGTGGAATGTGGATGTCCTTGTTTATTGTCATTGTGTTCCCCTCTTCTCTTTAAAAAGGAGCTCGTGCTTTACATACCCCTGCACTGACAAATGGGCTCTTTTCTGCTCTGCCTGGGTAGGTATCCTGTGCTCATTAGCCTGGATCAGTCTTTTGTTCTTTGATTTCTCTGTCTGCAGTTCTCTTGCCTCCAGCTTTCTCGATTGTTATTACAGTCTGTACAATTACAATTGCGAGCACACATTGTGTTTTATGTAGACAGCGCGGTAATGAGGGAGATGGAAAGCCTGTAGTAAACTGCTGGAGAGTGGCTCAGTTTTCCACAGAACAGCATGAAAGGGCTGTGCTCACTTTCCAAATTGAACCAAATGTTCAGACTTTACTAGTAATTCCATTCATGCAAAACATACAGGGTCTGCTTTAACCTACTTTCCTTATTTGTCCAAAATATGACTCCTTCCCCACAAGCGTTTCCTCGCTGCATTCCTGAGCTGCAGCCCGTAAGAGTGGCCATCTGTTCATTTATGGAAACTCGAGCCTCAACGTTGCCTAACAGTTCTCAGGGTCTGGCCTGATTCAGGCAACAGAGTGGCAACAAGAGGTGAAGCACAGATTGTTTGAAAGCATTTTGGTTGTAGCTCTGTTTCCTTTTCTTCGTGCCGTGGTCAGTACGTAGCGGTGCTGGTGAACTCCAGGGCAGGGGTTGTACGTTTCACACTGTCACACCATGTCTTTCAGCAGTTTAAAACATTGTGCTCACAACCACTTTGTTCTTCCAAATTAATGCACTTTGGGAATACGGAGACTGAAACAGCGTTTGCCGTGACACTGCCAATGTCTGTGCTGCCTTTCTTTTGCTGACCTTTTGGAGATCTGCTGGAGATGGTGGATCCCAGGGGTCCCCGTGTTGTGTTCAGGTGCAACAGCCTTCTGACAGTTGGCTCTGGTTGGCTTTAGTGAACTGTCTCTAGGAAACAGCCACACGTATCTGTAACAGGGCCCTAAGATAGAAGGCAAGAAAATAATAACAATATGTGAGGGCTCCATGAGCAGAAGAACAGAGCTGGTTAGTTTGAGAATTATTCTGTTCCTCTGTTTCAGTTAATCATTTGTCAGTAACCGGGGAACTATGAGAAACAAGTGAGCTTCTTGCCCTTCTCCCACTTACTCTGCTCTTGAAACACAGGAGGAGATGATAAATTCTTTGTGCTCTCTGCTCACCAACTCAAGCAAGGAACTGGAGTTGGCCTCTCTGGGTAGGAACCTGCTTGGTGCAGCAGTCCCTGGCCACTGTTGAGGATTCGTGCCACGTTTGTCTCTGCTTTTGCTGTACTGTGGTTGTCTTCTGTCCCTAGGCTGGATTCTGATCGACCGCTGTGGAAAACATTTTGGGACAATACTGAACTACCTGCGCGATGGGGCTGTGCCGCTCCCTGAGAGTCGCAGGGAGATAGAAGAGTTGTTGGCTGAAGCGAAATACTACCTGGTCCAGGGGCTGGTGGACGAGTGCCAGGCAGCCCTGCAGGTAGGTCACAGAGCTAAGGAGGAGCTGGGTCACTCTGGCTGCAGTGAGGGGTCAAGAAGAGGAGGCTGCTCTGGGTGGGATTCTCTGCTGGTCTCCATTTGGTGCCTTTTTGAGGCTGTGATGAATTTGGAATACTTCCTGTCATTGGAGTGTGGGCACATTGGGAAAAATATCCTGATTTGTTCTCGGCATTTAGTGCCACCAGGGCCTGACAAGATGAACTGTTTTGTCATCAGCGTGAGTGGAGACAAAAGTTAATACTTTTAACATCAGCCAGAATGGGGCAGGTCCTTTGGCCAGACCAGAGCAGCAGCTTGTACCCACAGTAGCCACAGGCTGGTGTGAACCCTGTTTTGTTCCTTGTTTTCCTCCGAAGTGCTCATCTTAGGTTTGAAGCCACTGTTCATTCCAGATCCTGCCATCTAAATTGGTACATAACATCCAGCACCTCTGTTTGCAGAGTGGGATAGAGCAAAAATGAACATCTTGGGTTGTCCCAGAGCAGTGCAGCCCAGTAGCTGGAGTGCCAGCCTGGTTCAGAGCGTGGACCAGAAACAGCCACACAGGAAGGACAGGCTGCATGCTGAGCTTGTACCTCTTCAGCGTGGAATATGCAGGACCTTCCCAGTTAACACAAGTGTATCCTAAAGCCTATTTACATTCAACTGCTGTTTGATTCTTGTTTCAGCAGAACAAAGACGCATACGAACCCTTCTGCAAGGTACCAGTCATCACGTCTTCCAAAGAAGAACAGAAACTTATAGCCACTTCTAACAAGGTAAGAGAGGCTGAGCTGTGTAGTGGGCTTGGGAGGAGAGCCCTGCTGCCCCATGCTTGCATGGGACCTTGGCCAAGTATTCTTTAAGAAGTGATCTTTAGTTTTCAACAACGGGCGTACCCTGAAATACATGCACCTCAACTGCTGAGATTTAAAGCACTGAAAATCTTCAGCAGACTAAACATGTCTTCTGAATTAAAAGCCAAATGTTGCTCAGGCTGGGCCTGGCCATGTGTTTCTCTGTGTAAGGTATTAAACTGAAGGGTGTTTTCCAGGGATACCTTACAGCAGCCTTCCAGAACTTTAAAGGGGGTCTACAGGAGAGCTGAAGAGGGGCTGTTCATCAGGGAGTGCAGGGATAGGATGAGGGGGAATGGTTTTAAGCTGAAAGAGGGTAGATTTAGATGAGAATTTAGGAAGAAGTATTTTGCTGTGGGGATGGGGAGGCCCTGGCCCAGGGTGCCCAGAGCAGTGGTGGCTGCCCCATCCCTGGAGGTGTTCAAGGCCAGGTTGGATGGGGCTTGGAGCCCCCTGATCCAGTGGGAGGTGTCGGGGGGTGGAACAGGGATCTTCCATTTATTTGTCCACTCTGGTTATTAAAGACCGATGCTTTCTTTAGCTAAAGTGGCTCAATGGCTCCTGTTTCTGGAAGACTGCTCGCTGCGGCAGGTAGAGGGGAGGATGCTGGTGATAAGGATTAGCTTTGGCACAAAGGCGGAGAGCGGGTGAGGACAGATCACGATGGAGCCACAGAAGGGGTCAGAAGGGATTGCAGTCCAGTAGCATGTCAGTTTTGCAGCAACGGCAGCAACAACAACAACAAAACTCCCCTGGGCTGGGCTGAGATTCTCTCTCTTACTCCATTTCCCATAACTGATCTGTGGTTTCTTTTTTACAGCCAGCGGTGAAGTTGCTGTATAACAGAAGCAACAACAAATATTCCTACACCAGGTAAATGACCTCAGCTTGAACTTCTTCAAAGTTTTTCATGGACTAAATCCATGATAAGCATTTGCTTTTTCTTCACTCAGAACCAGTGACAGATTGGTGTTGGCATGCACTCAGCTTTCTCCCAATCAATTTCAAAATTCAGTCAGAAGGGAGGCTATTGTCATGGGTGGAAGGCTAAGCGCATGCTGTTCCGCTGCCGGAGGAGTTCCTCTAACACTGGGGCGCAGCTGGCAGAGGCTCCTGGCCAACTGCTGGCCTGCATTCCCATGGGAATGTGCATTAGCTGAATACAGGAAGTGTTCCATGGTGCAGTGTTCTCAATAAGTGGTGTAATCATCAAGTCGGGGACTTTGTTCCCCTTCCCTTATGTCTGGATATGTTTTATGACACAATACTGTTTCCATCCTGCTGGTGCTGAGCTTGAGCTTAGGAATGGTTTCTTTTGAATGATAGAATTTTGCGCACAAATGAAATGGCCTTGGTCGGGATTTTTCACAGCACTGTGGATGTCATATTACTGCTTCTTCAGCAGCAGGTTTTCCTGCTTGTACTAGTCAAATGAGTTATGCACTGCAGTCCTGGATGCCTACAGTAATCACTGTCTTGGTAGAGCACAGAAAGTCACAGGAAATTGGGCGTGTGGGCCTGTAAATGCTCACTGCCTGAACCCCCCTTTTCTTCTTCGCTGCCTTAATTACCCTCGCGTGACTGCTGCCTCCCTTCGTCTCTCACAGCAACTCCGACGACAACATGCTGAAGAACATCGAGCTGTTCGATAAGCTGTCCTTGAGGTTCAATGGGAGAGTGCTCTTTATAAAAGATGTGATTGGAGATGAGATCTGCTGCTGGTCTTTTTACGGGCAGGGGCGGAAGATTGCTGAAGTCTGTTGCACTTCCATTGTTTACGCTACTGAGAAAAAACAGACCAAGGTAGGAGCAAACCCCTGAAGGCTTCCAGCAGCAGGCCCGGTGCCTGTCAGACTGGCATCCTGACATCTGCCCCATTTTGAGCACTTCTTTCATTGTTTAGCATCTCTATGGAATAATCAATGTCCTTCAAAGTGAGAGCAGCTCATCCTTTGGGTTCGTTAGGGCAGGGACTGCTTGGCTGTGGCACTTAACACAGGGCAATTGGGATGCCCATAATGCAAGTTCAGTCCAGATCTTTATTTTTAAACACATTTACTCACTTAACCAGATTTCCTTTATGTCTCTGTGTAAAGACAGATCCTGGTGAGCAGTGGCTTGCCTTCCCTCTGCCTTCTTACCTTTCCCAGGAGAAATCTGTGCAAGTCTGCCCTGAAGGCAGGCCAGTTCTGGAAAAAAAAAAAAATCTTGTTTGCTGTCTCTCAAAAGCTGAAAACAAATAACAGAACAGAAACAATTGTGCTAGAAGGATTTACTATGGCTAGAGTGCAATTAAGAAATTTTAAAACCAGAAAGCTATCAGGCATTACAAATGAGGTGACCTGGTGCCTGCAGTGATTGACAGTTGTCAAGAGTGACCTTGTTTCTCTCGGGTGGGCAGGTGGAGTTCCCAGAAGCCCGCATTTACGAGGAGACACTGAACATTCTGCTGTACGAGTCCCAGGATGGGAGGGGACCTGACAACGCGCTCTTGGAAGCCACAGGAGGAGCAGCTGGCCGCTCCCACCACTTAGAAGAAGATGATGAGCGAGAGCGCATTGAACGCGTGCGAAGAATCCATATTAAACGTCCGGATGACAGGGCCCATCTGCACCAGTGAGCCGAGCGGCAACTGCAGACTGCGCATCCCTGTCGGGATGATGCTGCCCTTCGTCTGAGCGATTCCCTGCAGTGGGGGACCAGGCAGTTTTACTTCTGTTCGGCAAAGTCTGTACATTATGTTTTGTAACAAACTAGATTATTTGGGGTATTTAAATGTAGTAGTCCTAGGACAAGAATAAATAAGGTTACTGGGCATAGGACCTATGGAGCATCTGGAGAAATGCCCTGAATTTTTAGCACTCTTGTCTTTGCTGTTTTGTGGCTAGAGAGGAAGAGGGCTGGCTTCCTTTGGCTTTGGTAATTATCCTGCACTTTAAAAACAAAACAAACAAACAAAAGGTCAGTCAGCCCTATACCTTCCCTCCAGGCACTCATTGACCCTGTCTCCTCCTTGGCATTCAGGTGTGATCCAAACACGCCAGAGCTGCCGCAGAGCTCCTTTGCTCCCAGGCCTGGAGGTGATAGGGTTGACTCAGGAGTGCCTTGGTGTGACTCTTAAGTAGGACAAGTGGCATTTGCTGACCAGATTCCTGCAGTGCTTGGGGGGCAGAGGAAGCCTCTTGGAGCAGTGGGAGGGAGCAGGGGGAGCTGCTTGTGCTTGGCTTGCCAGGTGGCTAGTTGTGGCTCCCTGCAGCTCTTGGGATCTGCTCCCTGAAGGGTTTGGTGGAGCTTCTACAGCACTGAACTGTAGAGACCCACCCCTGCTTTATCCTAGCAGTTCAAGGGTGAAAGATGTTAAAATTCCTCCAAAATTGCATGTGATTGCTTTTCCTTAGGGTAGTGTTGCTACCACTTAGCGCTTAGAACTTCTGCCTGACCCTGGATCTCAGTTAGGGAGTTGATTTCCATTGGATCGCAGGTCAGTAAGCTGTGCTTTCTTTCCTACAGGTAAAGTAGTAGTCATGGCAGAGTCAAACGCTGCGTGCCAGCCCAGCGTTGGTCGGAGGCCAGCAACCATAGTTCAGTTCTGTAACTGATACAGGAGCATTGTCTTGCTTTGAGTGAGTGCAACGTGAGTACTATGGAGAAGAGGAGTAGAGGATGGCCCAGAGGCAGTTATTCCTTGTTTGACTTTATCCTGAGCATATTCCAAGTCTTTTCAGAAATGGCAGCTGCGTGTGAAAGGGCAGAGCTAAGATGTTGTGTGGAAAAGGCCTGTGCAGTCTAGTTTTCTAAGAGTGCTTTTCTATTATAAATGAATGTTATCTACCTCCTCGTCTCCTATTGCCTGATGTGGAGTCAAGTACCAGTGAGAGCGGCAGATTGTCTGTTATTCGATAGGACTGGATGCTCAAGGATAATGAGCAGAGCCACAGCTGTAATGGTTAATGTAACAAATCTTGAGAGGGAGAGAAAGCTCATGTGGGAGGAATTAAACTTGCAGTCAGGCTGGCACCTTGGCAGACACCAGAGCAATTTTGCCTGTTCTAGAGTCCTTCTGACCCTTCATCTGGAGCATTTAGCACTGGCCTTGATGGTCAGACCCCTTCACACAGAGCATCAGCTCTGTGTTGAGTTACTCAGTGAGGTGGTTGTTTTCGCTCAGCTTCCTGCCGCAAGGATTCCTGCTCCTGGCTCAGGGCTGTTAATGGTATGTAAACATTTTGAAAACCAAAGGTGTTGTCAGGATCACCAGCTACTGCTCCACTGCTTCCGTTTCAAATAGCAGTTACATCCCCAGCTAAGCTATAGCTTGTCTGTAAAGGCTAGAACAAAGCATTAGGTGTTTGTTCAGTGGTGCAGTGTTGGATCATCAAGCTGTAAAGATTTCAAAATTAGACTGACTGAGGTCATCTTTCCAGTAACCAAAGACTTTTCTCTCTGTGACTTTACCTGTCTCTTTCTGCTTCGACTGCTGATTTATAAGCAAGAGCTCAGCAGTAAACAGCTCTGTCAGTTATGCTGTAGTCCAGCAGCACCAGCTATGTCCTGACAGTTCCAGGCTTCTGTTTTAAGCTGTACTTACACGTGTTTGTAACACCCTCTGGGTTTGTAGCAGTCCATAGTGCAAAATGTTGGGAAGGACCCAGTGCCTCTCTCTTACCTTCCGTGTGTGATTAAGCTGGGGAGTGTGGAAGGAAAGTCCTTGGAATTGCTCTGTTTCTCCAGTACTCTGTACTTTGATACCTATGTGCACGTTACTGCACTGTTTATGGGTGTCTGAGCGGCTGTAACGGACCCGCTGCCCTCGAAAGGGTCTGTGCTGTGGAAAGCCACTCCTAACTCTCATGTCCCAGCAGTCCCACTGTGCTCCTGTCGGTGGAAAGAAAACACCAGCCAATTGTCGTAGCACGTGCTGACAGTCCCGCAGCAAACCCTGCTTGCTCCGTTAACGCTAGTGAGCCGGGCTGTCTCCTGTGGGAGCGGAGGGACAGGCTCTCTTCATCCTCAGCTGCACCGAACGCCCCGCTTTCCCCATACAGTGCAGGGGAGACGCCAGCAGCCCGGCGCCCGCTGCTCAGACAAAATCCAGTGCCGTCCTGTGGTGGGAGAGCAGGTTTAGCCCCAGGAGGGGACGTGTGCTGACACCATTGCTAAGCACCTGACAGGTCACATCCATGTGATTAACTTCTGTAAATAGATTGTTAACTGGCTTCAGGATTTCCTTTTTCAGGTTTTGCAAACTAAGTTCTTAAAAATCCAGGGGATGATTATTTTTAATCTTTGTACAGTGGTTTACATAGGTTTACATGTGTAAGTCACTCCAGGAGAGTTTAAGGTTCAGTTTTGTTATTGCATTTCTGGGCAGACCTCTGCCTTAATACACTCTTGGCTTAACCCTCTGCCTGCTGTAAAGATGTGCTGCTGTCATGTGTTAGACCGTCCTTTACCTACCGGCCACTTGTCCTTGGTCTGCAAGAGAGGCTTAGCTAATGCCATTGCACAAATGCTCTCAGCTCTTGAGCCTTTTTACTGTAAATGGTTTTGCCTCTGCAGCTCTCAGGTGAAGATGGGGGACAGGGCAGCTGTCCTGCTCGCAAGCAGCTCTTTAGATTATCTGCTGCTGCCTTGTGTTAATGGGGAGCGCAGACCTGTCTGCTTCGATTCTCCAGCGCCCTGCAGCAGACAAGTGGACAGCACAGCAGAGCTGACTAAAGTCTTGTGGAAGTGGTTTTGTCTATCAGCATAATGCAGGAAAGCTGGATCACAAGCTTGGAACAGTGAGGGTGGCACAGCAGAGGCGAGAGCGACCACCAGCCCCTGGCCTGAAGCTCCCCAACAGGGTGTTTACTCCCACCTCCACCAGCAGAGCTGTAGCACAGAGGCAGCTGCTCCTGTATTTCCATAAGGCACGTTTGGGACCCCACCCTGCGGGACATCACCTGGTCAGAGCCCTTGGAGGAGGCTCCAAGTTCCACTTTTACCTTTGAGTAAAGAGGAGATGGAGCCTTTCAGTCTTAATGGAGTTGTTCCGTTTCATGGATGATAGGAGCAAATTCTGTTCTGTACAATCATTCCCTCCCACTTCGTACTTGTGCACAAAAAAAAAGCTTAAGCTGGATTTCAGTGTATGATTGATGTTTGCAATATGTACTTTTTTTTTTTAAATGTAACACAATAAATTAGAAGATATTTCATATTTACACGTGAGTTGCTTTATTACTTGTTTGAAGCATGCTGTCCTCGTGGGCTGCAGAGCCAGAAGGAGCTTTCAGGAAGAAATACCAGACCTCATCCTCCTCCCAGGTTGTTGGTTTTACCTCCTGGTGATCTGGCTCTCAGGACTCTGCAGCCCTGAGGATTTAAAGGCAGCAAAGCAAGGATCTCCAGGCTCTGGTTTCAGCCTGGCCAAAGCAACCTGGAGCAGGAGCTACACGCGTTTGCCTCAACGTGAGGCAGCAGAGGAACCACTGTGAACACAGAGCATGGCAGTACAGCTGCAGCTTCCAGCCAGGAGGGAGCAGAGGGAATTGCTGTCATCCACCATCTCCCCTTGTAGCTGCTCAAATACACCTCAAGGGATCAGCAGTGCCCACTGCACAGAGCAGAGCCTCAGCTCCGGATAGAGTTGAAGGTTCTCCAGCAGGAGGAGGCTGGTTTCTTCTGAACCGGATGGCACCAAACCACCACGTCCCTCTCTAGGAGGAGACGGTTTGGTCAGCTGTTAACGGTTTTGGTTCTACCTCCTCTGTCTCGCTGCGCTGTGCAGGGAGAACCTGGCCAGCATGACTGTAAAAGGAAAGCTCTCCTCCCTTCAGAGTGGGCAAGACAGCAGCTTACCGAGACTTCCAGATGAGCAGCTTCATAGCTGATGCACTGACAGATCAGTGCCAGCCTCACCACCGCATTTAACCCTCCCTACAGATGCCAAAGGACGAGCTGCTGGTTTTAAATGCTTGGCCATTGCCCAAGAGAAAGGTGCTTTCAGATCAGAGTTAACGCCATCCATCTGCACTTGATTCAGTTCTCCTGGTAAGTAGTGACTCAAAGTACAGCCTTTCTACTTCCATCTTAATCCTTCCTGACTGGTCAAAGCTCTCAGCTCTTACTGAGTGCACAGAAATAGATGTTTTATGTGTGGAACTGCAACTTTAGGTTTAAACATTTCCCTGTGACTGTAATGAGCATCTCTGCTCACTGGAATGTTACGGCAACATAATGGAATTTATTCAGCTATAGTTGAATAGTTCTAAGCTTTAAAAAAAGAGCCTAAAAGATGCAAGCAAACTCTCAAATCACAGCAGCCCTATGGCATCAAAGATTCCAGGGGAGATGCGAGTGCTGGTCTCATCCTGCAGGCTCCCTCCTGTTCCTTGCCAAGACAGTGACCAGGAACAGGGACTGTTTCTCATCAAGACTTTGCCTGGGTTGACACCTGGGACAAAAAAAAAGCGGAGAGTCATTAAATCAAGTATAAAGGTTATGTCCTTGAGGTGTTCTGGCTGCAGACAGCCACCCAGTGGCCCAGGGTGTTGTACCTCAGCACTAATTCTTGGAGCTGTTGGCTAACACTACCAAACACGCTCGTCTCATTGGTGAAGCAGCAAAGACCCACATCTTTCCTTGTTCCTCCAACCACACTTGCTGTTCATCACCTTACAGCTGTGAGCAGGTTTTGCACACAATTTCAGAAATAACTTGGTTGAAGGGGGGCAGCAAGAGGACTTGGGTGAAGTTTGTCACCTCATTTTGGAGGTGCAGGTTGAAATTTGGGCTCAGGTTGAATTCTCTAAATGATCAAGTCAGGAGAGAGCCTTGCTGCTGCCCCTGTGCTTGAGAAAGCAATTGACAATTCATGTGCAAGGTGCGTAGCTGCAACTTCCAGCACAGCAATGACCTTCTATTACACATTCTCTTCTGTAGGTGGGTATGGGCCGGGTGGGTACGCTGTGCACCTCTCTGCTCTGCAAGAGGAATCGAGTCATCCTGAACTCACACAAAGGGCCCTTGCTAGAATTCAGCTGTGCCCTCTACAGGGGTTCGGCACCAAAGGCAAAATCACAAGTCATATTCCCAGTGCTTAGTTGAGACCTTACCACTGTTAGCTGTCCATTTTTGGCTTTGAAGACCTGAGGCTCCTGCCCAACGGCAAACACCATTGTCCCTTCCTTCCCAGAGCCGATGCGAAACTGAAGGCTGCAAATAAAGACAATTACTCACTAGATGCTTTCCTCGCAATAGGCTTTACTCTAAGCCCCCTTTATTTCTGTTCCCTTGGCAAATCTCATTAGATTAGAAGATCAGAGCCCTCCAGCTTAGGTAAATTTCCTAAACAATTGCATTATACCACACAGCCCAGAAGGGTTTGATGAATGGAGTGTGCCTGCCTGATCCAGGCATTTGAATTTTCCTGGTGCAATTAAGCACTAGAAGATAAACAGATCTGACCTGGAGAAAACCACTGAACGCACAGAATCTAATTACTATCGAAACGTGAAGGCCAGAGAGAAAAGCTGGAGCAGAAGTACAGGTTTCATACGCCAGATTCAATTCACGTTGAGATTTGAGAGACAGACTGTCCACCTGCCATTATCTTGGTGGCGTGACTGAAGGTTCCTGTGCTCAGCAATCACATTTCAGGGCCTTCTCAGTCTTTTAGGGAGAGGAAAGCTTGTCCTGAAGTGACCCACAGGCTCAGGCTGGCAGGCTTTCCACAGAGCCGGTGCTAATGAGATCCTTTGTGAAGCCACTAAACCTCATGCCCAGTCACATCAGCAAAAGCCTGAAAACAGCACAGTCACGTAGAAACAAGTTTGGGGTTTAGGCAGATGGGTCATGGGCAGCTCAGAGCGGAGCAGCACCCCTAGCAAGGTGCAGCCACAGGCATCAGGGACGCAAGCTTCGTTACCATGGGGAAAGGTTATAATGATTTTTAATACATTTTCTAGTTCCAGTGCAACCCATCTTGTTTCCCCTGTGCCTACGAAAGGAAGCCAAGCATTTACTGCAACAGAGCTGGTCAGCTTAGGGCACTGCTGGGGTGGTGTCGATAGTTTTGACCTAAGTAGTCCAGATTTCAAAGCAGATTCTTTCATAAAATACAGCCTGCACGTTACCACCCACTCAACCTCCTTCCTTACCTTCCCTGAACGACTTTAACGAGGTTCTGCTTGTTGGCCAGCATGCAGAGTTTAGTGACTGCCTCAAAGATATGCTCACACTGAAGTATCGCATCTCCCTGGAAACAAAAGGAGACACAAAAAGAGATCTGGCGTCACTCCAGCACGAAAGCCACGCAGCAGCCGTGCATTCAGAGACTCCTTTCTGATGCTGGAGCTGTGCAGAAGTGACCGGGAATGACACAGCGGTTACAGCAGCCAAGTACACGGTTGGGTTGTTAAAACTCTTGCCAGGGACCAGTTTGGATTTATAGCAACTTTGGCTCTAAAATCAGGAAAAGGAAAGCTTTCGTGGAGGGGCAGCAAGAATGTAAAGATCTGGCTGGTTACAGAATTAGTGACAATCAGTAATTGTATAATCCCAGTATTTCATAGGAAGAGACTGGAAGTGTCACCACAAGACCTTGCTTCTAACCCCCCAGGAGCACCATGCCAATCTCTTACCTTCTGTTTGTTGTCCTCGGGGACATGAATGACTACAATCCCATCGCTCAGGTTACTGCAGGAAATACCTGCAAAAGAAATCCCAGAATTAGAGGAAAAACTGCCAAAACCAGCTCCACATCATCACCACCACCACCTTCCCAGCATCAGGGTGCTCTTCCCACAGGGGTAGCGACTCCAGCCCTGCCTTGTTCACAGAAGTCACGTTCCTGAGAAGGAGCTCTGCGCTTACTAAGGGTGAGGAAAGTACATCTCTGTGCTGAGAGCAAAGTGCAGCAAAGCTGTTGCTTCAAAAAATTAATCTAAGTTTGCAAAACACTTTCTCAATGTCTCTATCTGTCATCTGCTTGCCCATAACACATTTCCAACCGGGGTTATTGAAACCCATTAGTTGGTTGCTCCACTCCTCTCTGTGCTACCTTTGTTTTGGTAAGGGAGGAGGGAGAAAGTCTATTTGCTCCCTCTGGGCTGCAGCTGGGACAGTGGCAGACTGAAAAATACCAACAAAATGGGGTAGAAAAGCCAGGGTTTGGGGTTTTTTGTCTCCCTGTATTTTAGCAGAAAGTGATGTCCTCCTGCATTTAAGAATTTCAAAGAACCATGTCCTCTTACTCATGGTTTATACTTTAAGGAACTGTGTGCTGACACGCAGACCCTTTACCTATACCAGGAAAAAGTGTTCTCAGGTCAATCGATGCTTCAAATTCTTTGGAAGACCAAGTTTGAGGAGTTCATCTTTCCACCCCCAGAGTCACTGGCAGAAAGGGAAGTCCCACACCGACTTCCACCCTTACCTTTCAGAGTGGCGTAGTCTATTTTCTGCTTGATCTTGGCCATTTCCACCACATACGCCGAGGACTGGGTCAGAACGAGCAGCCGGTCTCGTGGTTTGAACCCATTCCTGTCATATTTTATCACGGGGGTCACATACTGAAAAAAAACGAGTCGGTATCAGCATTTCTGGCTCCCGCAGGGCCCTGTGCTGGAAGCAGCTCAGCAAGGAGCAGCACCGTGGAGCTGCAGATCCGAGCTCACAACAGCTCTTGCCAACCTCTGCTTATAATGATCTGGGTTCTTGGGAATTCAAATGGCAGAATCGGGCTTTCCGAAAGATGGTTTACCTGTGCCCTCTATGCCATAACCGTGGGAAGTGCAGCGCACACACCTGCACCGCTCCTGCCCATTGCAGCCCAACCAGGGTTAGTGATGCTTTTGAAGCTTTTATTAAAAGAAATCTTCAATAACCTTTGTCTAGATGCATGTTGTGACCCGTCTCCAATCTATAAGCAAGGGAATACTCCCGACACTGCTATTCCTTGGTCTGCTTGCAGCGGTGGCTGCAAGATAGCATCAGGCTTCACGATTGCCCTGTCCATGTGACCAACCAGCTCCTGATTCCAACAAAGCTGGATCAAGGGCTGCTGACCTCCAGCTCTTCTTCCCTTACCTTGATCTTCTCACCATGGATGAGCTGCAGTACTTTGGGGTTTATATCATTCTCTTCTGAGAAACAAACCAGAAAGAAAAACTAAGCACAGGCAACACATGACCACCACTCCCACCAGAGAGCTGCATTAACTGTCTCAGTCCCCTTAGTCCTTGTCCCCTTGACACACTCCCTTCTAAACTAAGGATGTTCACATACTCCTAAACCCATTTCAGTGATTCTTCCTGCCTGACAATTAACTCACACTGGGAGCTACTGAATGTTCTTGGGGTTGCTCTGGTCCAGGCTCTCATGCTGAGAACCACCCAGAGCATTTTTCCGTCTGCACGGGGCTCCTGCTGAAGCTCTCTGGGAGCTTCCAATAAGGACCCCAGCAGTTCACCCCCACACCACCACTCCCACACCCTACCCAGCCTTCTGGGTCCCTCGCCCTGCTATGCACTGCTAGGGCTTTCTTCTTGTGTCTTTGATGTGCTTAACACCAGCTACACGGATTCCCAGGATTCACATCTCTCCTCCCCAACAGCTCCAGTCTTTGGGAATGGATCCCCACAGCAGGTGATGCTGCATTGCACCATCCCTACTCAGCCTTCCTGCTCCACCCAGCACAGCCAGGGTGGGTGCCCAATCCATCCCTGCCCTTAGGGGACTGTGCTTGGGTTTACAGCTCTCTGTCCCAAGAGGGATTCCAGGTATTCCCAGTTAGAAAGCAAAGTCTGGCAGGTTGGTCACTGCGTTCAGTGTCACTAGGCACAACAGGGCAAGGGACCTCAAGCTGTAGGGCCCAAACACACGTGATGCTGCCTCTGCCAGATGGAATTTCTCTTAGAAACTGAATCTGTTCTGTGAAACAGGATTTTCTGGAGGAAGGAGTGTGTGGCAGAGTCCTTCAGGGGTTTGTTGTGTACTCACTTAGCCGGGTGTCCAGGAAAGGCTGGTTTATGCTCTGCAGGTAGCCCTCCTTCTTCCCTCTGAACACGGCACTTGCTACCACTTTTTGCTGTAACTGTTTTGAGAAGAAAGAACCTTTACCCTGTTTCTCCATCAGTAACATCAGCAGTTCAGGTAGGCGCCCTTACTGCACATCATCACCCTTTCACTCGTGCAACATCTGCCCAACTCACGCCGCGTTCCTTCCACCACCTTTAGGTTATTGCTCTTTCACACCAAATAAAAGAGCAGTAGGAATGAAACAGTCCTGCAGATCTTTTTGTACCTATGGATCTATCCTAATTATTTGAAGTGCAGTTTTAATGCCATAAGATTAAGACGGCAAGGACCGCACTGTGCATTGCAAGTGCCACTGAAGCAAATTCTTGGCGCCAGGCTCAGGAGTGTTTGCTCAGCGAGAGGAGCTGTGGAGAGCCAGGAGGCACAGTCTGCACTTCAGGCAGTCCTCAGAGAGCAGATCTCACACGTGCACAGTGGGTTTTAACTCACACAGTCCCGTTCCACGTATTCATCACCTGCACTTTCCTCTCAGCAGTAATGCCTCGGCAGTATTTCCTCACTAGGTTCCTCGTGCACATTTTCTGTAGCATCTCAGATGTCTAGATTAAAGAAAAAAAAAAACCAAGCAGTGAAGCTGTGCAAACAGCTCCCACTGCAGCCCCAACAAATACTTGCATGGCGCAAGCTGGTTTTAACATCTGGCCACAACTCAGTTGAGCTCCCCCAGCCCAGATCTAAGAGCTTTGCTACCAGAAAACCATTAATGCCCAGCAGCGGCCGAAGGACACAGAACACCAAGCAGCTGAGTCATTACCAGAGTCACTAAAAGCAAACCCCCCTGTCTGTTACCCTACAACAAGACTTCACACGTAAGGTACCATTAGCACTGCTCTTCACCTTGCCTTCCGTCTGAGCCCTCTCATTCACTGGGCCCACCTCACCCACCGACCACCGGTGTGGGAATGATCTGCTCTGGTCCTGAGCCAGGCTGCAGGCAGGACAAAAGGGGCCATAACAAACATCAGTAACTACTTTGAAACAAGAGTTCTGCTGGAAGCAATAAGGGTTTGTCTAGTTCCTGCACTGAGGCTACCTGTCCTGCCAAAGCCCAAGCGACATGAAGGCTACAGGTTTATCTGTGCTGCAAGCTTAAAACATTGTGGGGTGAATTTTGCATTTAATAGGGCTCATGAGTTCACTTTTCTGTCTGTGCATCTTTCTTTTGCTTCAAACAAAAGCATCGAGCTCCCTCCTTTCCCTTGGAAACTTAAGCTGTAGCACCTTTCCTCCACCTTCCATTCTCCTATAGATACAGAGGATCTCAAGATCTTCCTGCCTGAACAGAGGACAAGCCAGGAGATCACTGCTTTTTTCCTACATGAAGCACGTGCACAGGTGACCACAGAACAGGAACCATCTTCACCGCTTCCCAAGCCTGCTGCCACCCTCACCTCTTCCAGGATGGAAGGAGGTTGGAGCCAGCTCTTGTCCAAGACATTTTTTGGAACGTGGTCTCTGAGCTTTATCAAGTAGTTGTACTGCGCAAGCCGCACAAATTCAATGTTCTCTGGGCAAAGGGGGTTCCTCCGAGTGATGAAGCCATTTATGAATCTACAGAAAATATCCAAACCAGAACTTACATTACCTTTAGAAACCAACAGAAACAAAAGGTATGTGACAGGAGGCGCACGACAGGCTAACGGATCATTGACGTTAACTCAGGTACAGTCACCTGTTCTACAGCAGTGGGGATCTTAAGCTTTATAATATTGCAAACATTAACATTTTTTCCAAGTTCTGTTGACTAAAACGCAGTGCTTTGAAGTTAGAAATGAAGATCAGCTCTACTTCTGACGCAGGTTTAAGGAAGCAGAGAGGGAGGACCACATGTGAGAGAACGACAGGCCCACAAAGGATTGGCTCAGAGATCCTTGGTACCAATATAAACCGAGCAACAGCAGAGCAACCAAAATTTGTGCAAGTCAGAATTCATGAAGAGGTGACAGGTGTTTGTGATCAATCCCATCTGGTAACTGTCCTCCTAACTACAATGGTAGCTTAGAAATAGGTGGGAAGGAGATGGTTTTGACTCTCTGTATTGCCAGCACCCTGGACTCATTGTCCAGAGACCATCACCAAGTTGTGACCCACCACCCACAGCGCTCCCCATGACCACCACACAGTGATAGTTACTTCCTTATTATCTGAACAGCCCACGTCCTCTTCTTGGCCTCCTTCCGTGCCAGTGCTCCTCGCCAACAAGCCTCCAGCTTGATAGCTGCAAGAATTAACCAGTCCTTGCATTAGAATCAGAGGTCCTGTGCCATGCTATCCTTTAAACTCATACAGCAGAAGTTATAACTGGCTCTTTCGTAACTCTTCCCATCAGCTGTTTTTTACCACAAGAAGCTGAGAACATTTTCCTCTCCGTAGCAACCGGTTGGTCTGGCACTACTTGCACTGCAGAGTTCAACATCAAGGCCATACACAGCAAATGGGAAGCTGGCCTTGGAGTCTGTGGCATCATTTATCAGCCTGCCTGCTGTGACTGAGAAGGTTTGTTTCGCCAGCAGCTGATGAGCAATTCCCTCAAGCTCCAGGACATCCCCTCATGCACAGCAGAGGGTGCTGCCCCTGAGCCCTGTGGAGAAGCTGTGAGTGCCATCTGCAGCACCATGGATTTGTGACCTCCCAAAGCTACAATTCCCACTGAAAAGCATAGCCCCAAGAAGAGAGACCTCAATTTCAGAGCCCATACCTGCTTCTCTCTTCTTCTGGTACTCTCTCTTTCCAAGGAGTCCTTTGTACTTGGCCTGTAGTCTTGAAACTGGTAAAAAACGCAGAGACATTGTTCATATCTACAGGATCAGAGCATGCAGAAGCTGGGCTCCAGCAATCAGACACTACGTGCCAAGGCACAGGAGGGTCTGCACAATCACTGAGAAACAAAGCTGCCAAAACACCACCAGGACTACAAGCAGCCTGTGAAGGTAGCTGTGCCTTTAGGCAGCCCCATGCATTTATGTATTTTGAGTAGGTAGCGCTAGGACGAGGCAGGAGGTATCTCAATCCCAGGGGAAAGGTACTCAGTGCATCTGGACTAACAGTTATCAGTAGGGCTCAGGAGCTCTAAAGGAGATAAGTATCTAGAACTCAAGTGATACAGGCAGTGATTTCTCCCCTCCTGTAAAAAGGTTACTAAGTTTTCTTCTGACTCTCCAGACCCACACAGACCGGGGGGCTCAGCTCTCACCACGCTGCATCTGCTGCATGAACCTGGAGCCCAGAAACGCGGTTCACCCAGGCTCTGCTTCTTAGTGTCTATATAGATAAAGGGAACTGGAACCATACCTAACAGGTGCTTTCTGAATTCAAATGCATCTTCAGTAGCAAACAGAGTCTTTGGGAACCGAATGAATATTTTGGTTCTGAAAGAGAGACCATGAACAACTTATTCGCAGTGAGCCATCGTTTCAGCTGCCCTAACCAGGCTCAGAGTCCTCCAGCTGGCTGTAATACTGACAAGTTACCTCTCCTTCCATAACTACTCTTTCATTTGTCTGGCTGGCACATCCCAAAAAGGTGCCAAGGGCTTGGCAAAAGGTGGCAGGGAGATGGAAGGAAGCAAAACATCAATTACTGCACAAGGTCCCAGGTGCCCTGGAAGGTGCAGTGTGGAGACCTCTGCCTTTACCTGACTTGTAATTCTCGATGCTGGGATCCCTGCAAGTCTCCCAGCAGCTGTGGAGCTCAGGAAAAGCAGCTGAAACCCAGTGAAAACAGGTTTCCTTATCTTAGCTACTATCCTAGACGTTAATTCATGGATTCTGATAGCCACAGGTTGAAGGTGACATTAGAGAGCCCTGTCTTGCCCCATGACTTGTCTTCAGCAGGGAGGACAAGGTTGTAGTTCAGGAGTGGCTGCAAAAGGTAGTTTAAAAAAGAACCCAAGCCTGAGATAGGCAAGGTGCCTCTGACAAGAGCCAAGTTGAAGGTATCTGTTCACACCACTACATCTTGCAGCTCTCTGGGAAGGGCTACGTGGTGTCTTGCAGTCAGACAGGAGAGAGGATCAAATAAGCAAGCACCACGCAGCTGAAATCACAGCCAGAGAAAGGGAATTTACCTTCCTAATTTGTACTCCTCAGGCTTGTAACCAATATGCTTGATGAGCCTCTCCACACCCTCAGCTGCTGGTCCATGCCAGTGTGGCCACGTAGCTGGACAGAGGGATTTGTACCTGAAACACCAGCAAGACACCAACACAAATGACTTGATGTTTGAGGAACCCCTTCCTGAAACTTTCCCCTTCAAATTTGTACTGCAGAAGATGCCAAACGAAATCAAAGATATAGATAAAAGACACATGAAAATGTTTTCTTTGATGCAGAAGAGTGTCTGCTGACACCTCTGCGTCTCCCATCACTGGGACCTGACGTTCAAACAAACCTCAATCTGAAGCCCTTGTGGGAGGGCAGGTTTGCCTGGCTAGAGGGCAAACCAGTCCCACTCACCTTTGTAGGAAGAGTTCATACTTGCGCCGATACGCGAAGCCGGCTCGTCTCACCCGCAAGTGCTCCATCAGGCCCAGGTACTTCACCTGGTGTCGGATCAGAGAATCATCAAACTTCCCTGTAGTAAGGACACAGGTTCACTGGGGAATCCTGTCTGTGGAAGCTTGCTCACTTTCCGTGTATTTGGATAAACAAGGAAGCAATCGAATGCACAATTACCCAAGGTGATGACTTTGCTACCGGGTTAACTGGATTGTTTATACACACCCCTATATATACAGCATACTCCTATGTGTACCCAGCTACAAGCTAAAGCCTCCCTCTCTTCATTTCTTTATGTCGACTCTGCCTTCAGCCCAATGTCTTACCAGGCTCCTTGTTCTCATTCGGTTTAATACATCGGACATAAGAAGGCTCCTTGGACATCAGGATTTCGATGAGACTCGTCAGGCTGTTTTTGAACTGGGTTGCAACCTAAGATGACATTGAAAGAACTTTCTTAGCTTTGGAACTCACATTACAGTAGTTGAAATAAACTCATTCCTTGCACTCATCTTAAAATTGAAGCGAAAGGCTGGCACGTGCGTTAGTACCACAAAGCTTTTGAAGCATAGTCAGTCATAAGTTAATCTGGACAGAGTGCTTAGCTGGAGCATTTGAACCCCTGCTATGCAGCTGGACACGCAAGGCAGCCCTTCAGAAAGCAACTGCTGCTGGATGCTGGGCACCGGGCTTGTTCTAGAAGGATGCATTAATAACAACACTAAGTAAGGCACTTTGCTGGCTGCTGTCTCAGCAACATCACTGTTCAGCTACCACGAAGCAAGCAAAGATGTAAAACCAGCAAAAACATCCACCGAGGGCAGGACTAACGGCAGGATCAGAGGTTACATCAAGACTCGGGAAGCTGAGTTTATGTTCAAAGTAAAGACTGAAAACGAAACTCACAGTCTCTGGTCTCCTCCTGTTGTCTAGTTCTGATAGTAAAAAGCAGTCTCTAATGATGCCATTTTTAGAGTTGCACAGCACCTGAAACGGGAGAAATGAGAAGCTGCCTCATTTAGCAGCCGTGCTGTTCCTGCTGTGACCCTTCCAAGCTCGAGCAGCTCAGCTGCATGGACGTGGATGTGGGTGCCTAAAGAACAGTGCTAAGGGAGAAATGTACACTCCTGTTTGCTACAGAGAGGAAATCCATAATCTGCAAAACACCTCTGCTTCAAGCAGGGCAGCTTAAGAAAACAGCATCCCTTTTTTGTCCTTACCTCTTTCAGGTTTCTGTATAGCAAATCATTATTCTTCTCCAGAAATCCTGAAGAGAAAAAGAAAAAGCTTTAATTCTACTGGAAACAACACACCTGAGCACAAAATCTGGGCATTTATATCCTCAGAATTCTCATTGCGTTTCTGTTAAAGACTTCCAAGTAATGGTACCTTCAGAGAGCAGACAATTTGGAATTCATTCTCCTTTCAAGTTATCATCTGCCACATTGGCTTAAAAGCTCAGGTAGCTTCTAGACTGGGACTTTGTTCGCACTCACCGACAGCACAGTAAGTGACTTCTCCTGCGTAGTGAAGGAGGCGGAAATCCACCCAGTCAATGGATTTCCGTGTTCTCTGGTCTGCAAGCTTGCGACTGCAGGAAAAAAACCAACACCAAGAGAGAAAGCAGCAAACAGAGTTCCTCAGCTTGCAGAAAGTCACCTGCACCACGAACAGGACAGCTGGGAGTCTGATATGTCATAGAATGGTTTGGGCTGGAAGGGACCTTAAACCCATGCAGTTCCAACCCCCTGCCATGGGCAGGGACACCTCCCACTGGATCAGGGGATTATTTGTTCCTATTGACGTGGGTCTGAGTGCACAGTTATGCCCCATAATCAGACTGTCACCTATTTGTCCATTCTGAACAGCCAGCAGCAGAAGATGGGAGTCAGTGACCACAGCCTCCTCAGAATGATTGTGACCTATCCATTGCCCTTTGCCCTTTCCAGAAATATTTATTCCCATATCATTCATTTAAATACATTCTCTTTGCCTACATGAGGAAAAGATCCCCAGTTCCCTCAGCTTCAAAGTGAAACTAGGGGGGCGAGGGGGGATTGTTTGAGGTATTTTTGCCCTAGAGCAAGAACCCAGATACAAAGGAGGAACCAACAGTTTCAAGAATTGCAGGAAAACTTTAGAGAACAAGGGGGAAAAAAAAAGAAATTAAAAAAAGAGCAACTTAACAGTTTAAGTTTCAGCTTTGCAAGCAGTCGCATTAGTGCATCGAAGTTCCCTTCCAAGAGTATCGCCAAGCACAGATCCCGTGTAAGTAGCTCTAGCGCTTCTATTTAAAGCTTTTAATCAGGCAGAACAGCATTAAGGCACATTGTGGTGACAAGGAAGTTGGCTACAAATTTTCCACTTGGCTGTGATGAACTTTAGAGATGTAGAAACGGTGACAATTCAGCAGCGTGACTCTGAATTGATGCCTTGTCAAAGGCTTTTGGTAGGCTTCTGCTGGGAACTGCCAGAAGAGCCCAGCGCCAACGTGTTCGTCTGCCACCAAAACTGAATCCAAAAATACTACAAATGAAGCATTCACCAAAATGCCACCCATCTGGGAGATCTGGGCTGGAGCATGGTTCTTTCCTCTTTGTACTCAAAGCTCACACATATCAATAAAGATTTAAATATCTACGTATCCCTCACAATATAGGCCATTAGGCTCTTCTTTACAATATCTTCAGCTTCCCCTTGAGTCAATGGAGACCAAAGCCATCTATGGGCAAAGCCACTTAATCTTTAGTCCCTAATTTTAGTGTGGAATGAAATCAGACTCAAAAATCAGCATCACGTTAGTAAAGAGACAGGAATCCCCACCATGGCCTCCCGAAAAGCCCAGCTGAGACTCTACTAGCGTAGAACACGACATTAGACAGCGGATGGGCTGCTTGATTTTCTTTAGTACAAAGCAAAAACTGTGCCCTCCCCGATACTCTGTTGTTGGTAAGAGATGTGAAGGGTTTCCTCTGCGATAGGGTACAGAGCATAAATGCATACGTCACGAAGTGGGCATGATCTCCTACTTTCTCTTCCAGCTTTTCCAAGAAGCTCAAATCTGTTGCTTCTCCAGGTCGTAAGCATTCTTCGTCCTGGAAGAGCAGACACCGGGTCAAATGCTGCTCTGAGTGGACTACTCCCTCCTTGCTAACATTTAGTTATGCAAAGCCAAAGAGCTTGGTTACGATTCGAGATGAGTTCTATTTTATACAAGCAATTTCCTATTTAAATTTAGAGCTTTGTTTAGCTGTTTTTCAGTAGAACTGTTAAGATAAACCAAATCTGGCTTTTTCTTCCAAATTTGGCAATGCTCTGCCTCATCCTTTATTATTTGTAGTTCCTTTAAACAAAAAACGGTGAGAGATGACATCAATAGACACCAAAATCCAGAAGGACCTGAGGCACTCTCAGTCTGGATGAATCGCGGAGTTGGAGGGGGAAGACAAGCTCAAACCATATTTTTTTCTAACCCAAGAAACACAACTCCTTCTGCTCCCCAATTATTCCATGTGTAGAAAAGCCCTGCTTGAAAGAGCAATCCATTGCAATGCAAAGCTCATTTAAGTGGCACAAGCTCTGTTCTTACCAGAATGGAGATTATTCCTTTATGTTTCTGCTCAACTAAGTCACAGATGATCTTGTTGTTAAAATATGGGATTGGTTCCCACTGGAAGAAGGAAAAAAGGAGGAACAATTTCAGAGGAAGATCTTTTCTTTGCAATTAAGTTCTTTGGAGCCCGGCTTCAATGCACTAAAGACTGGAGGGAAAAAATGTTACCTCTATTCCTTCCAGTTCGTATTCCTCCTGCTCAGCTTTCAAGGTCATCTCAATCAACAGCTGCTGGAGCTTCTCATTGCAGTAATTAATGCAGAACTGCTCAAAGCTTCAGAGTGGTTAAATGAGCATCAGTTTGTATTTATATCACAGACAGTTTTACTTCTCCCACTCCTCCTCCTACTTTCCAGCCAGCCAGCCCACTTCAGATCAAACCCATACGTTCCTCCCACATGGTTGTACCAATGGCTCCAACCCAAGCAAGCAGTCCAAGCTAGAGCTGTGACCAGGGGGTTCAGCTAACCCAGTGGACTCTGATTTTGCAGTCACCTGTACCTTGCCTTGCTGGGATAAAAGGACACTCCAGGAGCCATCTAGGACATCAGCACTTGCCCCCCTCAGCACAAGGACAGATCATCCCAAGCCTCGCGAACCACTGTTACCTGTTTGTGTCCAGCACTTCAAAACCATAGATATCCAGCAGGCCAATAACTGTTTTCCGAGTTGAATCCTGTTAAAGACATCACTGCCCTGTAATTGCTGCTTCCGCTGATGCTTTTTCCCTGCATGTTTCGTATTTCTGCCTTCACCTAAATTTTAAGCTTTCTCTTTGAGATGCCAATGAAGCCACTTCAAAGCAGGTAATGAACTGCTAAAACTATTTAACACACCACCTTCCACACCTAACTCCAGTTCAGCGCCATGGGATGCTCCTACACCAGTTACCCAAGGTATTTGGTGATAAATACTGTAGGGCCTCACTGGAGAAACTCTGCTCAGAGTGTTAGGAGCACTCAGTGTCTAGGAGGTCACTAGACAAGAAACCAACCTTGTTGGCTAGAGAGCAGTTAATTTTGTTGACGAGCCAAGTGAAAGTTCGCCCATAAATTGCCTTTGCTACTGCGTCGCGAGCGTAGAATGCCAGATCCACATTCAATGGGCTCAGGACCTAAAAAGATACATAAAGTTATGCCATAGATGTTAAGGAGCACAGAAGGTCAGAGCAAAATTTTGCAAAGCCAGCTATAACTTTGGGCTTGGAGAGCCCGTCACGTTGTTGTAGGCTGAGCAGGATGCTGTGGTACCTGAACTGCAGCTGCCTACAGTTTTATTTGCCGTCAGTGTTACTTCAGTCTGGTGCACGGCCACGTGCCAGCAGGATCGCAATATCACCTTTCCGAAAATACCAATTTAGACAAGCGGGAAGAAGTATTCCAGCTTCCTTGGAGTTTTATTTTATTAATGCCCCAAGAACAGTTTTTACCAGTGGTTTTCTCTGTTTATGCAGCCTGGTTTCCCAAGAAGCACTCTAGGGACTGAACAAAAGGGAATTGCTTGGCTCCAATTCAGTGCTGCCTGCAAGTCCCTGTTCCCGTTTTTTTAACAGTTACTACCTTGTTCAGCAGTAAAACTCTAATACTGGGAATACGTTTTAATTTAATGTCTCAACCAAGAAGAGGAAGGTGATAACAGAGGAGAAGACAGCCAGTGTGATCTGTTTTTACTGTAACTCTGCCAAAACCAGAGCTCCTCATCTGTCACCACCACAAGGCTGGGTGGCTCCCAGCTGCCCAGGGTTACATAGGACCACTTGATACCTCTTCGGATCTGGCTTCGATCTTGCGATGGGTGAGAGCTTCTTGCAGAATGGACAAGTGCACACCCAGTAGCTGCAGAAAAAGGAACATTTACACTCAGACTTCGGCCAGCAGGAGACTAAATAAGCTGTATTGTGTGACCAGTAGAGCACAGCCCCCCAGCCTGTTCCGATTCCCTTCAGGGCATGCCAGTCTGGGTAGATCTGTTATACTCTGAGCACCAGTAAGTAAGGAAGTTTCAGAGAGGTGTGCTACAGAGAAAAGGGCCCTACAATTCAAGACAGTTTATAACAAGAACTGGGCATTTATATAATAATCCTTCTGCTTTTGGGAACAGATAGTTTATTCCTTAAGAGGAAAACACAGCAAGGTTAAGGCTTTCTTCGTGGCATTTGTGACACTGACACTATCTCAGAAGAGATACCTTTGAAATCCATTTGATCTGCGTGCCATCGCGAATGATGGCATGCCCGTTGCTATCTTCTTCAAACTGAATATTCCCAAGGTGCAGGACACTAGCAACAATTCCAAAGAGGTGCTAATAACGAGAGACACACAATCAGAAAGCAGGTTCCTGCAGCCCCATGAGGTGGTACTAACCTTTCCTATGCGTGCCAATAAATACAACGTTGGCTTGGCTGAAGGAGGTGAATCCGACAACCAACTTGAGAGAAAAGCTGCCATCCGTTGCCATCGTGCTCTACCAAGTGATTGAGCTCTCCACCCACCCTCTCCCTCAATGCCCCCAGAATTATGTCCTAATCCATCATCAACACCTCTCCCAAGCAAGACTCCTTCCATCACGTTTAAGGATATACAACATTGTTCTCCTTACTCAGCTCCCCTTTGGTAGGCTCAGTCCTGTTTAACATGCATACCTCTACATCTTTTTCAGTAAAGTCAATGATAGAGAAAGCTTTGCGGACTATTTTCCAGTCATTCTTGTCATTAATAGAAAACACTTTGGCACATCGACCCTATACAGTAAAAGAAAGATGAATCAGTACCATTAATTAGCAAAGCAATTTTATTATCAGAGACAAACAGTATGAGCACATCACTTTCATTTCCAGTTTCCTCAGCCTGTATAGAGGCACTCTGCAAGTAGGTAGCAAGCTTATTTCACTCCTGCTAATCATGAAAATGGCTCATTTGATCAGACCTTTCAGTTTATACATAAAATTCAGATAATTTAAAGCACTAAGCTTGGATAGAGATGACCATAAAACAGCTAAGTCTTGGGAAGGGCTTGAGCTTACTCTTTCATTTTGGGGGCAAAAATAACTTCTGCCTAAGTATTCTTCACTACCAACGAAGAAAGGAAACTGGGAGCATGCTACGAAGTGGGCTGTATGCTGTACAACCATTCCTAGGGACCTCTCAAGAATCCCAAGAATCTGATTTTACACCAGGTTCTGACAAAGAAGCCTTAGAAGAGAAGCCTTTGTACAAAGTGTAGCTTGCAGACATAGTCCTCTCCTCTTTAACAGCTCAGACCACTCTTCTCAGTGGATCAAAAAGTGTCTTAACCACACCAGAGGGACCTAGGGTCATTGAATGGTTTGGTGAATTCGCTTAAGAGCATTTATGTTCTCGCGCAGCAGCAGGGATGGCAGCAGGAACCATTCCGCAGGCACAGAACATGGAGAACTCACCAGGTTTCTTACTAATTGTCACTAAAAGTGACTTTTTAAAAACTCTGATGGCTTTGCTGTCACTGGGTCACGTTGCCCAAAAGCTTGCTACTGCCGCCACAACTTTTGTCAGCAGATCCAATAGGAGATATTATCTCTTACAAGCCAGTTATCACATGCATCCTTGGGCCATCACAACAGGAACAGTTCCTGCTATAAAAGCATCCAGAGTAGAACAGTGTATGATGACCTCAGGGCAAATACGCTGGCAAGAAACCTGTCTGAGAGTTTCACTATAATGTGACACACAGCGGGTCCCTTAGCAGCTCAACAGCGCACTTCGTGCATGAGGAAAGCCGCATTTGCAATCCAAACAGTTCTAGATGTGAGATACAGCAAGAAGCACAAGCTCACTGACCTGGATGAGATACGCATACTTTTGGGGGTTGCGCTCCAGCCCAAGCCAGCAAAGAAGATCCTTATCTCCACCCTCTAACAACTGGTAGAAAATATGGAAATTCCTTTCGCCGTGGTTTTGGTGGACAACTCTGGATTTCTCAATTAGGTAACTGAGGATGTGCCCTCCTACTGGAGCTCCCTGGTGGAACAAAGCAGGCAAATCAACACCAGCAGACAGAAACTTCCTCAGTGTTACAGCTGCTCCTCCACACCTTGGAAAAAGGAGCAGTGTCAGGAGAAGAGTGTTTCTGCTGTTACTTGTCTGCTGTCTTGTGTTTAAGAGTTGGTATCCAACGAGAGTACAAGCTGTATCTAAAGAGGTTGCAGTCCTTTCAATATAACTTCTGCTTTATAACAATTTATATCAGCTTTCTACAGAGTACTGGCAGTATTGCCAGTAATATAAGGGAGTTTTCAGGATGCATAACTTGTCACTTTACTCATGAAATGCAAAGCCTGTAAAAACAGGGTCAGAAATCTGCAGTGTAAGTCTTAATAGATGCTGTGCTGCCTGGTAAGCGTCCAAGAGGTTCACCGACACAGCTTGTTTTAATAGCGGTCCATTAAGTTTGTTCTCACCTTAAAATCAAATTGGATATCCATGTATTTCCCAAATCTACTCGAGTTGTCATTACGCAGAGTTTTTGCGTTTCCAAAAGCCTATGGATAAACAGATAGTAAGATTAGAAGTGACTTAATTTAGAGCCTGGCAATCCAGGGCAGGGCAAAGCTGCAGAAATAAAGATTGCTGCATCAGCTGAGTTTTACTGCTGAATTCAGTGGGATTAAAGAAATACAAACCTGGTGGACTTGGCACTGTTAGGTTTATGGTGGGACTCAATGATCTTAAAGGTCTTTTACAACCTAAATGATTCTATGATTCTAAACTAATGTACTTCCCTAGCTTTAATGAAGAATCCAGCTGAACAAATTATCATTTTTTCTTGTATGACCTCCAACTGAAGTCAGGAGGAACT
Source organism: Neomorphus geoffroyi (assembly GCA_033558235.1). NCBI lineage: Eukaryota > Metazoa > Chordata > Aves > Cuculiformes > Neomorphidae > Neomorphus > Neomorphus geoffroyi. Next base: position 2,827,159 of record JAUMJM010000010.1, read on the forward strand.
TTTGTAGGATGTATAGTTTCCTTGTACTCCCAGGTTTCAGCTGTCCTGCAGTACAAAACACAAGTTTGCATTTCTAAATATTAAGGGATATTAAATCCCAAGCATTCTTTGAGACATTGTGCTACCAAGAGGCCAAATGTGTTATTTATGTTACGTATGCAGGGGCAAAATCATGTAAATCAGGAGCCCGTTCTGCAAGGGTGTAGACTTGCATAAAAGCGGAGCGAGACCACCAACGCCAGCTCTTCTGCATTTTGTACCTCTAGAACAGGATTGGAAAGCAGCAGACGATCGCGGACGATCTGCAGCTGCTCCGTAGTTGGACAGGTTACTGCGTAATACTGCAAGATCTTCTTGGATGCTTCTGTCTTCCCAGCTCCGCTCTCCCCAGAGATGAGGATGAAGTGGTTGTTGTACTCGCTGCACATCACCCGGTAGGCGTTGTCAGCTATGGCATATCTGAAGAAGGACCACAGGAAGCATTCAGAGGAGAAACATCTTTTAGAAATGGCAACAGGAGGCAGAGTATCAAAGGTTTTTCAGAAGGACTTAACCCTTGTCTACCACTACAAGTACTGTGTGTGATGGGAAAGCACAGCTCAAAACACATCTGATTTGAGGTCTCACAGTAAAAACCTGGTCCGTATTTGAGGGAAAGAGTAGCCTTGTTCTCTTCCCACTTTTGCTGTAGGGTTTATTGGCTGCAGGTATTCTTGGTGGATACAGTTTACACACAGCAGGGACGCCCCTCTTCCAAAGCAGAGGGGGCAGTTTTGATTCCAGTAGAGGGAAATCCCAACGTGTGCTCATAAAGAAAGATACAAAGACAACCAGTCGTGGAGCTTTCACCAATATAACACTTAAGGAAGGAAAAGAAAAGGAAAAAGGAAAACCTACTGAAACCACCACTCAACTTCCAACCATTAAAAAAATTTCAGCTCAGAGTTCAGGTTTCTTCCCCTCCTGGGAAGTCCAAGTGGGGGCTCCATACAAGCACCGTGCTGACTGTGCATCTGCCTGCAGCATCACGAGGCCTCAGAGGGCAAGGCAAGATGATCAGAGGGTGTTGGACAACTGAAGGAAGAGATGTTGACTTGCACATGGACGCAGTCAAGCAGTGGCCTGTGTAATGAGGAGGACACCGAGCACTAGTCTGGACAGTTATCTTCAAGATAACTCTTCCTCCACAGTTTCCCCAACATCACTTCTGCAACTCTTCCCCCTCCCTCCTATCAGCATTCACCAGACCTCGTGACTGTGGATACACAACCGTCTTGCTCGTACACAGCATTACAGAGAAAACCCGATTTATTAATATAAACCAAAATCCTAAAGGTTCTACTTACAGATGTGGTGGCAGCTCAAAAAAGTTGACCCCTCGATAAAGCTGCATCTGTGTCACTGTGTAGATATCCAGCTCTTTGTAGGGGTTGACGGACACAAGAAGAGTACCAATATATGTCTGAAAGGAGAAAGAATGCATGCAGGTAGGGAACCTGTTCCATCATGGGAATGACGGCTCCCAAAAAAGGATTCAAACACATCAGGACATTATGGAAGAACAAGTGGAAAAGATGGTAAATAACTTGTTATGAGGGAAGAAACCCTACAAAACCCACCCCCCACAGGCACTGCCAACACCAGGCTTCTTCCAAAACTGACCCAGTGAAGAACAGAGTTGAACAATGAAAGCAATCTTAAAGCTTTGCAATTTAGATACAAGTTTTTGATATCTCATTACACTTATGTGATTTCTTTCCTACTTAAATTAAAGGTAACATCGTAATATGTTTACTATCCCAGCTGTGTTTCACAAAATCTTTGGAAATGACCAGTAACTCATGCTGTGAAGGAAAGCCAGATAAGATGTTCATTCCGTAGACAGCAGTTCGGCAGAGATGATGCCTTCACGACTACGAAAGATGAACAAATAATATTGTATTTTCCCTTATTTATATACATTTTTAGACATCAGTACGGCACATTTACCTTCAGCACTCAATTCTCCTCGTTAGTGCTAAGCAACACCGGTCCTCATTTGACAAGGCACATGTTTAGAGCACCTAAACTTGCCACTGCTGTGAGCCACCGTATAATGTCGAGGCTGATGAAAAGATAGCCACGGCTATGAAGCCTTCTCAGTTTGCACTGTAAGTATTGGGCACTTCTCAGAGAAGGCAGATAACCATGTTCAGCGCTGCCTTGCCTTCAAATAGTGTTTTACTTCCCCATTCTCTTACTATTTATTGCATATTGTTTGAAACTTTGTAAGGCAACTCTGAGCAAGCTGAGACTATTATTTTCTTTAGCTAAAGTAGACAGATTACCAGGTGATCACTCTGTTGGGAGCTACTAACATCTAGCTAGGAAGGTTTATTGCTAGATATACACGGCTCTAAACCCTAGATCTGACCAGTAAGCTCACACTTGGAGACATTTCACCTGCCCAGGCTATGCCAATCCTCATGAGCAGCACTTACATAGATGAGGTTCTCTTGGTATCGCTTGCGAAGGTTGTTCAGGAAAGCAGCCTCACTGGTGTGGGAGTCCAGAAGCACAAAGTCCTGCACCCCGACTCTGTCCCGGGCTATCAGAGCCCCTTCCATGATTGCATCAGCGTTATCTTCCACTTCTTCTTTCTACAACACAAAGTTTTATCCAAACAGGTTTAGGAGAGAGCAGATAGAGACCCTAAGGCTCAGCTAAGTCTTTCCCCATACCCCAGGGCCAAATGAACCTTGTACAGGTAATGTCAGGAGTTTATTTTCCAAGCTGTTACTAACACCTTCCCCAAAGATGGCAATTTCATACCAGGTGAGTTTGTGCTCCAACTCAAGATGTCTAAAACTCACTGCAATGATCCGAGAGGCAAACTGGAGCCTCCAGGCAGCCCTCACCAACGTAAGAGTTGTTTGAGACAAACCTAACTCCGAAGGTGCAGTTGCAGTCTTGGACACTTCATTAGCTCAGTCTACTCAAGGCAGCTGCAAGCACAAAGCTGGAAGTTAATTATGTGAGATACCAGACAAATCATTAGTCTCTAACACCACCTGCAGGTAGTTTATACAAATACAGCTATGAAAACTGAGACTCTCCAGAAAAGGCTGCGTTGGACTTGATGTTTAAGGAAATGTTTTAATCCTACAGCGCTACTCTGCACAAGACTGCCTCATTATTCCACAAGCAGACTGAAGTCAGCTTTCCAAGTCGGGCAGCAGATGTCTCCACACGCCAATGACAGACCTGGGCCAAGAGCGGTGAGGCCACCAAGCTGATACAACTCATCATACAGCGATTTGGAGAAACCTTTAAACCTTTACTAGCACAGACACCACCGAAGATGCCAAAAGGGTGTCAGTGATGAAACATAATCCTTTTGCCCATTCCTCTTCCCACTCTGTATCACAACAGCTGACTTTATATTGAAAATACTCACTGCTGAGGTTCAAGGTCTTGTTTCCCAGGCTATAAGAACAAATAGTATGGGTTTTATTTAATTACATCAAGGTGATAATTTCATGCTAGCAAAAAGGATCTTCTTTATTCTACCCTAATCAATGTGCTGTAGCAGGTTTTGGGTTGTTTCTGAAGTCACCAGGATGAAGTCTCCAGTCTTTCTCAACTTGTTTCAACTGTCAATTATTTCAAGTTATTTCTGACAGCCCAAGTAAGAAATCACCTGATTTTTCCGCCAGGTTAAAGCAGGTTTTTGGCAGAGTTACTACAAGCAAAGAGAATATGTGAATACCTTCACTTTCAAAATATACATGGAGTATTAATCAAAATATTAATGCCCTGAAACCCACCTTTCTCTACAGGTACCCTGGACCAGCCCAAACACAGAATTTAACCTGAAAACTTAAAACAAAGTCAGTGCAGAGCTCAAACCATATCACAGTCTGAACTATTTCCCCTTATTTTTGCCCCAAATTGTTGATAGCAATTTTTTCCACTGCAGTTTGGTCACAGCCCAGAGGCTGCCTGACAAGATTAGAGTTTGTCCTTTTACTGGAAAGACAGACCCTAAACAGCTTAAGGTGGCTTTGTCCTTTTGCGAAAGCACTCGGGACAAGAGACTATTACCTTCTCTCCAAGCTGGGAAGCATGAAAGGATAAGCCTGAAACCCCAGTGGCCATCGACCTGATCAGGTTTCCTTAACCCAGTTCTCTCACTCGTATGTTAATGGGTAAGTGACACTGTTCCCCATCACACAGAAATCCCAAACTCTTTGCTGGACCGCTTTGTGCTCAGATTTGCTCAGTGTTTTGCTGCTGCTGGGGTCAGGCAGCTCTATTATCACAGCGCCATTTACCACCCTGTCCCCCAGCCCGTTTCTGGAAGTTTACCGGCAGTTTAGTGTGTACCTGGTGTCACCATCACTAACATCACTAAGTGACACCCCCCCCAGTGCACATTACCCCAGCAAGACACTGCCCTTTCTAAAGGATTTTTCCTCTCTTCATCATTTGAGAGTCAGGAGGTTTTTTTCTTGCCTGCTTAGATGCAAACCCTATCAGAAAATCTCTCCCTGCCTACAATGAGGGCTTTTTCTTTTCCCACAGGGATTTGTCTGTCAACATTGAAAACTACAAGGAACTGCAAGAGATCACAACACAGATTCATGAGACGTGCAGCTCTTGAAAAAGGGCTGAAATAAAGTCAGAAGCAACAGACTGGTTTGTTTGATGAAGTTTGTACCTGTTTGTACCAAACAAACAAGACTGGGCAAGGAACGTTTAGAAAACAACTCCTTTTTACTTTTTAAAAGAAGAAACTTTGCAAAATTATTACTTATCTTTGCCAGAGGCTCAGAACTTCATTTTTCAACAGGCTCCAGAGTTAATTGTTGCTGTTTCTTTTGTTTAACACCATAGAACAGATTAATGCATAGGGGACAAGAATGATCAGTGATGAGGCCACTGCTCTTCTGGAAGCACTAGAAAACCCCAACCCAACCCACGCTACCCGTGAAAATACAAAGAAGAAGTGAAACCCTCAGGTGGGCACCATCTCATTCAACGTTTCTTTCAAGTCACCTCTTACCCACCCAGTCAGGCAAGCAAAATTCCACACAAGCCACCAGACTCCAGGTGTATGAGGACAAAACGTAAGGCAAATTCCCACCACAGAATCCAAAAAGCCTTCTCAGGGATCCTCCACACCCCCCCACAAAGCATCCCAACCTGCCAGAGATGTTGGATTTCCTTACCACTACCCTCTAAATGCAGAAGTGTTTGTATTTCACCCATGCCTCCCCCTTTACCTGCTTCCCCCCTGGCGCAGTGTGCCATCTCCCGTCAGCTCCTCCACCTTGCGCTTCTTCCGTAAAGAGTTAACAGGGCTGAAGTTGGGGCCCACTGACACCAAGTATCATGTGTCTGGCTGTTTGCTCGCCTCCTGCTTGGGCAGGGATGCTCACATCCTCCTTGTTTAATGAATTATCTAACACCCTGTCAGCACTCAAGCTGTGATGAGGTTTATGCCGATAGCACGGCGTGATGAGGTTTTAAGATGTCACCAAAAGAGTGAAGTCTGAGTTTGAAGATTAAGCAGTGGACTCTAACCTTTCCGATTCATAATTTGAGCAAATCCAGGAGGAAAATATATCCCCCGTGAAGGGGCTCCTCACCCCTTTTCCGTGGCTTGGGTCCCCACTAGAGGTCACTGCAAAACCCATTTTAATTTGTAGATTGACATTTCCACGGGTTATCCCCCTTTTCACATGTAACAGAGTTTCTCCCCCAAAAAGCAACTTCTCAGGTTGGACTCGACTGCTGCCGACTCCCACACAATGCCAGCTCTTTCCTCTTCCTCTGCCCAGCTGTCAAAGACAACAACAACAAATATTTTCCCATGATTCCTGCTCTGCATAAACGATTGTCAAGAGATTAAATCCCCTCCTTTTGGGCAGCCGGTGATCCATGAGCAGCAGCAAGTGACCTCTCAGTTCTGTTCAACCATCCTCCAGATCATGCTTTCAGCCCTGTACAGAGCTCTGGATTTAAGAAGCTTCCCACTCAAGTCCAACCTCACTGAACAGCAAAGGTGCCCTCCTAACGGGACTCAGGGAGATCAACATCTACAGAGGTGGAAGAACCCTTCCTGTGCCACAAAAATATCTTTGCCTGGTTTTACAGCAACATTAAGAAGTTAAGATACCTTACCTCGAGGCTGAGAGTCATTGAGGAAAAAAGGCAAACTGGGAAGCTGATTCAGGCAAAGGCATTTCTGACTTATCCTCAGCTAATTAATACTGGTTAGGAACAAGAACATCCAAAAATTAAAACAGGAAACCTCAATAATTTATATTTTAATAGAGAAGTGGAAAGAAACATCCATTTATATAGATCCATCCGTTCCCCAGCAGAATCAGTTTCTGATAATGGAAAGTTAATTCTTACCAACAAGAGCACAATTTAGCTATGATCTCTGCAAAAAACACTCCTCCCCATCTCCCCACAAACTCAGAGCCTTGTCCAACGCTGGACATGGTGATCCTAAAGCACAGTTCAATCTATTTGTTCAGCTCTGTCTCCAGCTGGCATCCTAGGAAATTTGCTGTGATACCAAACATTCATGACCTTTTCCGCCTCTTCTTCTGTTGTCACACCCCTGGGCTGTAAGCAAGTAACATTTCTGGGCCATCTTTAAAATAGAAATGAGATTTAGCACAGACACGAGAGTCCCAGTCTTGCTCAGGACAGATGGGCTTGGAACAACAGTACTAATGCAGATTCCTTTAGAAACGTCAGAGCTCTGTTTTGGCAATACTCGCTTACTGCAAGAGGCAGCGCTCCTTGACCCAGTCCTGCACCCCTTGTGCGCAACAGGAATTTGCTCATTAAGAGCGCTGAAAACTGGACAGCAGCACCGTGAGGATTATAACAAGGAAAGCCCTTGGGCTCTTCTCCACCTTCTTGCATCTAAGGCTCTCAAGAGAAGTCGGCCAAAAGGGCAGTGGCAGTGCTTGACCATAAAAAGTGGAGAAGAAAGATGTTCTGCAAGAGCCTGCTTGGGAAGGTCAGCAGGAGCGCAAGGACAGGTCCCAGCAACCCTGTCTCTTCTTTCAACTCTGGCAGTGACCCCAGGGTCAAGATTACAGCAGGGCTGCTGGAAGGGGCTACAGGCAGCTGCCAAGCTCCAGGAGGAGCCAAGACCCCATCCGTTCATTCCCAAAGACAACTCGGGTTCATCAACCACCAGAGAGCTGGTGCTCAGCAATCGGGCTTGGAGCAATATACGCCACTATCCGTGAACAACGGCCAAGCCCAGAGTGACAGGGAAATCCTTTCCTCCTACTGTGGGAACTTTGGTGTGGCTCGTAAGAATTAATCTGTCCAGGGCGATTGTCAGATAAACCAGAGCCACACATAAAACACATTAAACCAGACCAGATCTCCATCAAGGGACTGAGTTGCAGTCATCTGCTTGCAGCAAAGCCAACAAAAAGATAAGATGATTTTTAGACATTTCAGTAGGACCAGTAGATCTCTGGAAACTCTTTGTGAGTGTAAGGAAACAGAAATTCTGTGTATTGACTGTGCTTGGAAACGCAGCAGCACTGCGGAAAAGCGATGTCTTGGGTCTGGACCGAGGAACTTGGGCTGTCTGGCCCTACTGTACGCGCTCTGCAAGGCAACGGAATTCATAATTACAATTATACTGTGGAAAAATTTACACATTGTAACCTAATTTCTTTTCAAAAGAATACAGAATAAGAGGGTTTTAAGGTTAATCAACAGCCTAGGGAAACGCCAACAGTTCTTAAGGCCTCTTGTCTGTCTCCAGGGCATAGTCTGCTATAGACTTGTTAAAGGGTGACTGTCTGTCTTTCTCAATAGAGGAGAGGTCGAGGTGAACCACTTCACTTTCATAAATCAAAAGAAAGAAAAAAAGTGAGAAAATCTCCAGAGTTCAAACATTTCTTTAAAACCCAAACTTTAAATACTAAATGGGCTTCATGGCTGCCATTTTGAAAAACATTAGTTTGCCAAAGGGCCCTTTTGATTTCTATTTGAAATGCGAGCGCTCACAGATAATCCATTGAGAATCAAACCCCCACAAAAGGCTGCCTGAAACAATCGCGGCGCTGGTGAAGGACAACATTTTTGTGCCCAAAATAAAACATTTTAATGCGCTACAATCCATTACACATATATTCCTACATTTCCTTTCAGTAATTATTCATTAGAAAACATTTAACGTCACTGCAGATTTCACACTGGGCAGTCTGCACACAAAGGAGAAGAGTTGGCCCATTTATAAGGGGCTGAGGCCGCCTTTTCTCATCCGAGAAACTCCAAGGCGGTGGGGGCTGCCGGACACAACGGGCAGGCTAAATTGTGCGGTTAACGGTCAAAGCCCCCCTGCCTACTTTGACACTCATTTAAAGATGACGGGGAACAATAGAGATTTGTTCTTAGCAACTCTTTCTTGTTACGCGGGGTCTACATCGGCTGCGCCGGGGCGGTTCAAGGCAAGAAACCGGTGCTGATGTTCGGTTCCACCTGCCATCACTGGCCCTGCTCGCTCCTCTCCCCCCTTTCCCCACTTTAACACAATGAGACAGGTAAAGAATATCATTAAAAAGAGTCCCATTCAGCACGTCAGCTTTAATAGAACAATCGCCTGTCAGGTTAATATGAGCAGCTCAAATTTTGGGTTAGTGCCAGTAGTCCTGCTCTTCTCAACCAGGTTAGCAAAACCAGCCCTTCGCTCCCCAAAATTCCTAGTTCATCTCTAGGATTCCAGTTTGCACCGGTGCTCCCCAGGTTACAGTGCTGTCAGCAGGCACCAACGCATTCAGGCACTTTATAACCTTATAATTGACAAAATCGTAACAGCTGCTAGGAAGGATGCCTCTGATTTATCAGCTTGTTTTGGCCTCACCAGAGATGCTGTCTGAAACCCCGCTTTTGCCCCTGCAAAAAAATGAGCGATGAGTGAGGAAAGTAACAGCAATCACACCTCACTTGGGAAATTTAAGACCATAAAAATCAAGGTACAAATCCTGTCAAGTCTGACCAGAGACATTGCCTGCATGCTCTTGCTCTCAGTCTTTGCATTAGATATAAATGCCAGAGCTTTCTTCAGCATCAACATGGTTGGATTTGTTGCTGCTGGACCAGAGGCAACTCCTTAATGAATCCTGAATCTTTATTGATTGCAGAACAGGACATCCTATTGGGAAGTATAAATTGCTGATAAGCTCAATAAAACGTATTCCCTAACTAACATAACACAGGATTTCCAGTTGGAAAACCAACATTCAGAATTAAATCTTCTGGAAATAAAGGGCAGTAGATTTATTCAGCTTCTAGCAAAGAGAAGAACAGTCCTTGACTATCTGAGAGTCCATGAGTGGCATTAAACAACAGTAAATTCATGTATTCAAAAGTCTTGCAGATGAACAGAAAGAAAGACCTTGATAAGATGGGAGAGAGAGCAACCTCTCCCAGCTGCGTGGCTTTGCCATCAGCAGGTCCACCTCTCTGGCTGGGACCCAGATCTACACCAGCTGCACAGAGATCTAGGAAACCAAAGGTACCTCCTCCTCCTCCTTTACAGTTTGAACACTCTGGTTTTCACAGTCACAACTTTTTTTCTTAAGCCAGAATTCCAGATAGAAAAACAACAGCAAAAATTCACAGCCCCTCAGAGCAGCACTAAGTTTTACTGAAATATGAGTGAACACAATATGACAACATGTACAGAGCAGGAACAACATTCATAGACTCATGGAACGCTTTGAGTTGGAAGGGACCTTAAAGCTCATCCAGTTCCACCCCCTGCCATGGGCAGGGACCCCTCCCACTGGATCAGGGGGCTCCAAGCCCCATCCAACCTGGCCTTGAGCACCTCCAGGGATCACATCTCCCATAGGAGCATTCCCATACAAACCCCCAGGATGAAATCAGAAAACCAAGAGAAGGTGGCCTGTCTAATCACTGCTCTCGAGGAGGCAACAAGTCCAAGATTATAACTCCAGCTCCCACAGTGGAAGTCAGCCTTTACCTCTGCACCAGAGCTCCCAGAAATCAAGGGTTGCTTTGATAACAACTACAAACCAGTAACTCTGCAAGGCTGCAACCCAAGGTCTAATTCACATGAATTACAGCAAAGGTCACCCAACTGCTCGCATTCATTTAGGATGGCGTTTGCTCTGGGCCTGGTTTGTCAGGCTTGAAGTAGCATCAGATGCCAAGGCTGCAGTTTTGTTTGCAGGTAGGAGGAACTCGGAGGGTGCATCTGAAGGGGCTGCGAGCACAGACTCATCACCTCAGTGCAAATTTACTGGCAAGTGCAATATCTCAACAGAGCCTGGGAATTCTTTGGAATCAACAGCAAATCTCCCTCAAACTGATGCAGAAAACTTCTTTATTAGATCTTCCTTATTGTTTTAGTGCTCCCGGACCCCCTTGCACACAAAGCACTTTGCTAACAAGCATTTAAATTCAGAGTAATGGCATGAAGACATCAACAATAGGTCACACACTTGCTTTGTTATGGAAACCACTACCTGAAGCTACAGCAGAGCCTTTCGCATCCCACCAACCAGTCTGACAGAGGGGTAAACAGACCAGGGTCGCCTTGCAGCCACCTGCAGCATAAAGCAGGAAACAGTCTGGTGGGACTTAATGCAGGAGGAGTTTATATAAAGATAGGGTGTTGTCACCAGAAGACATCCCTTTACTACCATCAGGATACTTTACGGTGCACCAGAGTTATCTGTGAAGGTAGGAAGGGTCTGCTCATGGTACCCATGAGGAGCTTCCATCGCTGCCTGCAGCTCTGAAAGCAACCGAGAGAAAAGGTGAGCGCTCCAACTTGTTACGGAGGTGTGGACAGAGCAGAAGGAAAAGGGAGGAGCACGGTGAGCCCCTTTTTTTTTTGAGCACCCAAGTTATTTTTACAAGTACAGAAAGTGGCAGTGGTGGTGATTTCCAGCATTCTGTGTGGCAGGGCACACCCATTAGAGTCACCCCAAAGGGCTGTTATTCTGGTTTTGGTTTTTTGAATAAGGATCAAGGTTCCTGAAGCAGTCTTGTGCAAGTTACCAGGTGTTCTGGTGTGCATGTTGGAAGCCTCCTTCTCCAGTGATGGGAAAAACACCCCCTCTCTGCTCCAAGCAGGTGAAAGTCAGCTCCTTCCTTCCTGCATCTCCCAAACACCCCAGAAACAATTTTACCTCTCTTCCTTTAAAAAGGAAGGAAATCATTGCAGCCTTCACCCAATTTGCCAAGAGAGCCACCCCTCCTTGTTTAGCCAGAGATGCTCATTTTAAAGCACATCTTGGCATAAAAACCTTACAAACAGCTCTGGACTTACCCCCACTGCTTCCATACCGCTACAAAACGGTAGCCTGAAGCAAGCCGAGCTGGAAAGAGGAAAAAACATCCACCCTCCACCTTCTGAAACCCAAACCTGCCCGCTCTGAGCATGGTGTACCGACAGAAACGAGCTGTCGCCACAGCAGAGCAGGCGGGAGGCAGAGGTGACTCAGCTGTTCGCCCTTATGGTTAAAAGGCTGACACAGGGGAACTTAATCATCTGAAACAGGGAAAACCTCTTAAAATACCTAAACCAGGTAGGAGAACAGGCATGTTTTAAAGGAAACACAAAGCATTTAGCATTTCTTGGCCCTAATCCTTAACAAACTGACCACTGTGGCACAGCTGCTGTCAAACCTCTTTCTTTTTCCTCTCAGGGCAAAGAAGGAGGGAAGTTTTGGGTTAATGTACTGGTAGGATTTAAGAATAAAGCATGATGTTCTCTATGTGAAATTATTTTATTTGTGTTTAACAAGGATAAAAGAAGAAAGAACTTACAGAAATTAATGTTTTGCTACAAGCAAACTGTTGTATATAATGCTTGAACTTTTTAGAAACAAGTCCTCACCAAATAGTACGTTTGCAATAGATGGAAACATAACTGCAGGCTAAAAAAATATAAGAGCAATATACCAGCAGGTGCTTTTGCGGTTTGCTGTGTTGCCTGTGAGGAGATGACATGAAATTGTCAGATTTAGGAGCATGTTTGAATCAGAAAGCGTTACTATTAGAGTTTATATTCCTCATCTTGAAAATTAAGTCTAGCTAAAATCAACAACTTTTTTTTGAAGAGTTACATCTGAGGGCATAAGTAGCTTTGTACATTATTTATCTTGTTTTTTATACTTAGAGCTGAATGTTATTTGAGGAAGCAGAAATAACCGCAGTGATTTCAGACTCAATGCTTTAGATATAAAAGAGAAGGAGTTCAAGAAAAAGAATGTGTTACCTTTATGAACCCCCTTTACTATAAGGACTCCTCCCAGAGGACTATTTACAGTGAATCAGAATTATCCCAGCACTCAGACTGGGTATTCCCTTTCTGATAGGCAGCAAGGAAAGAGAGGAGGTGGAGGGAACGATGACAATTAGCGCAGTAATGAGCGTGCTCGGCCCATTTGCTGTAATTCTGCCTCACGTCATTAATACAGTAAACAACTTGATAGGGAGTCCTGGCTGAGGCTGAAAATAAAAGCCGTGCCAAACCCAAACCATATGTAAGCTGCTGTTTGCTTCTCAGCAGCTCACGCTGGAGATAATGTTTTCTTTGTTTTGCCTTTCATTATGTTTGTAAAATCTCCATTTCCATGGCAGGTGGCCACGTCCCCTCCTGCTCCCCAAAGAGCCCCCCGTTGCCCCAGCCCAGCCAGAGGAAAGAAAACAGGGAGGAAAGAGAACTTGGTTTTAAATAAGAGAAATTCCCCTGTGCTTTGTAGCTCTTTTGCAAACCCAGAAGCCGATGCTTAGCGAATAGGAGGATGTTGCTCCTGTCCTTGGCATATTACTGCCAGTTAAGAAACTGTGCCAGGAGCAAGGAGCCAACCGTGCGCCAAGAGGGCTCGGGGATGCTCCAGCACCGTCCCAACGCCGGGGCTCCAGAGCTGGTGAACCACGGGGCGAGGATACACAAAGGCTGTCGCCCGAGGAATTACTCACGGATCCTGTTAGGATTACTGTGCTCTCTAAAGCTGACCTGCAAAAGGACAAATTGAGAAGAAGGAGCAGGGTAAAGCTGCTTTGGGTTTGGGGAAATGAGAAAGGCAGGTGCTGGCTGGTTTTCCCTGGGAGGGTGAATAAAGAAGGAGCAGGTTTAACATCAGCAGGGCCAAAGAAGCTGCACGGAGTTATCTGACAGGAGGAAATGAGTTTTCCTTTGAATATTGGGGTTGGGGGGTTGTCTGATAACTGTAAATTATGTCACATATCTGTCTCGTAGTATAACAGTAGGAACGAAAACTTCCTCAACAACTTTGCAAAACACCCCAGCTTCTAAAATAAATAAATAAACCTGGATCTGTCAAACAAATACACAGTAAAGGGAAAAGGAAGAATTAATTTTTTTACTGGTTAAAATAAAATACTTCTTTTTCCAGAGAAAAATTTCTTTTTGAGCCTTCTACAACTGTTCTTAAAAAGAAACTCCCTCATTCCTATATCAGTTTAAAGCCTCTGTGGCAAGGTACCTATCACATCCCATCAACTACGCTTAAATTTATGGTTAAGTTTGGATCACTGAACGGGTGCTCCGCTGTCTCCGGTTTACTTTTAACCATGCACTACTGAATAGCAACACTGAAAACTGCATGCAAAGTAAAATCTCTCTAGTGTTGAAATAAGCAAAACTCCAATAGGTTTAACAGGATCGTTGCACAGCCAGACACCCACATCATCTCTAAGCTCAGCAGCCAGCACTTCAAGTCACTAAAACACATCCCTTTATCTCCCTCTCTGGTACCAAACCACATCAAATCAAACCCACTATTGATTCCCTTCACTCCATCTTCTCACCAGACATAAGATGTGGAAGGAATTAATTATAGCTAATTGAAAACTAAATCCTCCACCGTGCCTTTGGTCACTGCATTTCTGTCTCAGAATACGCAGCTCAAATGCTCTGTTACATTCTGCCTCTGTCATCTTTTATTCAGGAATAATTTGCTTACTTCTCTTTGGCTTCGGCATCAAGCTCTGTCATCTGGTCCTCGCGGCGCCAGCTGCAGAGCTCCAGCGCGGCTCCCACCTCTGCTCTGAGCCACTGCTGCTGCTCCCAGCTCACCACCTTTGCTCCAGCACCTCTCCTCAGCGACTCTGTGTCACTCCTTACCTCAACCCCCCCCAGCCAGCAAGGGCCTCCCTCTCCTTATGTGCTGAGCTGACTCTCTGCAGCCCAATCACTCCATGGAGCAGCTCTCTGCGAAGCTTTCCAACCGCGGTTCCTCCTCAGACACCATCTCTGCTGCACAACTGACCTTCACAAAACGCATCATGAGTGTGTGTTCTCTGCTCTCCCTCCCAAACACAATTTTCTGTGGGGAAGAGGAGTGCAGGAGGTGAAAGGGAACCACTTCTCCTTTGAGCGGGTTTCAACACATTGATGCTCAATAAATAAAAGGAAGATTAACAAAGTTGGAGTGGAGTGTTTGCCAAGCAGATTGCAGAATTTCACCACGTCTTTCTTTCGCCTACGAGTCAGCCCAAACCAAGAATGCCGAGGTTATCTGGATACCTGGCCTACAAAAAACATCACCAGCTTTTGTGAGGACATTTTACAGAGATTGCCAGAGGCAGAATGCCACACCAAGACTTGCCCAACCTGGCCAGCTTCAGAACTTCTTACGCATTTAGTAAGACTAAACTGGACCATTAAAGAAAACAGTCTGTGTTAGTGATGCAGTTACAGAGCTCCTACAGAAGACAAGATCTTACAGAGTTTTCCCTTGACGTTCCTCTTGCTGTAGACTGCTGTAAAATCATCAGCACACACCGAGAAACCTGCACCTTAATTGCAAGTGTTGTTATAAATCTTTGAGTTTTACTATCTTGTTGGAAGAAGGTAGCTGGTTCCATCCTGGAGTTCCATCTGTCATCTCCATCAAGACTTCATTAGCATGCAAGTGAGATGTCACCCAGTCACGGCTTCCAAGAAATTTCTTTGTTGAAGTCCACTAAATGAAATTAGCCAGCAGAGATGGAAAGTGAGCACTTTGGAATACGCAGGCGTCAAGGATAAAAGCAATTCTTACTGCTGAAGACGTATTGTCCAAGCGAAACGCAGCACACATTTTTGCACCGTGAAGTTTTGGAAATGAGATTAGATATTTGCGACGGAATTAGATCAGCCGCATGCTTTATAAAAATCCTATTTCAAAATCATTATACCATCAGCCAGCCTATGGAAATGCACTACTAAAATACCTACTAATGCAGCTAATAGAAATGTCATATGGCAGCACATCTCTAGCTAGGCTAAGCCATCCATCACCATAGCCACTCAGAATTAAAGTTACCTGGGTATCCATCTTGAATGCTCTTAAAGTCAGCTGCTAACAATTATCCCAGCTAAACCATTCAAAAGGTGCTTTGAACTTGTTTAAGGTCCTTCGTAACACCGTGCGGCTAGCCCGGAGACTACGTCCTCACCCGAACAGAGCACCATCAATAATTTACTGTGTGAGTTGGGGACTTTGTCCTGTGGTACCTGCATACACTTAGTGGCCGCTTTTCCAAGATAAGAACTAGAAACCGTATCTTCCTTGAGATAACGTTGCAGGCGCCAATGATCTTTGATGAGCGGCTATAAGCATTATATGTTAATTACGAGCTACACAAATGAGCGCATCCGTTTGCTGTTTTAAAGCAGCTCAATCCAGGCCCGTGCCAGTGTTGCAAACTGGGTGGTGGGTGCTCACCTCCTTGTTCAGAAACTGGAATGTTAGAAGCTGGAGGAGCTGACTCGAGCTGGAAGCTTTAAGGTTAATAATGTATATTCTCTTGGTTATAGTATCTCCCTTCACAGGCTGAGGCTAAGACATGCTTAAAAATTAAAAGTGCAGATATCCTACAAAGGAGGAACAGATGCTAGGACTACACATGAATCTTTAATGTGATTCCAACTCACATGCTGAATTTTACTCACTTCCCTACAATTGCTGCAACCTGTATGATCTCTCCACCCCGCTGTGCAATGTGCCATTTGCTGCAGGGATGGGTGCAGGCTTACCCTAAAGAAAACAGGTGGAAAATAGCATTATAACTCTCACATTCACGTATTATATTCTCCCTTTTTCTTCTACAGGGTCCTGACGTGGTGTAACCAGATCTAAGGAGAGGCAGTCCTACCTCTGCTGGCATCCTCACTGCACCATCCTCACACTCAGTCCCACGCACGTTAGCTGATGGAGAACCAGACCTTGAGCTTCAAGTGATTTCTACAGCTGCTTAAATAAAGAGAAAGACAGAGAGAATATTTATTAAATTCTTTCAGGTGTATCTAGCAATTCATTCCCCCTTCCACATCCTGTGGTGCATCTAAAGTGCATGTGCATATTTGTGCAGGTGCCTATGAACCACTCGAAGCGGCAGAGTGCACAGCTATGCAGAACGAAGAGCAGTGAGTACTTACATCAGAAAACTGAGCAGCCAACGGTCCCAAAGACTGACTTCTGCAACTTCTGAGTAACATTTGCACCACAGGAAATGCTGCTAGATAATGCAAATCCACTTGGTTTAGATCTTTAGGTACCTTCTAGGAAAAGGAGAGGAAAATAAAAAAATAATATAGTATAACACGGTATAGTAAATAGATGAAAAGCACATGAATGTGTATTCTTGACTCCAGGGCAAAAATGCTGAAGGAAATCCATTAGTTTATGTTAGGGTTAGATATGAGAGTGGAGCTGAGCGCATCAGAGTCTTATGAGAGACGGAAAAACAAAGCATGCTCATGCCCAGCACTATATTGATCCCTTGCAATCACTTATTTTGCTGCCAGAAGCTTTTATGCCCATCCTCCTCCCTAAGTTACTGTCTTTTCACACAGCCAAGGCACTGCATTTGCAGTAAACTGGTCTGGGCTGTCTGACGTGCTGGTGTGACCTCGACCACCACCAAAAGCACTCTTACTCTTACAGACAGTTCCAACTTTGAAGTTACCATAAAATACACAGAACAGGTCTTTTCGTGTCATCCATTCACAGTAGGGTACGCTGAGAAATTGTTTCACAGAGTAGGAAAAAACAGACATGGAATGAAAAAATAGAAGGAAATAACATTGTGGCAACAAATGCAAAACGCCAATTGATTTTGGAGTCACCGTACTATGATGGGCAGATACGGCTTGGGCTCTTCAAATAGTCTTTGCAACTCAGGCTTGAGAATTTAACCCAGAATCCTGCTTTACATCAGCGTCCACACTGATAAAAATAGAGAAGAGAACACTGCATTGCATCCCTGACTGCACAACAGAGCGGTAAGTTTATTTTTACAGACAGTTCATGGCGATGTCTCACCCAGGAAATCATTTTCCTGTGTCCTGCTCTTCCCTGGACGTACTGCAAGCACAGCACTTGGGTACCTGCCCTAATTACAGAAGGAATATTTTAGCAGCTGGAAGTGGCTTCATGCTACAGTACCTTTGTGTAGAGAGATCACCTTCAGCGATTATTTATTTCAGGAGTTCGGATTCCTGCCTTCCTGTGACATGATGAATGACTTTTAAGTAACATAATATCTGGTTTCCTCCTCTTTCACACACCCATTTCATTGCCAGTTGTCTTCAGTGACCAGATCTGAAAGGATTGTTTGCAGTCAAAAGGGAAAGAGAAATTCTTTACCGCATGCCCAGCCTCCTCTTGTTCATATTTAATTGAATTCTTGCTTGTTTTAAAATGGTTATCAATTATTCACCCCTGAACTCAGCCATTCCAAACATACCAAGTAATAAATAGCAACACGCTGCTCTACTGCTGATAAAAATTCCAATATACTTTAGTTTTTCTTTTTAACCTGTTCTCCACATAACTGTAAGCTTGTCAGTGAATTACACAAGGCTCTCCTGTATTTATTATTTAAAGAAGAAAGCAGGCAATGTACAATAGTGGTGCTGTGTCAGAAGGTAGCATGGGGCAGATTCATCAGCTTGGGACCTAAGTCTCTCCCATCACTGGGGCCAGTGAGGGCTAAACAGCACTGAGAAAAGAGTCCTCTCCTTTCAACCCAGCTCAGACCTCTCTTTCAGCCTCAGTTTTAACATTTGAAAAGCGTATTTTTTGACTAGCTAAATTAAATCCTTGACATCTTTTGTTTATATCCCACATTCTTTCTCAAGCCAGTTGAGAGGAAACAAACAAAGCAGACAAAAAAAAAAAAAAAAATAAGAAACCCAGAGGGAACAGGAGATAATTTGATCCTGGTGAAATACAGCAAACCCACATCCTGCTCTCTGTGAGGTTCTCCAATCCACACTGTGCTTCAGCAGGAGTGCAGTCACACAAGAACCAATATTTCAAGAGATAAAGACTTTCTTCTGCCCCTTTAAGATTAGACTATATTATTTTCATGTTGCGGCCCTGACAGCAATCACAGCACTGCTGAGCAGATGCACCGTCACTACCTGACGGAGTCATGGAAGTCAACACACTGGAAATCAGCACACCTTAAGCTTTAAAATGCTGTGGAAAAGAGACTGTTGTCACAAACAGAGCCTTTTTTTTTCCTTGCAGTTCCTTAAGATCAATCCCACATGGCCATGACAATCCATGAACCTCATGGAGTAAGGAGGTGGTGTTGCACGAGCCACGGAACGGTGAAGGTATCCCGTTAAAAAGTTCACCTTCACAAGGTAAAATCATGCAAAACAAGTCACTGAATGCCTCGGTTTTCCCAACTGTACAACGAAACTTGTCTTATATTGGGATTTTTACCAGCATTGTATAAAACGGTGTTTGGAACAGGCAAATCCACCTCCCCAAGGGTCTTGTGGTTTTCCCATAGATTTGGCATTCCAGAAAGAAAAAAAAAAAAAGAAAAAATCATGTCTGACAAAAAGTCGTCTACACCTTTCTCCCTGTGACATGCAATACAACAAACCCTTGCTTTTCTCACTTCTTTTGCACTTGAAACTGGGAGGAATTTCTTAGAACCAGGATTTAAAGTTTCACCCTAAACTGGAAAGCGTTCAGACAGATCTGGAACACACAGAAGTTAATCAGGGCAACAAAATGGAAGTCATTGGTTTTGGTCAGTTTGTTCTTGCTCTAACGACAAAGGAGGGGACGTGAAGCATTTTAGCTCTGTAGCTGTGTGTAGGGGTCATTTTGCTCCCAGAGAAGGTGTCTGTCAGCCCTGGAAGGTTTCTGCCAGCTCCATGCATGTCAGCTGGGGAGCCAGCGGCTCCAGCGTGAACTTGCTGAGCGCAAATCTCCCGCCCGGCATTCGCAGAAGAGCTGAGCGTGCAAGACACAGTTTTGTGATTACAGAAACAAACCCAGGTGGCTTAAACAGACTGGCAGGATTTGATTTTCAAATACATTCTGATAATAACAGGGAAGGATAAATCCATTTATTAAGATTTAATAAATCAATCTGTAATTTCCCCACGCAGGGAGCTTACGGCTCAGGTTTTGTCAGGATCTGTGACACCTGCACACAGCTCTGTGCTTGGCCACAAGCCTCTGGTGTGAATTTAACTCAGAAATGCTCGCTGCACACAGGATAATACTGTACAAAGCCAGAATGTGTATATAAAGCCTAGAGACTAACCTGCTTTCCAAGATGCAAGCCACTAAAATCTTCCTCATCTCAACCTTTCCATAGCACGATATTCTAGCACATAAATACATCCCCAAAACTTCAGTCCCACATCTGTGTGATGTGACCAACAACGCTTCCTCCCCCTTGCACAGCTCCTATGAACACTCAGACACGAATCATTCTGCAGTGCCCAAATACCAACGTAAGAAAGCCATTAAAAATCCCAAACACGGATACACGGTTTGTAGGGGCATGGAAAGCTGTACTAAATCTATTTCGATCTCGCTTCTCACGCAGGTCGCTAAATCTGTGCCTGTAATATTCAGAGTGTGCTGGCTAACTGGCCACAAGCTATACAAAAGCCTTTTCTCTCCAAGTTAAATCAAAAAGACAACAGCATATGACAGACCCCTTGTATCTTTTGGTATTTTAGCCTGTCACAGCAGGGACCTCCTGCAGCGCTCGGAAAAGAGGGGTTTTCTGCTGGCCAAGCTAAAGCTAACAAAAATACCTAATGAGTAGAAGAGCTGAGGAGCTCATGCATTTAGCTATGTCTAAAGTAGCATGTGCATACTGAATGTGGGCATGAAAAATTAATTCCAGAGACGCTTTCAGATCTACCTGCAAGTGATTGGTTGGACTTAAAAAATCCCGTATTTTTTGTAGCTATTTTTACTGCAATTAAAAATATTTAGGTGAGAAATTATACCATTCCTCCACATCCCCATTTTCTCTCTAGAGCAGGGGAAAAGAAATTCTGCCCTACAGCCTGAAAGCTGTCCCTAACTTGTGTCCTGCGAGCATCTCTTCCCTTCTTCTCTCTAGCAATGGTTTCTCTCCCTGCTGACCTCCCACCCACCAGATCACAGATTCCCACCCATCTGAGCTACAGCCCCTCCAGTTTCCCATCACTGATGCCTTTGAATTCACCGGGGAGGAAGATGGGGTGGTTTGAGCAGCTCTGTGCAATGTGGTTACTCCTCTGGAGGAGGACACTGTGAGTTAGAGAAGCCCTGCCCTGTCCTGGGAGAAGAAAGAACCAAACACGCTGCAAATGCACGTGAGGTTATTGGACATTAGGACACACCATATGCCGGGGTTTGGGAGTGGAGTGTGTGGCACTGGAGTGGAGGAGCATTCCCTGAAGAGCTGCAGATGGGAGAAGTGTGTGACAATACATCACACACCTGAGAGACCTAATAGACTTTTTCAGCATGGAAAATATTCCCTACCGTTGTTCTAAAATATAAAATGCATCCCTGCAAACGAATAAATTGAAAACCAATTAAAATGTCAGATGGTATCTGAAGAGTCACTCCCAGAGGGAGAACAAAGGGACCTTTCATCTGTGATGGCACCTTTGGTCAAAAAAAACCAAAACAGTGCAAGGAGAAAACCCTAGCGATTCAGTGCAGTATAACAGATAACCAGGTACTCCTCCCTCCGTTACGCGGTGCTGCAGGTGTAACGTGCTTCAGAAGAACCTTCAGAGGCAGCGAGGAGAAGGCAGGCATAACTGACTTTTGGTCTGGAAAGGATCCCTGTACACGGGCCAAGGACAGCAGTTAGAAAGGTACAGTGACTGTATAAACATTGGGTAATCCTTGTTCTTTTTCGACGGGACAATCCTAGCCTATAGGCTTGATGACATAATTTCCATGATTAACTATCTGTTAATTAAGCACACATTATTATAATTACTACACACAAGCTGTTTGAGCTCTGAAGAAGGCTGGAGTTCCTGCCGTTCCAAACAGAAGGATACTTGTCTTGGATTCCTAAATACACATTTTGTGAAAAAGTGTCCAGTTTGATTATGTGTGTCAGATCTCATTAGAGAATTGGGGGAGTTTATTTATCTGGCCTTTAAGCAAAGCCGGCGAGGGAGCTACAGCAAACGCAAATATATTAAAGGAAACATCCTTTAAAAGAAGTATCCATTAACCTTACCTGTGTAAAGGGAAACTTGCATCTGAAAATCCAATTTAATCAAAACCTTCAGTAATTAGGAAACTCACTTCCACGATCTTTAATCCAAAGAGGAGCATTGTTGACGGATTACCTGCTTCAATAACTCTGGCAAAGCTAGAGATTCAATAAAAATTGACTCTGTCTTGCAGCCCACTGCTGACTCACCACGTGCTGCAAAGAAAGAGCACAGAGCGCGACTTTACAACCTCCTGTATGGCCAAAGACTATGAGAGTAAGGCTGGTGAGACCTGCTCCTTCCTCAGCATGGGTTAGTATGTTCCTTCCCAATGAAAATTCACTACACAATTATTTATGACATTTACAGCGCCAGGCATCTGTGTAACGGGATGGTTCAATTCCCCCTTTATTCAGAGGGGGCTGTACAGAAAAGCACCACCCAATAGTGACAAAAATGTTCACTTCATGACAGAAAAAGGCCAGATGCTCTGCTACAAAGCAGTGAAACCGCCCGTGTTAAGGTATACAGAGGTATATTCATTTTTAAGCTCTGAATCAAACGTTTTTGGGAAAACTTTCAGGCATTTCCTATATTTGCATGACTAGTGACTGCAAATCTGTTTAAAACTATCTTAACCACTGTGTATGATTCTATCAACGTCTGAGAATAAGGAGTGGTTCATCACCTCCTCATGCCTACGTTATGATATTCAGAATGAAAAGGTTCCACAGGTGCACGATCAGGGCCGATTCTGATTAATGCATGTGTCATCGCACAATAGGCAAGTCTGAAATAATGCAGCACTCAAAGCAGTAAAACTATGGAAAAGCAAAGCCTGGAAAGAAAAACTGTTGTTTCATTAAACTTAAAACACAATTTGACTCTGTCATACCAATGTATATGAGCTATCTGCATTAAATTGTGTTTAATTTAACTCTAGAACTATAGGGCCCAATTAAAAATAATGAGGCCTGTCTCCAACTGTCAGGCTCAATTAGAGATAATGGGAACTGATAGCTCCTGGAATAGATTCATTTTTGTCTGATAGACGAACTGGGGCAGGGGTCTTGGCAGGGGTCATTGGAATAGACCCGGCAACAAAACATGGGTCATTCAAGCTTAAGGAGTCTTAAGGAACCTGGTTATTAAATAAGGAAGTAGGAAGTAAATCAAATCCAAAAGCACATGAATAACCCCAACAGATTCTTTTTTTCTGTCACACACCCGTACACTGCAATTCATCTAACCCTTAAACTGCCCGTTCTAAACCAGCAAAATACATAAAGGTTAAAGTTATTGGACGAGGCAAAGGAAAAACTAGAAAAATAAGTGCCCAACTTCATATTCCGCTGCTAATTTTCAGGAGTTTAACAAGATCAATGGTTTTTTTTTTCCTCAGGCAATGCTCCAAAGATTGTAGCAAAAATCGCTGAGCATTTATTTTACATAAATACTATAAAAAAAATAAATCCAGGAAAGAGAATTTGAATTTAGTAAGAAACATCTTGATAGCCATTACATATATGATGAAGGGACTACATCCTATTCAGCCTCAGCGACAAAAATAGGAAATATTTGCCAGCTTTCGCTAAGCACTTCCAAAGATGTGGTCAAACAGTCAGACGACTTCAGAAATGCACCCGAGAGAAATGAAACCATTTGTCCTTGAAGAAACATGAATGGGCGATGCGGCGCCTGACAACTTTTAGGCGCTAGACAGTAGCTGTCATTTTAGATGAGTAATTAATCTTGAACTGAGAGGGAGATGTGGAGCCCTGTTGACTGTTTATTCGTCTAGAATGACAGTCAGTGTCTGTTAGCACCCCTTGGACCCTGCCTGGAATTGGTAACCTCTCCCAGGCAAAGCTTGCCCGTGCATCTATTGTCAACAGCAATGACTCTGAAGTTCACGTTGGGCAATCCTGACGCGCCGTGCCTTGGCTCGCCTTTTGTTTCTCTGTGAAGACACTTTTTTAATCTAATGATATCTTTCTCAATGTCTAACGATGCTCCTGCAACGTGACGCCAATGGCATTTTATCCCCTGCTCCCCTCCCCCCTTGCACGTACAGGCCTGCAAAGTCAGGCTTTGCATTTTAAATCTGTTCCCTGCGACTCCTAAGGAAAGAAAGAGTAGTCGAGCATTTGAGCTTCTCCCCAGTGGGACTTGTTCTGAAAGAATGTGCACATTTATAATTCGACTCATTATTTTTCTACATACTTGTACGCGAAGAACCTCACGAGGGGACTCTCTGTTGACCGCATTAGGTCAACACAAACACATCATTGCTAAAATACAATGTAGGGCTACCAGCAATACAAAGGACCAATGTTATTCCCTTCCTCCGGTGCCTTCTCTGGGTTGGAAGCAACAAGAGGCAGTCAGTCCAGGCTCTGGGTGACAAGCTGCTTGGCTTGACCCATACACTGTCCACTACTCAGTGGCTGCGCTGAGATGGGAATCACCAGACCAGGGAGATCTTTGGAGCCCGCATCTGTGTAACGCTCTGAAGAACAGGGCATAGATTTCAAACTAGTATAAATTAGAATAAAAAGCATCTATTTCCTCTCATCTCAATATATCTAGTCTATTTATATTTCCTCTAGCCTGTGTCCTGCAGCACGTGGGAAAACAGAACCACTGAGGTTTGGAGAATTCTCCTTTTTGTAGCAGGTGTTACCCACACACGGTACAAAAACCACACAGCTATGTCTCTAGTGGGAATTCAGGTACATGAGTACACATACAAGGATATCTCTATATATCCATATTTATGTGAGGTGTTGACTGTGGACGATAACCAATAATTTACAGAGGGATCTCCGAGACCCAGTACTCATACACGTGTATATATTATATTATGTTATATTATGTTATATTATGTTATATTATGTTATATTATGTTATATTATGTTATATTATGTTATATTATGTTATATTATGTTATATTATGTTATATTATGTTATATTATGTTATATTATGTTATATTATGTTATATTATGTTATATTATGTTATATTATATATCATATCACATCATATATCACATCACATCATATCTATAGTATATATTTATTATATTATATACATTATATATTTATTATATATTATGCATATAATATACATATTAAAATACACACATACGTGTATTTTAACCCACCAAAAGCATTACTGAACATATTTATTGTTGCACCCTTCAGCTGGAAGAATCAAATGTTTTATTGACCTCATTCTCACTCGAGCCCTACGACTTTGGTCAATGCCAAGAGGTACATTCTGTGAAATTTTCATATCCCTCTGGCTTGATCTCATCCTGTGAGTCTCCTCGGCCTGGAGCACCTTTGTAAGACAAAGCATGATAAAAAACTGTAACAATGAAATTCACTTCCTCATGTCAGAAATCTGAAGTGACTTAGCACAAGCAAGTATGAAGATTTAAAATGTCATTGAATTAAATTCACAACTTTGAAGGGAGGTTAAGGCACTCCTAACAAAAAGATGCTGCGTTTCCTAGACAACTGATCTGGAAGAGGTTGTTTACAGTTCCATTTCTGCAGCTTTTCAAAGTCAGAGCCTGTTTTTTCTGAACTGTCATTGTCAGGATTTGTGGAATTGGGACAAGTTGAATTCATGTAATTACATCTTTTTCTGTGAGGAAATTTAAATGTACTTTCCTTCATTGCAATAGCAAACGATAATGATATTTTTTGCATTTCCACAGCCTCTTCCACCAAAGCATTTGAAAGTTTTATGAAAAATAATGAATGAAGCCCTTGCGTAGTAACAGAAAGGGCAGTATCTGTTGTACAGAAGAATTAACTAAGGCACAGATGATCCTCCTACAGCACTATCTGTTTAGAGTACTCACCTCATTAGTCATTTCAGTGATTAATTCCAAATAATCATTTTTGAGGAATTGAAGTTTACATTTTCAACACCACGCAGTAAATCTGGTTGTTTCTAGTGCTGTTGTTCCTCATTTGTGGCTCAATTCAGGGCTTGGTATTCAGCACTTCTTGCAACATGCTGAAAAAAATGAACTACAAGCTTACTCAGCATCCAGTATTAGTAAATGCTTCAGAAAATGTGGAAATCTGTACTATTCGAGACCATGCACACGGTCTATGATAGTGCTAAGAAAAGAGAGATCATTTCCAAACCCTTGGGTTTTTTCAACAAACGGCATCAAATTAGAATTAGAAGCAAAGCATCGTAAGTATCACAGCTAGAAGAGCTCTGCTCATCTCTGTTACCAAAGTCACCGAAGCAATGGAAGTCACGGTGAGGAGGCCACGAGGCAACTCTTCCACACACAGTGAACACAACTGTTTGTCACAGGATGTCACTAAAGCTTTGTTTTCAGTGGATGCTCCAGAAAGGACTTGCTAAAAACTTTGACTATTGCTTTGAATATTCCCCGAGGTTCAAATGAAGAGGTTTTGAAGGGAGTATTTCCATTTGTTGCTTTTGATCATTCGTGATGCTGTTGTTTTGATTTGATTTTACCCAACGGATGCAGGAGCTGCAGTGTGTGTACATCTGCAGCTGCAGATTGTGTGCCTCATGCATATTTCATAAACAACCAGCACTAAAATGAAGAAAAATTGCTTTTTCTGACTCACTCTCAGGCCACGTATTTGTTTAATTTTACTATACTTCTTCCACGCAAAAAAAGTACTCTCAAGGAAAGCAAACGAGGATTTGAGACTATAAGGGAAGTATTTAGATCACAAAAATATACTACACGGATCACAAAGTCACTGGCTCTTTTCTAATAAATTGAACAGACAGCAGGGATCTGAACATATGAAATTGTCGTGCCGCTTTATATTGGATTCCCTTTGAAATAAAACATATTTTCATCACAGATCCAGTTACCAGTTTTCTTAGTCTCATGGCCTTAATTCAACAAGGTGCTGAAATATAGAAGTAATCTATGTTGTTATCTCAAGGTTAAGAAAATGATGAAGTAACCCGTGGATACCAGTCAAGATATTTCTAAAATACCTGAACCACCATCCCTGGAGGGATTGAAAATACACGTAGATGTGGCACTTAGGGACATGGTTTAGTGGTGGAGTTGACAGTGTTAGATTTATGGTTGGTCTCGATGGTCTTAAGGGTCTTTTCCAACCTAAATGATTTTATAATTCTATGATAAATAAAATCTTAACCTAAGATCCGAAAGTGCATTCAAAGCAGTGCTTAAGAAAACCCTCTTGATTACCTCATGTATTAAAATGTTAATTTTGGAGCATTACATAGGATCAACTGAAGTGTTTTAAACTGTCCTATAGACAGTTACAATCATGAAGCAACAACCCTGACAATACTTGTGAAAGAGTTAAGGGTGTGACAAAATGACCAGGAAAACCAGATTAAATGTAGGAGCTCCATGTTCACACAACACTGAACTATTTTCACTTCACCCGAGGGCACAGTGCTGTAATTTAGTATTGTCTCATATTTAAAATTAAATACTTAGCTTCACAGGAGGATCCACAGCGTAGGAAAGCACTGAAATAATCCACGTAACCGGCAACCTGTAAAAACAAGAATGAATCCATCAAACTTCCATTTGCCAAGTTGTCCAGGCATAACATTCTGATACTGAGATAAAGGGGAAAAAAAAATCACTTCTCCATGCAGCCTGAAAAACGGTGCCACAATCCTTGCTTATGTAGCACTGACGTTAAAAGCAAAGCCAAAAGCCAACTGCTAGATTACAATTTCCATCTATGAAACCCTACCTAGAAGATAATTGCATTTATTGCTAGTGCTGCCTCCTTCATGAAACCAGAGATTCTTTTGACTCCAATGGCCAGGACTTGAAAAACCCTTGGTTTCTTTCCAGATTCACAATGAAATCAGCTCACTGTAGCTGCCGGTGTGATCTTTCTTAGAGGGCTCTGAATGGGTACATCTGACTTCCTTCAGCAGGTGCAGCCCCTGCATTGATTGCTGTTGCTCCACAGAATGCCCTTAATTTGGAATTAAAAGTGAGATGTTGCTCTCACTTAATTCTGAAGACAGTCACCGCTGCAATAATCAGCCGTTTATCTTGCACTGCAATTTGAAGAGAATACGAAATACAAAGAAACTCAGCAGGCAGTCAATGAATTCCCCCCCGGCCCCATCTGAGAAAAAAAAAAAGAACCTTATGGAAAGAAGAGAAAGACACACAACTCATCTTGAAGATACCGGAGATTATTTTTTATCCCTGTTGAGTGGTTCTAGTTTTGAACAGGCTGTCCTGGAGCCCATCCCAGCGCTGGGCCACTTCCCACCGTTGCGTCGGTCACCTGTGTACTGTAGCAGAAACGGTCAAACAATCGGTTTATTCTCTTGTGATAGTAACCCAGGAAACAAATCTATGATGACACTGTTACATGCATTCGTGAACTTCGTGGCCTTGTAGGTCACTGGACAAATCTCTCCAAACTGAACTGTTGACAGTTCTTTGCAGGGTTCCCCACAGGAAACTGAAGGTTAATTGACCATTCTTTCAAACCATGAAATGCTTTTGAAAATGTTAGTTTTAAGTCTCTGATGAAACAGCGTATCTGTACTGCGCTGTCTTCTAATTACTGAAATTAAGAATTTTAGTCGGGGAAGGTGCAGAAATGGTTTAATTGGATTCCCACATCATGGAAACATGAAACAACACTCATCTAAATTGCGATCTTGTTTAGAATAGAGATGCTGAGGTAGCAGGATACCTGCCAGAGAAGCTGTTCCTAATAGAACTGACTTACTTCTTGATTATGTTAATTTGAGGATGGCCTTATTGAGGGAAAGGATTTTAAATTTTCAGTCTTAGATCCTTAGAAAAATATGTACGTGTTTATCCTTGCTCACATGGATAGTCTCGCTGACTTCAAAGGAATTATCACAGTGCTGGTTTCTGCAGGATTTACCACCTGTAAAGGTATTGGTGTGCAAACACTCGTGTACTCAGAACCAGGAATCCCAGAAAACATCCAATGTTCTTGAAAGACTGGCGGGAAAGTAGATTTGCTTTTACGATACATCAAACTAGTTATTTATTCACCTAAGATTTACAGAAGCCAGGAAGAAAGCGGAAATAAATTGTTCTGTGAAAGATTCTGAAAGCCCTTTATCATGCTGTGTTGGGGCTTTACACATTTAGAGCATGACCCTAATATTTTATGGGGTTATTTTTTAGTTGATATAAAATGTGTCAGTGTACATGCTGAAACCATTGCAGAAATAGAAACCAAGAAAAAGAGTGTGTATTTGGTATTAATGTTTTTCTCAGAAACCTCGAGTAACACCCTACTTGAGTATTTCTAGTCATGGTTAATAAGCTTAATGCGATCAAGAAGATTTGAGTTCAGCAAAATATTAAATGCCAAGCTAAACTCTGGCCTTCCGCTATCTGTTATCTTCTCACTGCTTTCCTATGTAAGAAATATCAGATTAAACGTGGCCAGATTGTGATCTTTGGATGATCTTTGTACGGCTCAGCAAGCAACACACCGGGCAAACTTAATTCACGTTGTCAAGGTTCGAAATTACAGCAGCCTTGCTGGGAAGCGAGGTGGACCAGACTGGGCTCTCTCTGCCACTGAACAGTTATGCTCCAGGTGTCCATCACGGTGTGAAGCAACTCAGTCTTTCAAGGGCTGAACAGCCAGCTGTGCCTCCAACTCAGGCAACAAACGGCCTCTCAGATGAACTTCCCATAGTACTTGTGTAGTCAGTGTTGCCTCTACGACAAATCTTTGTATATTTACCCCAAGCTGAAAGCAGGTAGCTGTAAAATTTTCCTTTTTGATTCTTTCCTAACCTTTCATCTACAAAGAGGAAAAACTTTAGGTGAGTATAGGTATAGATAGAAGCATTCACTGTCGTTATCTGCACAACACAATCCATGATTTGCTGAACACAATCAGGGATATTATGTTAGGAAAAGCTCATTACTGTGGTGAAGAAATAGGTGAGATTATGCATAATTCTCTGCAATGTTTGTCACCTGTAAATAAATCTCAGTCTATGAAAGAGCAATAAAGAGACCAAACCCAACAATTCTGTCTTCAGCACGCTCTGTTGCTGAAGTAACCTCTTTCAATGATAAAATAGATTGTACATTATATCCATCAGCCAGTAGCATTTTGATTTCCTTCTAGATTTAAAAAAATTACGTTGAAACTATATATTATCCCCAAAATGAAAAATAAAACCATTAATACTATGCTTACAAAGCACAAGCATTTGTTCTAACTTCACTGTTTAAATTTAAGGCATTAAAAAAACAAGGTTCTATTCCACCCTTTTACACCTACACGTTTTAAGAAGAGACCGTTATCTTCTGCACACGCTGATACCAATTGTCACACACGGCACAATCTCTACAGACAACAGAACTGTTCAAGGAAGCAATCCGACTCATTTCTACAATCCTGCATGAGGCATGGTACTTCTGAAAGTAACTATTTTGCTGTAGGCAAAGTAAAAATACACCAAAAACTACATTTCTCAAAGATCACTTGCTCGTTAATGAAATTTTGAGGGTTAAAACCTGCTAACAGCCTGTGATAAGAGCAATCACTTGGACATTTGCAGTGGTGGAAAACATGCCAGCCACCCAGACTTCTCCTGTCACAACACTTGCCTCATGATATTGTACATAATAACTATTGCACTGCACAATTGCACTATCTATAAACTATGCTTTGCCCCAAAATAGATATGTATAAGGGCATAATATTCTTGTAGCCCACTCACAAGGATAAAACTGCTATGCTTAGGTTAAAGTGGCTAAATTATAAACAGGTTCTCAGGCTTTGTGTGTCCTAGTGGGTCTGTTTCTGGGGTTCTGCCAGCTCTTAAAGCGCATCTAATAATGGCTTTGTTTTACTTCTGTTCCAGGGGCATTTAGAAGCCCCAGGCCCATTTTTCCAGGCGCTCTGGAAACGTACAGTAGGGAGATGGTTTCAGTCTCAGAGGAAATGCTATATCAAATGCATAGTTTTGTGTAGTGTATTAGAAACATTCTAAGATGCATATATAATAATAAAATAAGCAGTGGCCCAGGGTGCCCAGAGCAGTGGTGGCTGCCCCATCCCTGGAGGTGTTCCAGGCCAGGTTGGATGGGGCTTGGAGCCCCCTGATCCAGTGGGAGGGGTCCCTGCCCATGACAGGAGGTGGCACTGGATGGGTTTGAGATCACTTCCAACCCAACCCATTCTACAATTCTATGATTTTATAACAAGAACAAGTGAGGTAAACAAAGTAACTACCTGCAATTAATCTGTTTTCTAAACTTCATAATTATTCAGCAGTATCTAAACACGGCATCTTAACCTGAAGAAGAATTAAGTTGGGATACAAGCAAAGAAGCTTCTCCTTCCGATGACACGCCTTGCCCCAGTGAACACAGATACACTATGATGGATTACACACTGGGATGGATTTCATTCCTAACTATCAACAATATCACACTAAAATCAGGCAGCACTTTTAACTTCGTGGCTATACAGGGCAGAAATATCATCTTTGTGAGGGTGAAGATTAATTTCTCACAGGTCAGACTACCAGCAAGACAACTTTCTCCCTGCTGAACAGAGAACAGCAGACATAAAATTAAGCAAGAAGGACAGTGATTCCTAAAGGAATCGTTTGTTGCCCAAGGATGCAACTAAACAAACTAACAACAACAGAAGAATAAGAAAAGTAGTGATTGCCTTAGAAATTGGGATCCTACAGAGAGTAAAATGCAGATTTCCCTTTGTTTGTGACATGTATTATGAAACTTTTCAACAGCAAAGGCATTTTAAAACATAGCTTTTTCTGAACAAGCCAGGCACTAGGACCTCCGCTGTGTTTTCCTCACCTTAGCCTTTTTGTCCGTTA
This sequence comes from Neomorphus geoffroyi, assembly GCA_033558235.1. NCBI lineage: Eukaryota > Metazoa > Chordata > Aves > Cuculiformes > Neomorphidae > Neomorphus > Neomorphus geoffroyi. Next base: position 2,858,545 of record JAUMJM010000010.1, read on the forward strand.
CATCCATGCATGTAATCAGTGATTGTGCCTTTTGTAAAACTCAGATTCACCATCTGTATGCTCCCAAGTGGCTGGACGAGTGTTAAAACCCCATCCCTGTGGGATTAATCTGCAATTTCACACTAAATGATTTTTAAGTATCATTTGTTACGATACAGTATTCGAAAATAATAAAAAAAAACAAACGGTCAGTGCTTTTGCATTGTAATAAAAGGAGGAAGCTTGTAAATTTTCCTGTATTTAAAATGGTAGAACAGAATCCACTTGCACATTAGTTTTATTAAGATACGAGTGCACATGTCTTGGAAAAAGAACCTTTGGGTAATTTAAGTACTGAGTTTTATTTCAGAGAGAAAGAATACAGACCTAGAATCTGTGGACTGGTAGGGGGATGAAGTAGAACACAGTTCCCGCCTCGTTCAGGAACTGGGAATTTGCCTGATGAAGTTGCAGTTTAAAATGTAAATCGAATATTTCACTTCTGTACTGAAGGGAATGGAGGGATGAATTGTAAAGGCACTGGGTAAATAAAGGAGGAGCTAAAGAATCCACTCTTTCACATAAAACAAAGCTGGCTTGAAGTGCACAAGGAAATTACTCCTTTTTAAGAAGCACTAACTGCTTTCAGCAGCGCTCTGTTTCACTAAATAGAGGGCACTGATTTTAATTCACATCATTTTAGATACTCAGCTGAAGAAATTAAAACCAGAAAACATGCCAAGTGAGGAGTACGAGGATCAAGGGTCAGGACGTGCTAACGTCCTCTTACAAAAAAGGTGATGAGTAAACATGAAGCTGCTTTTCAGTCACGCTGGATTCAACACAGAAACCACGAGTTCCAGTTCAAATTCATCTAAGGTGAGAGAGAGGTCCTGATGTTACAGCTTGGAGGGAACACAGAGGTCATCAAAATCTTCACAGAGTGCTTATAAATCCCTGGGTTTGAGGGTTCCTCAGCTCTCCCTTATTTTATTTTACTTTTCTCTTAAAGCGCGCTTGAGAGTGGGGAAAATAAGACCAAAGTTGTTTTATGATGACCTCAGCTGGTAGCAAAATGAATTCAGCTCAACAGCCAAAGGAAGCTACTGCAGTTTAAATGATAATCTATAGAAATTTGAGCTAATTTTAGGAGAAATTCACACAGAGGGAAACCAATGCCTTTACAAAGCAAATCCCTCTTTTGCCTCTGTTGTTTTATTGCATTATTTATTTGCTACAAACTAGTTATTCCAGAGAAAGGACTAACTTAATTGCTGTTAGTTTAAAGGCTAGATGTGATTTTAAATACTGCCAAAATTAATTACATGTAAACTGAAGGAATAGAAATACCTCATACACTTTTTTTTTCTAATATTCACTGTAAAAATAACTTCAGTTGTGTTGGGTGAACTTGTACCATTCTGTTACTCAGACAAAATTATAAGTTAAAACAATTGTCCATGTTCCGTATTCCCTCATTTTAAATCACAGAAAGGAGTCCAGCTAACGTTATGTGAGAAAATAACACCCACTAACATACCTTTCCTCGCTATTTTCATGCTATTCTCCTCAAAAGCATAATGTCTGCAGCGTAACTGGGCGAGAAAACACCTAAAACAAGATAAAATTGGCTACAGTCAAGCTCTCTCAATCCAGTCATCAACTTGCAGTTTACCTGCCCTCAAACTTTGAGCTGATGTGATGAGACACAGAACAGGCAAAGAATTTCCGACAAAAATGTATGGAAGTAACAGCAAAAGCATACGCGGTGGTTTCGAAGGCCAGTTACTTATTGAGGAAACTCTGCTTTTAAAGCTGGTTTAGTTGGTAACTGGCAGACTCCGCTGGGCTCTGCTTGACAGTCACGCAAACCCCAGCCTGCGAATATTCACGTGCGTGTTTCCCGCTGCTGTAATGGAGTCACAGAGTAGTTTAGGCTGGAAGGACCTCTGGACACCTCTGCTAAAAGCAAGGCGATGTGCTCAGAGCTCTGTCCAGTCAAAGTCTGGATACTCCAAAGGCAGAGCCTCGCTGTCCCTCTGCACCCAGTTGCAACCCTGGACACCCCTCACGGTGAAAATTTCCTTCGTAATGTTTAACTAGAACTCTGCCTGTTGTAACTTGCTATGTGCTCTTCCAAGTGTTTGGGGAATTAAGCTCTTTATCCCTTCATACTTCAGTTTAAGCTCCCCTAGTGAGCAAGACGGGTATAAGCCACCCTTGGACTCCTCACCTGTTAATCTGGCCCTTCCAAGCGGGAGGTATGCAAATCACCTGCACGAGGGAAATGAATCTGTGCGCTCAATGTACGGCTACAAGGAAACCAATCAAGCGAAAAGTTCAACACAATGGCTCCAGCAGATTCCAAGAAAGTCTAAAAGAAATAGTGTGTTTTATCTTTACCCCTCCTGCAAATATGAAGTTACAGGAATGTGTTTTGTGAGGGAAAAAAAAGTGTTTTTTAAGTTGCAACTATAAGTTGACTTTGCAATAATTTACAAACCAGTACCACGTATCACTGTAATTAATGGAACTCTTGCAACTGTGCAAAATCCCTGCCTTAGGCAGCAGCAGTACTGTGACTTTTTCTTTTATTCTGTTCTTGGTTCTCCGGATGTGCCGCCTGTAGGCCTTGATGCTGAGGAGTATTGATTATTCTCCATTTCTATTGACAGTAATTAACAGAGAGTGATTTGATGCTCATTAAAGTGAACAGATTCTCATTAAGAGCAGAAGAAAAGATCTCCCCTGTCTTCACATTTCATTCCCTCTATACCATGTGGCAAACTGTCAAGCACAAGGAAATAAATTTCTCATGAGATCTTCTGGGATTTCATTCTGCAAATATATTTAAAGTATTTGCACATTTATGGATTTTGCAGAGCCAAAATGACCTGGTTTCATCACTGATTTCAAACTGCTTCTACATAAAGGGATCTTTCACAACAAGGAACACTGGCACCTTCTCTGATGATGATGGGCTTAGAGGAAGAAAACTGGTCTCAAGAAGACACCCAGCAGGTCTGGGCCTGTGGTTTCTGGTGCTATCCCTCCGCTGGCATGGTGTTTGACTCTAGTTCAGCTGTTTCACAGAATCATAGAATGTCCTGAGTTGGAAGGGACCCACGAGGACCATGGAGTCCAACCCCTGTCCCTGCACAGGACACCCTAACACTCACCCCGTTGGCCAAACGCTTCTGGAATATTGTCAGGCTGTGCCTGACCCCTGGGAGCTGTTCCAGGGCTCCACCACCCTCTGGGGGAAGAACCTTTCCTGATGCCCATCCTAACCCTGCCCTGGCATCTTCCTGCCATTCCCTCAATCTTATCACTGGCCATCAGAGAAAATATCCCATGCCCTATTTGGTTTTTTATGAGACAAATAAAGGTGCCCACACCAAATAAAAGTGACCAGGCACCCTGTGGCCGATCTTCATTTTTAGCCTGGAGGAGGCTGAGGGGAGACCTTATCACTGTGTACAACTCCCTGAGAGGAGGCTGTGGTGAGGTGGCTGTTGGTCTCTTCTCCCAAGTGACAGGTGATGGGACGAGAGGAAATGGCCTCAAGTTGCACCAGGGGAGGTTTGGATTGCATATTAGGAAAAAAATCGTCACCAAAAGGGTTCTCAGGCGCTGGCAGAGGCTGCCAGGGCGGCGTTCGAGTCCCCATTCCTGGAGGGGTTTGAAAGCCGGGCAGATGAGGAGCTCAGGGATGGTTCGGTGCTGGGCAGGTACCGCTGGACGCGATGGTCTCCAAGGTCTTTTCCAACCAGGCGGTTCTCTGATCCTCCGATCCCACCCAGGCCCCCCTGCCCCCCCCCCGGACCCCCACTCCGAGCCAGCCGGGAGCTCCAGGCACCTTCTGGCGCTGCCGCCCCTGCCGCCTCTCCCGTCTCTCCCGCCGCCGGGCCCGCCCGAGCAGCTCCCGGGCCCCTTCCCGCGGCCGAGCGGGGGCAGGGCCTGGCGGGCCCAGCGGCGCGGAACGAGCGGGGGGGGCGAGCGGGGGCTGCCTGCGCGCTCCCGGACCCGTGATCGCCGCGACCAGCGGGGCTGCGGGGGCTGCGGGCAGCGACTGGGGCTGCGGGAGCACCGACTTGGGGCTGCGGGGGCATCGGGCACCAAGCGGGACAGCGGGGGCTGCGGGCACCGACTGGGGCTGCGGGAGCACCGGCTGGGGCTGCGGGGGCACCGGGCACCAAGCGGGACAGCGGGGGCTGCGGGCACCGAGTGGGGCTGCTGGGGAACCGGGCACCGAGTGGGGTAGAGGGGTCCATGGGCAGAGGGGTCCGTGGGCATCGGACAGTGGGGTCTCCAGGCTCTCAGGGGGTGGTGGTGTCTGCGGCCACCGAACGGAGCAGGGGTGTCTGCGGGCATCGGGCACCGAGTACCGATTGGGGTGGGGTCTGCGGGCACTGAGTGAGGCAGCGGGGTCTGCGGGCACCGGGCACCCAGCAGGGCAGCGGGGCCGGAGGGCACCGAGCGGTTACCGAGCAGCCCCGCCCCGGGCACCGCTGCCCCAGCCCGGTCCATCTCCAGAGCCTGCCCCCCGCCCCGCTCCACCCGCCGCTGCCCGTGCGAACGCGCTTTGGGGGTCGGTGGGACCCCTCCTTCTTCCTCTGCAAAGTTGCAACAAGTTGGGGGGTGGGGGGGTGACCCCTTATTTTTGTGTTCCCTGTTTCTCTCCCCCCCCCAACTCGCTCTCCCCTCCTCAGCTCGCCCCCCCTCGCCATTTCGCCCCCCCCCACCAGCTCCCCCCTCCTTTCTCTCCCCCCCTCAGCTCGCTCGCAACTCCCCAGGTTGCCCCCGCAGCTCTCCCCCCCTCTTCCCAGCTCGCTCACCCCCTCCAAGCTCTCCCCCCCCTCGATCTCTCCCTTCAGTTCGCCCTCCTCTAGCTCACCTTCCCCCCCTCAGCTCTCCCCTCCCCAGCTCTGCCCCCGCCCCCGCTGCCCCCCCGCCCCCAGCTCTCTCCGCCCGCCCCCCCCCAGCCGGGTCCCGGGCGCTGCGGGGCCGGGGCGGGGGGCGCGGGGGGGCCGGGGCAGCGCGGTGCCCGCGCATGCTCGGGGCTGGACAGCTCCGAGAGGGAAATTTAAACCCGGGCTGGAGCGCGGCCCCGCCGGCTGCACCCCCGCCCGGCCCCCACGGACCCCCCGGCCCCGCTCGCCCCGCACGGACACCCCGACCCCGCAGGTTTGTGGAAGCAGCGAGCGAGGAGCGGCGGGAGGGGCGGGCAGGAACGGGGTGCGGGGTGTCGGGGCGCGGGAACCCGCGGCTCGCGGCCGGGGAGGGGACGGTTCCTCGGAGCTTCCCTAATCCTCGGGGCTCCCCGGGACTTCCCTTTCTCTCGAGGCTGCCCTGCTTCCCGGGACTCCTCCCTTTCCCGGGACTCCCCTCTTTTGGGGCTCCTCTCCTTCTCATTCTCCTCTCTTTCCCGGGTTCCCCTTCTTCTCCGAGTTCCCCTCTTCCCCCGGGGTTCCCCTGCTCCCCAGGCTCCCCTCTTCTCCGGGGCTCTCTTCTTCCCCAGGCTTCCCCGGGGATCTCCTCTTCCCCGGGGCTCCCCTCTTCTCCAGGGTTCTCCGTGCTCCCCTCTTCTCGGGACTCCCTCTCCTCGCCGGGGCTCCCCAATTCCCCGGGCAAGCTTAGACCATTGCAAACCACCGCAACTGGTGCACCCCCTCTTCCCCGGGGCTCCCCTCTTCCCTGGGGCTCCCCCACACTCCCCTCTTTCCCCGGGCTCCCCTCTTTCCGGACTCCCCTCTTCCCCAGGGCTGGGCTCCTTGCACTCCCCTCTTCCCCCAAGTCTCCGCTCTTCCCCGGGGGTCCCCTGTTCCCTGGACACACTCAGACCATCGCACACCACCGCAGCTGGCACTCCCCTCTTCCCCAGGCATGCTTAGACCACTGCAGATGGCTTTTCCTAACTGCTATGCGGGTGCTTTCATTGGATTTTAAGAGCAATCCCGAGACAAGAGTGTCCCCCGTCTGTCTCCGGTCCTCCCAGTACCGCCAGCCTCCTGCCATCCATCCCAACTCTCCGTGGATGCTCCCTCCATCAGGGGCAAAGTTCCCATTCTGAGCTGGTTTTTATTTCCCCCGCATAAAACGTTTCACTGCGTTGCCTGGCCCAAACCCAAGCAAGCGCACCTGGAAGTGAAGGTAGTGTGAATTGGGCTTTCCTTCCCTGTATCCCAGTTTTCCATGGGGATGCCGTGCTCTCCCGCCCGCTGCTGAAGTGCTGGATAGCTACTGCGCCTCAACGGCCTCTCTCTTCTCTTCTCTTTGCCAAGGAGATGATAGAGAGCGAGATCCCCTCCATAATGTCAGGAATCATTAGGAACTCAGGGCAAAATCACCACCCTTCACAGGAGTACAGGTGAGACGTTTATCGGTTTCAAACATATGCGCTGTCACAGCCTGCTGTTGTTTTCTCATTGTTTCCTAAAAAAAACCTATAAAAATCAACTTTTTTTTTTAAAAAAAAATGCATTATTTCTCCACTCTAAATCAGATTTCTAAGCCAGTGACTAGTTACAATGCATTGCTTATTTAGAAGCATTCCTGTTTAAAGTGCTTTGTTACTAAACTATGTTTGATAACCACACCTTCAAAGCGTTGGGTTGACTTCCCAGTAGCTCTCTCTACTGCATGAGCGTTGCCAGAGGAGGATGTTCTTGTTAAATAATAATTATCTAAAAGTTCCCTTTCAGGTCACAGTTTGCATTGTTACGAAGCAGCCACGGAGAGATTAAATCGAGTGCAATAGACGCTAGAAGAGCTTTTCAGTAAAACAAGTACTTAGGTAGTTCTCCAAAGCACTGTCATGTCAAAGGTCTTCTGATATCGGAGGGAACGAACCTGGATTTGTCAACAGGCTTTGATAATTTACCTCCACCACTGCACATCCATTTATTGTTAGAAGTCACGGGGTGGTTCTGCATGAGTTCCAGTGCGCTGGGTTAAGTTAGGTTACATCTTGTCACATGATGCAAAGTTCCAAGAAATACAGAATAGCAGAACACGATCCAATTCTCACAGTAAAAAAAAAAAAAAAATAGATATTTTCTTGTTTTAAAATGAGGAGGGAGAGACGATCGCCTTCCTCCCAGCCCGAGGGTGTTCTCACCCATTCCTGTGGGTAAAGGCGGGCTGCTGCAGGTATTCTTCTATCAGCCTCTCTCTATTCAAAATGCAAACGCTGCACTGCAGCCTCTTGCAGCTCAACAAGTGATTTGTTATACCCTCTGAAGCCACTGTGGAAAAAGGTTTGTGGAACTCTGTTTTGTTGTTTATTAAAGCACTGTTTGCTCCAGGCATTTTTGGTGGCTGGGTAAATATTTGTAAAGAAATTATTCACTATTTAATGAAGGCTGTGTACGAGAGGGACTTCTGGCTACTTATATTTAAGTCAGTATCTTCAGTGCCCTGAAGAATGTACCACCTTAACAAAGACCCTTTTTAAGGAGAGAACTATTCTTTAGCTCATAGCTGCAGAAACCCCACTCTTTTTGGGACAGAAATATAGGATTTATCTTACTGCCAGGAAAGGAGTTGCAGGAGTTTCTTGTTTGATTCAGAAGTCAACTGCTTTAAAAACTACTTTCAGTTCTCTGAGCATTTTGAACTCAAAGATCTCAGCTCTCTAATTTTTTTAGCCCACTTGTGATTTCTTTAACGCAGCTTAAAAGTGAATTATTTGACCTCATTTAATAGCGGCAAATTCTGATAAAAATGCATAAAATCTGAACTGCACCATAAATGCAGAGCAGTATTTGTCCTACTTCATGAGAAAACACTTTGGATTATGTAAAAGAAAATCTTTTAGACTGAATGATTTTAAGAAAAGAATAGACCTGTCAAATTCTATCAGCTCTGTTTACTCTCCTGCTGTCACCACAGTCCAAGACTGGAACCCACAGTCCCGAGTTCTCCATGGGGGAGCATCAAGGCTCCACAAAATGGGGAATGGCCTCCAATTAGTGAGTGGGAGGCTGGGGCTGTGCTGAGAATACTCTTCTGTCTCACTTGGAATCTTTCAATGGGACAGTTGGACTTGGAGGAGCCCAGGCTTTCCTGCGAGTGTGCAGGAGGAAACACTGAGAAAGGAGGGGAGCGTGTGGGCGTGTAACCGGGGGATCAAGTCAGCAAATACCGAGGAGTTTTCACGCAGCTTCTGCTTACAGTTTGAAACTTTGGGATTTTGTTCTTTTATTATTTTTTTTTAATGGGTGAGAAAAAAAATCCCTAATTTTAGTATAACTTTTTATTCTGTGGATCCAAAACATTTAGAGTAAATTTGGTGTAGCACATAGAGTAGTGATGAGGATTAGACTGCTGTGGAAAGTCCAGCAGCTGTTTGCAGAATAGTAAAATGATTTTGGACAAATATATCTATATATCTTGCACTGATGCAGCTGTGGGATATAAACTGCCCTACTGTCCAGGACTGATTAAGAGCCATCGTGTCTTCTCCAGTGCCTGTGTTTTATGGCATTGTCACTGCCTGGCTGCCAATACAACTTCATATTAGCAGATGCCTCTCACTATCCCAAAGAAAATACCACTACCTTCGATGTTTTCCTAATTGTAGTAGAGGCAAATATTTTTAATGAGGTCATTTTACATTTCAGGGAATGAAAGCAGGGAATTGTAACACACCGGGATTTTTTTAACCCTTAACACTGTATTCTTATTAGTTAAAATTAATGATCTAATCCTATGTTTCAGTGTAAATAATTTGATCTTTAAATCAAAGCAATAGGTACTGGTTTGTTGTGCAGTGGTGTGGTTATTTCAGCACAAAGATATGTAAATTATAGGAGCCAATGCAAAGGCTACGAAATGCGTGGAGCACTCCCATGGCTTCACTGGGTCTTCAGCTCATAAATGCTGGAGGCTTCAAGCAATATTTTTAATAGAAATTTACGGTCTATCCGTTTGGACTCTGGTTTGATTTAAGATACACAACCAGTGCAAGAGAAGTAAAACATCTGCTGTGACGTACAGAAGTCAGAAGCAGATTTAATCTGTAGGTCTTGAGCAGCAGAAGCCAAGGGAGGCAGCTGAGAGGCCAAGGTGGGCCTGGACTAAAACTCCAAAACCACTCACTGACCTGTAAGTTCCCTTCCAAAGAAGGCTCAATAATTCAGCAGGAATTCAGCATTCCTGCTTTTCAAATGCAGCAGTGTGTTTATTCTTCTCAGGGACCATCCCATTCCCAAACTAGGTACAGTTATGTGTGGTTTATTACAGCTCATATAATAAATGTCACATGAAAAACAGACCATTGGAGGGGAGACAGAGCGATTCGCTACGAATTATTTTGACGTATGTGAAAATCCAAATTTAAGGAATCAAATCATCACTCTAGATAACAATATGGCATCAATATTTTGAAAGAAATAATTGAAATGTATAATTCTATTTGAAGACATCACATTACTTAAGATTTAAAGCCAACCCTAGGCCAGCAAGATAGATAACGTCGTGTTTTGCACCTCAGTATTTTGTGTGAGGACCATGTTTCTGTTTTTTTTTTATATTACTATATATTTCCAATTGGTTGAAGCCTTATGTAGTATTTTGAAGGCCTTGCAACGCATGTTCAATGTGAACTGAACATGAATCTGTACATGTTCAACAGGAATTAAGTTTTAAATAAGTTTAATATCGATCAAGAATGGTTACTCAATCATTAATCGTTCACCATATGAGTAAACTATATCCTTCACTGTTTTGTTGTTGAAGTGGCCTATATTTATTAGTGTATTAGGTAGGCTGATGACTTTTTTGTCATAATAATTACTTTACGCTAGCACAGTTTAGCGTAAAATCCTATTAACAAGCACAGGCACACAAAGACGCAATCGCTGTATTCCATACATTCCAGCCATGACTGCATTATAGTGGTGAAAAAGGTGAAAAGTCTTTATCTTGATGGCACACGGTAGATTTTTGCTCCCCTAAATGGTAGTCTCATACCTGGGTTTGCACTTTGGTTTCTGGAGAGCAAGGCAGAGCTCAGAAGTCCTGGCTGTCACCACTGCGGATGGATGGAGTCTGGGAGTTTGCACGAAGGAAATTTCCGCAGACAAAAGGTTACAAATGCATAACTAACGAAACCGTAATTGTTCCTGAAGAAAATGTCAGTGTCCATTCCCTTGACACCATGTGTGTCTGACAGGGAGTGAGATAATGACTCAATGTGTCGGAGGAATTTCATCACAGTAGTTGCTTCGTTCTTTCAAAAAAATGTGAGAAACCTCCTAGGAATCAGTCAAACTCCGGCCACTGTGGATTGATTTAAGTGGATTAGCTCAGCTGTTTCCTATGCAGTTCCTGAAATGTGCTAAGCGGTATTAATAAAAAATTGTGGCACTTGCTCCTCAAATTGTCTTGCAGTTACAGGCAGAGACGGGAAGAACTGGTTTATACCCAGGCAACATCTTGCAAGCTTCTCAGGCTCATCTGCCTCCAGTGAAACCAGAGTGGAGTTCACATCTTACCCAGAAATGGTGCTTGACCTCCCATTCAAAACATGGATATAGAAAAGGAATTTGGACTTTTCCAGTATTCCTGATGCTCGTGGCACATTGCTCTTATTTTGCCTGGTTTAAAAGTCTTATACACGCAGAAAGCAGAATTGCTGCATGACCGCAGGAGCAAATAATGCAACTGGGACGGGTTCTTACAACAGTGCAAAGGGTAGGGTATTTTCTATTCCCTTCACGCTGGAATAAGTAGCTACTAGAGATCCCAGGCAGAGAGATCAGCCCAGTGCTACTAAACAGCAGCTGAAGCAATGTTAAAGGAAAGAACAGCTTCCCAGATAGCTCCTTTACCGAAAGAGTGGTCAAACATTGGAACTGCCCAGGGCAGTGGTGGAGTCTCCATTCCTGGAGGGGTTCGAAAACGTGTAGACGTGGTACTTCGGGGCAAGGTGTAGTAGGCACAGAAGGGTTGGGCTGACGGTTGGACTGAATGGGCTTAGAGGTCTTTTCCAACCTTAATGATTCTATGATTCCTGGGTTTAATAGAAAACGTTCCTGTAGTGCCTGGTATATCAACATATTTTTGCTTTTAGGAGAAGCTTATTTTGACATTCGTCATGGTTTTGGTTTGATTTGGTTTGTTTGTTTTTTTAACAGAGACTCTGATCTCAGAGTCAGATCCTGGCTGTGTTTGGCAAATTCAAACCTAGAGATGGTTGTGTGGGCAAAGCCCAGCAGGGAGTAAGAGGCTGGGACTTCAGTGCTGTTCTTGCTCCTAACTTCCTCTTGTGCTTAAGCAAATCGTGTAGGTCACTTGTAATTCAGTTTCCCTTCATCCCATACTGAAATGATGTAATGAAGGGTTGTGAAACTGGGAGCTGAAATGTATAAAAGTCTCCCGGAGCACACTTATAGCCTGATCTGTTAGCACTAAGTTCCTTTGCAGAAGAGTTTTGGAGAATCACCTTCGCTTCTGAACCATGGGGTAGGAAAAGGAGAACAGCAACACCTGACATGGTAATTTGCTTTTTCTTCACTGGCTGTGGTTCCTATAATCCAAAGTTTCTTGAACTGCAGCTGAAGAGGGACTTTCTGATTGTCCCTGGAAAGCTGCTTAATTTCTGTTCTTACTTCCAGGCAAGGCCAGAAATTACTCAAAGAACTTGAAGTCAGGGAGGAGAAAGGTGTGTTGATGGTTTGGGACTGGATGGATGACGTGCCTTCGAAGAGGAATTGCAGACCAAAAGCAGCAGTGGGAGCTGCTGGCTGAAGCAGGAGCTGGTGCAGAAGCAGGGAGGAGAGAGGCTGGTGGTTGTGTGAGTGTGGAAAAAGAACTTGGTGTGGGGAAAAACACCTCCATGGGAGAGAGATGAGAAGTGTATAGACAGAAGGAGTAGTTGGAGTGAGGAGCAAAAGGAGACCATTAAGTTGACTCTTTCAAACAGAGAATGCGTCTCACCATGGAGACAACTGAAGAGTCACGAAACATGACTATTTTCCTTGTGTAGTTTCACGTATGAGAAATCACCGTGCTTGTTCTGAGGACATTGCATAATCCCAGACAAAAGCAAACAGTTTCTCATCACCACTTCAAGAAGGAGTTTTGTTAGGACTTTTCCTGTTCAGTTGACACTCACACTGGGTAAATCGTTGCAAAACACTGATTAATTAAGAGTCTATCATACCTTATTGCTCCTCCTGGATGAACAGTTATATTACTTCAGCATAGGCAAGAAACTCAGATGTCAGTGCTGGTACTGGTGATAAAAATTGTCCATTGAGTGAGAGATATCTTAAAACTGCAGTTGCAGATGAATTTGCCAAATGCACCTGCAGCGTTTTAGTCTGACTTTGTTTAGATCGGAGGTGATGATGAGTTGCCACCACGCACCCTTAGAGAGAACCTGTGGCATTAGATTCACCCTACAGCATCAACCGGTTTGAGTGCTGTATATCTTCTGTGGACTGACTCCATAGCAAACAGGCAGAGTCCTCTGAAGTGTGAATGGTGTCGTATGCATAGAAATATGTAATTCTGCGCTCCGTGTCATAAACTGAAACACCCAGTTATTGGCTAAACAACGTAGAGATTAAAAACCTTAATGTATGCTTGTCACCACTGAGCTTTCCTTTAGTCTTAAATTTGTTGGCAGACTCTTCTATGGTGCTGTTGAAGAGATGCTCCTCGTAGTCTCCAGTGCTACGGTGTTTGCAAATGTAGATATGGAGAGTTTGCCTCAACAGTGATTTCTGTGATGATGAATTACCTCAGATCCAGCTCATTAGAACAGCTCCGTGTGAGGAAAGATGGTAAAGTTAGGTCTGTGAATATGGATTCCCATTCAACTCCAAGTTTAGTTGCAGGTTCCCACCAGGTTATGCCAGCAGAGAATTTCATATTACATATGAGGGAAAAAAAGTGGATATCTTTAGGTACCTCTAACTGATGGTTTTGCACAGCTGACAGGCTCTAGTGAGCGTTATCAGATGTGCAACCAATGCAGGAGTCCAGTTTCTCTGTGACTGCAGGCAGCAAGGTCTGGAGCTAAGTGCTGGGAGATCTGGAAAGGAGGTTCGTTCCAAGGTGTAATTTTCCTGATTCCAGAAAAGTAAACTTTGTGCAGGCTGACAGATTGCCAAGATTTATTTCCCTGATTAGATAAATATTTTGGGCACTGGACGATGGGGCGGATAGCAAAGACTAATGCACCCAGCATTTCTGGGTCCTCCCTATCCGCTCTCAGGGCACTTTTCACAAGAGACCAGCAGCCTTGGATGCTCAGAGGACGATGGGCGTAGATGTACAACATTGCGTGGATTCTTATTAATCCAGGTGCCTCCCTGGGACAGAAATGTATAGAAACAGAAGGGTGTTTTCCAGTGGAGATTTGCAAGGAGAGGGGTAAAAATGGAGTTGTGTAATTTCACCACACCTTTAAAATAATATAATGTTTGCAACACATTCGGTGCGACTGTAACCTTTTCTTCACAGGGGTTTAATAGTTCAATATGTACCAGAGAGCCCTGGGGAATGTGCAGCTGGGGACATTTTCAGCAGTGTGCATTAATTACAGCGTATCACTATTTATCTCATTTACATGCACTGAAAAGCAAGGGCTGCTTTTACCACAGTGCCCCATTGTGCCAGAGGGCTGCGAACACCCATCTAAAGGCAGGATCTCTGACTCCTGAAGTTTACCCTCAAACACGAGGCGAAGAGGGTGGTGGAAGGGAAACAGAATCAAAGCATACATGATATTCCAATATGTACCTATTTGTTTGTAGTTGGCTTGGCACAGGCAGTTTTCCAGGTTGGAAAGCTTGAACCCTGCAAGATTACAGTGTTCGGTGTTACTGTGCATCGCTCTCTTTCCACAGGCAGTTAGATTGGTGTATTTTCACTAAAAGCAGGACACACGTTGAGCCTGTGTAGTGTGAGATGAGCTAGTTTTATGCTGCAGAATATATCTGGGTACTCCAGACACCTCAGTCTGGCAGTGATGGGCATGCTTTAAGCAGTTTCACCTTCTTTAAGTCATGAAATCTCAGCACTGGTTTTGAAGACAGCCTGAAGAATAATCCTTAAATGTGAAATATTTTGTTCTGATTAAATATACTTTTTTCCCCATTATTAACGAAAATAGTTATTCTAACAACTAACAAATACTTAAAAAAATGTGGAAGTGAGCAGCCAGAAGTGATATAAAAGGACTGTAGACTCAAATCCAGGCAGCCGTGCTAGAACGGGGAAGGTAAGAAAGCTTTTACTTGGAAAAAGAGCTGACTCACACACTTTGTCTGGTTATTTTGTATTATTGCATCTTCATATCTGTTTAAATTGTAGCTTAATGACTGCTGTATCGACTTAAAAGCTCAGTCACCTTCCTTGCACCATTTGGATTCCCAGCATTTGGGCGAGAGGGAGGGAGCCATGTGGCTCTGCATCCAGAGGATGCTGCAAGGGCTCAATGGGATGATGCGAGGAGAGTTGTGGTTCAAGCTTCTGATGGCATCCAACTGTGCCCAGGGTATGGCCAGTCATTCCTACACCTATAAAGAGCACTGGGATGAGTGCATCTAGGGTGAGCATGAAGCTGAGGCCTTTATTTCCTGAACAGCTAACACTAGGAAGGCTGCTGAGCACCACAGTGACTCCCGCGGTCCTCCGGTGCGGAGCTGCTTGTCCCGTGCGGAGGAGCGGCGAGGGCATGTGGCGGATTCATTGCCTGACAGGAGGCGTGTGCGGTGGGTGCTGACCCTCGCCGCCCATCTGACCCCGTTATTTGTTGAAGGAGCTGACTTGTCTGGGAGGACTGGCAGCGACCGGGGTGCCAGATGGCATGTGGATGTGTGTTGTGTGTCGGCTGTCATTCAGCCAGATTAATGTGAAGTTTGTAAAAAGGAGGAGGGGGGAAAGAAAAACAATTAAGCAAGAATCCCAAAAACAATCGAGGCCACGTGCCACTGGGCAGCGTTCGTTGGCCGCACAATGGGTTATCGGCTTCCCATGAATGGGCCCAACTGTTGCAAACGACATGAGCCTGCCCAGTTTTCAAATCATTTAATGCTCTTGTTTACTTCCAATCCAGCCAATCTCCGGCCCGGGAGAGTCGTCACCTGATGGTCTTTTTATGTATTTAAGTCCCAGGCCTCACAAAATAACTGAACAGCGGTAACCATGGCAATGCTAATTATTGCACTATAACTACAGTAGGAGAAAGAATACAGGGTAGGCTGGGAGAGAGATTTGAAGATGGTTTTTGGCCAGGATTTGAGCTTTTGGCTGCTGATCAGGTGTTGGGGTTTTTTCCCCCTCTCTTTTCAAAATCTTTTTACAAACAAATAAATTAGATTCTCCTTTAAAGCTCTCCCAGATAATAGTTTAGGGAACTTTGATACATGTTTGTGGAAATCATGAATAGAGGAGCTGAAAGCTCCTGGGCAGCCAGGCACTAGAGTTCTGTCTTGTTCTTTTTAAGCTGATTTAGAATTGTGTAAAACATAAAAGATGCTTCAGCAAGAGACCAGATTTATTTAAGGCTTCTGCATTGTCATTTGGCAACGAACAGGCGTTAGTACCACACAGCTGGCTTTAACATAGCTAGGAGAGAGCTCTTTAAAGCCTTTGTTTTGAAAGCAAAATCAACTACATCCAACTAAATGAAGTTCTTCTGAAAGAAAAGGATGTTTTCCTGGACCTGAACCCCTTTAAGTTTACCCTGGCTATCTAATGATCGTTTCCTGACGTGTCCTAATTACTGCTTTACTAAGATACCCGTGACTTCTGTAATACTGCTTAACATAAGTAAAAGTAGTTTAGCCCTTCATTTGCAGTAGTTCTTTTTTTGACTTTAATGGGAGTTTTCACCACAGAGGAATTTCTGAGTACTGTAAAGACATTCCAACGTTTCAGTTTTGTACTACGCATTTTGTCAGAAGCAAAACAAAACAGGTGGGATAGAGCATGCAGAATGTGTCAGAAACAGGGCTTTAAACCAAAAGGAGGTTGTCATTATCCCTCGGTTCTGTTGCTAAAGGCAGGCTGGTGTTGTGCATTCAGTCACCAGCTTTTCGTTCTGATCCTTTAATATGTCAAAAACTGCCTACAAATTTTTTTCTTGTGCTTCATGGTTCCTGGTTAAATATCAATAACTTCATATCTGAGTGAGAGAGACCAGTTCATTCTGTAAAGTCTGGTTTATGCAGGAGCTCCTCACTGCTCCGTGACCACTGTTGGGATGCAGTGGCTGGAAAAGCCCTCTCCAGGTGTTCAAGCCAGCAGAATGCGCAGGTCCTTGAGGATCCAGGCAGAGACACTGCTTCCAAGGCTGGCTGGTCACTGGATTTCAAGGTTAATGCAAAACTGACAGGTTTCTTCTACATCAAGGCCAAGCAATCACAAATTTCTATCAAATGTGAAAATAATGAATCAACTTTGGGTTTGCTTCTAGGCAGTTTCTCCTCTGGGTTCTCATTCTTTTATTCTTTCTTCCCTTACAAATATGGCACAAGGAGTTTCTTAACCAGAACATTTCAAATTGTAGGAAGGCACCTGTCATGAGGTGAAAGGGGGCAGTAAGTAGCCAGCTGTGAGCCCAAAAATTGCATTGAATTCTGCAAATGGAATTCCAGCTTGATGTGTTTTCCCCCCCTACGTGAGCTTTGGCATCCCAGTCATCTCCCCTCTTCCCAGGGCTGGCATAGCAGCATCTCCTCTCTCCGCTAACCTTTCATGCTATTTTGCAGACTCTTAGCTTCTGACCCCTCCCAGCTGAGTGAAGATGACCTCCCCAGTGACTTACAGTCCCTGTCGTGGCTGACATCTGTCGATGTTCCTCGGTTACAACAGATGGCCAGTGGAAGAATGGATTTTAGCCTGGGTGCCCAGAATGCCATGCTACAACAGACAGGTAAACTGTTAGGATGTTAAATAACTCCTCTTCAAACGACACAGCCTGCTGCCTCCTTTCTTCCCCCATGCACAGACTGGCTTTCCTGTTAGTAGATGCCATTGAAGTGCATTACATGTCAGAAAACCCAGAGCCTGTTGTCTTCTGGTAAGGCTCCTGCTGATCCCTTTCCTTCATTTCAAGAGACAGAGAGCCCTAGCAGTGACAACAGAGATCACAGGGTCCGACTGACAGTGTACTTGCTGGTGCCTTGTTGCATGAACTTGGGCCAAGATATTTAAGACTTGCATTTCAGAAGTTTTCAACAGCTTTGAAATTAGGTAATTAGTCTGTTTTGTTCATTTCAACATTGATAAAATTGAGTATCTTGATTTACCCCATACCTGTTTGCTTCACTCAGACTTACAGCATATGTTCATTGAACGCCTTTCTTTCCTTTGTGAACATCCTTTAGGCAAACACGCTTGTTCCCCAAGGCATTCTGCTGAGAGGGCACAGCGTATCATCTTGCTTGCTTTAGAGCAGGAATCCTTGCGGAGCACAGATAGTGCTGAATATGGTATTTTTTTTCCTTTTGTAAGCTCCTGTGTCTGTAACACCACCCCGGACTGTTAAGCAGCTGTCATCGTTCATTCCCTGCATAACAAGTTTTAGAAGCAGCTGATGTCATCTTTGCAATTGGGTTCTTTTGGGATGGGAAGCCAGAGAGAGGTGTGATTATCCACTCCAGAGCTTAGCCGTGTTCAACCACCTCTATTAAAATTGTCAGCTCGCTTTTCTGAAGTTCTTCCATACAAACACTCACTGCCTTTGCTGTCTCCCAAACAGGTCCCGTAGCAAGCACTGTGCACTCGACGGGAGCGCCTGGAGCAATGGTTCATGTCCAGGCCAGCCTGCCACAGGGAATCCTGGGCCTGAATTCTCTTTCAACACACGGCGCAAATGTAAGAGTGGGCCTCCATGGCTTATTATTGCAACACTTCTTAGAGAAATTGTTGGTAATTTCAAGACTGACACGTCTGTTGCCTTTACCTCAGCAGATGAGCCAGTATGCTGTAGGTGGGCAGCCGTCTCCTAGTTTACAAACACAGCAGCAACTCTTTCCTCCTCCTCCTCATTCTCAGCAAGTGTTTGCCCTAGCACAGAACACACACCAGGTATGGTTATTTGGTACTTTAACAGGTATTTTATACTTTTATTATATGTTATTTGTTTGTCGTCTGTGTCTTGAAATACCTGCAAGATCGTATCTAGAACTCTTCTAAAAGAGAAATGATAAAACATCCCTAAATCTATATACCCATTGATATTCTGCATCTGACATTATCTTTTCATTCCTTCTGCACCCAGTGTAACCCAGGAGCCATCTACAACACATCCTACGGGACTCAGCCACACTATTCCCAGCCACGCCTGGCTCCTCACTCTGCCCAAGAGCTGCATCCAAAGCATTACCCCAAGCCGATCTACTCGTATAGGTGAGTAGGGAGCAGAATAGTGTATTGCCTATATTGGGATGACAGTAACACTGTAGATGTGGTAGCACAAGAGGATTTGATTCCTTTTGAAGGGAAAAAAATCCCGTCATCCACTCAGGAGTTAAATGGAAGCTGCTTCTGCGGAGCAGCAGGAATGAGCAAGCAAACTCGTTCCTGGAGATCATCATGGAATAAATGTACACAGGAGTAAAATCTGCAAGATCACAGGGTGGCTTCTGAGTACTTGAGAATGGTAATCCCATGCTCAGCCCGCTGTTTGTGTCTCAAGAGATGGGTCTGGGGTTGCTAGACCAGAAGAAGGCATGGTGGCCGAGTACGTGCAAGCTGTTATTTCCTCTGTTTTGCTTTCCTGTAGCTGTTTGATCGCAATGGCACTGAAGAACAGCAAAACAGGCAGTCTCCCAGTGAGCGAGATCTACAGCTTCATGAAGGAGCACTTTCCGTACTTCAAGGTACACTGAAGGGTGGAAGTAGGACGTCATAAATGCTTTGTTTGTGGCTTATTTCACTAACACCCTCCTGCATCTTCCAGACAGCCCCTGATGGCTGGAAGAACTCTGTGCGCCACAACCTGTCTCTGAATAAGTGTTTTGAGAAGGTGGAGAACAAGATGAGCGGCACCTCTCGCAAAGGGTGCCTGTGGGCTCTCAATCCTGCCAAAATCGACAAGATGGAAGAGGAGATGCAGAAGTGGAAGCGGAAGGACTTGGCTGCGATTCACAGGAGCATGGCTAACCCAGGTAGGGTTATTATATTATGCTTTTATTGTGTGTATGAGAGGCAAAGGGCAAAAATGGCTGTTTGGCCAGAAATGAATGAATTTTGAGTTATATGGAGAAGAGCTGGCTAGTGCTGAGCTCTCACACCTTGCCACGGCCGCCTCCTCTGCTCTGTTTGGCCAAAATACTCCATGCCCTGCGCTGAATGCAGTCATTGCTGCTGCCTTGAGGTTGTGTGACAGGGTGATACACTACAGCAGGAGGAGGCAACTGGACTGACAGCTGGTTTTGGAAGCCCTCAGTGTAAATCCATCCCCAGCTTCAAAATGCATTGTCTTTTTCCCCCATGCTAACCTAGCTGGCTCATCCAAGGCCTTCTGAGGAGCTGTGCTGCCTCCAGCGTTAGTATTTATAGAGTCACATTTCAATTACTCTGCAAAACGCTCCTTTTACTGAGACTGTCTCATTCTTATTTATAAAGACACGTTATGGAAGCTTTCGGGAGCTCAGCGTTGGCAAAATCAACTGGAGTTTTTTGCTGCAAAATCTGTAACGTACAATCAGTGATAAATTATGTTCTCTTTTGCTTAAAAACAAAAGTTCCATTGATACTGTCAGAAGGATCCTATGCGAATCTTATTTGAGATACAACCAGGATTCAGAGTATCCCTGTGAGCAGGAGACCTACTGAGGGCTCTTAGTTCTTCAGCTGGAGGTCAGCTGCCATCTGTGGTGGTTTGGATGCTCTGTGTGTATCTCCTGTGATCATTCCTGTACCTCAGTTAGGGGTTACCGTGGAAGTCAACTGGGGTAAGGACTAAGGGTAGGGAATTAGATGGCATTTCTTTGCTCTCTGCACTCAAAGCCTGCCTTCTGTGCTGATCTCTTCTCGCTAGTGACAAGCGACAGGACGAGAGGTAATGGCTGCGAGTTGCACCAGAGGAGGTTTAGACTGGGCATCAGGAAGAATTTCTTCACTGAAAGGGTGGTCAGGGACTGGCACAGCTGCCCAGGGAGGGACTGGAGTCGCCATCCCTGGAGGTGTTTAAAAGATGGGTGGATGAGTTCCTTAGGGATATGGTTTGGTGGGGAGACAGGCACGGTTGGAATCCATCTCAGAGGTCTCTTCCAACCTTAGGATTCTATGATTCTGTCTCACACGGTGACAGACACTGCCAGTCCAGTTTTATGGCAAAAGCCTGTGGTTCTCCCCTGTGCAACGCTTTGGCAGGGCTCTGCTTGAACAAAGGGCTTAAACTGACTCTTTTCTTCCTTGGGAATGGGTATCGCTTGTGCAGAGGAGCTAGACAAGCTGATCACTGACAGACCTGAGAACTGCAGGAGGCCCAGCAAACAGGTGGAGTCTGAGGTCTCTGCCCTGAACCACATGGCAGCAGCTCAAGGCCGGATCTCCCTCTCCCAGCTGCAGCCTCAGCCGATCATGACGCTCTCGCTGCAGTCCATCCCCCTCCATCACCAGATCCAGACCCAGGCTCGCATCGCCCCCGACTCACCAGCACCTGCCCAAACACCTCCTCTCCATACTCTGCCTGACATGAGCCACAGCCCTCTTCCCCACCATCCCATGGGACGTGCGCCTCCGGAGTTCCTGAACATGACAGCAGACATCAACACGGAGGTGGATGCGCTTGACCCAAGCATTATGGATTTTGCATTGCAAGGTATGGGAGAAGGAAGCTGGGGTAAGGGAGGCCACGATTCATGTGGTTACGTTGTCACTGAATATATAACTGGCGTCCTCAGCAGGATGAGGTGGGTGGGATGTAACTGAGCTAATAACTTGTGCTGGGTGCTGACCCCTGCAGGGTGACTTCCCTGCCCTTCCTTGGTGCCTTTCTGCCCTGTGCTGGATGGGACAGCGAAGCGCCTGCACGGTTCAAGTGGGGACACTGCAGTAGATGCAGGCAGGGGCGTCCAGTTGGCCACAAACACAGCGCCTGGGTGGGGTGGATGTGTTGCCATGACCAGAATTTAATCTTTTAAAGGTAACATATGGGAGGAAATGAAAGACGACAGCTTCAGCCTCGATACCCTGGGTGCCTTCAGCAACTCCCCACTCCACCTCTCAGACTGTGACCTGGGCACCCCTGGCCTCACGCCGGTCTCCAGCGGCAGCGATCACTCCTTCTCAGACTTGCAGGTCACCGGCCTTTATACCACTTACACAACACTGGACAACGTAGCG
This sequence comes from Neomorphus geoffroyi, assembly GCA_033558235.1. NCBI lineage: Eukaryota > Metazoa > Chordata > Aves > Cuculiformes > Neomorphidae > Neomorphus > Neomorphus geoffroyi. The sequence goes on from JAUMJM010000010.1 coordinate 2,879,842, forward strand.
GCAGCTCAGTACATGAACACCCAAGGCAACAAACCCATCGCTCTGCTCTGAGTTTTGCACCATTCCATGGAGCCAGTTTCTCCTGACCATTAAAATCCAACCTGAAAGCAATAACAGAGCTTCTCCTGCAGCCGCTTGGAAGATGTTGGTTATTACTGGGACACAGCATGTGATGCCAAAATAGCTTGAACTGTTACTGCTAGAACTGCTTTCACCTGTGGCAAGGGGCGCGGATGCTCGTGTTGCAGGACTGGTGAGCTCCCAAGAAGGACCTGGAAAGCATCAGTCAGCAAGAGCGTTCACTAGGATGGAACTGAGCTGAAAAAGAGTCCAGTCAAGGTAACGGACACTGTTTGTCACCACCTGCACAGAAGCCAACACAGCTCAACGGGCTGCTCAGCACCACGTTGGACTCCAAAGCGGTCGATCCTGTACCGCGTATATCTGGTTCTTAAATTGCCAAATACCTATTCCTGCTGAAGAAAGACCCCACACGGTTTCTAGAGACGCTGGCACCGCTACCGTTTTTCTGATGTAACTATTGTTAATTTATTGTTATGAGGTAGGAAAAAAGGAGCAAAAAATATGAACCCATAGCAGACAACTGTTATGCCCAGGTTTAAAAACAAAGTCCTTACCCTGTGAAGGAAGTGGTGCTACTGAACTATTAAACTGATCGCTGGCTAGAAGATTTTAGGAATTATGCCTATTTTTAGGATTAAGAAAAAAAAAGATTAGATTTGTTTATAGCTTTGTGTATTGTGCTTCTGTCTATTCTTGTGTTAGGGAGTATTACTATTTGTAAATTTATTTATATTTATTGTTATGAAAAGAAATTATGTAAACTGAGCACTGTTCCATTTTTTTAAAATGCTGCAGTAACCTTTCTTACATCCACTAAATTATTCATCATCAAAAAATGCCACCATTTTTATCACCAGTTTTTACACTACATTTCTTTTAAATAAGCACTTTTGATACTGTGAAACTCATGGGTTTTAGCAAAAATTCAGAGACCAAATATCGTAACTGTACTGTACCACCCCATAATAGTCTTTCTTTCCTAATTAACCAAGTAAAATTGATTCTAATGTAGTTCTTTTACATTTTCAAACCCTGCCTTACACTGAGTAACACACATTGCAAGAAATGTGATGAAACCTCTGAAAATATAAAAAGCAACCTGTATGTTGGAATTTAGCATTTAGTTTACTCATACCTCTGCGACCATGAAGTGATATTTATATCGCGTGGTTTGTCTGTTCCTGTGCATTTATAGACTTTGCAGTATCCACGTGCTCACAGGCTCCTCTCTCCCACACTGGTCCATGGACTAAAAGCCTGGAGGGTGTGGGATGCTGGAGCCACCCTGGTGGGGCACCTTCTTGATGAAAATCACTGTTGGGAAGATCAGGGGCTGGAAAAAATGTCTATGCCTGTACATTCCCCAGTGCGTACATCCACAGCAACCTCCTCCAAAAGGGCACGATGCTCCACGTCGTAATTTATTGTTTGAGAACAAATGCGATTCATGATCATTTGCTGTGACCGGCGTCACCTGTGATGTCTTCATTTTTTTAAATAAACATTTCTTAGCACTAAGCCTGTGTCATTCTGGATGTGCGGTTACAACTGCTCTGGTGTCGGGTGAGCCCCTGCCACGTGGCATCCTACAGCTCGGTGTTAAACAGGAATTCCGAGGCATCTCCTCCTGGAAATCCAACCCAGCGAGGAAATGGTTTCATACAGCTCAGGGATGGTGATAAATGGACACAGCTCACACCTGTCTGACTCTGGCTGCAGTGTCGGAGCGTGCTGAGGAGCCGGCCCTTCTCCGGATTTGCGTGTTTACACGCCAACACCAACAGAAAAGCATCTCAGCCCTGCCCAAAGCTTTGTAGCCCCCACCTGCAAATGGAAGTGAGAGCTCACCTCTAAAAAAGCAGCTTTGCCTTTATAGACGTAATATTAAGTCTAGGTCAAGACTTTGCCCCAGCTCAGTTCCTCCAGGACAATAAGAGTTTACAGGTATTTACTGCATTGAACTCTTTTACATAGAATCACAGAATGGGTTGGGTTGGAAGGGACCTCAAAGCCCACCCAGTGCCACCCCCTGCCATGGGTAGGGACACCTCCCACTGGATCAGGGGGCTCCAAGCCCCATCCAACCTGGCCTGGAACACCTCCAGGGATGGGGCAGCCACCACTGCTCTGGGCACCCTGGGCCAGGGCCTCCCCACCCTCACAAAATATTTCTCCCTTACATTTAGTCTGGAGGTTTTCATTCTGCCAACCAACTCCTGAAAATCTCTGTGTCTGAAGGCGTGGAAGAGCTCTGGTTTAGGGACAGGCGCTGGCAGGAGGGCTGCCACGAGCTGCTCTGTACTAACACGGGTTTTGTGTGGCAGGGAAGGAGCTGCGCAAGGTCAGAGGCACCGGTCCCTGCTTGGAGCTGCCACATTTACACAACAACTAAAGAAACTGCCCAGGAAACCTTCCTTGAGAACCGTGCTCACTTTATTGGCAGTGGTTCGGCTCTCGTACAGTGAACATCAGCACCCCCTTCCCTATCAAAGTGCAGTGACACCTTTCAAACCAGAAAGCATCTGATAACACCCTTCTCCCCTCACCCCCAGGACAGGGAGACCTCCCTGCAGATCCGTGTGGGACTCCCCGCAGCCCAAGAGTGACCAAAGAGGTGTCCACAACCTCCACACCATGGCAATATCAGCACTATGGTCAAGCCAGGCAGCCCACCTTGCCGTCACCATCGTGCCAAAGCTAAACCTGTGCTGGTGAAATCATGCACCCACACAGCCAGGGGCGCTGGAAAGCACACGTTCACATCTTTTCTCCAAGAGCCAAGCTGATTAAAGGCCAACCAAGGACACAAATGGTCCAAGCGGACAGAGAGTTCATCCTGGCTCCTGAGCTTCAGCGGAGGAACGGGGTTGTGGGGGCAGGATCACCCAGAACCGTGTCCTCCCTCCTCTCCATCCACCACAGGCTGAAAACACCTGGAGGAGCTCTGGCAGGAGCCAGAAAGGGCACGAGACAGGGGAGAGGGACAGTCAGGTCAGCCAAGCCATGGGGGATCCATTGATGTTCCTGCTGCAACAGCTCCCAGCGTGGCTCGCCGATGTCTTTTCTGAGCCACCAGCTACTCACAGTGACATCTACTGATCACTCCCAACAAGGGGGCGGATGAGACAAACCGCTCGTCGCAGTTCCTGAGGTTTTTTTTAACATCAATGTGAGATTGTTTCTTAAGCAGGGTTACATTTCCTTGTGCTGCTGCCTCGTCGGCTTCCACACGGCTGTACGGAGACCTCCTCCTGTGTCCTGCTCCCCTGTGGTGCCTGGGCCAGTGGGTTTGTACTTTCAGCTCCCTCCAGCCTCATGAGACGTCTCTGACGCTGGTGCTTGTTTTAAAGACGAAGGCCAGCTAAAACACAGTAAAAAAAATCAGATTCTTTTTAAAACCAACTCTGCACCAGGTCCAGACTTCAGACTTGGCTCGGGGCAAGTTTATCTTCTGCCAAGCCACCCCTCTGACAAACCCCCCAGCACCAGAGGGAACGTTGTGTGGATGGCAAGATTATCTTCCTGGCTTAAAATGCAAACTCTGGCATCCTTTATATAGGCACAGGATTAAGAGTCCCAGGCTCCGTGTCAAGGGCTGAGGAACCAGGTAGGGAGTTGAGGTCTGGCTGTTGAGCAGCAGTGTGTCCCGGTGTCCCTTATACCCCATGGCAATTGCCCTGCACTTCGCCGGCCACTGACTCAAGATGGGTCGTCATCATCCACTGTCGACAGGAGATGGGCAATCTGGGCCTTCTGCGCACGGGTGATGTGCTGAGTCATCTGGACGATGCAGTCCATGGCCACCTCCGGGTTGGCTTGGACCAAGCTGCAAGGCAGATGGAAGAGGGTAGAAAGAACTGCCTCTTCTCCACCACCCTCTGTCCCCAACAGGGAACAGCATTGCCTTTTGCATCCCACCTCCTGCAGCCACTCACCTGCGGATGCGTTTGAGCACATAGTCCCTCTTCAAGTACTTGATGTTCTCCCGGATGGCCGACTTGGTGCCATCATCCTCTTGCATGTGCTTCTCCAGCCACTCCACCACCACCTGGTTGTTTTCCCAGAGGTAGCCCTGGGGAGAGCAGCACCGTGGGCAGGGGGTCCTGCTGCCCACACGGCCCGAGCCCATACAGTACCCACTGGGAAAAGGTGCCGTCTGGAAGTTGAAATTGGGGAAAGTTTTGCGGACTGTTTAAAATCATAGAATCATGGAATGGGTTGGGTTGGAAGGGACCTCAAAGCCCACCCAGTGCCACCCCCTGCCATGGGCAGGGACACCTCCCACTGGATCAGGGGGCTCCAAGCCCCATCCAACCTGGGCTGGAACACCTCCAGGGATGGGGCAGCCACCACTTCTCAATGACAATGAGTTAAGGTAAAAAGTTTAAGTAAAATGTGTGTGAATGTTTTCTTTGCAAGCCCTCCCTTCCCAGCTCAGCAAGCACAGGGCTGGCCTGGTCAGCTGTGCGTCTCTGTGCTTGCACTGGAGAGCAGCTCAAACACCAGGACCCCAGGTCTCACTTCTGCCCTGGAAAGCCCTATGTGGTGGTAGAAAACGTTGATTTTGGGGTCACCTTGCTACCACTGAACATCAGCATCCAACTAAAGTCATCCGATTTGAAAATACAGCCCCAGTCTCATGGCCACTCGGCTGCCCACCCCGGCACAGGCTCCATCTCATATTTAAAACCTCATGGAGGTACCAACAAATTGCTGAGTGACAGAAAAGCAAGGTGACAGTCCTTGGGACTCTCCTGGCTGTAGGAACACCTTGGGGAGCCAGGGCTGGGAGTACCTTCGCCGCTCCTTCTGTCTCCATGAACCAGCGCCGCAGCATGGACTGGATGTGGATGTGGCTCAGCTCGCTGTTCGCCTTCAGGACCTCTGTCTTCACCATCTCCTCCAGCAGCAGCCGCCGCAGCCGCCAGTAGAGGAAGGAGCGGGCGTTCTTCCACTCTAGGATGTCCTGCAGAAACAGGGACAGGTTCACTTTTGAAGGATGAAGGATGAAGAGGAGCTGGTGTGCAGCAGCTCCTCGCTCACAGCTCACACCGGTGGGTTTGAGGGCAGCTCTGGGCTGGAGCAGCGAGCAGCACACGGAGCAGGAACAGCACGTGGAGCTGCAGCCCAGACCTCTGGAGGAGACTTTGCTTCCCACCTTTGTGCCACCACAAGCCCCTTTCCACTGACGCCCAGGCTCACCGTGATGACGCCTTTCTCCTGCATGCGGCCCGGGGTGTCGTGCAGGTCGGCGAAGCGCACGGCCACCTGGTAGTAGATGGGCAGGAGGAGCTCCTCCCGAGCCTTGAGCTGCTTCTCCAGCTCCTTGCGCTGTGCCTCGGACAGCTCGGGGGTTCCTGCAGGACACGCCATGCTGAGCAGCCCCTGTGGTGGGGTCCACAGGCCACTGCAGGGTCTGAGCTCTGCTCAGTGCTCCCACACCCACCGCCCTTGCCAGGAAAGGTGGCACCCAGCATCACGTCCCCTTGCCCCGGCACATTTATACTCCTGCCCATGAACTGTGGCCATGAAGGGGCCGTGCTGTCGTCAGTGCCTGCTGCAAGAGGGGTGGGAGGTGGCAATTGCAAGGACTTTGTGGGACCATCCATTAGCAGGGTGGAGGGGCACGAGGGCAAGGACCTGGGAGGGCAGCCCCACCATCTGCTGCAGGCAGGAGCTGATCACAGCGAGGAAGGAAGGAGACCCAGTGCACTAAAGGCAGCCCCTGGGCAGCTCTGTGACAACATGTGGTCTCATTTAGGTTCTAATTCAGCATTGTCATCACCGTTCTTCACCTAAAAGCATGCGAGCAAAGTCCAACACCATTTACAGAGCCTCCAGGAGATACAAGTATTTAAAAGTACCACCACATCCCCTTGGCTGGCTCCACCATCTGAAAAGCCATAAGGAATTTTCACAGAGAAACGTTAAAGGGTTTCCTGGTGGTTGCCCCCATGGTGTCTGGGCTTCATGTGTGAACTTACCACCACCAACACCCACAAGCTGAAACATCCTTCCCTTACCCAGCTGCTCAACAAGCCTGGCATAGACCGTATCGATCCTTCTCATGGTCTTCACCAAATCTTTCTTCCTAAACTTGATCTCCACTGTTCCTCCAGGCTCCAAAATGCCTCCCCTGGAAGGAAAGTTTGGTAATGCAAGGATTGGTCTTCATGGAAGAATAAATCCTGGAATAAAACATCCGGACAACCCTCTCTTCTAAGAATTAAGGAGAGAGAAAACCTAGAAGGTTTTGTCTCCAGCCTGGGACTCTTGCCTGTCCTCCCACTCCTTACGGCTTGCTCCAGTGTGCATTAATTCAGGTTAGAGAAAATGCCTCCTCTCCCCTAGAAGCACGTGTTCCTCACCCACAGCCTTTGCTGGATGTAGATATCTTCAAGAAGATACCTATCACGCTGCTCTGTAAGAGCCCTGGAACTTTTAGCTGATGGCTTTGATTAAGCAAGGGGTCAAAAATACCCATCTGGAGTGACTGGAGGTCCCTGCCAGTGGGACTTGCAGACCCCATACACTGGGTTTTATTTCCCTGCACGTGAGCTGCAAACGACGCGCGTGTATTCTGGACACGGACCTGCTCTCCTTGTCTGCGTAGAGCTCCACGTACAGGGGGTTGATGGTGGAGTCAATGACCACCCAGGAGCCTCCCCGCAGCTCCGCGTGTGGTGGGATGTAGACCAGGACAGGCTGCTTAAAATCCCGGAGGCTATCGACAATGAGGGCACCGAACTTCAGCATCTGGTCGTACATGTCTGAAAGCCAGAGGGACTCCATGACAGGGAAGCCCCCACTGCCATGAGTCAGGCTACTGCCCCTTGCCTCCTCCCAGCCCTTCCAGTCCAGCTGCCCAAAGCCACCTTCTCCATGGGAGAGACCAAACAAGCCCACCAAAACCAGCCTAGAAGGGAACCACCATACCCTGCGACCTGGGTCCTGGCAGTGCCCCATCACCTCCCCAGCCCAACCCCTCATCCCAGAGCAGTGCAAGCAGGACATTGGTAGACTGGGTCATCCCAGGACCCATGGGGTGGCAGGAGTGCCAGTAGCATGGCACAGCATGGGACTCTGGGCACCTTGAACATGGATACCTTTCATGCCGCTGGAGAAACCTCTCCAGTTGGCAAAAATCATCAGTGGGAGATGCTCCCGGTTGAAGTCTCGAATAGCCTGGGCTGTTTTAAAAGCAGAGTCTGGAAACCAGACCTGCCCAGCCTGTTGGATTATCTGGAAAAGAAGGCAAGCAGCAGTGCTGAGCCTGGTGCTGGTGCTCCCCGGCACACCGCACTGGTAGGTCAGCAGAACATGGTGTGAAAGTGCTGAAGAAAACCAAACTGACCCAGCACCCTTGATTTCACCAGTCCTTAAGGAACATCAAGACATGCTAAAGGGTTACAATAAGCTCTTTTTTTCCTGCTCTCCCCTTCCATCTCCTTCCACCTGCCTCTTGGCTGCAGTACGGTCTCCACACACACCTTTGCCTCTGACTCCGGGTTGGCAGGGTCCGCAGGTATCGTCACTTCCACGGTGCGGGTCTCGACGGCAATGACACCCACCGGGAGACCTCCCAGCCTGCAGCGAGGCGGGATGGCCTCAGCAGAGGCCAGGTCCCCTCTAAGCTGCACCTCAGCCCCACCAGAGAGATGTTCCCCCTCCATCACTCCAAACCCAGTGCCATGGCCGGGGCTCAGGTGGCTTGGGACGCATGCAGGCTCCCAGTGTCACACTCTGCCCTGGGGCTCCATCCCTTGCTGCTGGTAGTACCTTGCTCTGCCAACCACAACTGTCTGAGCCCATGGCCTCATGATCTCCAAGAAGCTGCCCTGGTCAAAGAAGCCACTCTGCCAGGTCCCCTTGAGAGCTACAGAACACACAGAAAAGCAAAGTAGTGCAACGGAGAGCGCTGAACGTCTCCCTGTGCACCCACCCAAAGCAAAAAAGCATCTTCTGCATTGGGATGGGAGGGGCTGCAGCCTCAAGGTGCATCGAGGAGCATTGCTGCAGGGGTCTCAGGCTGCCCTCACTTACTTGGATGGGGTCTCCCTGCCAGCATCCACCTGGGGTCGTAGGGGACTTTGGAAGGGACAAAATCGATTTCTCTTTCAATGGGGTCACTGATGGCAGTGACGGGCACTGGGCTTCGGTTATCCTGCAAGTGAGAGACCCAGAGGGGAGGTCACCAGCCAGGTATGGGGTAACAGCTCCCACCACTGTCCTGCAGCACCCTCCTACCTTGGGTATGTATGAAAGCCACTGCAGGATGGTGTAGACCCCCTCAAAGTCATCTGGGACAGTGACATGGGAAACGCCGTTATTGTGCATGATCTGCACGCCTCCCAGCTGGTTGTTGGATGTGTAAACTTCACGCCCCAACACCTAGCCAGAATCATCAACAGAAACAAATCGGTCTCTGCCAACACAGGAGCTGCTCCTCCCTCCTCTGTTTGTTAAGTCAAACCTCTGTAGAGGCACGTTCCCTCTGGGTTGAAGCTGAGTTTCCACCTCTGCCTACCGGGATGAAGTTAAATCGCACTTTAGACAAGCGCATCGCTTTAGCCAAGCAGGATTCAAACCAGCTCAGACCAGTGTGGTTCTGCCCAGAGATGAGTCCCACCCCCGGGACCGGTTCCTGTGGCAGCTCCCTCACGAGCGATGCACCACAAAGTGACCCCTGAAGCAACGCCAAATCGCTGCGGGGTGGCATCGCTCAGCTCTCAGAGATGAGCACAGTTGTAGTTCCCCTGGAGCAACTCCAACGGGTCCTGTGAGGTGACGGGTATGGGAACCACCACCTCTTCCCATGGGCCTTGGAAGGAGCCCACACACGTGGTGGCACGGGGGACAGTGCTGGGGGAGGACACACAGCCAGAGCACTGTACCTTATTGAGAGCCGTGACGCCCGTGAGGATGATGTGGGAGTTCTCTACCTGGATGACGCGCTGGCCCAGCCTCACCAGGTAGGCACCGATGCCGATGGCACGACAGGTCACCTGGGCACACACACAAGGACCTGTGGGGTTACTGAGGAGACAGAGCTGCAGCACAGGCCACGAGCACCAGGAGAACGATGCTCTGCAGGGGTTTGCACGGTCACGTTGCACCAGGTCACTTGTTGCACCCTGTTATCCCCCTCAGGGTGACCTCAAAAGCGAGGAGCAGCGAGGGGAGAAGCAGAGCAGGGGCAGGGCCCACAGCTGTACCATGCTGATGGTCACTATCTCGTCGTAAGCGCGAGAGGACTCCCCAGCGATGGTGCCAGCGGCTCTCAGGTTTTCCACCCCAAATCCATTGTCCTTCCCGATGATGTCCAGGAGGACATACCTGCAGGGGAAGCAGAGCCACGGTGGAGAGGGCAGGACAGAGCTTGCATGGTGTATCCAGCAGGATGCTGAGCCAGAATGTGGGACCTGCATCCTGGTGGGGATGTAGAGCAGGATCTGGGGGGGGCTCAAGGCACCCCTTGGGATAGCAGGGCTCACCTGGACTCCCCTCCTTCCTCCACGTGCTCACAGTGCACCGAGTTCATGGTGCTGATCCTCGTGTAGTCCTGGGGAGTCAGGTACAGGTACTTGAACCCCTGTAAATAAAAAAGAAGAGGAAGATGAGTTGTGCCCCCCTGTGCACACGCTCACATGGGACATGGCTCCCCTTCAACCCCAACCTAAAGCCACCCCATGCATCAACAGCAGCTCAGGGACCAGGGCTGGACAGAGCAGCCACACCAACACCTTTATCTCCACTCGACTGGGGAAAGCAGAGGGAATGGTCTCCGTGGCGCTGGATGCAGGTGTGGGCTCAGCCCCCAGCACTGATCCCATGGTTTTATAGAATCACAAAATCCTTTGGGTTGGAAGGGACATTTACAGGTCATCCAGTCCAACCCCCCCTGCAGAAGCAGGGACGTCTTTAACCAGATCAGGTTGCTCAGAGCCACATCTGACCTGACCTGGAATGTTTCCAGGGATGGAGCCTCCCTGGGCAACCTGTGCCAGCGCCTCCCCAAGGTTATGAAGTTATGTCCCAGTTTAGCTCTGGTCCTTCCTTCCTCGAATAAGCTCTGTGTTGTTTTCTACGATGGCAGGAGAGGAGGTGCCCACACACCTTGTAGGGGTCAGCAGGGTCCTCCCAGGCCACCTGGAACATGTGCTTTATCTCGTCGGCAAAGCCGATGCGGGCGCCGCTGTTGGCAGCGATGTAGATGCGGGGGATGCCTTCAGCCCGTGCCAGCTCCGAGGCCCGCAGGAAGACCAGGTCCTCCTCTGGCCCAAAGGAGCCGATCTTGTGCGTGATGTCGTTGCAAATGAGCACGATGTCCCGGCCTTTTGGATACTCGGGGGTCTTCAGCTTCATTTTGAAAGCAACCATTCCCACCTGCCCCAAAAGAGCACAAGGTCACAGGGCAGGTTCTTCCAGAGGACTGGGGTCAGAGCTGGAGAATGCATCAGCTGACAGAAAACACCCTTGCTTGAGGAGCATCCCCTGAGCTTCAAATACGGACGGAGCAGGGGAGCCACCAGCCATTCCCACCTGCCACAGCACAGCTTCCCCCTCCATCCCACTGTCTCTCCCTGCTCCCAAAGTATTCCCTGTTACCTCATTCCCTCCCGGGATCCTCTTCATCTGCACCAAGTGCCCCTGAGAGTCCAGCACCAGCTCGGTGTACGTCAGAACATCCTTGGGGTACAGCTCCGAGGAGCCCCACAGCTTGAAGAGAGCCTGCAGAGACATCAGGCGCAGGAGAAGCTGAGAGCACGGGGCTGCAGCAGCTCCGAGGCTATTGCTGAGTGCAGACACGCATTCCCGCAGCGGGGTGGGACTTGGGGCGACCAAAACTTTGTGTTAGAAGCCCCCTCCTCGCTGCAGACCTCTTTGTATGTGGCTTTCTGAGTCACATCCTCCATGAGCAGAGCTACAGCAGTTCGCAAGAGCTAGGAATCGGTTTCGCAACCTTTCATATAACCAAAAATGTTGGGGCTTGGGCAGGAGGATGCTTTTCCCCAGATGGGAGTATCTGGGGAGGGGGGGGAAAAGAAAATGAAATAATTTGGAGCCTCTTTCTGCTCAGCCAGACTCACCTGCCTGATCATCTCGGGGAAATCATACACGTAGGTGGTGCCCAAGGACTGCGCCTGGAACCGCTTGGCCTGAAGCAGGTCCTTGGTGACGTAGGGGGTGTTGATGAGCATCCCGTGCTGTGGCCCTTGCTTGTCCCCGTACGAATGAAACATGATCTGGAGAGAAGGGCAGCGTTGGGTGCCTTCCCTCGATGTGCAGGAGGGTCCTCTTTGAAATACTAAGGTGACGGAACCCCACAGGGCTTGAGCACTGCTCAGATTTGCCTGGCCAAGATACTCGTGCCCGTGGCTCTGCTTGAGCCAACAACACGATTTTCTTCCTCAGTCTTTGCTGCTGGGCATGGTGAAAAGGTCGAGGTTTTTCAGCCTGGAGAAGAAAAAGCTCCAGGAAGACCTTAGAGCAGCCTTCCAGCACTGAAAGGGGCTCCAGGAAAGCTGGGGAGGGGCTCTGGATCAGGGAGTGCAGGGATGGGATGAGAGGGAACAGTTTTCAGCTGCAAGAGGGGAGACTGAGATGAGATCTCAGGAAGAAATGTTTTGCTGTGAGGGTGGGGAGGCCCTGGCCCAGGGTGCCCAGAGCAGTGGTGGCTGCCCCATCCCTGGAGGTGTTCCAGGCCAGGTTGGATGGGGCTTGGAGCCCCCTGACCCAGTGGGAGGTGTCCCTGCCCGTGGCAGGGGGTGGCACTGGGTGGGCTTTGAGGTCCCTTCCAACCCAAAGCATTCCCTGATTCTGTTGAGGGCACAGAGTGCAACACCGCTGCGCTGCAAGTACCGATAACCCCTACACTGCCCTTCACCTCCCAGCCCTAAAGCTGCCCAGCTGCCCACCAACAACACCATTTTGGAGCAAAGCGGCACCCTGACGTGTCCGACTGGGTGCAGCCCAGAAGGGGGTGAAACCGGGCCAGCCTTGGGAAAGAACAGCCCCAGGGACTCTGGCACAGACCAGCACTGCAGGTGCATGAGGATTTTTGCAGAAACCACCGCAATTCTTCGCTATAGCCAACAGCTGCTCAAGGAGTTGCGGTTGGGTTCCCACTTGCTGCCTGTGGTTACTCACGCTGCCAGTGCTGAGGTCTCTCACTTCCTTGTAGAGACTGATGTCCAGGTAGTAGCCAGACTCGTTGGTCAGGAAGAGGCGGATGGGGATGGCGGTGGCGGTGGGCGTCAGGCGGATGTTGATCTTCACCTCAGCCTGCAGGACCCGCAGCTTCCAGAGGCGGCTGCCGTAGCGCATCACCATGGACCTCACCGACTCCTCAATCTGGGCACAAGACAGCACACAGACGGATTCGTGGCCACCGCTGATGCCAAGGCTGGAGCAGCCCTGTTGCATCTCCATCCCAAACAGTCGTTTCAGATTTGCTTTGGGCAAATCCTTTCCCTCTCTCCATCCCTGGGGGCTGTTGGTGCCATCCAGCCTTTCCATGGGTGAGAGGGAAAGACGGTGCCCGCAGCCTCCTGAACACACACCGCCCCACTCCTTCACACCAGACACTGCCCAGAGGAAGAGGCTGCTGCCCACCCTCGTGTCCTGCAGCAGATTCCTGCTTCTCCAAGTTGGTACAAAAAGCCTTCATCATTGCAAAGCGTGAAATCTCAGCAAACGTCCCACAGTGAAGGTCTGACACAAAAATTAAGCTGCGGAGGTCTCTGGGGATGCCAAATCCAACCCCAGTCCGGGATTGGGTGGGCACTGGGTGGCACTAGGTTGGACAGCCCCTGGGGGTGGTCCATCTGCACAGCAGTACCAAGCAGTGCACTGATAGCGGGAAGCAGGACGTGGAAAAACACACCTTGGAGGGATCCATGATGACTGTTGGGACAAAGTTGAGGAAGATGTGGTTGCAGTCGGTGCGGACAACCGTGTTGTTGAAGGCCACCTCCAGCTCATCCATCGCCTCCAGGAGCAGCCGCTCACCCTCATTCTGCAGGTACTCGAAGGAAGCCTCCTGAGGTGCACCAGGTGGTTCACGGGCAGCCAGAGCACCTCCTGCACCCCAAACTGCCCCCACCTCTGCCCGTGCACCCAGGGCACCCGGCGACGCCTTGCCTTGGTGATGAGGTCCGAGTGGCGCACGATGGCACGGATGAAGAAGCGGTAGTCGGTGGCCTCGGTGCCCGCCTGCACTTTGGCAGCGCCCAGGTAGAGGTGCATCTTGTGGTTGGCACAGGGAATGGCCGTCAGGTCGAAGTTGCGCATGCGGCTCAGCTCCAGCTGGAAGGCCAGGGCCGGCTCCAGGTGCCGGTAGATGCGATCCTCTGCAAACTGGTTTGGTGTGGAGAAGTGAGCATGTGGCCAACCAGCCCAGCACCACACGGGGCTCCGCTCTAAGCAGGGCTCTTACCTCATCCCTGGCTCTGAATGTGAAAAACTTCGGGAATTCTCTCTAGAGGAAAGCAGAAAGAGAGGAAAACACGAATAATCCTGGCACACGGAGCATTTTTCCAATTTTCAGTGAATTCATCGAAAAGAAAACACCTTGCAGGATATGTCCTTCCCCAAAGGGAAAAGAGCTGGGAGGAGCTGATGCCTTTTAAAGGCAGCTTAAAGCTATGGAGCGGCCACGCAGCAACCGCGTTACTGGAGACATGAGGAGCACAAAGGATAATACAGGAGGGGTTTAAAAGACGGGTGGATGAGTTCCTGAGGGACAGGGTTTAGTAGGGAGACAGGGACAGTTGGACTCGGTGATCTCAGATGATTCTATGATATGATTCCAAGTCAATCGTTGAACCCCTCGTTAATTAATTCCCAGCTCCTGGTGTGCAGTGAGTGCATCCATCACTCAATGCTACATTTATAAGGTATTTCCAGGCATTTTAGGGAGGTAGAAGGATGTGTCTGAAGTCACTCTGCCTGTCGATGGTTAAGCCTGTACTCACGTGCTGGACAATGAGGAACGTGATTCTCCGGAGACCACAATCAACAAGGACGTTTTTCTACACAGAAACAGAAGACACCACCAGTCACGAGAGCTTAAACCCCCTCACCGAGGAAGCAACCAAACCCCAAGGGGCTGCTGCGAGGCGCAGTGTTTTGGGGAGCGCCACGTGGGGGTGAGGCAGAGCCTTGGGGTACAGCGCCCTGGCTTGTGGGGTCTGGTCCCAGTGACAGACCTTGGACTGGGCAAAGGCTCTGAAGATGGGCACCAGCTTCTCATCTTCCACATGGTCAGCCCAGCGGAGCGCGATGTTGAGGATGTGGATTGGTTCCTCGTGGACGTTCTGGTAATGAAACCTCCCAGTCAACCCTGACCAGTATCACCACTTCCAATCCCAGCACCACCTGGCAGGGACAGCAATGGCATTGTGCCCACCTTGGCATCCTCCTCCTCGTAGATGGTGGCTCGCGCCTCACTGAAGATCACATTCTCTGAAGGTGGGTTGGTGAAGCACGAGATCACTTCATCAAAGTTCCTGATTAGACAGCAGGAAGGGATGGCAAGTCAGCATGTTGTGCCCAGCCGGTGCCCAAGGGGACAATGCCAGGACCTACTGTGGCAGGGACCAGGTACCAGTGCAGCAGCCTATGGGCATGTGCCAGCTCAGCTGGACTCCATGAGCTCTGAGCACTGCTGTATTAATGTGCAGAGATGCTTAACCCATGCCAGGCAAGCGTCCCCCAGGCTCCACGTGTCCCCAAATGACATGCCGTGTCCCCTCCAGGTAACTGTTGAACTGGAAAATGCCACTCAGCCCCAACTTTCAGCTCTGGGAGGAACAGGAGCTGCCCCGAGCACTGCCTGGCCACCACCAGCATTGGCTCTTCCACCACTTCTGCTCTCCAATGACTGCAGTGGCATCCAAAAGGGACGTGCGTGACCAGCCAGGCACGTTGCTGCACCCTCACCTTGTGAAGTCCTCAAATCTGTCAAAGGCCACCATAGCTCCCATCCGCTGGCTCAGGGGAGAAAAGCCACTGTCCATGAAGAGCTCAGTGCTGTGCCGGGCCAGGTCGGGGTTGGAGATGCTGATGGGGACCGACATCCTGCACAGGGGAGCCAGGTGATCATCAGACATGGGTGAAGGCACCACTCCTGGGTCCGATGGGAAGCACGTAGGTCCCACGTGGGACCTTGACCCGGAGAGGACACATCCTGCTCCACTGGCGAAGGGAGACCGTGGCTGGCAGCTCCCTCTGAGGGTCCCAACAGCTTTGTGAAAAGGGCTGTGTCCAGAGGAGCAGGACAGGTGCGTGGTGGCACCCGTACCTGTTTGGGTGGGAGGAGGGCAGCATGAATTGGAACTCCACCAGGCAGGTGCCATCCGAGAGCTGCCGGTGCTGCAGGCTGTTCAGCTCGTAGGCGATGTACCCCCGGCGCACGTACACCTGGGAGGGGGGTGGCAGGAGGTTCACCATGTGCCTGCTCCCACCGCACACATCCAGGCACCCCCCAGGGCGTCCGTGCCCGCCACAGCCCCCGCAGTCCTCACCTCCAGCGCCGCCATGCGCACCACCTGGTTGGTGTGGTAGAAGAAGACGGGGAGCACATCGAAGATGGTGGTCTCCGAGAGGATCAGTTTCTGGGGAAAGAAAGCAAAATTTACGGCAAAGATGAAGTAGGACCCCCTTGCTCCATCGCAGGATGGAGGAGACGTGTCCCAACGGGGCCTTGCAATGGGAAGCTGTGCGGGACTCGCCGCTGCGGTGTCATGGGACACTCAGCCCACCACGGGGACACCACCAGACACAGACGTGGGTCTGCAGGTCAGTGCCCCACCAGAGCTGGTGAGATGCAGGGCATGAGAACTGGCAATGCCAGGGTGTGCCCCCTCCTCTGCCTCACACAGGCACTGACACTGCAGCCAGGCTGCGATGGCTTTTTGGGCCATTTTTAAGACCAAGCCGCTTGCCACCAGACCTCCTCACCAAAGCCACCCAGATGCCCGGTGTGGAAAAACATGCGGTTCCCAACCTTCAGGTTTTCAGGGCAGTACTCGTGTCCGTACATGTCAATAGCGGAGAGGAAGATGGACTCCACCTGGTTGTGGCGCAGCTCGTAGGAGGGCAGGTGAGAGGCGATGAGCACCTGCAGCACGAGAGGAGGCTGGGAGCGCCGAGGACAGGGATGGGAACGGGGATGGGGACAGCACGGCGCGGCGCTCGCTGACCTGCCGGGCTCTCAGCGCCACTTTGGAGTTCTCACTCTTGCTGAGCTGCGTCAGCTCTTGGAGGATGGCCGTCAGCTCGTCCGTCAGCGTGGGGTCGCGGCCACACAACTGGTCCTGCAACACACACCCCACCACAGCCCGCTCTGAGCCCCTTTTAGCCCGGTGGCTTTGCCCTGCACCTCTGGTGCTGCCAAAAGGGGAAAAACGCCGCTCTTCGAAATGAGTGCAGCAACGCAACATGCAGAGGGGTGATGAAGTCCTTCTGAAGAGGTAGGAAAAGATGCTCGAATGCAAACCTCAGACCCTGGGAACGCACTGAACAGGAGCAGAAAAGCTGTTTCTTAGGTGTCCTCCCACTTCTGAGGGGACAGCAAAGGGCTGGGATGGCCACCCACAGCCACGTCCCAGCCCACAGCGATGCAGAGCTTGCCTCGGCCGACGGGCTTTTCCCTGCCAACACCCTTCACTTCTGGTGTCTCAGGACATGGACCATACTCACAATTAACATTGTCACCAGCAGGTTCTTCTTTGCCACCTGGGCGTGGGAGAAGATGCTCTCCAGCACGGGGGTCATGTCGGGTTTGCACTGCTCCCGCAGGCTGATGACACACTTGTCGTAGTGAGCTGCAGGGCAGAGCACGGTGAGCCCTGCACACGTCCCCTGGACAGCCCTGCAGGTCCTCCTGGAGACCCCCCCAAGCCCTCACCGTGCTGGAACTGTGTCTCCACTTGCAGGTAGCGCCGTAGCAGGTCCAGCACCACCGCTTTCATGTAGCCCCGGATGCCGCTGCGGTACCTGGGGAGCCAAGAGCCCAGCGTGCTGCGATGCAGCAGCCGTGGGGAGGGAACCACCGGGGGTCTGGGGGGACACAGGGCTCACCTCTGCACCAGCTGCACCACGCTCTGCGTGTTCATGAAGAAGACCTCCCGCTCAGCCTTCCTCTGCAGCGTGGCCGCGTGGGTGTCCAGCACGCTGGCGATCTATATACGGCATATGTGAGCCACGTAGGACCCGTATATGATCTATATACGATATCTATGATCTACACATGGTATATATGATATATTTATGATTCTACGATCTTCAGAGAGAGGGCATGGGAGCCAGTGCAGCTCAGGGCCAGAGTGGTCGCAGGGCCAACAGCTCATCCGGCGACAGCGCTGCCGCTCGCAGAGACTTCCGATTGGGTTTTCTCTCCCGAATCAAGAATGTAAATTAAGAAATAAATATAGAAACACAGGCGTGGACCCACAAATGTTTCCTGCACTCAATTAATTTCTTATATTATCTCTTGGAAGGACACATTCAGGTAGAAACTCCTAAGCAGCTCCAGCTAAAAAGGATGCAAAGGCCAGGCTGGGGAGCGCAGCGCCTGCCCCGCTCACCTGCTGGCTGGGGAAGCGGCAGAGCACGGAGGTGATGTTGCTGGCGTACTGCGCCATCACCTTCCGGATTGACTTCTCCACAGACAGAGGGATCCTTCCTGAAATGCTCGTCATGATCTCCTGCAGCTCCAGGAGGGGCAGCGAGGGATCCCGCAGGGTCTTCATCAGCTGTGCCACCCACTCCTTCACCTGCGGGGAGCAGAAGGTGGTGTTGCCTGCACCCACCAGCGCTGCCCGCACCCACCAGCGCTGCATGTCTTGCCATCACAGCAAACACGAGGCAATAGGCAGCACCCACCTTGGCACTGAAGAAGGGCTCGGGCAGGCAGTACCCATTCATGACGTTGGTGAGATTGTCCAGCACATTGCGGAGAACCTGGTGCTGCTTCTCTCCGGTGATGGGAAGGGCGTGCTGTGCTGGGAGCCCCCCTGTGAAAAGCTGTGCCTGGAGAGAGGGAGAGAGGCGGGCTGATCCAGGTCTTTGCTGACATGGGATGTGACCCCCCCCCGAGAGATCTGACAGCCCCAGAGGAACCCGCACAACCCCTCCAGCTTTTTGTTAGACACAGAGGAAGAACCCAACACTCAGCTTCCCGTTTCTGCTGGAGCCCACCATGAAACCAACACAGATAAACGGGAGATGCAGACAGAGCACTGCAGACACCCTAAAAACCTGCACGTGAGATTCCACACACTGAGCAAGAACGCTTAGCAGAGCAGCACCGCGGTGTGGGCAGCAGCTGCCAGCACCCCGGCTCAGCTGGCTGGAGATGTGGCATGGCCATGCCAGTGCCCCCCCATCCTATGGTGCCTGGTGATGCCCCAGCCAGGGCAGCTCTTTTGGTTTTCCCCCCGAGTGAGTGTCCTTTGCACCTCGTGGGATGCTGCTTGGGGCAGACAAGAGGGAATGAGAGGAAACGGCCTTGAGTTGAGCCATGGGCAGCTCCAGATTAGATATTAGGAAAAAATGTCTTCGCTGAAAGGGTTCTCAGGTTCTGGCACAGCTGCCCGGGGAGGTGGTGGAATCATCATCCCTGGAGGTGTTTAAAAGACGGGTGGATGAAGTGCTCAGGGATCTGGTTTAGTAGCGGATGGGTATGGTTGGACTCAGCGATCTCAAAGACCTTTTCCAACCAAGCAATTCTAGGACCTCCCCCGCAGCCAGCAGACTCACGGGCTTCACTTTGGTGGGATCGTCCAGCTCGAGGCGGGCTATGACGCAGCCAGCCTCCAGCAGCGCGCCCGGCCGCTTGACGTAGTGCACCCGCCCAGCCTCCTCCACCATCAGCGTCATGATGATCTTCATCACCTGGGCAAGGACGGGTGGAGCGGTCACTGAGCGAGAAGTGCCTGTGTGCAGAGTGCACGCAAGCACCGGCAGGTTTGCTCTTAGCCGCGTGCTGCAGGGCTCCTCGGGGCTCTCCTGCAAACCCCACCTCGATCTCTGCATAAACGTTCCCCTCAGCTACGTGGCCACCATCGTCCACCGTGTACTGCAGCAGCTTCCCCGCGGAGGGCGAGCGCAGGATCGTCGGGTCCTTCTCCTTCTCAAAATCGCACGTTTTGTTGCCGATGGTGATCCGGTATCTTCAAGAGAGGGAAAGGTCTCGGCAACCAGCCACTTGCCAGCACGGGGGGGCTGGTGGGGACCAGCAGGAAGGTACCTGTCAATCTCCTCCTTCATGTAGGTGGTGTAGCTGTTGCCGTCGTAGGAGAGCAGCAGCCCGCCGTCGTTCAGCCGGTGCACGTCTATCTCTATGTGCGTGCGGTTCATGATGATGACGTACGTTGTCAGGGACTGGCGGGCAACCTGCCAGGGAGAGCCCTCAGTGCGACCCCCTGAAATGCACTCAGCGGTCTTTCTGGGGGCTGGTGGGAATGGCTGGGTGTAAGAGACACCTCCCCACATTCAGTGCAAGGGTGGTGCAGGAGCAAGATGCTGCCACGGGGAGAGGCGGAGGCACCCAAAGAGCCACTTCAACGCGCAGCCTGTAGTTGGTTCAACTCAGGACTCGCTGCTTTCGTTGTGAGTGGGGGGAGTTCTGCAAGAAGTTTAACTAATTTGGTTTAAAAGCAAGTAAAGGATGTTCTTCAATAAATCAGGGCAATCGGATACGTGAAAATGTCTGTCTAGGTAAAATGAGGTTGTTGATGATGATGATGATAATAATAATAGCAACCACCACCACCTCATTTTTAAGTTGCCTATTTTTAAAGGACAGCCTCAAATATCCTGTGCCCGTCCCCTTCAGGGCAGGAGCACACATCTCAGTCCCCAAGAGAAGCACGGTGGCTGGTTCAGCCCAGCCCTCACCTGGAGAACGTACTTCACACCCTCGTAGATGAGCTCCACGTCTACGATGTTCAGCAAGGAGTCTGCTGGAAGCACCTGCCCCCTGAAACACAACGGACGGGTCAGGCACCCACAAGCCCTGCCTGGCGTGCTGGCGGGGAGCCGAGTGTGCAACGGGTCAGCGGTGCTGCTGGCGTCAGGCCACGCGGGCTCCGAGCTGACTGCGGGAGGGTGCCAAGGTGACTGAAGGGGACAGGCATCTGCTTTAAATGACCCACGTGGGTGCCTTGTGCGAATGCATCCAGAGGCGGGCGAGGCACCAGCAAAAAATGCTCAGATAAGGGCACGGGGGAGAGCCCCGGGCGTCTTCCAAGGCCAGAGGAATAACCTTGACATTCTGGTGCAAAACCAGAAGCAAGCTGCATGCGCTCAAGCCATTTTGCCTTGAAAGTTGTTTACCCAACCACATGAAAATGTTTCCCCCTCTCTAGATAAAACGAGAGGCAAGAAGCCGGAGCTGTGCATCACAGCAAACACCCCTGGTTCCCAGGCTGCTGTAGCACCACCGGCACTGCCTCCAGACTGGCAAAGATTTTGCAGCAAAAGCAGGAAGGGAGATGGCCCAGGGTGAGAAAAACTCAGGTCTCCGTGCACACAGGCTGCTGGGACGCCTCTTTCTAGGACATGCAGTCCCTGCCCCCATGGCACAGCCGAGCCCCCGTTGGGCAGCCCCTGCCTCACACCTCTCCAGCGAGTGCAAGAAGTCAGTCATGCACGTCCTGAAGGCGGCATCTGCGACGTTGAGGGCACCACAGACAACACCCAGCATCGTGTCCGGCTTCTCCGCCTGCGGGGGGGCCAAAATAACAGGGTTTGGGTCTTACCCCAGAAGGAGGGCAGTGACCCCAGGGAGGGCAGCTTCCCCCACCTGCACTTTCTCAGCGATGAGATGGTCCAGCCAGCCAGTGTCTATCTCGTTGTTCTGGAAACTCTCCGTCTCCAGCAGCTTAATCAGATACTCCACCGTGGTCCGGAAATCCCCACGGATAGAGAGCTCTTTCAGGGCCACCACCATGTTCCTTTTAGGGAACAACCCCCCCCATTAATGACCAGCGAGGCAGCACTTGGCTTCCAGCAGGGGAAACCAGGGAGTCACTGGCACTGGAGTGATGGGCACCCAAGCCCCCCGGCACCCTCATGCCTGGGTGAAACAGCCCCACAGTCAGCATTGACTTAATAACACACGAATACTGAGGAGAGATTTGTTTGTGTTGCTTAATTACTGAACGAGCCTCGCTGCTCGCTGGCACTAAGCACGTGCTTAGTGGGTCACTACGGTGTCTTTTTCAGGATCAGGTCATCAACCTGACCCAGTGGGAGGTGTCCCTGCCCGTGGCAGTGGGTTGGAACTGGATGGGCTTTAAGGTCCCTTCCAACCCAAACCATTCCATGATTCCAGGAACTGGGGCCATAACGCCGGCGCAGTCTGAAAGCTTTGGCTGTGGTCAGTCAGCCTGGGCAGCACAAAGAAGCCACTCAGCACCATTCTGGGTCTCTCTGATAAAAGCCTCTTTTCCCAGCTGATAGACCGACCACAAGTCTTCCCAAGGACACCCACCCTCTGCCCCAGCCCACCGCACTCACGAGATGGCCTCTTCCCGGTTCTCTCCCCATGAGAAGCAGTGCCCAAACTGAGAGTCAGCAAATTCATGCAGCCCGCCAGCCGCCGCCACGCTGAAGTACCCCCAGACGTTCTTGCTGCTGCGGAAGTTCAGCTCCTGCACCGTCCCTGAGCTGGGCTTGAACCCCTGAGCGAAGACAGAGCAGGAGACACGGAGAAACCAGGCTTGAGGCTCATGCAGGGAAAACACGAAAAGGGAATCCTTGTGCCATGTGTTGATCTGCACGTGGATCTCACCAACCCCACGAGCCGAATGCCCACGAGCACTGCCCGGCTGGGGAGGACCATGCTCAGTTCATCCCAAACGCCACGGTACCCTCATCCCGTGCCCGCGGGGATGGTGCAGGGGAGACCTTGGCTCACCTCCTCGGGGTTCTCGCTGGTGATGCGGGCGGCGATGACGTGGCCCCTGGGCACGGGGGTGTTGGTGGGGCTGTGGAAGCAGATGGGTGTATCGCCCCAGGGGCTCTCCCCGTACAACACCCGGATGTCTTTTATCCTGTGCAAGGGGATGCCCATCGCAATCTGCACGAGAAACAAGGAGGGCTTTTAGCTGCTGGAACAAGACTTTGGCATCGAAATTCCAACCGGGAGACACCTGTAGATGGTCTGAATGAAGACCAAGGGGAAGAGGTGCCGTGCTGCAGGCTCCAGTGGGGAGCCAGGGGCGAAGGAGGGATCATAGAACCATAGAATGTCCTGAGATGGAAGGGACCCACAAGGACCATCGAGTCCAACTCGTGCCCCTGCATAGGACACCCCAACTTTCACGCCGTGTGTCCGAGTGCATTGTCCAAATGCTTCTGGAATATTGTCAGGCTGTGACTGTTTCCCTGGAACAGTGCTCCACCACCCTCTGGGGGAAGAACCTTTGCCTGATGTCCAACCTGTGGGGTTGCCACCTTAGAGGCAGGAGGGATGCTACATTGCTTCCGCCCGCACCCTACACACTGGTACGTGGGACAGCTTCCCTCTGCCTGAACTGCAGATCTGCCCCACGTACTACACCTGCCAGAGTCACCCAGGTGTGCTCAGGTACCTGCAGCTGGGCAGCAGGGAGGTTCACGTCTGCAATCATCTCTGTGCAAGGATGCTCCACCTGCAGGCGCGGGTTCAGCTCGAGGAAGTGGAAGCTCCCGTCCTCGCTGTAGAGGTACTCGACGGTGCCTGTGCTCACATAGCCCACCATCTGGGCCAGGCGGACCGCGCACTGCGGGAGAGGGTGAAACCACCGCGGGGACTAATGACCTTCCACTCATCACAGCAGCCAGAGCTGTGCCAAGCAAAACAGCAGCAGCGTCCTTGCGTGGATCCAAGCAGACACGCATGGATGGGGCTTCCTACTCAGTTTGGGGGGTCCCTGCCTTCCCGGGGAGCCTCAGGTGCCAAACCCGACAATCAACCCAACAAGGATCAGTTTCTCACTATCACCTGCTCCATCACCTCGATGACAGAGGGAGCCGCAATGGTGGTGGGTGCCTCCTCGATGATCTTCTGGTGCCGGCGCTGGATGGAGCAGTCGCGGCCGAAGAGAGAGATAGCGTTGCCGTACTCATCAGCCAGCACCTGCACCTCCAGGTGCCGTGCGTGCTGCGCCAGCTTCATCAGGAAGATGGGAGACCCAGGCGCCTCCGCCTGAACCTGTGGTGAGGGAGACAGTTGTGCTCTGGCATCACACCCCAAAACTCATCCCAGTTTGGAGGTTGGTCCTGCAGTGAGCACAGGTGGGAAGCACAAGGCACCAGAGGTCGCGTGCCCCAGGATGGGACAGGGATGGATGTTCTGGGCACTTCTCACCTGCCGAAGGCAGGCACCAAATTCCTCTGCTGCCTCCACCTTCCGGATGCCTTTGCCCCCCCCACCTTCTGCTGCCTTGATCATCAGCGGGTAGCCGATCTTCTTGGCCACCTGTGGGGGGTACAAGGGCTGGAGTGACTGAAGTGTTTTGAACCCCGACCCATCGACCCAGCAGCCCCGAGCAGGATTGGCCCAGGCAGTGTCTGTGCAGAGCCAAGAGCTGCTGTCACATGCTCTGGGATTCCAAAAGGGCTCCAAAGAGAAGTAGTGGTGGACAGGAGACAATGACCTGTCCATGGGCTCAGCTTTACCTCCAGGCCTTCCTCCACATCCTTCACGCAGCCCTGGGCATACGTCTCGAGGGGGATGCTGATTGTCTTCTGATGCTTTTGGTCCTCCTCAGACCACTGGGCCACCAGACCTGCAGACACGGCCAGGGCTGTGGTCACCATCAAGGCAGCACGGCCACTGCTGAGGTGGCACTCTGCGTGTGCCCAGGGGAGCCAGGGACCTCATGGTGGTCCATGCCATTTCCCCTGCTTCCGCGCACCCCCATCTCCAAAACCCCCTCTGCCTGAACAGCAGCTGCTTGGCTGCCGTGGGGTCCCCGATATCTGCAGCCACCAGGACCACAGAGCCCAGCCCTGGCACTCGCTTCGAGGGAGAAGAGGAGGGAGGGAGGGAGGGAGGGAGGAGAGAAACAGGGGAGCAGGGAGAGTGTGCAGGATGGGGAGGGGACACTTACCGCTCCCGCTCCACGGCAGCGTGGGGATCTGGACCGTCTGAGCCACGATGGTGGAGGCAACTTTGTCCCCCAGTGCCCACATGGCATCACTGGGGGGACCTTCAAACAGGGAGGGAAGGGGTGAGCTGAGCCAGCCTGTCCTCATCACACGGATGCTGCAGAAAGCTGCTGCCCACTGAGCTGGCATCACCACCCTTCTGCAATGGGTGGGGCCTTGGGACCCCCCCCCGACCCACTGCCAGGTCCAGGACGGAGCTCAACCTTTCTCCAACGCTGTCCTTGGCCGGGCAGCACACAAGGCTTGCTCCCACCCGGTGTTCCTCTACGAACGCTGCAATGAGCGTGCCAAGGAAAACCCAGAAAACAAGAGGATTCTTGTAGCAGCTCGAGAAAATCAGCCTGGGGGTTGCCACGCCACGGGGTGGAAAAGCCAGATGCACCAAGCGGGCACTGCCCAGCGCGGTGTCCCTGGGGAGCACACCTGCACGCACACGTTCACGCCTCCAGCACTGGGAAGGTGGTGAGACCTTACCTAGGAAAGCTATCCCGTTTTTCTGCAGCAGCTCTGGCAGCTTGGGGTTTTCCGAGGCGTGCCCCCAGCCAGCCCACACCGCCTGGCACAAGAGAAGGAGCAGCGTGAGCCGTTACCTCCCTGCGCTGGCGTCCTCCATCACCTGCAGCACCCACACGGAGGGACGTCGCCCCTTTTCTGAGTGCCCCTTCTTCCCCATCCATTTCTACTGGCAAGGGGCCAGGAGGTCTGCGAGCGGCAGCTACCTGGACTGGGATCCGTTTGGAAATGTCCACGATCAGCTCCACATTGGCGTAGTTGTTGTTGTTGGTCCCCCCAGGGACGGGCACGTAGTGATCTGCCATTTTGATGTACTCTGAAAGACATGGCGTGGCGGCGGTGGGAGCCGGTCCTTCAAGTCATGCCCCACTCACACGCGGCTCCTTGATCCCCCTCCCCAGATCCTCCATCCCAGGAGGGTGAGAAAAGTTATTTACTCCTAGATCTGGAGGAAAGTGTGTGACCCCAAGGTGTGCAGAGCCCCCCACGTCGCAGGCAGGAGTGCAGGGAGAAGGAAAGAGCTACCCCAGCTCAGCCCCAGGACAGGGAACGCCGCTCGCTGGGATGCTTTTAGGAATCACCTGCATTAGCCTTGAGGTCTTCAGGGGTCACCATGACGACGAAGCGAATGGCACGCTCGTTTCGGAACATCTCGTAGGCCCAGCGGCGGATGGAGCGCATGCACTTCACGGCGGCAATGCCGTTGTTGGCGATGAGGACCTGGGGACACGGGGCATCAGGCTGAAACCTCTCCTTGCTGCAGGGTGCAGGGCTGGGCGCGTGGCCCCGGGGGATGGCAGCGAGGGGCGAGGGCTGGGTGCGGGTGATGAGCAAAGCAGAGCGGCCGTGCTGACGCGGGTGATTCGCAGAGGCCGGTGGCGCACGCTGGCAGAGCAGGAGGCTCCTTAACAGCGGCTTAGGTGCCTGGCACTAGGAATGAGGGAGGACAGGACTTTGGCCGTTGTTTGTGCCTGGCGTGCAAAGCCACTGCAAGCAGCCCCCGAGCAAGGGCAGCGCTGGGGGGGGTTCCCTCTCCCAGCCTACAAGGGTGGGTGAAGCTGGGGGTCAAACAGCTCTGGGCTGCCCTGGGCTCCCATCAATCCAAGCCTGGTGGGCACAGAGACTTAGGAAACATTCAAAGGTGCCACTGCGAAAAGCAACAGCCCACCAGCCGGGCAAACGCAGGGGGTGTTCAGGGAAAGACCTTCTCGATGACGCGGTTGCCACCGAAGCGAGTGACGAACTCTGCCGGCGAGGCGACGGTGAAGTCCCGTTGCAGATCCATCTTCCTGTGCTCACGGCCCCTCTTCACCAGGTGCAGCCCGGACATGCTAGGTCTGCGGTGGGACACGACGGCAGTCAGCGAGCTCACAGGAACACGAGCAAACCCTCGCCAGGCGCAAGATGTGCCGCTGCCGGCTGAGGTTTCCCTGGGGGGTCGGATCTGCCGGCAGCGCAGAGCAGACTTTGCCCCATCTGCTGTTCCTTCCAAGGAAAGCAATAAAACCTTTCACCCTGCTGATACAGGCAGGGAACACTGGGATTCACTTTCCTTGCTCCCAGCTCCATTGTGCACCTGGATTTGAAAGGGGCTCCAGGAAAGCTGGGGAGGGGCTCTGGATCAGGGAGGGCAGGGATGGGATGAGGGGAATGGTTTTCAGCTGAAAGAGGGGAGTCTGAGATGAGATCTCGGGGAGAAATGTTTTGCTGTGAGGGTGGGGAGGTCCTGGCCCAGGGTGCCCAGAGCAGTGGTGGCTGCCCCATCCCTGGAGGTGCTCAAGGCCAGGTTGGATGGGGCTTGGAGCCCCCTGATCCAGTGGGAGGTGTCCCTGCCCATGGCAGGGGGTGGCACTGGGTGGATTCTAAGGTTCCTTCCAACCCAAACCATTCTGTGATGTCTCCAGGGACATTTAACACCCCCGGCCACACCACAGAGGGAAACTGGTTTTCCGGCCGAGTTACACGGGACAAGTGAGTCGGGGTGAACAGGGTGAGTTTTGCAACTAAAATGCCTCCCCCAGCAGCTGTGCGCCCACGTTCCTCCAGACACTGGGACAAGCAGATGTGCAGCCACGGGGGCTGCACTGAGACCTTGTGTGCCAGACAAAAGCCCCAGGGTTGGCATTTCAGGGAGCTGCTCAGGGCTTTTAGAAGCACGTCTGCATCCTCAGCACGGCCACTGCTGCAGCACAGCCACTGCTGCTGCTGCACCGCCGCCAGCTGCCAGCCCGGCTGCCGCTGGAATTGTGCCACTCTCTGCTCCAAGGGATGACGAACGGGGAGACCCCACCGGGCTAAAACGCAGCACCGAGCACTGACGTTGCCCTCCCACTGCCAGGGATGCTACCTGCACAAAAGTGTCTTTGCAGTGGCCAAGGTCTGCTGCAAAGCCTCCCCAGCTCCTGGTTCACCCCAAATCCCATCACAGAGCTCCATCTATGCCCTGCATTCCCAGAGGATGCCCGGAGCAGCCCAGCCGGGTGGTGTGCATGGCACATCTATCCCCTGTGCCCCAGAAGATGCCCACAGCAGCCCAGCTGGGTGGTGTGCATGGCACATCTATCCCCTGTGCCCCAGAAGATGCCCACAGCAGCCCAGCTGGGTGGTGTGCATGGCACATCTATCCCCTGTGCCCCAGAGGATGCCCGGAGCAGCCCAGCTGGGTGGTGTGCATGGCACATCTATCCCCTGTGCCCCAGAGGATGCCCGGAGCAGCCCAGCTGGGTGGTGTGCATGGCACATCTATCCCCTGTGCCCCAGAGGATGCCCGGAGCAGCCCAGCTGGGTGTGCATGGCAGGAAAAAGAACAGGTGCATGGGATGGCACAGAGCATCCCTTCCCCAGCATCCATGCGAGGCAAGAGGGATTGCTGCCTCCAAACCCCATGGCACGAGCACCAGGTCTCCGAGGGGCGCAGGTGGAGGTGCCCCCACAAGAGCTGTGCTAGGGTTGTCAAAGGGCGAGCAAAGAGCAGGGAGGGCTCTGTGAGAAACCTTGCAAAGAGCGTGGTGCTCCGCTCCCAGCACCTGCCTTGGGAATTCGCTCTCACCCAGCCTGCGACGACAGCAGCTCCTCGGCCGAATCAGACCCCGTCCTGCTCCACAACCCCAAAACACCTTCCCAAGCTCCCAACAACTCACCCCAACCATAGTTTTCCGCTGATGGCATCTCCGTGCCCTTCAGAGTCTGCTCCTTGTCTCACACCCCGTCGGGCATCCCTGAAGTGACCAGGTTGAAGCGGCCGGACTGCGGCCCCAGCAGCGCTACGGGGCCACGCTCACACCTCACACCTCTGGTGGCCCCAGTAGAAGGGTTTGGCAGCAGTGGGAACCCTTCCTAGGCGGGCAGGGACCCCCCAGCAGCCGGGCACATGCCTTCCCGCAGCTCCGCCCTGAGCTTTAAGCAACTTTCTATTTTAATGACCACATCCCCACCCCCCATAACTCAGCCAGATTTTTGCACTGCTCATCGTTATTCCATGGATGTGCTGTAAACCAGCACAGGAAGAAGGACCAACCCCCCCCACTTCCCCAGGAACGAGCAGATTTCACGTGAGCAGCACTCGGCACATTTATTTTAAGGGGAAACATGTTCAAAATTCCCTGGGAGGTTGAGCAAGGTCTTGATGTCTCCACGCACTCGGGGTGTTTCCCAAGTAGCTGGAGCTCTGCATCGAACGGTGTTGGGTTTATATCAACCACTGCTGGGTTTATCGTGCTCTGGTGCATCCCTTGTGATGCTCAGCAGCTCTGCCAGGGCTGCCCACAGTGCCCACTTCCCTCCCACAGCCCCAAATCCCACCACGAAGCCTGCAAACTGCATCTACAACGCGACTCAGGCAGTGACAGAGGAGCAGCAGCGATGCCCCGCTGGCAGCACAACGCATCAAACCCCCCAAAAGCCCAGCCGGGCAAGAAGACACCGCCGGGCTGCCCTCGCTGAGCAGGCTGTCGGGTTTCACAGCACCTCCCTGGCAGCTGAAGGTCTGTTATTTTTAACTGGGAGCGGAGGAGCTGGGCAGCAGCACTTTGCTTCCAGTTATTTATAAGGGTTGTCAGCTGCGCTCGCTCGGGAATCCGCTCCGCGCAAGGCAGCAGGATCTGCCCCAGCAGCTGAAGTCACTGCAAAGCCCTGCTCAAAGCTCTTCCACTTCTCACTGACCCGTTGCAAAGCCAGCAAAGAGCTACTTTTCTGCCTTGAATAATTTATCTGCAACGGTTGCAAGGGCGGAGGCAGAGCAGGAGTGGCACCCGCATGGCCCCCTCCTCCTGGGGTGCCGTGTTTCCCCCTGCACAACACCAGGAGCGTGTTAGCATCCCCCCAACAGCAGCAGCAAAGGGAACCTGGCAGCAGGAGCTGTGGGATCAAGCCCTGGGAGCACAGGACAACCTTTGCCTGCACAAGTGCACGTGTAGGTACCTTGCCAAAGGGCTGAGCTCCACTTACAGGTTTACACACCCCCCTGGGAAACGCACCTTGCCATGCCCCTGCATGAAATGGGCACTTGGAAAGCTGTGAGCGCAGGGCAAATGCCAGCGGTGCCCACCACTGCCCATCCACACGCTCACCACCTCAACCATCCCCAATCCCATCTCGCCACGCAAGAAAATCCCCGCTTCCCCAACGCATGCGCACCCTGTGCCAATCGCAGCGGCCAACGCATCAGCACAGCCTCCCCCAGCACCTGGAGATGGAGCGGGGATGGAGAAACGCAGCAAAATGAGAGAAGCTATGAGAAAACGGGAACCATTGGGCAATTTGGTTGCCGTGCTAGGGGTTGTTCGTGAATGTCATACACCCACAAAGCCCCTTCCACCCTGTTCCTTGATTTCCCCATCTCTGGAGGTGTTCCAGGCCAGGTTGGATGGGGCTTGGAGCCCCCTGATCCAGTGGGAGGGGTCCCTGCCCCTGGCAGGGGGTGGCACTGGGTGGGCTTTGAGGTCCCTTCCAACCCAAACTGTCCTATGAATCTGTGATCCAAAAATCACAGTAACTGATCATCCCCTGCCCCATCCTCGCTGCCTTTAGCTCTGCAGTCACCCAGGGCACCTGGACGCACCTGCTCCTCGTGGGTTCTGCTAGTAACCTTGTGGTAAGGGTTTTCCATGCAGCACCAAGTCAAAGGGGCAGGCGTGGGGCATTGATTTGGGGCTCTGAGAATCACACACACACACGCACCCCGACTTTAGCAACAGGAAATGCACCCACAAAAAGCATCGCCCACCCCAAGGCGGGCACCTTTGTAGCACCACTGTTCCCAACCCCTTGTGTCGTACCTCATGCCGGCCGCGGGCTCCAGCGGGGCGGCGATGGTGGGGGGCTCAGTGCCCGTGCCCCCTGCCCCGGCCAGGCTGCTGCGCCGGCTGCCAACCCTGAAGGCTGCAGCCACCAACTCATCATCGGAGGAGTTGTCCTCGAAGGAGCCCAGCACGAATTTGGCCAGGGACGGGCGGCGGAGAGCGGCGGGGTTGTACACCACGATCTGCTCCTTCTCTCCCGCCACAGCCTTGCCAGCCTGTGGTGATGGGCTGGGGGGCAGGGGGCTCAGCTGTGCCAGCTGCTCCACCGGGGTCTCCTCCTGCTTCTTCTCCTCCCCAGACTGAGGGTTGGACATTTTGGCCCAGACGAGCAGCAGCAGTGCCAGCAGGAGCAGGGCAGCCGGCAACGTTCACCCACCCTGGGGAGAGGAACGGAGACGCTGTCAGAGAGAACCCCCATCGCCAGCCCAGGGGGACAGGAGGAGCCCCCCAAAACACCAAGGCCCCCTCCCCAGTTGCTCCCCACACCACCCAGCCAGACTCCCCCTCTCCAGTTCAGCCGGGCCGCCGTCAGGCTCAGCCAGGGTTATTTTTACTCCCACAAACAGGAGCTGGCAGGGAGGCACAGCTCCTCCGCAGCCTTGAGGGCTGCTACAGCCCCCCCAGCCTGTCCCAGTTCCCCAAGGGTGGTGGCAAGGCCACCCCACCAACTCCAGCACTGCCCCTTGGGCAGTCAGAGCTGGGGATGGTGGGGGGGAACCCCAGAGCCCCCCACCTCCCCTCAGCCCCAACCCTTGCCAGGCACCACTCACCATCAGCACCGAGCCCCGCGGGCACCCCGCTGCCCCAGCAGCTGCCGAGACAAACGCACGCGTCACCGCCCCGGTCACGCTTATGTCAGCTGGTGACTCCGGACCAAAAGCCAGTGTGCGGTGCCAGGGCCCTGTGGGAACCCCTGCCCGGCCCCTGACCCTCGCATTGCGCCGCGGTTGCGTTCTCACACGTGACAGCGACGTCAAACACAAATATTTCCTCACTAACGCGCCTGGAAAACTTCTGCTGGAAGCGAGGGTGGAAAGGGAGGAGGTGGACCTTGGCATGGCCAGCTGGGACATGCGATCCTTGGGGGACAAAGGTGCCCTGGCCCCGCGACCGACCATGGGGACAAGGAGAATCATAGAATCCTAAGGCTGGAAGAGACCTCTGGGATCATCGAGTCCAACCGTGCCTGTCTCCCCGCCAAACCATATCCCTAAGGAACTCATCCACCCATCTTTTAAACACCTCCAGGGATGGCGACTCCACCCCCTCCCTGGGCAGCTGTGCCAATCCCTGACCACCCTTTCAGTGAAGAAATTCTTCCTGATGCCCAGTCTA
The DNA here is from genome assembly GCA_033558235.1 of Neomorphus geoffroyi. Lineage (NCBI taxonomy): Eukaryota > Metazoa > Chordata > Aves > Cuculiformes > Neomorphidae > Neomorphus > Neomorphus geoffroyi. Next base: position 2,911,239 of record JAUMJM010000010.1, read on the forward strand.
AACCTCCCCTGGCGCAACTTGTGCCCATTTCCTCTCATCCTAAGAAGCTCCAGCACCTGCAGCTTTGCCTCTCCAGGGAGGGAGGCACAGGGACCCCCCCAGTGCCAGCACCCATTGCTGAGCCAGGCTCTCACCCCAGCAACCCTCCCCTCCCTCCCAGCACCGTAACATCACACCACAACATAAACTAAGTATTTTTTATTTAAAAAACAAACAAACAAACAAACAAAAATAGAGGCAGACAGTGCGAGCCTTCCCTGCACTAGTGTCACCTGTCGGAGCGAACACCAAAGCAACATTTACAGCGCTATTCTACAAAAAACCATGCGATTTCCTCACAGAGAAGGCACTTCACTCCCATCACAGTAATTATGAAGCCAAAGATGGACTGGGAACCCAGAAGCGCGAAGCCCAACCTCATCGCCATGCTGGAAATCCCAACAGTTATTTTTAAGAGTGGGCAGAAGCCTTGATGTGCTCCTACCAAGGCAAAGCACAAAGATCTTAAACGACCTTTGATCAACTGCATCTGTCAACTCATCCATTGGCAGATCTTGAACAAACACTACCACAAAGTTTGTGGTCATCACAGCTCACCAAGTGATCAACACACCCAGTAGAATCCAAAAAAACTTACGGTTTTCATTTCTAAATGCCAACAAAACCCTCAGAGCACGACCAGAACTTGGCCACAGCCTCCCCTCGGCTGCTGGAGGGGGACTGACCCTGAAATCGAGAGCACAGACACACCAAGTAGCACTTCTGACAGTGAAAGGTCTTTGTAGTGCCAAGAGGCCGTGTTTCTAATAAATCTTATCTGTAGCAAAAAGCTAAACCCAAAAGCACCGGCCTCTCCTCCTGCGGAGGAGCTCCTCAGCTCCCAGATACGAGATCTGGATTTGCGCAGCAGGAGGCAAAGCGGCAGGAAGAGACACAGCAGGGTATTTACAAAAGCTGAACAGCTTCACCTGTAGGAACTGACATCCTTCACAAGAGCCATTACAACAATGAACACCAAGTGATCCAGATTTCTTTCTCCTTTGCTTCAAAGTAGGCTGAGACCTGCTTAAACAGCAGAGAAGTTGCCCAGCACTCAACCCGCTCTTTAAAAAAAAAAGAGTTTAAAAAAAATATAAAACCTCTGAAAGTTTGCTCATTTGTTCCTTGAATTCTCAGGTCAGGAAGTTCTTGAGAACCGAGAGGAGCCTGGGACGAGGGGCTGTTTGCAGCCCTCAGCCCCCGCAGCCTCAGAGCGCTCTCCAGTCAATGGGCTTCTTGCCAGATTTCTTGAGCAATTCATTCGTCTTGGAGAAATGTCGACAGCCGAAAAACCCTCTGTTGACGGAGAGAGGCGAGGGATGAACCGTCTGCAGGACGTGGTGGCGCTTCTGTAGAGGGAACGGTTGGTTAGATTTGCATGCTGGCAGCTCCCTGGACACGGCCGGCTGCTTCTGCCCCAACACACAGTGCTGATTTCCTCTCCACATCTCAGCCTGAGGACCCAAAGAACCGGCCACGAGGGCCAAGACTTTTGTCCCACCGAGGAGAGGACGGACTACGTAAAGCAGCAGTAACACCCCTGGCTGTTTCCAACCCTAAAGAACAACATTTACACTTCTTTATGAACCTTTTCCAAGAAAATAAACAGCTCTGACCTCAACCTGAGGCTTTTCTGGCAACAGAAAGTCACGCTTGCTCCACTTTTGTTGCTTAATTCTGGCAAAGGCTACGCCGGGACAGAAGGGCAATGGAATTTGGTAGCAGAGTTGAAGAGAAAGCCTCAACTCTGTAGGGGAAGTGCCCTCTAGTGTCCACTCAGCTGCACGAAAACCAGAGAGAGGGAAGAGACGGAGGAGAAATCCATACCCTGTCAATGGAGCTGCCCTTCTTCTGGGCGTAGGCTCCCCACAGCATGAAGACAACCCCGTGCAGGTTCTTGTTGAGCCAGGACACCACCACATCCGTGAACTGCTCCCAGCCTCTCTCCTTGTGGGAGGTGGCCTGGTGAGCTCGCACTGTGAGGACAGCGTTGAGCAGGAGCACTCCTGGCAAACGAAGCAGATAAGAGGATGAAGCAAAAAGCAAGCGTTAACTGCTTTTTCCTGCCTCCTCCCATCAAGAAATGATAAATTGAACTTTAATTTTCAGGTGCTCACTAAGCATCAGGCAGGGGCTGCTGAGTGTGGAGGAGGCTGAGGGGAAACCTCATCGCTCTCTACAGATCCTTGAAAGGAGGTTGTAGCGAGGTGGGCGCTGGGCTCTTGTCTCAAGGAAGAAGTGATAGAATAAGAAGAAATGGCCTCAAGTTGCACCAAGGGAGGTTTAGATTGGACATTAGGAACAATTTCTTCACTGACAGAGTGGTGAAGCCCTGGCAGGGGCTGCCCAGGGCAGCGGTGGAGCCTCATACCTGGAGGTGGTCAAAAGATGCGTAGATGTGGCACTTTGGGACACGGTTTAGCAGACACGGCGGGGTTGGCCTGACAGTTGGACTGGATGAGTTTAAAGGTCTTTTCCAACCTTAATGGTTGTGACAGCTGGACTGTCACTACCACGTGCCCTACAGCGCGGGCACTCACCTTGCTTGGCCCAGCCAGTCAGATCACCGTGACCAGGATGAGTGAAGCCCTCGATGTCTGTAGACAGCTCTTTGTAAATATTTTCCAAACTGCAAACAGAACACATCAGGAGTTCTCCAATACTCATATTTAAAGGTAACAGCAAACAGCACCACTAACTGCTTCTAAACTAGGCAAAAAAAAAGCATTGATTTTAATATTGCCATTTAAGATAATAAAGTCATTCGTAGAAGCCGGGTCACTAGGACACGGCTCGGCTGGAGCGAGTCCAGAAGAGGACACAGAGTACACGGTTGGGCTGACAGAGCTGGGGTTGTTCAGCCTGGAGAAGAGAAGGCTCCACAAGACCTTAGAAACCTCCCAGCACTGAAAGGGGCTCCAGGAAAGCTGGGGAGGGGTTCTTGATCACAGAGTGCAGGGATGGGATGAAGGGAACGGTTTTAGGCTGGAAGAGGGGAGACTGAGATGAGATCTCAGGGAGAAATGTTTTGCTGTGAGGGTGGGGAGGCCCTGGCCCAGGGTGCCCAGAGCAGTGGTGGCTGCCCCATCCCTGGAGGTGTTCCAGGCCAGGTTGGATGGGGCTTGGAGCCCCCTGATCCAGTGGGAGGGGTCCCTGCCCATGGCAGGGGGTGGCACTGGGTGGGCTTTGAGGTCCCTTCCAACCTAAACCATTCCATGATTCTGTGACCTCTCTGTGTGCCTGGATTGAAGCTTAATGACAAGGTCTCAGCAGAAGTGAAAATACAAATTTACACCCAACATGCTCTCCAGAACACCAAACCACACAGAATCATCCATACTTTAACAGCGATGTTTTTCTAGGCAATGCACAGCAGCTGCACCCACTTCCCATCACTGATCTGACTCACAGCCAGGAGAAACGCAGAACTGAGAATAATTTGCAAACAACAGGGGTTTTGCAAATTGAGTGCTGTCATACCTGGGGGGAGGAGGAACCGGCTTCTGGACACTGAAACAGAGCCCATGAGCTTGATTAGGACCATGATATGGATCTTGTCCCAAAATGACCACCTTTACCTGAAAGCAGACCTTTGTTAGCACTGATTTATAATCTGAATTATTCCCAAAAGAGAAAAAAAAGCTTAAAAATAAGCTTAAAACAAACATACAGACAGAAGAAAACACCCCCTAAACCCCCCCACATCCCTGAAGTTAAATCACCAACATCTCATTATCAACAAGCTGAAGAACACAGTGCCCACCTAACAAAGAGGACCAGCATCACCACAGCTCTGCTGCCAAGCTTATTAACATATTTTGACTGTTAGAGATCAAAACTTAAGAGCCACAATAAAACACCTTGTGAAGGTATTTTCCAAGTAGATTTCCTCTAAACATGCTAATTTTAGGTTGCATGTGCCATGGTATTTTTGGCACAGCTTATTGGCAATGGGATTACCTTTAACACCATCATGTTTCTTTAATTATAGTTTATATAAGCCTAATTAAAAACACAAGAGATGTACAGGAACCAAAAATCAAGTTGCTAACACTGGAAATCGGGTCACAAGTCCAACTAAAGTATTAAAGGAAATCCTGTGGCCAGTGAAGGTAATAAAGCTATAAAACCACGATTTCATAGCAGAGATGAAAGAAAAGAGGAGTTATGATAGAAAAACAACAGCATCCACAGGACACGGTGTTGAAGCTTCAGAGTCCAAACAACAAAGGAGCACGCGTGTACCTCCAGCCCTGCGTTTTCACTGCAGCAGCAGCTGGAGAGGCCTCCCCATCTCCCCCAGCGTGAGAGCTCTACTCACATCCCTGATGTCACACATCTGCGTCCAGGTGAAGACTTGGTCCGGGGGTGGATACACTGTGTAGCGCTTCCTCTCTTCCGCCACGAACGCCATCAGCTGCAGGGGAGAGGGCTCAGACTGGGGAGAGCACCAGCCTGCAGCCCCACCGCGCCGCACTCACACAACCACGGAATGGGCTGGGCTGGAAGGGACCTCAAAGCCACCCAGCGCCACCCCCTGCCATGGGCAGGGACCCCTCCCACTGGATCAGGGGCTCCAAGCCCCATCCAACCTGGCCTGGAACACCTCCAGGGATGGGGCAGCCACCACTGCTCTGGGTGATCTGGGCACCCCACTGGGACACAATTCCTCCCGATACCTCACCTCAACCCAAGCCCCACCGCGCGTGGTCACTCACCTCCATGAAGTAGGGCTTGGAGAACTCCCCCGCCAGCTGCCGCCGCCAGCTCTCCCCGAAGCCCAGGGGGACGTTCCTCTCTGCCAGCCGCTGCAACGCCAGCTCCTTATTCCTGCGGATCCGCTCCAGCTGCTCGGGGCTCAGCGGAGAGGCCTTGCCCGCCTCATCTCCCGCCGCTTTGGCCTTCTTGGTGGCGCTGACCTGGCAATGGCGAGGGAAGAAGAGGAGGTGACGGCTGCAGGGCGGGCGGCGGGGGCCGAGCCGCAGGGCGAGCAGCGGTAGCCGAGCGGCCGCCATGGCGCGCACGACCCTGCCAGCACGCGGGCGTTTCGCGGCAAAAACAACACCAGGCCCGCGCCTATTCGCTGCTGAGCCGCGCGGGCCCCGCCCACAAGCGGGACGCAGGTCCCATCTCCTCATTGGTCAGCGGAAAAGAGCCTGCTCCTCCCTATTGGCTGGCAGGAAGCCGCTCTGCCTAGCAACCGGCCGCCTCCAGCGCCCATTGGGCAGCGGAGGGGCGGAGGCCGTGATTGATAGCTCAGTCAGGCGCGCCGGGAGCGCGGGGGTTTTGGAGGCGGCCGCGCCGTGCACGCTCCCTCCCCTCGACCCCACAGGAGCCCCCAGCGCCCCGAGACCTCCCTCTTCGCGGCTGAGACAGCTCCCCCCATCGCAGCTGAGAGATCCCCAGCCCGCAGCCGCCAGCCCACGCTCCAGCCCTGCCGGAGCCCCAGAGAACCCCCGCTCGCTACCTCAGCATCGCCGCCCGGCTCCGGGGAGCGGCCGCGCTTCTTGGCCGGCGCGGCGCTGAAGAAGCTGTGCAGCGTTTTCTGCCCGATCATAGTGGCGGTGGCGGAGCGGGCAAGGAGCAGCTGGACCACAGGAGCCGTGGGGCCGAACTGGGATTTGGCGCCCAGAGCGCGCGCTTGAGCCGAGGGGGCGGGGCCGCCGGAGGGAGGGGGCGCGAGGGCCACCCAGGGGCATGCGCAGTCGTTCCGCCCCAGCGGCCTAGGTTCCCGCCTCAGGGGGTTGGGCGGTCCTCCTCGTGCGCATGCGCAGTCGCTCCGTCCTCTATAGGCCAGGGCATTCCCGCCGTCATACTCAGTCGCTCCGCTCCGGTCAGGCGTTCCCACCGCCTCTTGCGCATGCGCGGTCGTCTCGCCCACCGGGGGACTCCCACCACGCATGCGCAGTCGCTCCGCCCCTGACGGGAGGTTTCCGCGCCCGCCGCGCTCCCTCAGGGGAGGCTCTGGCCTTGTCATCGGTGTCGCCACCGGGAGGAGGCGCCGCAGAGCGGGCAGGGATGGACAGATACGTGATTAAACGCCCCCCCAAGGAGGAGGCGGGGGGCGGCGGGAAGAGGCCGCGGCAGGAGGAGGAGCCCGGGTGGGAGCAGCCCCTCTGGCGGGAGATTCGGGCCGAGGGGCTGAACTGCGATTACCGACTGCTCTTCGGCAAGGCCGAGGCTGACGAGATTTTCCGGCAGCTGGAAGAAGGGGTGGAATATTTCGAAGGTAACGGGACCGCTACCTGCCCGCCCTGGTGAAGCGTTGCCCTGCCCAGCCCGGCCAAGGCAAATCATGGAATCACAGAACGGTTTGGGTTGGGAGGGACCTCAAAGCCCTCTGCCATGGGCAGGGACACCTCCCATTGGGTCAAGGGGCTCCAAGCCCCATCCAGCCTGGCCTGGAACACCTCCAGGGATGGGGCAGCCACACAGCAGAAAGGATGGGCTCAAGCTGTCCGGCCTGCAGGACCCCCTGTTTGCAGTGCTGCTTTTGCGTGGCAGGGGGGTTGGAACTGGGTGGGCTTTGAGGTCCCTTCCAACCCAATCCATTCTGTGATTCTATGATTCCCATGACCTGGGCAGCACTGCCAGGTGCTGGAGACATTTCTCCAGGCACCCAGCGTGTGCCAAGTGGGGCCCTGTGCAGCAAAGTCTGGTCCTACAGAGCTGGTTTTACTTAGTGTGAAATGTGCGTCAGGCAGATTCAGCCCTGTTTTAATGTTTCTAAAACATGGGGTAGGCCTGAAAGTGTGACAAGAGTTTGTCGGCTGCTGTAGTACATGAGATCTCCCCAGTCATCTTAATCCAACAATAGAATGGGCGAGGCGAGCCAGTCCTGTCCATCCCATTCAAGAGGAATAGTAAACCAGAGTTCAAACAGGAGTGTTAACTTCGTTGGGACAGAAGCACTTGAATGTGGATGACAGCTTTTGGGTTATCAAAAGCACTCTAATTTCTTTTATCCCACTGGAGATTCACAGAAGCTCCAAATCAAGAATGTTGAAACTGTGATCTGCAGAGATAAATACAGTGTTGGGTTTGATTCTTTGTATCTCTCGTTTAAACAGGTGAAATGACAAAATTGCATGTGTTTGGCAAGTGGCACAGCATTCCAAGGAAGCAGGTAACCTATGGAGACCCTGAGTTAACATACACATACTCGGGTGTTACATTTTCTCCAAAGCCCTGGATCCCAGTTCTCAACTGTATCAGAGAGCGCATCGCTTTGGACACAGGACACACTTTTAATTTTGTTCTTATTAACAGGTACGTCCAATTTCCTGTTGCATCAAGCAACTTGTTCAAATGAAAAATTGCTTTTACTACACTTGATCACTTAGCAATTGTTTGATATCCATTTAATTAATAGAAGAACTAACGCATCTCTTCTGCTTACAGATATAAAGACGGTGAGGACCACATAGGTGAACATCGAGATGATGAGAGGGAATTGGTTCCACGCAGTCCTATTGCATCTGTGTCCTTTGGAGCTTGCAGAGACTTTGTTTTCAAGCACTGTGATTCCAGAGGGAAAAAGGCAACGCGGCACATCAAGCCCATCACATTGCAGCTCGCCCATGGCAGTCTGCTGATGATGAAATACCCCACCAACGTGTTTTGGTACCACAGCCTCCCCACCCGCAAAAGAGTACTCGCCCCAAGAATCAACCTCACATTTCGGAAAGTGATGACTGTAGCCAAGAATTGAAATATTCAGCAATCAGGCACCAGGTCTTTTGTCTCTGAAAACAGAAGCTTTCTTCCCCAACATGACTATCACTTTCTTGTTCAAATGCTGTCCTTGACAATTCAAGGTACCAGATAAACAAAATTAAACCAGGAGAGGAGAGAGCTCACTTTGTAACTTCTTAATAAAGACTGTGACTACTGATCTTAAATGCCAAGAATACTTTTTCTCCATGAAAACATCGTTGTAGTCCAGCTGATTCAATGTTTTAAGGAGTAATACCCTTGTTTTGCTCAAGAGGAAGTTTGTTCTGAGTTGATCTTCATCTAGCCAGTTTCTCAAAAAGATCAAAATATTCTGTACGCTTCAGATAGAAGTGAGACAGTTTACAAATACTATAGAGTACAAGATGTGATCATTTCGAGTGGGCCCGGGCGCTGATACTGTTCAATAGGTAACTCTTTGGTTTTTAAAACTACAAATGGGACTGACGTGAAAAAAGAGGAGCACCAAGATGTGAGTTTAATGAGAACAACATGGCAGGCTGCATAGTTTGCAGTCATTGTGACTTGTGTCTGCTTATATTCCTCTGCTGCCGTGAGAGACAGGGTTTTTAGGGTCCACAGCGTGACAGGGCAGGCAGAAGCACGAGGTGCTGCTGCGCAGGGAGAGGCCTCTGCTTCCTTAGGTCTGTCCTCTGCACAGAAACCAAGGAGCATAAGATGACATTCGGGGGAAAGACTGGACAAGGCAGCATGAAAGATTATAACTTCTGAGAGTGTCTGTTTTTCTAAATAATTATCTCTAGGGATTCCACTCTTGACTACCTGAAAACCATCACCTTCCGTGCTTACAGTGAATCCTGCTGGAATGAGGAAAATCACCAACAGGCCTCGTGGAATCAAGCAATGGTAAGTACTGAGCTTGTAGCCTGTGTAACCAGGCTACAAGCACCTGAATCAGCAATAGGCTGTGTCCCTCAGTGGTAGGTCCATTAGGGCTACAGAGTTAATGTCTGCTTGGACAATTTGAAGTTGGTCCTTTCCACACTCTGCAACTCCCAGAAAACGCTGTATGTAGCCTAAAGTGTTCCTGTGGGAATGCTGCTTATCCAGAGAATGTGATCCCATATACTGGATGCAGTTTGGCTTACAGCTTGGTCTTTGTTTGAAGACATAACCACACAGGAGGAGCTACTTTTTCTAATAAGTTTGGGTTTTTTATTGCTACTGTACAGTTACAAAAATACCCTGAAGTGAAAACACAACTTCAAACAGCAGTGCAGTGGTTTGACTATCATATTATACATTTTTAAATAACACACAAAATAAGAATAATCCAAACACAGAGATATCATCTCAGAGGTCTTATCTGATGTTTTTTACCCTTTTACGTTTTATTAACACCTTTTCCACCATGGAAGCTAATGAGTAACAAATAACAGCATTTGATAAGCCTCATGTGCCTGCACAGAGCCTGTCAACTTCAAAAGGTAAAAATTGGGTGGCAAACACCTGCAAAGGGCTCTGATGTTCACAGTAGACTGCAAGTATCTGGCACAGCTCAGGACCAGGACTGATGTGCTGATACTTACTGACTTCCTCACACTAAGTCAAGACCATGTACTCCTTCCTAAAAGTGAAAGCTAGAACAAATGCTGACTACTCAACCCTCATCTTTATAGCCCTTGAGGAAACTTTCAGAGTAAATCTGCGGTTGAGCAGTTCATCAGTGTCACACAGCAACTGTGCTTTCATTCTCATCGAACCAGCCCCCAAGGGAATGCAGCTCTATGCAAAATATATTTGAACACACAAGCTTGCATTAAAATGTGGCTTCGTGTCTCTTTCACAAGCCGGTAAGTTTAAAACTTAGTCCATTGTGCGTGTATGTTCTAACCGACCTCCAGCTTTACTGCTTTCTAAAAAAGCAACGTGTTCAGATGAACTTCTCAAAATGCAGAGTTAAAAACTCCAAACAGACGCTGTTGAGAATGGGTGTTGCAGAATATACACTGCTGGCAGTGAAATGGTTTGAAGTTCTGAGGTGCAAACAGACCTGCTGCAGCTTGGATGCTTTGCATGATGTTTTTCTGTAGGTGATAACCCAGCACTGCTTTACAAAACCCCTGCTGCACCCCCATGCTGCATGCAAGGGAGGGCTTTCACCTCCTGCAAGTCCATTAGGTCTTAGTTCAATGGCAAGGGCATTTTTGACATTTCACATCCTTCCAGGGTTTTTTTACTTGTTTTTCTTATTGTTTTTCCATCACTTAAAATAGAAAGGTTAAAACCATGCTACTGCTAGTCTAGCACAGACAAGGAGACTTCTCAGGAACAGTAGGCTGGTGGATTCATAAAGAGTATTTTATGTACTCTGAGCATTATTTGGAGCAGGAATTGTGATCCATACTCTGGAATGAGGAGTTGTGTACATGTTTTTTCATATATATCCATTACCACTCCTGTTCTGGCTGGTTTTGAGCCTCCCACTAAGAAATGCTTTATGAGTGCCTATGAGCTTTGGGCAAGAGTATGAATCCATGAGGTACAAAGTTTCCCTAAATACTATTAAGACTGTTGTTACCATTGAAAAACTTAGTTGCTGTTTTACACTGAGAAAACCTGTCTGAATTAGTCTTTATTTACCTCCAAGCTTGCAAAGATAGAAAAGAGCTAAAAATACCCTACATACTTTATTTCTGTAATTTAAAAGCAGTCAAAAAGATCATTTTTGCTGCTTCTCTCTCTCTGCGCTTTGTTTGGGAATTTGGTTTTTTTACACATCAAACAACCTGGAGCAGCAAAGGACACTTCTACTTATGTGGCAATCTGTGTGTCTTGACGCAGTGACACCAGTCTTTTCAGACTGCTGTACCCCTTCACGAGACAAGCGTGTGCCCACCAGCCCCAGTTCAGTTGTGCATACACTAACTAACAAGGGTGCTTGGGTTGCTGTACAGCTCAGCTCACAGTCACAACCAGTACAAGCTCTAAAGCTCAACTGCAAGCCAGACAGCGTGTAGCTGAATGGTTAATGAGAAACGGCAGTTTTTCAGCATTAAAATAGTGAAGGGCAAGTCTAGAACACCAATTACAGTAGCCAGGAAATCACAGCATTAAAAGTTGTAGTTGTTACTACAAGCAACCATATCCAACAGTTTCATAGTGACGAAGGAAATTACAATACTGACCATGAGCAAATGCTTCTGTCTCTTGATTTCAGCCATATTCCAAAAAGCAATAAATCAAGGTCTTGGATCTTAACAAAGAAAAAAAAAAAGTATCTTTTCTCTTGGAAAAAGGAAGCTGCAGTTTGAATCAGCAGTATTTCTATGATAATATTAGAAAATTAAGTGAACGGGGAAGTCATTGATTGGCTGGGTTATCAAGAAATCCGATTTCTCTAGTAGTTCATCCCATCACCTCACCTCGAGACATTTATCAGAATGCAATAGACATGCAGTGGACTCAAATAATGGTAATGTAGCCATTCAGATCAGCACAAGGCACTTTGTTTCTTAAATCATTGCCTTTGATAACAGCAGCTTCTCGTCAACTGCATCTGGGGCTCTCCTGCTCAGAAATGTCTGCAGTGAAATGTGTAGATTTCAGCATCTCCCTTTGAAAATTTGCACATGTCAGAATACAGAACACAGCCTTGGGAATTCTGTTTGAAATGTCTGGCTTAGAGCTGTGATGTTGACAAAATTGGTACCTAACAGCATAAATGCTTCTCTAATTCAGATGCACTTTGGACTGCACGAGGGTAGCAAACCAACCTTGAGGAGCATAATTTTGGTACGAAACACAACTCCCAGGAGGAGTCAGCCATCGCCATGGAGGGAGGGGGAAGTTAAAGGGCCTGTGGTGGGTTATTTGCATAACAGACAAGAGGTGCAACGGAGATCTCATTTTAAGGAATTTTGTCAGTTTGTCTTCCTTATGCTCTCTTAATCACTCTTCAGCCATCGACTGCGGGCTTTGGTGCTGTACCCTGGAGTGAACACGCTCATAAAACAGCAAGTAAGCACTAGAAGAAAGGACTTCCTGCAAACTAGCTTTGCGAACGGTGTCATCCGAAATCCACAGCCACTGGCTGCTGACAGAGAGCGGGCTCTTGGGAGAAGGTGGAGAGCGGCGGTAGGTCACAAAGTGTCCGGAGTGCATGTCTCCGTGATGAACTACAACTGCCATCAGACGGTAAAGGTATACAGGGGAACTGAAGGACAAATGAGAAAGGAAAAAAGGGTCAGCAGCTTTTGGGGATCACACGCACACCAGGAGCAGCGCTGCTTGCTTTGTCTTCAGCTGCAGTTTCTTTTTAGAACAAATAGGTGGCTCCTATGATACATACTGCCTTGCAATTGCTTTTCAGTGTATGGAGTCTTCACTGCAGCGCTGCTTTATTCTGTTATTGAGAAAACTGAACCATTTCTTTTAGGAGTTTCTGCTACAGAGGGCTATTACATTTTTAACAGCGTTAACTGAATTTTGCAACGGTGTGTTCCATCAAACCTATCAATGTGCCAGTATTTAGTTCTTAAAGCACCGTTATTGGACAGAAAAGCTATTCTGAAAGAATGTGCTTCTAAATGAGGAGAGGTAATATTGCAGCAGGTAACCCACAGCTAAAAATGGACACACTTTCAAGGATTTCCTTTACAACTGTCTTCACAACAAACATCAGGCACAAAGTGCTTCCATGCTTCTTATTTCACACACTAATGGTAGGAATTGTCTTTCCTATGGGGAAAACAGGCCATGGCAGTTAGAATAAGTGGTATAGAACTAACTACACTTTGGTCACCAGCGTGTGATTAAGTGAATAAGCCAAGAAAACCAATTATCAGGAGAAGCATCAAGGGTGATTTACTCAGTCTAATCATGGCAGTTGCAATTTAAATCAAGTTTGTTAATTGTAACGTTTGAAAAAAATATGTATGAGATCTGTGGATTTCCTGCAATAGTTTTAAAATGAGTTAAAAATTAAAGGAAAAGGTAGAGGAAACAGCAAGAAGATGATGATGGACACTCAGAAGTATGATTTACTGCACTGAGAATGAGAAAAATAAGATTTTGAGTTTTGTTTGTAATATGCTCTACTCCCTTTTATAAGGGGGAAATGGAGCCAAAGACAACCTCTAAAAATTGGCCAAGAGAAAAGCAAAGAATTTCTGCACAGGAGCCAGGAAAGATGTTAAATTCTGTGACTCTACAGTCTTATAATAAAGACAGAACAAAAGAAGACATAATTTGAACAGACAGAGATTAAAGGATAGGGTACAAATATGTAACTTACCTGCATTCAGGTAATGCAGCAAGTGGAAAAGTTCCCGAGGACATTAAAAATGAAGAGGAGCAGGCACCATTCATGAAGAGCGGTTTAGTACCAGGTGGCTGTTCTGCATCTGCAAGAGAAAGCAGACATTCAGTACCTTACCTGAAATGCTGCTGTTAGTATTGGCAATCACACTGCTTCTGTTCCTGCAGTACTTTCCACAGGGTTAAAGGTATTTTACTTACTTTAATTCATTACACGACGGTGCCTTAAGAGATGCAGAGAAGTATCGTATGCAGCAGTAATTGGTTTTACATGACACAAGTATAAAAAAAACTCATTTACAAAATCCCAACTAAACAGAATATTGAACTGCCTACAGGCCAGACATGCTAAAGCTGGGTTTTCTGGTCGTTTTTTAAGAAGCCACCATTCCCAGCATTCTTTCTATGCTTGTCCTTAAGCCTTAGAAGACATCACTAACAAGACAATCCATAGGACTTCCCAAGTTCAGTGTTCCTTCATCCTTTGCACATAAAACATGCAATTTCTGTACTATGCGGGATTTGTTTCTAAGTTTTTTTACTATTTAGTAGAATTAAATTGGATTATCAAAACTGAACTGTAAGTTTGGAACAGGGTATCCTAATGCTTGCTGGGAAGGGGATTTCTACCTGTCCTCTTTGCACAGATCCAAATAAAGATACTGCTTTTATGTTCATTCTGCAGATTATGATGTTTTAGCACTGAAACACAGGAATACCTGATAGATTTCTTTTTCAAAATGAGTACCTGAAGATTTTACTGCCATCCCATCCTTTGTTCCAGGTGTTGTCTCTTCAGAGGTTTTCTGATTCAGCTCATTCTGGCTTGGTTTATGAACAGGAATGCAATATTTGTAGATGTCCATGATCAGGAACTCATTGAACTGGACGTGTTCGTGACGTTTCAGAGGAGTGCCTTGGTTTGACCAGCTCAGTCTTTGCAGATGGATGCACAAACACTGAGGGAGCTTCAGCAGTATTCCATGGAAAGAGAGGGTCAAAATACATTTTAAATGAAGAGAAACAGCTGTTCCAGTTAAAAGCACGCCAACCGAACTGGTGAGTTTAGCGGATAAGGAAATAAATCACTGAACTGCTCCCTTATATGCTACTCTATCTGCGTGTAAGTTTATCGGGAGTAGGATCCCTAACTCACAGCTCTCTTGAGATCTCTGCCGATGCTGCTACTGCTCACTCACCAGGCAGCAGGACAGATAGCTGACGTTAATGGTTTTCTCCAAAAGGAAGAAAAATCAGTAAAAATACATGCCTGTTCCTAAAAAGCCCATCTATCCATCACATTTAGCTTGTTGATCTTGAGGTAGAAATGAGGATTGGGATTTGTTAGAGTGAGTTGTGATAAGACGTTTGCTGATACTTATTGGCTTTGTGCAGTGAGAGTACTGGGGGAAAACGTCAAGTAGTTATAAATAGCTGACATTCGAAGTCATGCCAGGGTTAACCTCTAGCAATAAGCACACATTATTATTAATGGCTCTTAATTACAGACCAGTGCCCTGTTGTCATCTGCACTGTATGATTACAGAATAGAAAACAGGAGCTTCTCACAGAAATTGCGCTGATATTTAGCACCATATTCCTTGCTTACAACAGCTGTATTTAGAACATTTTTATTTATTTGAAAGACACAATTGCTAAAGATGGTACAAACACTCCAAGGAAATCAAGAATTAATGCAAGATGTTTGAACTGCCACTCAGCCAAACTCACATCTAAGTGTTTTGCTGAATGATAAGAGAATACTCACATTGGTTTAGCTTCAGAGTTTGATGTTTGGCAGAATTAAAGCCTCAACGCCTAACGATATTTGACAAATGAGCTTACTTTTTAAACTAGAAAGTAAGCAGTCTAACAGCAAGAAGTGGGCATCAAGCAAAGAGAACAAAGAAATTGCTGTATAATAGGATTTAAAAATAGAGTTGGAGGGTTAGTTTGCCTCACCTTTCCTAACTTTAATTGCTTAACGAATGTTGTTCTCTGGTTTTCTATGCTCTGTCCGTTCAGAATCCCTTCTGCCTGAATCTGAAATCAAAGGGAAAAAATAAAGCCATTTGATAACCTGCTGTATCAGATAATAGTGCAGGTCTGCACACTGCAAACAAAAGTGGTGCTATCTAGAACGATGCTCAGTACATTGATTACACCTTCAGTTTTCTAGGGACTTTCTTAAGAATTGTTGGCCTATTCTAATGGATCAGAATTCTAAACAAAACCCAAGCAGAAACGAGCATTTCTAGAACAAGCCCCGTCTCCAGGTTTATGTGTAGCCATGCACCATTTCTGTTGGTTTTCAAGCAAGCCACTTTGGCTCTAGGCTGTCATCAAACTATAGGCAACAGTGCAATACTGTTTAAAATACCAGAACAAAAAATTATCCCAAATATTATCTCGAAAATACCTGGTAATTACAGAATAAAATATTTGTAAATTTTATAATAGTAGTAATAAATAAAGCTTGAAAATATTCTGTGAGGTAAGACCTCCATTTTAAAGATAAGAAATCTCAGGCAGGCTAAAGGCTTTCCTGAAGTCATGAAGAAAGGAGCAAAAAAACTGAAGCCATAATTCTGTTAGCATGCTTAAAACTGAGCTGGAAGGTTACATCAATTAAAATGACGTACTTGAGTGCAGTTGTCACACACAACATCCTTTACAGATTCAGAGGAGATGAAATGATGGAGGCAGTGGTCCAGCGTCATAGGACGACCCTGAGTACAAAAATCCCCGAATTATTAGCAGTAATGTTAGGGTGCCTAGCACGGAATTGTGTGAAAGTGTTTTCCATAACCTCTTCCGTAGGAACTACTGAATTGCAGACATATATCTAGAGAAAACTGACTAAATGGCTTTGAGTGTAAACACTGATAAGAGACAGCCCTTAGGATATGATCTGGTCTGTTCAAATTACACAGAGAGGACCAAATACTCCACTAGGAGGAACAGAAAATGCTGTTGGTGTCAAGCAAAGTCAGGCTTGTTCTACTAATTGGTAATTGGCACCGACACATTAGTGATAAGGTACTGTATGAGCACAGCAGGGTCATTTATAAAACGGCAAGAAAATAAACTGTAGCTCCTCATTTACACTTAGGCCACAGCATCTTAAAAAGACACCAGCGAAGATAAAGCTATGACAGCAAGGCAATAGGCAGACTGATGAGATCACGCATCAGTGAGGAATACGTACCCACACTGCTGTGGGAATACTCAGTGAGAGGCTGTCGAAGGTATCGTACCGCACGGGGCTCTGCAGGAGAACATTTCACATATCCAGTGAGCTAAAACATACGACACTCCAAAAAACACCCCAGCTTCACAAAAGATGAACAGATGCCCTCTGCTGTCCATGATTAGCTGGTGGAATAGGGTCAAAACCACCGTGCTAGGAAGACCTGACGGAGTACACAAGGTGCTGCTTCACCTCTTTCTACTGAAGCTGCCCCTGCTCACTTTAATTAGTTTGCCAGTTTTTGAAAAGTGAAGGTACTAAACATAGTCTTACAGTTCAACCCACAAATGAGATCTACTTTCTGTATGTTTTCTTTATCCAGGTTCTGTTCATCTACTCTGGGTAACTGGACTGCAACTTGATTTGGCTTTGCATGTTCCATCCCACTACTGGGTGCTGAATGAACAGCCAGTCCTAAAACGGTCCCCATGTGCATGGATTTTCAGCTGTGGTACGGAATAAAATAAGACAGCTACTATATCCCCAAAGTGGATGACACTGAATTGTTTTCATGTACGCATAATGCGAGACACACATTCTCATACCTGGTGTTCACAGTGTTTGCAAACCATGTTGCTGGTCAACCTTCCATGAAAAGGATGCGGAGATTTCCAGTGATTCGACACAGGGGGAAGCGAACCTGAAACACAAAATTGGAATTGTATTTTCAATACATCTGTGTACAACACTACAATTCCACATTTTAGGTCCACAGTAACAAAAGTAACTGCTCTACAATATGTTCTGTCCCACTGACAAATGATTAACATTTGGTTTACAGCTGAAGAGACATATTTCGGGCCAATAAAGACAGCAATCAGTTAATATTATCCCCTTAATAAACAAAGTGACTACACTATGAATATTCATATTTCGGAATGGAAAAAAGCATACCTCTTGTTCTGCAGCTTATTTGCTTTTGGGTTATTTCTGGCTGCTACAGAGGAAGATAAAAGATTTCATTAACCCTACCTTAGAAACCATGAAGTATTAAATAGGTCCTTATTTCATTCCTAACATGCTTTTCTGACATTAGAACAATTGTGGGAGATTTAGTGTCTCTTTTTGTATTTAGTGTCTTTCTATATTTCAGGAAGGCCTAAAAACCTGGTACGCAACAAATTTATAATTGACAAAAAGAACATTTCTAATAAAATGAATAATTAATCTGCAGAATTCTCTGCCTCAGAGTACTAAAATAAAAGCGTAACACATTTTATAAACCTTTTGCATCTATTTTAGACAAAAAGAGATAGAAACTTTCCATCTACATGAAGTTTACCAGTAAACTGGAGAAGGTAAATTTCCCCTCCAAATGGACAATTCCGTAAATGTCCATTCTGCAGTTTTCAGACCTCTTTTGTGTGTCAGCTCTTACAGATCAGAGTAACTGCTTAGAAGGACTAGTGTTCTGTGCCAGTATAATATTTCAATCCCTATATTCCATTGACTCAGGAATGCAAAAGTGCCCACAAAAGTGGGATCACTGTAAATAAAATACATTTGCTTACAAAAAGCATTCTTTACATTGCCTGACCTATTGATTTGTTTTCATCAGGGTATTAAAGAACAACTTTGTAAAGGTAATGAAACCGTCTTCAGTTTCTAACAGACACTCCATACGTGACACACTTAGGAGTCCAGGCAGACTATGGAAATGTCTCCTGATAATGAAATAACATTGGTAAAGAAGTCACCTCCAGCGACTGCACATCAAACAAATGTGTCACACGTGGCTGACGATCCCGTTCATCTTCTAATGAAGAGGTAAGGACATGAAACAGTTCGTGAGCATCCTATTAAACAGAGGCGCAAGAGTTAGAGGAAGTGAAACCAAAACACATCAAAACATATGCCAGGAATACCAATACAAATATGAATACATCGTTGCAGGGGGAAATTAAGGGAAAAAATACTGCTTAGAGCCCACCTCATGTATCAAAAAGAATTGTTTGTGCATCTGCTGCACAAAAGGCTTTTTCTATAAAGCTGCACTTCACAGCTCACATTATTAAAAATATTCTGGGCCATATAAACTCAAAAGACATTAAAATACTAGATGGAAAAGGAAAAATGAATGCACAAATGCCTGCTTCTCTTGAGTTCAATAAAAGCATAACTGAAATGCTTTGTTTGGCTTTGAAATAAAAGAGACAGTACCATATTTTATGAGTGAGATAACTGGTCGTGTTCATCTGCCAGCTGCACTTACTTTGGGGCTGAATATACTGAAAACAAGAAATGGAAATCTTGTATGTTGAATTTAACTGAATTTGGCAATGTTGGTGAAGTAGAGCCCATCCCTGGGAGCAGACTGGCACATGAGCACGGGCCCATTATCTCCAGTGGAGTCTCCAGCATGTCTTCTGCTTTAATATTACTGGCTCCCTTGTACCAAATCTGAAGGTAATTAAGTATGAAGTTCGGAAGCAGCCAAGGTTTCCATGAAGATTATCTGAGAAAACTGAAAACACCATTCCTCAATCACATGGTTGTTTTCCTTTACTTTTTAAGGCAGACTTTATGCTGCAGCAAAAATTCAGATTTGACACACAGGGCTATTAGTATCACAACTTCAATTTTCTGTTATCCTATATCGAAGCATCAAGGCGTGTATCGGGCAGTCTAACCGGAATTCTGTAATCACCTGCTCTTCAAACGATGAGATCTGCCACCTGTACATCCTTAAAACTTGTAACAGGCAGCTGGCATCCAGGACATCATCTTCTGTTATCTCTTGACAGGATAAAGCTAAGAGACATGGCATTTCGAAACATTAGAAGGAGCCACAAAGAACAGTTAACTCTTGTTTATTTTAGACTCTGTCACTGAAGCATCACATAATTGATTACAGCAATTATTCTTGATTAAGACAGGTAGACAACGTCAATCAAACTAGTATGTATTAATTACCACTCTTGTCTGACTCAGGCTGACTCCATACATTCTCCTCAATTTAATTAATACACAAAGCGGAAGGTTTTGCCACTGATGCAAAGAGGATAAATTGCATAAACACTGCCTGGAAAGACAAGTTTTCACTGGTGGACAACTGGTACTTTACTTGTTACAGAAACCCCCATATTGATGCCCCATCATCCTCACATCAGATAAATGGACATGCTTAACTGGGACCATTTTAGTGTGAACAACATCCTCGGCCAGGAAAATGTTTAATGAATTTCCCTTAAAACAAAATCCTGGGAGGAAAGCTAGGGAGAGCCACCAAATTGCTTCAACACTTTGAGCGTTTACACAGGATGTAACTGATGCACAGACTGAACACGGGGGCCAGTCTGACACAGGTCACCAAACTGGGCTGAGGCTTTCACAGTTGTGCCCAACATCAAAGAACCTCACTTAACAGTCTACATTTTTGGTAAAATAATAAGTTGGGGAAAATGCTTAAATTATTTTATAACGCATTCTTTTTCTTTTATACAGAATTCTGAGTGTCCATCTAATCGTGATAATGTTTGCTATTTCTTCAGTCATACGGAGGCCATATTCATAAAATTTTAACCATTAACACTCTGCAAATAGCAAATGCATTAAAGCCTTTGGCAATGGGTCCCAGAACCGCATTTTCAACCCTCTACCTCGATTTGTTCAAGTGGCAACAGCTTCTTCAAAGCAACATGCAGAGCACTGGGTTGGCTGCCCACTGTTTCTCGATTGCCAGGCAGAGCAAACAAGACCTGAAACCTTTCAGCCGGTGGCCACGGCACACACAGCTTTGGGGACACAGGCAGCTGGGCCCTGCATTGTTCAGGCTCTCTACAGTAACTTAATCCCTTTTGGATCTCTACCCCACTGTGAAAGCTGGTGGAACTTGGCCAATGAGTTCACCGTTAGAAGAGGGAAATTAAAAGGAGAAGA
This sequence comes from Neomorphus geoffroyi, assembly GCA_033558235.1. NCBI lineage: Eukaryota > Metazoa > Chordata > Aves > Cuculiformes > Neomorphidae > Neomorphus > Neomorphus geoffroyi. Next base: position 2,931,421 of record JAUMJM010000010.1, read on the forward strand.
ATACAAGACCATATGAGCTTTATTTCTTTAGGAAAAGAGGTTGGAAACAATAACATCTATGCTAAATATTTCCTTCTTAGTTTATCGTGACATGAAAACATTAAAGTACCTCTTAGGAGATGAAGCAGAGTAAGTGACAGGTACTGATGCTCAGTGGTCTGGTTCTGCTCTGTCTTGTACTGCACTGTAAATTCCTCCAGCCACTTGATGAAAGAGGGACAGGAGGATAAGCCTTGCAGCAGGGAGTTCATAAAACATGTGTTTCCCAAGTTAAGGAGGCCAGGTACGAGCCCTACAAAGAGAAGTGTAAGGGTTTATACCATAGGGTCTAGGAAAGCCTGAGTATTTTCAGGAGCAAATGTTGTGTTAGGTATTAAAATTCATTTATTTCAGTGTATTTGGTACTTGCACCCAATGGAAACGCCTGGGCGGCCAGGGATCAGCGAGAGGTGTCTCTGTACAGCTCTACTGATGTCCAACAAGAATGCATTTATTTTGCATTCCAAGATGCAAAATAAAATAAAGCCGTTCAAGAACAAACTTATCACAGACACAAAAATATGTTGAATGAGTCATAAATTTTAGAAACCTGTCAATAGATACAACTGATACATGAGGTAAGGAACAAGTCCTTTGTTCAATGCACACGTAGGCAGGTTGGCGTTGTGTTGATGGTTGGACTGGATGATTTTGGAGGCCTTTTCCAACCTTAATGATCCTACGATCCTACTTTTTATTACATCACTAAACAGCAGCGTTCAAGATTTTATCTTCTGGAGCAGAAAACACTTCACAGAGGCGAATCACGTCACATAGAAACGGCTGCGTTCTGACAGCTCAGAGGGAAGGGAAGGAGCCGAAAGGCACCGCGTTCTCTCTGGGGGCTGCTCCCCTGGCTCAAGCCTCCCGCTCTCCAGCCCCCCGAGCTCCCAGGACCAGGCTCCCGAATCCCCCAGTTCCCTCACCTCTCCGGCGCCGTCTCCTCTCGGTGATGGGTCCCCACAGCACGTACATCCCCGCCGCCACAGCAGCCGCCACCCCGCCGATGATGCCCCAGTTCTTCATCACTTTATGCCTGAAACGGCGATTAAAAATCAACGTCAAAGCACGGGGCGGGCCACCCGCTGGAACCCCCTCCTCCCGGTGCTCGGCTCGGGAAAGGGAAGGGGGCAGGAGGAAACGGGGGAGAAAGTGGAGAGGAGGAAAGGGGGGAATGTGGGAAGGGGGAGAAGGGGGGAATAGGGGACAGAAAGGAGAAGGGGAAAAGGGGGAAGAAGGAAGGAGAAGGGGAGAGGAGAAGAGAAGGGGGAGAAGGGGGAAGGGAGGAGAGGGAAAGAAGGGAGAAGAGGGGGAGAAGGGAGGAGAAGGGGAGAGGGAAGGAGAATGGGAGAAGGGAGGAGAGGGGGAGAAGGGAGGAGAAGGGGGGAACAGGGGAAACGGGGGGAAGGAGGAGAAGACAGGGAAGAGAAAGGAGAGAGAAGGGAAAGGAGAGAGAAGGGAAAGGAGAGAGAAGGGAAAGGACAGGCCGGCTGTGGCCGCCCCACCCCCCCCGCCCGGGCGGCCCCGCTGCGCTCCCCCCGCCCCCGCTGACCTGGCGGCCGCTCCGGCCCGCAGCGCCCGCCGCACCGCCCCGTCCGCCGCGGCCAGCATCGCTCCCCCCCACCCCGGAACCCTGGCGGCGCGGACACCGGAAGTGGCGCGCGGAGGGGCGAATAGAGTGCGCACCGCCCCGGCAGCGGGCGAGAGTTGCTAGGGACGCGGCGCGGGTTGCGGCCTGCTTGGGCTGGGCGGGGATTGCGCGGCCCGCAGGGACCCAGCCTGCTGCAAGGCGTAGTTTCTATCACAAAAAGTGTATTATTTTGATTTCAGCTAACGCCAAGTTTCACCTAAATAACTGCATTTTTTTGAAATGTAGACACAAGGCCCCTCTGACAGCATGTTCTCTCCATAGCATGTTTTTTTCAAACAGTGTTTTCCCAAACACTGTTCCCAGAGAAATTAAAACGTCTTGTGTTACGATGTGCTCAAGTGATGTGTTTTCCCCTATAACCACCTCTGTTTGCACCCAATCCCCATCTAAAATGCAAGGTCAGACAGAGAGGGGGCTCCAAAGCTCCGATCAACAGAGATTTGGCTGCTGGGAAGTTCATAATAACATTAAAATTAGTCCTTGGAAAGTAATGGAAAGCGCGTGAGGTTGCTGGGACAATTTACACACGTGTGTAAACGGGAAATATCTTCTGTTCCAGCTCTGCTCTCATTACTCGTGATCGATGGAATCATTCCCTCCTGAATCCAGCACTGAAATAAAGGACGCTGCTTTCTAAAACTCAGCGAGTCTTAAGAGTTTATTTGCCAGCATTTTCGGTGTCCATTCAGCGCCAGTGCGCTCCCACGCCTTCATCAATACAAGGGCAGGTAGGGATAGGATGAGGGGGAATGGCTTTAAATTGGAAGGGGAAGATTTAGATCAGATATTGGGAAGAAATTCTTCACCGTGAGGGTGGGGAGGCCCTGGCCCAGGGTGCCCAGAGCAGTGGTGGCTGCCCCATCCCTGGAGGTGTTCCAGGCCAGGTTGGATGGGGCTTGGAGCCCCCTGATGCAGTGGGAGGTGTCCCTGCCCATGGCAGGGGTGGCACTGGGTGGGCTTTGGGGTCCCTTCCGACTCAACCCGTTCCCTGGTTCTAAATGACCTCTGTTTGCTCCCCAGCGAGTGCCATTAGGGTTTGGTTTAACCGATGCATTCGGGGGATTGTTCGGAGAAAGAAGTTACGCCCATCAGCTGGAGGAGAGGATGCCAGGCGCACCTGCAGGAGGAGTGGATGGCACATGCAGGTTTGGAGAGCACCTGGAGATGGCAGCTGCTGATTGCGGCTGTGGGCTGGCAGGGAGCAGCCTCCCCGTGAGAACCACAGAATCGTTTCGTTAGGAAAGACCTTTGAGATCACCAGGTCCAGCCGTACCTGGCCGCTGCTGAACCACCCCGAGCACCTCACCCACCCTGCAGCTGCAGGGGGCTGCTGCGTCCCGGAGCCACAGCGAGCCGAGAGGCGCCGAACCGAGCCCGCCCAAGCACAGCTGAACCAAGGCAAGCTAAAGGAGGCCGAACAGAGCCGAGCCGGGCGGAACCGAGCCGAGTTGAACCAAACAGAGCCGAGCCAGGCTGAGTCAAACAGAGCCGAAGGGAGCCGAGCCGAGCTATCCCCAAGCTGAGTTTAACAGAGCCGAGCCGAGCCGAGCTGAGCTGAGGCAAAGGGAGCCGAGCCGAACAGAGCCGAGCCGAGTCGAGCCGAACAGAGCCGAACAGACGCGAAGGGAGCCGAGCCGAGCCGAGCCGAACAGAACAGAGCCGGGCGGAGCCGACCAGGGCCGGGCGGAGGCGGAGAAAGCCGAGGGAAGCCGCTCCGCTCCGCTCCGCTGTGTGCGGGCCGGCGGGCGCCGCCGGAGCTGTCCGTCTGTGCCGCTGTCGCTCTGTCCCGCCCGCAGCCCCGTCCCCGCCACGCGAGAGCGATGAGAGCAGCCCCTGCGGCCGCAGCCCGGCCATGGAGGATGATTTATTCCAGCTGAGGCAGCTGCCGTGAGTAGCGGCACCGAGGGGCGCGGGGGCTCTCCCGGAGCGGCTGCGGGGATGCTCCGCATCCCGGCGGGGTTGGAGGGAATCGTCCCTGGGAAGTGGCCCCAGGCCCCGGGATGCAGGCCGGTTTCCCGGGGCTGAGCATCCTCGGGGCACGCAGGGATACGGGCGTTATGTAAATTCACCCGGGTTTTATTTCACCCGGGCTCGATGGCGGTCGGGTTAAATAGCGGGAGGATAAAGCTGAGGGGCTGCCGAGAGGATTTCTGGAGGGGAAACGTGATTATTGCCTTTGCGAGGACGGTTGCATCTGAAAATAATGCTGTGGCAGGGAAGGCATTTTCCCCGGTGCCTCCTTCATCACGCGAAGCCACTGCGGATCGGAGCCTTTCTGCAAAGGTTTTGCAGTGGTGGTTGCTGACTGGGGGTTTGGAGGAGCAAACACGCAGGGAAGATGCTGTTATTTGTGAGGAACTCTTTGCTGTCGGGATGTGGTTGCTGGATCAGTGCAGAAGGCTGATAAAAGCATCGCTGCCTTTCCACGCCAGTGTTTCCTTCCCTCTCCTTCCCTCTCCTTCCCTCTCCTTCCCTCTCCTTCCCTCTCCTTCCCTCTCCTTCCCTCTCCTTCCCTCTCCTTCCCTCTCCTTCCCTCTCCTTCCCTCTCCTTCCCTCTCCTTCCCTCTCCTTCCCTCTCCTTCCCTCGAACGCAAAAGGTTTCCTTTAAAAACAAGTGCATTTCTCCTCCTGCTCCATTATTAGGTGCTTTGAAACATTCCTGTGGATAAACCTTTGACTCTGTAAATAAATTCTTACAGCTGATTTAAATATTAATGAGCTCGTGTCAATGACAGAGCAAGCTGTCCCGTAACATCCTTAATAAGTTGGGAAAATGGGCACAAACACCGCTTATTTTCACAGATTTAATTCAGATGCATTCAGCTTGTCAGGGAAGAGAATGAGACAGGATTTCATTAGGCCATTTTCCCCCTTTTTTAAAAAAAAAATCAACCAAAACACAGAAAAATGTCCTAAAGTACCTCTCGGTGTAGGTATAATTCGACTTACTCAGTGCTGTGATGTCTCAGTTGTGAAGAATTTTGCAAGCATGAAACAGTAAATATCACTGCTTTGGGGTTTTTTCTTCATTTGCATCAATTTGTAAGTGATAAACATATGCTTTTCTTTCCTGGGATGAGGAATGTGGCCGCATGGCTCTGTATTCAGATTGCCATCAAAGTATTTACAATTTTCAGATAAGTTACTGCCTTTGTATAACTGAAACCATCATCTCCAAAATGCTCAGTCCTGAAAGTCTGCTCCAACAAATGTTACGAAATAGGAAACAGTGATACAGGGGTCTGTGATTGGGTACTTTAGAGTCAGGAAGGCTTTTGTTGGCGTGTTGGCTTACTAGGACACTGAACAGTCCCCAGCATAGGCTCTATGAATGATTTTCAGTCATCATCCAGAGCAATGGTGGCTGCCCCATCCCTGGAGGTGTTCCAGGCCAGGTTGGATGGGGCTTGGAGCCCCCTGACCCAGTGGGAGGTGTCCCTGCCCATGGCAGGGGTTGGCACTGGGTGGGCTTTGAGGTCCCTTCCAACCCAAACCATTCCATGATTCTATGATTAAGCTGAAGTTCAAGAGACTCTCTGTGCATCTTTGTTGTACAGAAAATGTTCAGGTATTTGAAGTTGTAAGAAGTTGTAGCACGAGTAATTTCATGTGTTTCCAAAAACCTCTTTTACTCAAGTCCCAGAAATTGTCAGTTGCCAAGGTGAAAAAGTTACATGGATGTTGCAGGTAAAGTGAAGGAAGCTTGAAGAATCGGCTTTGTTAGATGTGGTGGATCTGTTTCAAAGTCTTTGGTTGTAGGGAACTTCACTGATGGAAAACAGGGCCTCCTCTATAGATGTGAAGTGCTGCAAAGTAGCATTCCCTCCAAAACGTGGAAGTTGTGTCCATTTAACAAAGTTCTGTTCTCATGTCTTGTTCTCTCCATGGCCTTGCTGCAGAGATGAGACGATTATCACGCAGCTGGTGCCAGAAATGGTATAAAATACAGAAATTATGTAAAATACAGGCAGCTGTGAGCATGACACTCGTGTGACTGTCATCATCTCCTACGGCGGGGCTGTAACTGGCTGGCAGGACCACTTTTCAGCCTTGGCTTGAACTTAATGAAAAAGAAAGTGTCCTTTGATTCACTTTCTTATTTTGTCCCACCGTGTTACCTGAGAGATTCAAAAAAATCCACAGATGAACCAAATATTGAACATCAAACAGCTTCTTGAAATAGGGAGAGACCTGGCTACTGTTTGATCAAATAGGACTTAAAGACCAACCAAACACAGGTGTGACATGGAAGAGACCCACCAAATTATTAATCCTTGTTTCTGTGTTCTCAGGGTGGTCAAGTTTCGCCGCACTGGGGAAAGCTCGAGGTCGGATGAGGATGTCATTTCAGGAGAACATGAAATTCAGATTGAGGGTGTTCGGACAGAGCTGGAGCCCGTTGAGCTAGAGGATGGAGCTGCAGTGCCAAAAGAATTTGCCAACCCAACTGATGGTGAGTAGGTTTCTTGTTTTGCTGTGAGGAGGAAGGTGTAGCCTCTTCGTTTCAGTCATGTTGCCACCCAGCCGAGTACACTGGGTTTAGAGAACCTAAAGATCCTCTGATAAAAGAAGGAACCAATATCACAGGTAAATTCTGTTACACCTGAAAATCGTGATTTAGCCCCCTTGTTCTCTGAGGAATGCTTTATCTGTTTGGTTTTGCGTTACCAGTAATAGACCCTTTCAAGTTGTGCGTCCAGTTGTCACCACCTACTTCATACAAGAGGTTTGGCTTTGGTTCCTGTAGAACTGATCAGTGCTTCTAAACCGTGGCCAAGTTTACTGGAGCAGTTACACGTGGCTCACCTTGAAGGCTGAGTATGAAGCCTCTGCAGCGTTCACATCTCCTCCTTGCCTAGAGGACAAGAGGGACAGAGTGAATGTACATCCCAGCCTCTGCTTCCTGCCTAGCAGAGAAGTGCCGACTGCCCTGGAGGCGACACCGATTTAGAAGATGAGAAGCATTGTTTTTGTCTTAGCACAGGGCGTACTAAAATTGTGTAGGATGAATGTTTTTCCGGGGACTTATTAATTGTCATGTTGATCTAATGGGAAGCGAGAATACCATGGAGTGAGCTCAGTGAGGTTCTGAGACTCAGTGCGTCAGTGCGAGTCTGCAGATAGATGTAGAATTTCAGTTGGCACATTGCCCAAAGAGGTGCCAGCGATGCAACAGCCCTGCATACGGAGCTTCAGTGCCGTCACACCAAATGCCTGGGTTGAAGTCACAGACTGAGGTCTTAGGACGCCTCTGGTTTGTTTTATCCATTGGATTTTGGTTGATTTAATTTTGATTTGTGTTTTTGTCTTTTGCTTTGTGGGAACGTTTGTCTCTTAGCTAGATAAAGCTTTTCTGCAGCCAAAGTACTTTTTAAACTGCTGGGAGTGTTAAAACTTTGAGACTTAAATTGATTTAAACGACTTGAATATCAAAATGGGGTTTTTTTGTTGTTGTTGTGTATTTCATTTTGCACTGGAGCAAAGGATTTTGAGATATCTCAGCTTCCTCTGATAGAACAAAATAATGAGGTCATGACAATGTGTGGGAAACAAGAACCATCAACACTTTCAACAAAAGAATGTTTTAAGATATATCTGTCTTGGACAAATGCTTGGTTCAAATAATGACAGTGTAGCTCTGTGCAGTGAAATGTTCCTCTGCCCTTTCCATCACTTGCGTGGTGTTGCTTTGTGCTGTTGAGCAGCGGCCGGTGGAATCATTCCCAGGAGTAACAGGCTGAACGTCTGCTGGAATCGCTGGTGCGATGCTGATTTATTTCTATGTGAATAAAATATTCTAGGAATATTTAGAATTATTTTGGGTTTAGCACAGTTCCTGAAGAACACAGAGATTTTTCCCGAGTAGAATCTGTATAAAAGCTAAGCAGCTCTCTGTCAGATATTTTAGATCTCCGTTAATAAGTAATTGCATTCACAGAAAATGCTGTCTCAAGGGATGGCTCTTACCAGGAAAGGAATGCACTTCTGCACTAGAATTGTTTTCTTTCTAGATACTTTCATGGTGGAAGATGCGGTGGAAGCCATTGGATTTGGAAAGTTCCAATGGAAGCTGTCTGTTGTCACTGGATTAGCATGGGCAAGTAATTGTTATCAAGGTCACTTGCACGATACGATCATCAGTTTGGGAATCTCAGTGATTTCAAATAATGTAGCCATTCTCAAAAAGTCTCTGAACAGGTAACTGTACGATAAAGAAGGAATTCTGCTTGAAATTCTAAAATGAGAGCTGGACTCAAACTTGTTCTATGGGGGTAACGAAGAACTGATTGATTTCTCTGTCATTTAAGTTCTTACAAATTCGGGGCTGAAAAATAATTTTGATTCTCCATTTCCTGTGCGTGTTTCAAATGGAAAGGGTGCTAGGCTGGTCCTACAGACGCACAGCTCGGTTTCCATGCGCTGATTTTACCCCGTTCATCCCATTAGCTACAGGCTCTGTTTTCTGTATTAATCAGTATTATCGTAATCTCAGTTGCAGGTGAACAGCAACCCAGTATTTCTAGTTGTAACCTTGATATGGAGAACAGAAAGACAGGCTTTGTTCTCCCTTTCCTGCTGTTCCTGAAGCATGAGATGTTACGTCTGCTGGGGTATATTTTGGGATAATGATATTGTCCACATATAAGGTTACGATCTGCCATGGTTTAGAGCCTAAATCAGTGATGCATTTCAGTTTACAGATGATATATTGAATATATTTGGTACAAGTCGGGTAGTGATGTATGAGGGAGAAAGTGAGTAAATTATAAAGTAATAAACAGTTCTGACTGTGTTTGTGTGTAAAGGAGTTCGAAGCTCATCCCTGTAATACACAATACAAAGGTGAGTGGCCCTGGATGACTGACCAGATAAGCCTCCTCAAAATCACCCACCAATATCTTTTGATTTGGCTCTTTGAGTCCCCTCTGCCAGTGTTACTAAACATTACGACAACCAGAAATTAGTTTGAAAGTGCACCCCTTGTTTTTTTTCCCTACGCCATGTACATCACTGCCCCTTGCAAACAGAACTGTCTTGTTTCACCAGCAGAGTGGGAATGGCACAGAGCAGAAACAAGGTTAATTTCAAGCAGATTTATTATTGACTGTTATGACAATCTTAACTTTCAGGCAGTTATTTATTTTTGTTTCTTTTCTACCCTTCTAGATGGCAGATGCTATGGAAATGATGATTTTAAGTATCCTAGCTCCTCAGCTTCATTGTGAGTGGCGATTACCAAGCTGGCAGGTTGCATTGCTCACATCGGTAGGAAAAATAACTGACAGCTCCTGTATTCTGTAAGGTTTTACCTCTCATTGTTATTCAGGCATTATGCTCTGTATTCCCAAAGTTAAATCTGTTCGTGGCCTTTGCAGATTGCCTTTGGCTCGGAGGAATATAGGAGTCTTTTTAAAAAGCCAGAGCTTAAAGAAATGAAACTTAGTGAGAACCGAGGAAATTTTGCAGGTTTCAGGTTCAAATTTTCATGTGATTTCCAGGAAAATATATAAATTGACTCAAACTCATCCTAAAATTCGAATAATTTGATTAAGTGAAAGAAAAGATTGGTAAATCTTTACTGTGTTTCTTGAAAATCTTTCTCACTGCACGTAAGCTCACTTGTACATAGACTGGGAACCCTGAGAGAGAACAAGAAATCGCTTTTCAAAGCAAATCATCCGGTGATCCTGGCAAGCAGAGCTCTTAGAATGCCACCTCTAAGTATGGTGCTGTGAGGTTGGAGACGTTCAATGCCTTTAAGGACAAGAGAATTAGTTTTGAGACCCTTTTCTCAGCGTGTGCCACTGTTGTAGGGCACGCACTTTAACTCCTACATTTCTTTTTCCTTTAGCCTTTGATGGCATTTGTGTTGTTGTGTAAATTGGGTCGAAATGCTCAGATTTAGATCGGTTATGATCGTGTCCTTTCTGAACGCGGATGCAGCCGGCCCCTCTGAAGGAGGGTCTTGTTCCTCTGTTCAGCTCAGCACAATTTTATTCTTGGTGAGGAAAATAGGAAGAAGAAGGGGTCGGGTGGGTGTGAGACGAGAGCTTTGACAAACAGAGCTGTTTCTTAGCCCACTTGTTGCTTGAGCCTGCACCTCTTTCTCAGGCAAAATTCCTCTGGTTTTAATATGCTGATGGAGGAAACGTGCTTGGGTTTTGCCATCACCTTCACTGAGCAGGAATCATTTCTCTCTCTGTCTGCGGAATAAACTATACTTTCTGGTGTCACCTCGGAAAAGGGTATGCTATATTTTCTTTGACACCTTAGTCTTTTCTCAGACTTTTCTAAGGTTGTAAGATCTAATTTTATCTCCATTCAAGTCTGAGACGACCTGCTGAGCACGGAGACTGGAGGTGAGCTGGCTGAGAACTGCATCAGCACTGGGCTTCTCCAGTAGCTGCATCTTGCAGACCTCAAGCGACGCTAATACGTTCATCGGAGGTGGAGAACTGGGCATCTTCCAGGGCTGGGTTTACAATGTGTATAATACCAGTGTGCACGTTCTGGTGTCAGACTGGTTTGTCACTGGATGTGTCTTTCAATTGCAAAGCTGACGTAAGGGGTGCAGAGTTGCATCCCCTCTCCAGCCCAGGCACTTGCTCCTCTTTCCACTTGCCTGTCCCCTCACTAATGCCGACAAAACTCTCAGTAGAGCCTTGCTGTGGAGCTGATGAAAGATTTTTTTGGTGGGTTATGAAGACCCTTCAGCAAAAAAACCCCAACCCAGAAACAAGACCATGATTTCCATTTAGTGGCAAATTGTGTTCTTCAGTCGTTTCTTGTAATTAATTTTCTTCCATTTATCAAAAGCTCAAAAATATTCGGCGCTGATCTGATTCAGTAGCTCACAAATCAACAGGTAAGATAAGGGTGAGGTGATGACAGGTAGTCTGGCAGAGATTTGGTTCATTTATGTCGTGTTTAGATTCCTGACCTCAACAAAAACAAGAAAGCTGCTGAAAACGAGTCCAGCACTGGAAGAAGCTGAGAGACCTTGGCTCGAGCTGTTTGCTGCACTCATCCCCATTCCTGGGCAGCAGCAAATTCCCCTGCAAGTCAGTGGAAGTGAAATTAGGGCTAATGCTGAGTGACTTTTGAAAAATCACATTATATTATCTTTAATGGCCTTTGCTGAAAATGAACCCAGAACACCTGGGCGTTTTGTTCCATAGTTAGAGCTGAAATTTTCTGGTTTCTTTGTGAAGTTGTCTTCTCTTTGCTATCATATGGATATTTTCACTTGTCTTGTTATTAAGGGGAAGATTTTTTTCTGGTGTTTCACAGGTGGTGTTTGTGGGAATGATGTCCAGCTCCACCCTCTGGGGAAACATTTCCGACCAGTATGGGAGAAAAACAGTAAGTCTTCAGCTCCTACTAGAATATATTCTAATAGTCTAATAATAATAATTATAAAAATGCTATATTCTAATATATTCTCATGAGACCACACATGGAGTACTGTGTTTAATTCTGGAGTCCTCAGCACAGGAAGGATCTGTTGTGGAGCTGTTGGAGTGAGTCCAAAGGAAGCCACAAAGATGATCCGAGGGCTGGAGCATCTCCTGTACAAGGCCAGGCTGGGAGAGCTGAGGTTGTTCAGCCTGGAGGGGAGAAGGCTGCAGGGAGACCTCAGAGCAGCTCCCAGTACTGAAAGGGGCTCCAGGAAAGCTGGGGAGGGGCTCTGGATCAGGGAGTGCAGGGACAGGACGAGGGAAATGATTTTAGGCTGAAAGAGGGGGGATTTAGGAAGAAATGTTTTGCTGTGAGGGTGGGGAGGCCCTGGCCCAGGGTGCCCAGAGCAGTGGTGGCTGCCCCATCCCTGGAGGTGTTCCAGGCCAGGTTGGATGGGGCTTGGAGCCCCCTGATCCAGTGGGAGGTTCCCTGCCCATGGCAGGGGGGTGGAGCTGAATGATCCTTAAAGTCCTTTCCAATCCAAAACATTCTGTGATTCTGTGATTATTACGGTGTCGATGTTTCAGTGCGTGATGTGCACAAACCTCCCAGTCCACACGTACGAAGCAGAATTAAGCAGGGGATTAAGTCCCACAAAATAAAAGGAGTTTGAAGCTGTACTTTAGATTTTGTTCATTTGTGTTACAGCAGAGACCTCCTTTTCCTCCTGCTTGTTTGTTACATACAGGGCCTCAAGATCAGCGTGTTGTGGACACTCTACTACGGGATCCTCAGTGGTTTTGCACCAGTGTATAGCTGGATCCTGGTGCTGAGGGGTCTGGTGGGCTTTGGGATTGGAGGAGTGCCTCAGTCGTAAGTAAATATTCCCAAGTCCAAACTTTCTCTTGTCTATTTATTTTTTGAAGTGCTTATATCAAATTGCAGGTGCTCCTCTGTTCAGTTGTCCCAAACTCATTTTTTCCTCTAAGTATTTTGGAACTGATGCATTAAACTCTCGGAAAGCTTTGACAATCAAAAGCTTTCAAGACCAGGTTGGATGGGGCTTGGAGCCCCCTGATCCAGTGGGAGGGGTCCCTGCCCATGGCAGGGGGTGGCACTGGATGGGCTTTGAGGTCCCTTCCAACCCAAACCATTCCATGGTTCTAAGATACCCGATACATCACTGAGGTGCACCAGATTTACAGTGACTTCTGCATGAACAAATGTGTATCTAAATATCACACGTTACGTGTCTTAAGTCCTTTTAAGCTCCTCTCATTTCCTCAGGTAAACCGTGGTGAAAATGAGCAGGGCAAAGAGCCCACCTAGCAGTGGGTAAAACACAACAGACAGCATTTTGTAGCTGTGCCGAAACACTGCGTTGCTGGGTTGTGTTGGGGGAGTCTGTAAGGGGTGACATCGTCTTGTTGCGAGATAGGTGGTGACCTAAACACGAGCATTTAGAGGTAGAGCTGAGCCCCATCTCCTGCTCTTTGTAAAACTGCAGATTAGTGTTCAATCAGAGAACTTTCACGTCTGAAGCCGAGTTGCAATTCCAAGCCCACCCAGACTTGGAGCACTGATGGCTCAGACACATTTCTAACGAGAAGGCAGCATGGGGGTATTTCTCTATGACTGTGTCATCCATTCACAGTGAAGAGGAAGATCTCTAAATTTTCTACCTGAAATCAATAACTCTGCTCTAGGCTTTTAATTATAAATGTAAAGAGAAGAGTATAGCCATTGTCTCTCTGTAGTCTTTTATCATTATTAATAATTGATATTTTGCCCCATGGAGGTGCTCTTTCGGAGTAATCAGAGTCTAACTTTGATTCATGGCTCATAGACTTCTTGGCAAGGCAAGTCAATATCCTGTCTTTTCTATTGCCATTCCCAGATAAAAGATTCAGAGCTGAGATAGAACATCACCGTGTTATTAATTTTCTTTGACTGCTCTCCTGCCCACCTTCAGAAGCTGCGCAGAAGCGTAACGTGGATGTGAAATGGGAAGTCTGTAGCCTGCTGCGTATCGAGGCAGTTTCTGCCATGCCATCCCCACTGAGCACAACTGGAATGAGGCAGGAGAGCAACAAAGACAACACATCAGGGTTAATAATGCCTTGCACTGCAAAAGCCATATTAACGATGTTCCACAGAGCCCCAGCGGAACGGCTACAGCACAGCCAGTGCCGTCTTAGAGCAGCGGGTAATGCGCAAAGGCGCCGTGACTTAATGAGAGACAACGAAGGGCCAATTACAGAGCTCAGAGTGGTTTCTATCGCTGCTGAGTCTGGTTCTTGTTCTAACTGTAATAGTGACTCATTTGACAGAGGAGTAAATATCTGTGAAGCAGGAAACGTAGCTCCTCTCCAATATCCTTAGGCAGGCTATGTCACGTTGGATATGGGTGGCTGAATGTCCATGGAACGGCATGGGTATCTTTGTAGTATATTCTAGAATGAGTGTGAGAGAGATGCTTTTATGAGAGGTGCTGTTAAAAAGAAAGCATCCGGCAATAATAAATGAATTGGCTATAGCAGATACTCCTCTCTCCACACCTATGTAGGAGCTGCAGCTGGGAAGCTGTGGCCTCCTCTGGGAATTTTCTACACGATGAGTATGCCTGTTCATCCACAGTGCCAACATCCAGACTGGCAAAGAGACGGCTGCAATGATGAACTCAAAGGTGTCTGAGCCAGTGTCCACCGTCCCGCTGCCTGCGAGGGCTAGGAAGGGTTTTACGTTACTGCTATGGGTTTGGCAATTTTAATAAAAGGCAGACTAAATGTTTGAAGCTCTCTCATTGTGCTAACGTGGCATTTTCCTCAATGTGCTAATCTGACATTTTTCTTGATGTTCGCTCTTCACAGGGTAACCTTATATGCTGAATTCCTTCCAATGAAAGCCAGAGCAAAATGCATTTTATTAATAGAGGTGAGCAGTGTGGCTGTGCGCGCGGGTCCCTAGAGGGACAAATTCTGCTGTTGGTTACATCTGTTCAATCCGACTGACTTAGAAGTCTCACACGTAGCTGCAGTTGAGTCTTGATTGTCCAAGTTAACGTGGAGCTGAGGTGACCCCCAGACATGAGCACTAGCTCAGGGCCAAAAGCAGCATAAAGCACTCGTGTAATGCTCCACTCTTTTGGTTGAGCCTGCCTTTTTGCAGATTAACTTGCATCCAGTGCTGCCCAAGTTAATGCTGTTAGCACGAGGGGTCAGCTAATTTCATGGAGAGATTAATCTACAATTTGGTAATGGAGAGTGGAAAATGGGCTGTTCAGTAAATGCGGGGCTGAATTATCTCCCTGTATTGAATCCAAATGTATCAAAGTCACAAAGAACAGAATTTTCCCTAAAAATACTTTAAGGGTAAGTTTGCAGCCCTTTAATGGATGGCTGCAGAGTCAGAGAACAGTGCTATTGTTTGTTTACATCGGTCAATTTGGAAGAAACATCCTTATGGAAAACCTCACTAAACTGAAACAGCTTCTCAATGCAAATCCAGTCTTCCAAGGTACCTGCTGGCTGGTCCTGCATTCTGTTGATTAATCTTTTGTAAATAGAGTTCGGGAGATGAATTACTCCTTTCTGTGTCACTTTTGTTCTGCCACAGTTTGGCTCCCTCTGAGCAAGTCTGGGATACGCTCAGCACCAAATAATGAGATAAGTGCATTCATAATCGAAAGGAGAATAATCCTGCATGGGTAGGGTGTGCAGGAGGATGCCAGCTCCACGATTTGCTAAGAAGGTAGCAATTCCTTCTGGCATCTACGGGCCAAACTCTGTGGCTTTAGTAGCTTGGTTTGGGGGAGGGAAACAAATACCATCCATCTCCTGGTGGTAGCTGGGAATAATGCTCAGACAGATACGTCAACAGCCAGTTTGCTGAAGAAACGCCATGTGAGGAGTCTGTTCCTTATAAGAAGCTGCGTACAGTTCAACATGAGTGTCCAGAGAAAGTCGATGCGAGGTTTTCAGAAACGAAACAAATTTAAACAAATCCCCTTACGCTGTCTGGGCTCCGTGTCCGTGCAGGGGTGCGTAGAAATGTCTCTGGCACTTCTCTCTCCAGCTATCTCTAGAGAGCACATCTTGGAGTGTTACAAAGGAGGCTTTAAAAGCCCTCTTAATCTCATTTGTGACTGTTTCTTTTCCCTTTGGCAGGTCTTTTGGGCCATTGGGACTGTGTTTGAAGTCCTTCTGGCAGTGTTGGTGATGCCCACTCTAGGCTGGCGGTGGCTTCTCATTCTTTCTGCCCTCCCACTTTTGCTCTTCGCTGTCCTGTGTTTTGTAGGTATTCTTTCATAGATGAGTGCATGTTCCGTCAGGCTACCGCTCCGCTAGCTCATTCTGTAACCTGACCGAAGGAATCTGTGACAGTTTAGAGCTCTCTGTTGGTGTCTTCTTTGAAACATCGGAAATAATGACAAAAATGCTGTTGTTCCAACAGGGTGCTGGCAAAAACATTCCAGCAAGAGCTGTGTTTGTGTGACTGTAATTGCTGGAGGGTGAGGGCGGGCTGGAATCTTGTGAAACCAAATCAGGCCTGGAAATCTCTCCAGTTTAATGACTTTGTTTCAACTAAGCTCACTGGAATCGATGTTTTGTTAAAAGCTGTTGCTATTTCTCTGATCGCTCGTCAGATTTTTAAATTATTTTGCCAAATACTTTTTGCCAAACTTTTAGAACTACTGTCCACTTACAAAATCCACCCAAATCAGGGGTGAAATCTGCATAGTGCGGATCAGATTCTAAAATCGGATGTATGTGAGTTAAACCTGACTTTCAGTGCACTGTTAGGTGCCCATCACTCAGTAATCTTAAAGATGTGTGTCCTTGCCAGGTTGTTTAGCATCTCTTATCATTCCTTAGTCACTGGCATTGTTTTTCAGGAAGATCTCCAGTTATCCAGGTGCTAACTGCTTGTTCTTAAAAATGCAAATTTTGGAATGCCCAGAGCATCTTGTTATCTGTCCTGGATGCTTTCCCTTTCCTACTGAGAAGGTGGGATGTAAAGAACCTGCAAAAATGCCTTTTGCTTCTCAAGAATAAAACCAAGGCAACAGAAGGGAAAGGCTTTAGACTGGAGTTCTGACTTTATGGTGAAAGTGGGGTTCTCTCTGTAACCCTTTCCTATGTGAGCAGTCTGCTGGACTCACTGAGATTTCCCACTGTAAGCTCTCAAAGAAAATCCCCACTTTGTTTATTGCTGTGGGTTTGACGTCGCTCTGCGTGTCGTCTGCTTTCCTCTCTTAGTGGCTGCCAGAAAGTGCCAGGTATGATGTATTATCTGGAAATCAAGAAAAAGCAATTGCCACGTTAAAGCGGATAGCGACAGAAAATGGAGCTCCGATGCCTCTGGGAAAATTAGTTATTTCCAGACAGGTACGTACAGGTAACGGGCACGTTAATAACATGGGATAGAATGAAGCTCATATGTATTTTTATAAGCAAATAATCAACGCTAAGGTTCATTTTAATGTCTCAACCAGTAATAAAATAAAGTGAGATGACGATATATGCCTCGTTCACAGTGAGGAAGAGTTAATTTCTGGCTTTTGTTTACATGAAAATCCTGAAAGTCAAAAGGGACCTTTAAAGTGGGCTTTAATGTTATTTAACCTCACTCTAAGACTCTATTATTAAAATAAAATCTTTAGGTAACCAAAGAACACAGCTCAGAACTCATGAGACAAGATGGAATCTGACTCTTTAGCTCTGCCTAATTTTAAATCTCATCTTTGTGCTGTGGAGTGGGGAACCTGTGAGCTCCTGTTCGGTGCTGATGCGTGAAGCGATTCCGGCTGTTCCTTCTGAGCCGCGCGTTGCTGTATGAATTGCACGGGATATTTTCCATTTCAGCTTTACATGGCCATGTCTTCGGCACCTCTCCCAACACGTAAAGCAGCTCTGCGTTTGCAGAACAGAAAGGAGATTTTTATAAGAAAGGAAGGTTACCGTGTTAGCCAGCAAGGAGGGACAGAGAGGGAGACCTGTGGGTCCGAGCAACAGCAAGGTTGCAAAGCTGGGCAGGATTCCCGTGGTGGTGACGGCGTCTTATTCATCAGAGACAGAAATTTGCCTTTCTGAGGTCTGGAGCAGTGAGGATTTGAGCCCTTGTGCCTCGGTGCAGTCAGGCTGATTTTCATGTGCTGTGCAGGAACGCTTTCCAAGTTTTGGGTGGTTTTGTTTTCAGGGTGGGGTGGGAAAGTACATTTCCTTAACCGCAATTTTATGGGCTGAGCCCTCCACTCTCTAAGAAGCAGTTAGTTTAGAAGGGGTCTGCTTGCAGGGGGGTGCTTGCACTTCCCCAGTACCTTACCCTGGATGAGAAGCCCTGCGGAGCTGCTCCAATTCCCCGGAGCTGGCCGTGGGCCACGTGAATCACGTGCTGCCCGTGGATTGGCAAAGTTCTGCTCTACCTCTTTCCAACCCCACCTTGTTGTGACAGATTCTCACCTTCCTTGTAGGGGAGTAGCGCGCCCTGTGCGTGAACTGGGTTTAAAAACGTTTTGCTCCCAGGGAATTCCGCTTGGCCGAGTAATTCTTTATTTGGATCCCAGCTGCTCGTGTGGCTCCTACAACCTGAGGAACCCTCAGCTGAAACCACACGCTCATCCTGACATCTAGTACATAGGACTGTGTGTTGCGTTGTCCCTTGCCAGCGTGCGTCCTCCAGTCCAGGAGCAGTGAGTGCCCTGATCATCTGACTTCCGCTTGTTTTCAACAGGAAGACCGAGGAAAAATGAGGGACCTTTTTACGCCCCATTTTAGATGGACCACATTGTTACTCTGGTTTATATGGTAAGAGGAAAATACAAATGGCTCGGTGCCAGCACAATTCTAAATGGTTTTTAATGGAGGTATTTTACAGTCCCACTAAAATACAGCAACTTCCTCCTCAAAAAAACCACCCAACCTGTATTGATTTGTAATTTATTAAACCACCCAGTCACTGGCATTTTCAGTCTAATTGCCCTTTCATTTTCTAAATGCTGACAGGAAATAGCTTTGAGGTAGCACTTAGTGGAAGTCCTCACACATTGGCTTCAGTTTTGATTCGTGTTGTTTACTGTAGACTTGACCAGCTGAGACTTCTCTCATTTTCTTCCTTGCAGGTTTTCCAATGCTTTTTCATATTATGGGTTAGTTTTATTAACTACAGAGTTCTTCCAAGCAGGAGATGTCTGCAGCAGTGAGTACTAGTCCATCTTTTCTTTTTAAATAGACTCTGTTAGGTGGTGGAATATCTTTTATTAGATCACCTTCTGCTGTTAGTCTGGAAAGGACTGTGATTGCCAGCCTGAATTTTAATGTATTCACTTGAAGTTACTTATTTTAAACATTTTTGCTAGACGGTTCCTTGTTTCCTGCACAACACAGAGAGGCCTTGCAGCGTTTTTGAACTCAAAATGTAAACCAGCAAGATATCTTCAGGGAGACCTTTTAGAAAAAAGCATCTCTTCTTGAGGACAAAGTGATTGAATAAATGTAAGGTTCCAGATTTGTCAGGCCTAATTATTAGTAGTTCTGAGATAGATAAATCTGCTGCTGCTGTGGAGCTCCCAGGTTCTCAAGATGTGAAGCCCTGCTGAGAAAAATTATAATGGTGGGAATCCATTGCCCTTTTTGTTGCAGATTTTTGTGTCAAGTCTCTCCCCAGCAGAGACCTGATTGTATTCAGAACAGTTCTCGGTGCAAACTGTCTGATAGCTGGAAAGCTATAGAAAGGAGATGGGTAGCACTGGGAGAAGAGACAGATCCCAAGCTTGTACGACAGCGCATTAACTCTTTGAGAGGTCTGACTCTGGTTGACCTCCGCAGAAGAGCCTGCACCTTTTAAAAGTACTTGGTTTCACAAAGACATGGCATTATTCAGCCTTCTCAAAGTATCGAGGAAGCGTTAGAATCCCAGTTTATGCAGGGAGAAACCGAATTGCTGATGTTAATTCTGTTCAGCGTCGTGAGTCCTAAACTGAAAAATACTAAGCCTGGACATTTGATAATGAAGTGTAAGGTTTCATTTCAGTAGGGCTGGTTGCAGAGGTGAGACATCCTGCCACAAATGAGATGAGAAACCATTCGGTTTCAGCTGTGTCTTCCAGGTAGAACGCACCTGCTGGGCAGCAGGGTCTCTTCAGTCCATCCCTTCGAGTAGTTCCAGCAGTAAGAGTGATGAAGGCAGAGCAGGAGTAAAGGAAGGCAAGCAGGGAAGAGATTACTTTAAAGACCGTCAACACTTAGGTTTTGTTTTGTCTTCCCACAGTATCCAGTAGAAGGGAAGAAGTTAAGGCCAAGTGTAGCCTGACCTGTGAGTATCTGACAGAGGAAGACTACACTGATCTGCTCTGGACAACGCTGTCAGAGTTCCCTGGTAAGAAGCACGGGCTCGTCACAGCCAGTGGCTCGCTGTGAGTAGAGAGGGCTCTGGGTCAAGCGGAGAAACGGGCTCTTGTGTCTGGCCCGGTGCTGGTGCATCTCCTTGGTGTGTGCGGTGCGCGCGGGAGCTGGAGCTCCCCTCACTGCCCATGTGGTCACTACAGATAAAATCACTACTAATTGCTTTGCCAAGCTGTAATGGCCTGTCTGACTGTGAATTCTATCCAGGCAACAGATTACAGGGAGAGTAACGATTCAATCAAAGGGACAGAATCACTTGAACTTTTATCCATAAATGACTTTCCAGGACTATTTTAAAAGGACCGAATCAATGGAGAGCTTGCTCCCTAAAGCTTCAGTCCGGCTTCAGTCATGATTTGCAGTGAATTTCTGACACAGAGCGAGCAATATCGTGTGTAATAGCAATTCCAGATGTACAAGATGATTTCTCAGTATTAATCTGAAATAATACTGGGAGGCAGTGGTCAGGGTATTTTCAGTGCTCTGGATTATAGTTTCAGGGACAAATGCTCCAAGAGAAGCCATTTAGTTGGTGAAAAGTTTTAAGTTCATAACTGATAAATATGCATAGTCGCTAGCTGACAGGAGGAATGTCCTGCACAACAGTCACTCTGGGAACGATGTCAGTGGACAGAAACGTGAGTATGCATTCTTGGACTGATGCTATAGCTGAAAGGACTGATTTGATCCTGGCACAAACTAAGGTAGGAGTAAGAAATATTAGCAAGAACACCTTTGAATAAGACACTGGCAACTCTGGTGCTTCAATAATCCCCACGCTTGTTATCTGTCAGCTTTTAAGAGAATCTGGGAAAGCTGCGTACGGGAGAATACATAGCATTGTGGGACCTGCAGAGCTGGATCGATTTCCTTTGTGAGCAGGTGAGAAGTGATCGTATGGCAGCATATAACGAACACAGAGGAAAGAAAATACTAGGTTCTAAAGAACCCTGAAATCCAGCAGTGGGAAGGTTGCAGGGAACAGTGGGCAGAAGTGGAACAGCAGATATTCCAGTGAAACGGGTGTTTTTAACATTCACATTGGTGGCCACTGCAATAACCAGTGGTTAACAGGTGTCAGGGAGGATTGCTCGCTGCTGTGTCAGTGTGTAACCCTGAGCACGCGCGCGTGTGGACGTGCACACCAGGGGGGCTGTGAACATGGAGCAAGATTCACCAGCTGGGACACGGACCTGGTTTTTCATGAGGCACCAATGGCTGGGACGATCCATCCTACACCCCTGCCTGCTGCCTCTGCCAGCAAAGTATTTTAGAGAAAGGCAGAACAAAATTTCAAATCTAAATAACCCAGGCTGTGTTGAAAGCAAGCTGATGATACAGCCTCCAGCTTTGCTCAGTTCCCAACAGGCAACTTGTCTCCTCCCACAGGTGTGTTGGTCACACTATGGATTATTGATCGGATAGGCCGCAAGAAAACCATGGCCCTGTCCTTTTTTGTCTTCTCATTTTGCAGTCTTTTGCTGTTTCTCTGTGTTGGAAGGTGAGTAAAACATGGTAAACAACTGGTATATCAGATTCAACCACGTTTGGTCTTGATTACAGCAGGGGAATTGGAAGTGAAAAGGTTTGAAAAGGCACGAAGCGATCGTGCTCAACTGGAGAATTAAGGATGGTGTTAGGTTTTCTCACCAGAGTTTGGAAGGAAACTAAAAGAAGCAGGAGAGGAGAAATCTTTCACTATAATCCTGTGGACAGAGCAGTCCAAAAAGTAAAATAAGAGCTTATGTCTGAGTAGGAGGTAACCACTGGACAATTTTTAAGTCAGAACTGATGCCGTGAGCCTCAGAAGCAGGTTCACCTGCTGCTCTCTGTCGTTCCTCACCTGTGTTTCCCCAGGTGACAAAACCAGGGCAGTGATCACAACCAAGCCCAGACTCCGCTTCCATTTCAGCTGCTCTGAGAGCTTCACTTGTGGCTCTCGGTGGTCCAAGTGCGGTGGCACAATTACGTGAGAAACAACAGACACAGCCTGGCACACCCTCGTAGGCTGGTGGAGCGCGGTGCTGGCGTTGCAGATAGCTGGGGCCCTGCTTTCAGGAGAACTTAGGCTCACATTTTGTATTGTTCAATATCTTCCTTCATGCAGAGTTTTCAAAGAACAAGTCAGTCGGCAGCTCTGCCCTTGAGTCTTAGTGGGACGAAGCTTCCAGCTGGCGCTGGTGGCATCTGGCTTTTGTGCCACATGCGTGTGGCAGTGTCTGTAGCTTGGGGCCGATGGAGGAGGCAACGACCTAACAGCTAGCGAAGAGCTCTCTGAGTTGGAACATTTTCAGGCACTGTACGAGCCTTATGGTACAGAAACCTTGTAATAATAAACCTTACAGATCCGCAGGTGGTACGTAGGTTCGTGTCTTTTAAACAGGTCTCCTTTCCCTCTCGTGTGCCATTCATAACGTGGAATATATTTTTCTTATTTGGATAAGCTTAGGCATTTACTGCTTATTTCAACAAGCCACAGCTGTCAGTTGGAACGAATACACTTACAAAGCTGATGTGATTGTGGGAACGCAGATTGTTTGGCAGCATTGTTATATTAAAGGTCCAGAAAAAATACAAAGGGTTCATTAAAAAAACAAAAGGAATCGTTCTAACAAATTTAACATTTTTATTGCACTTGCCTCCAAGTTAAACAAACAGATTGTACAGAACAATCCCAAACACTGCTCTCCTTTTTATTCTCACAGAAATGTTCTTACTGTGCTGCTCTTCATTGCAAGAGCTTTTATTTCAGGAGGATTTCAGGCTGCTTATGTTTACACTCCTGAGGTAAGGTGGTTGTTTTTGTAATGAGAACATTTAAGGGGAGTGAGAACGTGGTGGGAAAGTCATTTCTGTGACCTCTTCACAATGGACTTTGCCCCAGATATGGATTGATGATCTCATTGTCGTTGTCTAACAGAACTTGCTGTAGTACCACTTATTCATTTCCATTGACGTAGGAGACTGTAGGGAAGAAAACTCCCCCCTAGCATTAATGGACTGATGCTTTGTTGACAGGTTTATCCGACAGCTACGCGTGCTTTGGGCCTGGGAACGTGCAGTGGAATGGCCAGAGTGGGAGCCCTCATAACCCCCTTCATTGCACAGGTAAAATCCCTTCTCCCTCTGAGACCGCAGGCACAGGAAGGTGATGGAGAACCTTGGGCCAAACCAAGGACCATCTGTCCATGACGTGTGGGAGGAGGGTTGTTGTCGCCTGTGCTTTGAGGAGAGTTCAAGCTCACCTCTGAATTTACCTTGTGCTCCAGAGCTCCGTATGTTGGGGGGTAAATAGGCAGGAAGCAAGCTGCTGGGTGGATGGAAGCACACCTGGAGCTGGGATCTGTGAGGCGCAGGGAATTTCTGTGTGTGGTGCAATGCCACCTGTCTCTTGAGACCTCAGACTGAGGTCCTGGGGGCTACAAACCTTCGCGGTAAGTGGAAAGAGCTGGACAGGGAGGTTGGGGGAGCCAGGCTCTGCAGACTCAGAAGACTGTTGGAAGCAGCCGCTCTGCCGGTGGCCAGGAAGAAACCTTGTGGTTTTTAAGTCCTGTCTGATACAGAAGGGCAGTAGCGCCTCGTGACACTTTTAAGCCAGACTGTTTTGTCAGTGTTTAAGCACTAAGGAAAGAAAACATAATTAACATTTCTACTACTACGTTAGTATTTGCATTTCTTTCTGTGTTAAGGCTCAGGGATGCTATTTGGTGGGTTTGCCTTTTCTCTGCAGGTGATGTTGGAATCCTCTGTCTATTTAACGCTGGTGGTTTACAGCGGCTGCTGCCTCCTGGCCGCTGTGGCTTCCTGCTTCTTGCCCATCGAAACAAAAGGTCGTGGCTTACAGGAATCCAGCCACAGAGAATGGGGACAGGAGATGGTTGGGAGAGGATCTCATTCCCCAGGGGGCACCAGGTCAAACTCGGGATCTCAGGAATGATGGGACATGAAAACCTGCTGAAGGAATGAATGATGTGAGCAAGATCTCTTCCACGAAAAATGCAACCCTGGAGCATAGAAAGCTGATCATACTCTCACTGCCAATGTCATGTGTCAAACCGCAGGAACTTTTGGGTTGAACCCAAGCAAATTGTGTCTCTGCTGCTCTTTGCTCACACTCATGAAAACTTTACTTCTGTATCGAGAGGCATTTGATCCAGATATCATTTGAAGTTTAGCAGGAAGGGTTTTTCTTAAGTCCGTTGTGCTTGCATGGTCAGCTATTCAGCTTCAAATGTCCCGTGTCAAGCAAATAGCTAACTGAATGCAACTCAGTATAAGCTGTAATTAAAATAATGTACTCTTGAAGCCTAAAACCAACAGATTACTCTTTATCGTGTACCTGGCATAGCACACGGTGGATTCCGTACACTACAGAATAGGGTTTATGAATTAGATGCCTGCCTTGCACTTTTTAGCCATGAACAACAACAACAACACACGATAACAGCAAACCAGCCAGTGCTTTCCAGTTCCCTTGTTTATGGATTCTGTTCCTTGAGAATTAACAGGCAACGGATTGCTTGGAAATGACTTTCTGAATGTTTCTCCCACCCAAGGCAGGTGGTTTGAGTCGGCGAGGAGCGGCATTTGCTGCCGAGATGGAACCTTGTGTAAGAAATGTAAATCCTCACAGTTTGGAGCAGCATTTGACTTTTCTCCCATTGCTGGAATCATTGAGCACTCTGTCTGTGGCTTGGTGAAGACTGCTTCGGCTGTCCTGGTGTCTCTTTGTGTGTGGAGATGCACGCTGTGGTTTTCTGCATGGGTCCAGGTATGTTTCTGCTCCATTTCGCGGTGGTGTCGCCCAAACCTTTGATAACAATGCCTCAGTTTGGATCGCTGCGTGTAGCAGTTTGGATGGAGCTGCTTTCAAGTGTCTCCCAGCAGTAGCTGGGCTCCCGACAGCGAGATGGAACTTTTCGATAGCTGCTAATCGTGCGTTGACTGTAATGTCACGCTGCTGACAAAGGAATGTAGCTGGAATTATGTCATAAATGAACAAAAGTCATGGGAAGAGCCAAACTGCGATCATCCTTCGACGAGGAGCTTCACTCCTTCAGATGTTGCTCCTCGAGGGTGGTGGTCCTGCTCTTGTTGGAGAATGTAAGAGTCCGGTGAGGATAAGACTGTCTTGTTTGTCAGAAATCTGTCACCGTGCAGGAAATCGGGTATCAAAGTCGGTGGACGTGCAGTGAGGGAATGCACGAGGAGGCTGAGATGTCCCTCATCCGTGTCTCAGTTTATTTTCAGGATTCCGGACTGGAACACACAACCAAATGTAAGCAAGATGGACTTAATGCTCGTCGCTAGGCTGTGGGAAGCAATACATTTTTATGGGGTGTGTGCTCAGTCGTCCCACGTAAATGTAGGTAAGTGCACAACGAGTTTTTGCACAGTAGAATATTTTAAGTATTCTGGGAACGAGGCCCCTTTTCTGTGGGGCAAGAATAGGTCACTGGGTCCATGTTTGGGTGTGATACAAATGGACACAGCTGGCGTTCAGCTTTCACCTAGGGTTTTACAGCACAGGGCAGTGTAATGCTCCAAGACGTGTTAGGCTGTTTCTTTGTGGCACTGAAGGAACATAAGAAGTGGATAATTCCTTTCGGAAACTGAGGAAACTTGGAGTAATAAAAAAAGCCAAAGAGGTTATTGCTATTCTGGGGGGGGGGTATCTGCTGCTGAGGAAAGTGGACGTTTGGCAGGGCACCAGGGTGTCTGTCCGTTCATTTACCCCTCGATGCTGGTGACTCCGCAGCGGTCGGTCAGAACAGGCAAACTTTCCTTTTCATAGTAATACACAAACACCGTTCAGCTCACAGGGGATCCCACTTAGGATGTGGCTGAGGACACAAACGCGCTGTCTGTTCCGGTGGTTGTTGCTGTGTGCCTGTTATCCCTGTCTCTGCTGTCTCTGTATCCTGTGTGCTCAGTCTCCAGCACGCTCAAGGTCCTGTCAATCCCCAATTAACGGACAGGGCTGTCACAGCGCTGACAACCAGTGCAGATAATTTGGTTTCATCTTCTTCCGTTGGGCTGTGGTTGGATCACTCTCCTTAATGTGCTCTGCAACCAGGGCGGCTCAGTGCTGCCTCAAGGTAGAGATGGATGGACTTGTTTCCCTTGCACTGTCCCTCTGATGTGTGAGGGATGGACAGGACATTGGAAGCAATGAGGAAGCAAGTGAGGAAGCAATCCTGGATGGGTTCAAATCGGATTTTGGACCACAAATTGGTAGAAAACCTACTTTGCCTTTTCACAGGACGGACTGTTGACCCTTTAATGACAGTTCTGGTTAACATCTTCTTCCTCCTGCTGGTGGAGGCACTCGTGAGCGTGCCAGTCCGCACCTGACGAGGGCACATCCAGAGGCTTCCGACGACACATCCAGAGGCTTCCATGTGTCCCCAGGTGGGCTTGCCCTTAGCTGTGTTCACAGTTAAGTGTGCACCCCAAAACTGGATGGTCCCAAGGAGAATTCCGTGGGGTCTAAGCCTGCATTAGAGGTGACAACGACTATATAGAGCGTTAAATCCAGGGCCAGACAGAATGCCGCCATACAGCCTCGCTGCTGGGTTTGTCTGCTACTGAGCACCTTTGGTTAAAATTCTGCTTTTCCAATGTTAGTGTTCACATATCACTTCATTTCTTTGAGTCAATATTCAGCAGTTTTAAAGGACTGCATTGCGATGGCCTTCAGAGTGTGCATTCAGAGAGTTTTAGGTGACGTAGATAGATCTCACAAATTTGCACATGTGCTTCAAATAAAATATTTCCCAGGTAAAGATTTCTAGATAATGCAAAACCTTTTGATGCTGTTGAGTAGTTCAGTTTTAACCTGTGAGATTTACAGTATTAAAAGGAAATCAAAGGAATTTTTGCTTTTCACGTTTTACGAATTCAGCATTGAAAATGTATATAATGATATAAATGCCAAGTTTGGTCCTGCTAAGACAACTTTACACTCTGGATCTTTCATTTGAAGACAGCGATGCCTAAAGCGTGGTCCAAAGCTCCCTGAAGTCTGGCAGAATCTCCCTGGGACATCTGTGGGCTTTGGACCGGCTGGGTAGAGCAGGGCAGGTAGGAGCCCACCAAAGCTGATCCCACCTCACTGACATCAGTAGAAGCCCGTGGGCACCGAAGAAACTCGAGTTCAGGTTTTGTGGGTCCTCACCTATTATTAATAATGAAAGGCTGGTTTAGATTGTTCACTTTAAAACCGAAGAGCATTTGGGTTGATCCACGATAGCCTATAAATAATCACCAGTCGTATTCTGCAGCACCACTGATGTATATAACAAGCTTCCAAAGATCGTTTTACACGTTGACAAGTGTTTTACACGCTGACAAGTATTTTTCACTGATGAAGGAATTAATAGAGGTAGTTCATTTAAAACAATAAAGTGAGATAATTTTGGATTCAAATCAGGAGCAAACAGAACTGTGGGGTTCAGAGATTTGTTGACTGTCCGATATATTAATGTGCAAAGCTGTTGTGGGAAAAATAATGCTCCAAGTGTGCTTTGATGGAATGATTTATTATTCCTAAATGCTTGCCGAAAGAACATTGAATGTTTTCCTGTGGTTGAATGTACAGTTTCTAAGCTGGATACGTTTTAATGTTTCAATACTTTGTGTATATCAAGCTTGTTGTAAAATACTCCCTTCGTTCCTACGTTACTGATGCGACATTGGATAGTTGAATTCCACACTAGATATTTTATGTTAAACAAATAAATAGTTTTTTCAGTAAAAATGCTTCTGGCTGTTCTGTGGGACTTGGATGAAAAGGCAGTAACTTTACCACTCTCTTGGTGGCCAGAGATTTGGGACAAGGGCTGCTGTGTGGACTCAGCCGGGTGCACAAGGGCTCCGCACTTGCAGATCTGACTCATTCTGTGTGTCCATTTGTGCACTGAAGATAAAGAGAAGTCGCAGGATTCGTGTTCACGCTATAAGTAACCTCATCAATAACTACAGCTAAAAATATTTGATTATCTTAGGATCTATAGCTGCTTTTTGCATTTAATTCATTTCAGGCAGTAAAAACCAGTCGGTGTTGCTTCTTGCCTGTGGGTGATTTCTAGCAACGTCTTTAACACTGATCCCACAGGCGTTGGGGAGGAGGTGGCTCGGTGTGTCTGCGCTTTGGGTTCCTGCTGTTTATTTACTTTTTAATGTAAACTTTTATGTCTCATTTTTATAGAATATAATGAAGTGCATAACCCCGGCTGTGTTCTTCTGCCCTTCAGATGACGTAATTCTGATGTCCAGTAATTTACAGACGAGGTGGTTCATGTCTGAGTCGAAATGACTAACGAGCTGCAAATACCCTGCATGCTTATACAGAGTGTTCTCATCTCAGCGTGGATTAATCTTGCTTCTCGCAGCGTGTGCAGCCACTGAGAGTCCACTGGGATCAGGAGTTTCAGTTCTGGGAATGGGAACAGTTGGTAACTGCAGAAGGGTTTGTGTCGCAGATGCAAAACTTAAGGAGAATGTTCATTCCTCTGTGTTTTCTGTGAACTTTTTGGCACCCTCAGCCATTTCTGAAGCTCGTTCTGTTTTCCCACATGCCAGAGCTGCTGTTTGCTTACAGAGGATAACTTTACTGATACTTGATGTATTTCCAGCTTTGTTCTGCCTCACAGGCAAGCGTTGTTGAGAACTGCGTGTTCGTGAAATGTGCTGATGCTGCCCGCTGGAGATGGTGCTTTGTGCTTGCCAGGTCAGGGATTGGCACAGCTGCCCAGGGAGGTGGAGTCGCCATCCCTGGAGGGGTTTAAAAGATGGGTGGGTGAGTTTCTTAGGGACAGGGTTTAGTGGGGAGACAGGCACGGTTGGACTCAGTGATCTCAGAGGTCTCTTCCAACCTTATGATTCTATGAGAAAGCCCATGCCATGGGCACCCAGCCCCGCTGGCTCTCTTGTACCTTGCCATGACAACGAGCTTCAGTCTCTTGACTCCTCTGTCCCAATGTGTTGCTTTGTGGTTGCCAACAGTGTAAAACACCCTTCCTGTCACCCTCATCTCAAAACAGTGGGAACGGCTGAGCTACATTGGAGCATCCCAGACATTCCCGTACGGGAGTGCATTCTACGTGGGTCAGGGGCTACTGGCAACAACACACAGGCAACCTCGTAATTTCACACAATGGTATTTCTGGAATCTGAAATGACAGCTCGTCCTCCTGTAGGGTGAAATGTTCAGGAACAATGTGCAGGGAGGCATGGAATGATAATCTACTGGGAAGTTTCTATGGAATTAGCATCCATGCCATCACTAAGGAAAGAAAGCATCATGCAGGAGATATTTGAATATTACCTTTATTGTGCACAGATAATAAAATTGTGGCCTTTTAGAAAATAAATGAAATTAGACTGCAAATAAAATCACACCTCTAATGATTTCTATTTATTTTCTGAGGTTGTGGCAGATCACAGAGCAGCTGCTCCTTTAGGCTTCAAGATCAGCAGAATCAACTGCTTATTGCAAGCTACAACCCCTGCTAATCCAGCACAGCTCTTCTGAAATCAGGTATGTGGGTTTGGATTTACAGCAGCATAAATGGGAGGAGAATATGGCCCTCCAGATCTCAGATTTGCAACGAGGGAACTGAAGTGGAAGCTGTTTCACTGAATGGCTTCTACTGAAGCGATCTCACAGGCCATTAGGTTCACCATCAATCCATGGTAATTTTCCTCCAGCTATTGTTTGCTTTTTTCCTGTCCTTTGCTTGATTATATCCCTTCGAAAGTGGCGCCAGTGTGTCAGGTGAGCTGCCAGATAACGTGGGAAAACCTTTTGAGAGACAAACTGGGCATGGCAGGAGCTCCTAATTTTCCTAGGTCTCCTTTTTTTTTTTATGGTGAGAGTAACTATTGCTGCATTTCTAAAAGGGCAGACAATTAGCAGATGTGCTCAGCAAAGCTCGTCAGAGCCTTCTGACTGCTCGGGGTGTGCAAGCTGGAGAACAACACAACGGTCACACAGTGTTCAGTGGAAAATGAGGTCGCTGGAAGGGCTCCCAGGGCCACGGCTGTGCTGGCACAGTAACCTCCATAGCGCTGCTGAAAATGAGACCAGAATCGTACGTGGCCACGAGGCAGCAGATCTCGTGTGCCTGGACCATGTCCAGCAGCACTGAGTGCTCCTCGCTTCTACAAAGCCTCCACAAGTTTCTCTTTTCCTTGGTAAAAATGAAGCAGCACGTTAGGAGATGGGTCCTTCAACAGCGTGTGACTCGGGTGCTTGGCTGGGGCCAGGAAATGCGCTTAAACCCAGGTGCCCAGGAGGTCAAACGAGCCCGGCTGCACTGCAGCATCTCTCTTGCACGAGGTGCAGCTGCCTGCTGCATCACAAACCAGGTTGATGAGCTATTTCTGGCACGGGGAGTCAAAGGGAGAGAGAAGCTGCGCTGCGGATGAGTAAGAAGCAGTTGGCTGCTCTGCAGAGCAGGGCGAGCCAGGCACCGTGTGTCCGGTTTGGGACAACCGCTAGTCTTTGGATCTGAGGCTGATGCTTCCTGGCCACTCAGCACCCCGTCTGTCATGGTTTTTAGAGCAGGGAGGACGCGTGGCATGGAAAAATCAGCCAAACTGTACCTTCAGAACAGGGCATTGGGTCACCAGCAGCATCACTGAACACCCCTAAATAGTCACCCCCTCCTGTCCCTGACCCCTTTGGGAAGCTCAGCCTGACACCGGGCACCTCCTCTCCCAGAGCTGCTGCTCCGACCCTGTCTCATGGCTGGAGGAAATGAGAAACTGGAGGGCCCATGGGAGTCTTAGGGACAAGAACAGCTATTTTGCTTGTGCTCTCTGCTATATATAGAGTCTGGGAAGTACACGGGGTTGGAACATGTTGCTTTCGTTGCTAAAAACATCGTTTGAAGCCCATTTTAGGCAACTGCTGCTGTCCATCGCCAGATACACTAACCAGGTGCAGCAGACCCGTGCTTTGTCCTGGCATGAGCGTAAGAGAACTATTGCAGCTGAAGAACGTGCTTTTAGAGCTGCTGTTACTTCCCCGGGAGCCTCAGAGCTTCTTCCTACTAAGGAGCTTTTGCCTCCTGGGGGAAGCTTGCAAATCTAATTACATGCTGGGTGTTGGAGCAGTCAGTGAAGACCTCAGGTGGCACCGGCTCAGTTTCAGATCCTGTCCCATCAGGCAGATGAACTGCAGGACTGTGAAGATTTGAGCTGAACCCTGCCTGCCCTTTGCAGACTGATCCCCGGGACAGAAGTGCACTTTGCCACAGGTAATTAGTCCAAGGTGTAAAGCACATCCTTTAGGTAGGTTGTGCAAGGCCAGGGCGGAGGGAGCTCCGCCGCCTGGCAAAGAGCTGGCAGCAACCTGAAAACAAGATATCACAAACCAGAGTGGGAGCTGGTGGGAGGGCTGAATGGCCCACGTGTATCCCTGTTTTATTCACATCTTTCTGCTGTGACTTCGGAGCTGCTGCTGTCACGATAATCCTGGGTGAGCAGGCAGCTCACAGGTGGGGCTGCGGCGGTTTGGCCAGCTTCTTCTCCTGGAGGATGCTCCCAAAGAGCCTGGCTGCTGCCATGGCACAGCCCCAGTGGATGGTGATCCCGAACCCGCCGTGGCCGTAGTTATGTATCACCTGGAGGAGAAAAGAAGGAATCAGTGCTGGCAAAGCTGCTCTGGACCCTCTGGGGCTAAGGGCAGTGAAGAGGCTGGGAATGTCCTTAGTGTCTCCCTTCAACCTGGGAGCTCCCAGCACACAGCTCAGTGAGCCACTGGGGAGGCAGAAGAAACTGTGTGGTTCAGGAGGGTCCCAGAGCATCCTCTGCACCTGCTGCTCCAGCCACCCCAGAACGCAGCAGCGGAGCTCGCGGCCGGGTTCCTCAGAGCACAACGTGTTACATCCTACCCTGCGTTTGTTCCTGCCAAGGTGAATCACTTTGCTCCAGCGGGAGCCCTGACTCATCCCTGGATCGGCAGCAATGCCAAGGCAGCGTGGCTGTGCCGTGCTCACAGAGGAACAGGGGCATCCCTAAATTAATTCACACAGAGCTTTGCTTTGAGCCATGATCTGGGCTTTGCCTAAAAGCACTCTTTTCTTCCCAAGACTCTCCAGCTCAAAACTGAATATATTTTCATTCCACTGAATTACATTTTGCAGTCACCATTGCCTTTGGAGCTTTAATCTCTTCTTCCAAGCTGCACAGAGACATCTGCCCGCAATCATAGAATTGATGGTTGGAAAAGGCCTTGGAGATCATCCAGTCCAACCACATCTGTCCACTACTAAACCATCCTTGAGTACCTCATCTACCCATCTTTTAAGCACCTCCAGGGATGATGACCCCACCACCCCCCGGGCAGCCCCTGCCACTGCCTGAGTACCTTTTTGGTGAAGAAATTTTTCATTTTTACAGGAGACACCCAGCCTCTCCCACACAGAGGCACCTGAACTTTCCAGAGCCCCATGGCTGGGCAGCCCCCCCAGTGCCCCTCTACACCTCCACCAGGTTTTATTTCATGCTGCTGCTGAGCTGCAAACTGGAAGAAATCTCAAAAAGGCCAATCTTTTGCACCAGCAACGTGGTGTCAGTGCTGGAGGCCTTGAGCATTTTATTAAAACCTGTGTGTTGGGTTTTATGAAAGGGAGACGCGAAGTTCACAAGCACAGGCCCTGTACGCTTACAGGCTCCTGGCAGAAAACCACACTACTTTAAATCCTGACACTGGAACACGGTTCAGGTGTGCCTTGTGTGGTTCTGGGAGCAGCAGAGCCCACGCCAGGGTTTTTCTTCCATCTGGGTTTTCTGGTGGCTATTAAGGACTAAGCTCCAGCTGCAGGTTTTCCTTTGGCAGGAGCGCTCCCTGCCCGCTCTCCCCATAAAATCCACTCAAACCTTAATATCTTTGTCAGGGTTTTTTTGACTCTGGGCTTAAACTGGCTCAAAGATTCACCCATTATTAGAGGGGAGACAGAGTGAGGACCAGTGACTGCAGTGCAGCTGCAGGCTGAGGATCAGCAGCAGCAGCTGGGCAGTGGTGTCGCACTGGCAGGGTCGCAGTGACGGATGCACAATTAGCGCAGTGGTTAATGGCCCTTGGCAGCTGGGGGCTGTGCACAATACCTCTGCCTGGATACGCCCGTGGCAGATCGTCTCCCGCTCCAAGCGAACCCAAGGGCGCGCGGGTCTCAGTCCGCTCCACTCCTCCACGATCTTTGCTGTCTGAAAGCAAAAGCACATCAGCCTTTCTCTGAATTCCAGCAGCCAAATGTGGCGGCACTGAGTGACCCGTGAGACCAGGGCTCTGGCAACGAACAGGGACAGAGAGGCTCCTCCATCCCTGCTTCTGCACCGACTCCGGTGATGCTGCAAGGGGCAACTGGGCAGAACAATTTTGGATCAGCAGAGCCAGAGAGGCAACCTCTGTGCCGAAGCCCACTCTGCCTTTGCTGCTAATCCAGGGTGCAACAGCAGGAGGAGTGGACACAAAGCACCCTCGCCACAGAGCAGCCTTTCTTTAATGCACAAAAAAAAAGCACATAAGAAGCCCAGGGTTATTCCATGCGCACACTCCACCCATCTCTGACACGTTTCTTGCCGCGGCAGCTGACACTGCGTAAGCAAGGGCTGCTTTGCAGAAACCCCTCCAACTCCCCTGGCCTGCTGCGGGCAGGCGCCACGTGTAACTCATATAAAGATCCAGCTGTTGCATTTTACTTATATAAAGATTTCAGATTTTGTCCTCAGCATCCTTCCCTGGTGGCCTCAGCTCTGCCTGAGCATCCAGTCTTTCCATGCCCCCTCCTTGCTTCCCAGTGACCTTCGCTGTGTCAAGGTCACCCACCTGGAGAGCGGGGAGCAGCCTGCAGCAGTTCTCCCAGATGGTTTTGTGATCCTGGGCGCTGTTTTCTTCACTCCAGTTGCCGTGCTGATAGATCCCTCCCAAGATCGTGAACTCACTCCTGCACCAAAAGCCAACGGAGATAAATGAGGGTGATCCCTCGCTGGGCACCACACAGAGCCACTCTGCGTGTGTGTGATTTACGGATGCTGCTGCGCCCAGAGCCCGCAGCGCGTTCCTGCCGGAGAAACTCTCATGCAGGTGAAAGAGCGGTGCCTGCACGCCTGCTCCTGAGCGACTCATTGAACAGCAGCAGCACCCCGAAGGCGCCCGCCTGGGCAAACCAAACAGCTGATTTCATCTTCTGTCAAATCCATTTGCTCTTGCCTGGCTGGGGAAGGGAGTTCGAAGGACTGGGATGCTCAAAGAGACAGCTTGCACTGCTGCTGCCCCGAACCTCCTCTGGTTCGGGGGTTTCAGGGGAGGTTTAGGCTTGACCTTAGGAAGAAGTTCTTTACTGAGAGGGTGATTGGCCATGGGAATGCGCTGCCCGGGGAGGTGGTGGAGTCACCGTCCCTGGAGGGGTTTAAGGAGAGATTGGATGAGGCTCTTAGTGCCGTGGTTTAGATGACGAGTCGGTGTTGGTGTTGGGTCATAGGCTGGACTCGAAGACCTCAAAGGTCTTTTCCAGCCTTGTGATACTGTGGATTAGCAGAGGACAAGAGATGGGTTAAAAGCTGGGGGAGCTGGGAGCAGCTGTACGTGCTGGACCCTTCAGAAACTTCACACGAGCCCTGGGAAGCACCAAGGCAAAAGGGCTGAATACCAGGGGTGCGCAGGAGGGGAGCCCATGGGGCTGAGCTCTCGAGCTGACGTGCGGAATAAACCCCCACAACCGGCACAGTTATGCTCAGGTGTGATTTCCCAGTTTGTCCCAATTCAGTTTTTCCTACAACCTGTGGATTATTTCGTAGGCAAATCTCACACTGTTGTGTTACCTGTCTAACAGTGGTACATAAATTCCGAGCGATCATGCTACTGTTTAGATATTTATATAAATCTTGCCCCCCCCCCCAACGTGTTTTTCTATGTTCAGCCATAATTACTGCCCAGAGTAAAGTACTAGGAACTACAACTTTCCCTTGTGGTGTTGTAACCCATCCATTTTCACCCTCTTTCCCATTCAGATCCTTAATCAATTTTAAATCCTCCTTTGTATATTTAGGAATTTGATCAATTTGGATTTTACATCCTGTCTGATCCCTCTGTCTGGGATGGAATGTGGTGCCGGCACAGAGTACAAAAGATTTTCCTAGAAGTTTTTTCTGGCAGAATCCAAAACCATTGACAATAATGGCTCCTGATAAGCAAAACAATAATTCTGCCTGTGCCTCTCCCTACACATCTAACAAAAACAACATTCGTCTCCTGTTGTCTCCCTCAAGAGAACAGAAATGCAGATTAGAACTCCCCACTTGCTTTGCGCTCAAGCGCGGGTCTTAATCTACACGTCCCAACCACACCAACACACACTCTTTTCCTAATAAATGCGCTTTCATTGAGCTCAAAACTTACACGCTACCCAAATTCCCACTTTACAGCTAACAGCTATTTCAAAGATACAAATTACAATTGTCACACTTCCTACCCCCAAGTTGTTGTTCCCTTAAATTCCCATGGGTTTATAGGATTAAAACACGTTCTTACTGATGTTAAAATATATACATTACCGGTACTGAACGCTTTCAACAGATATACAAAATAATGTTACCATACTCATGATTTACAGGGTCTCGGGTCCTCCCTAACCACACACAAGCAACTCCAGGAACTACCGGGTCTTGGCAAGTGTCTCACCACACCTGGCCTTGCCAGGTGTTCGTTTGCCCCACCTCTCCCACCAACTACAGGCAGGCAAGACACAGCGTGGAAGAGGTATGAGTGCCAGAGCCTGCTGTGTCCTTTGAGAGCCAGCCTGGTGCCCGGCTAGGACAGCTCAAGCTAAAACAAACACAGACATGGAGGAATTCATATTTAGCTGCGGCTGTGATCAGAAATTGCTTGGAATACTTTGCTTGGGGGCTGTGAGCATTCAAATTTCCTATTTAAATAATGGCTTATTGCCTAATCCTGAAATATCAGCACAAAAGGATGTGCCAGAAATACAACATTCAAATCACAGCTTAAAAAACCCTCTCCGTTGCCAAAGCGGGGTAGATGGCTGCTCTCGGGAGGAAACGGAGGCGGGAGGAATAGCAGACGTATTTATTTATCCTGCTATCTATCTCCCTGGGTACAGGCATACTCTGCCGTCTCAAATAGATCCCAAATCCCCTAAGAAAGCTGCTGGTGGGAAGCAGATGGAAAGTGCAGGATAAGTGCTGGAAGCTGGGCTCTGCCTGGGCACAGCCACTGCTCCTTGCTGAGATGGTGTTTTCAGGGCCAGGATCTCGTTTCTGCCCTCCTCACCCCTATGAGGACACAGAAATAAGGTTTTCCCCTGCGACTCCTCCTCGGTTCCTGCAGGGAGGTGGCAGGGAGCCCTGCGTGGGTGCTCAACGGCATGGGGTGCCCTCAGGAGATGTCTCACCAGCAAGCTGCAGGCATAGCTCAGCGTAACAGTGTGGGGAAGGCTGAGCTTTTCAGGGTAGGCTTTTATTAAAGTAGAAAGGATTCCTGCCACTGGTTTTAACAGGAGTATGAGTCAGAAGAGCCTTTCCCCATGTTGAGCTGTTTTGACAACACTATTGATAAAAGAACTGGGTACAAGCATGAAAACAAATAATCTTCTCCAAAATATTTGCCCCATCATCAGTGTTTGGTTCTTTTGAGGACTTGGCCAAAGCAAAACACCAACGCTTTGCTTTGGCAGGATTTGTTCCTTGGAAAAGGCCAGGGCCAGGGCCACTGAAGCCCCATGGCACTGCCTGATCCAAGAGCCCCAGAACCCAGGACCAGCCTGGACCTCTTTCATGTCCGAGTGCCAAGCTGGGGTTTCCGCAGGGAGCTGTGTGCCAGCCGTGGGAGCTCCCTTGCTTTGCCTGCCCTTGTCCTTCTGCTCCCCTCCCACACAGCAAATAAAAGCCCTACCAAGCCCGGGCAGCTGCAAGGCAAGGAGCTGCATCCGAGCTGGTGCTTTAGGAGCGCTGGAAGCAGAGCATCACTAAGATCAGCCAGACCCTGCCTCACCCACTGTCACCTACCCTGGTATGATGTACGGTGATTTGTAGATACCAGATTCAACGTCGTGAGTGATGATGAAATGCTTCACCCACGGGGCCACGACCTGGGAGACAAAGGGGAGAGGGTCAGGAAGAGCTGGAGAGCAGAGTTCCCAGCTCCAGGAGGCAGTGGAAGGCACGTGGGCAGCTCAATGGGGACCACATGTGGTGCCCCTCCTGCTCAGTCTCTGCATACACCACAGCGGTGGCTTTCCTGCGTTGCCACCATGGGAAGACAGGGAGATGGAAAGGCAGGCAGGCACTTGAAAGAGCTTCCTACCTGGTGTAAGTCTGTATTTCCCCAGTCAATCATCCTCTTCTCCCAAATATTTCATGTCTTTTTGTTATTAGCATTATGTCTCTGGCCTCCCCCCACTTTCACCTGACCAAAAAATGGGTTGGAAACTTGGCATCCCCAGTGCTGAACCAGGAATGGGATCCAGGTTTTCTGCTCTGACCCCTCCACACACAAGGGTTTTACGTGAGCATTGTCCGCTGGGAAACAGGACCTGATCCCAGCGTGGGGCCAGCCTGCTCACCCACACTTTGCCCCCAAGGGCACATCTCAGAAGGTGGTTAATGAATGGCTCCTCTGGAAAAAAGAGCAGGGACACCAGCCCTCCATCCCCCTCACCTTTATAACCTGGCCACGGCCAGGCTGGAGCTCCGGGTCGGGCTGCAGCTCCCCCGCACGCACTCCAGTGCAGTTTATTACAACATCCACGCCCTGGGCAAACATCTAATGAGAGACAGACACAGCACGGTGAGCAGTGCAGACACAGCGATGCCTCCCAGGGCGCTGCCCATGACGGGCAGGAGATTCCTGCATCAAAGCCAAGCCAAGTACTCGGTCCAACAGCCTGGTAATGAATAAACCACAAGGGCTGGATCCAGGGCACAGCTTCCCCAGGCACGGCTCCCGCAGAGACCTCATGCGTGCAGGCAAGGAGAACGTCTGCAGTTTAAGGGAAAGCTGTAGAGCCGATGCTTGGCTGCATCTTCGCTCAGTGCTGGCCAAATCCTAGAATCATAGAATGGGTTGGGTTGGAAGCGACCTCAAAGCCCCATCCAGTTCCACCTCACTGCCATGGGCAGGGACACCTCCCACTGGATCAGGGGGCTCCAAGCCCCATCCAACCTGGCCTTGAACACCTCCAGGGATGGGGCAGCCACAACTTCTCTGGACAACATGTGACAGCGTCTCAGCACCCTCATCATGAAGAATTTCTTCCTAATGTCTAATCCCCCTTTCAATTTAAAGCCATCCTATCACTACTTGCCCTTGTAAAAAGTCTCCAAAGGTGTTGCCCCATCCCCTCTCAGCCATCTCTTGATGCCCAAGAGCCTTCATCTTACCTGGTAGAATTTATTTCCTACATCTTGGCAGAGTCTTGCCACTGGCTTCTGGCCCGTCGCCATGCCAAGGGACATCCCAGAGCTGGACGTGCCTGCTGGGTGCCGCTTCTCCACACTAGGTTAGAGCCATGCCCACTGACCTGCTCTGTCCTGACTTGACATCATCACTCACCTCCTGGAAAGATTCCACCTTCTTATGGAAAAACTTCACTCCTCTCTGCGTTAACCTGGGAAGAACGAGTTCATTTGTTACCGTGAAATTAAAAGCAAATGTACCATTTAAATTAGCACCTGTAATTGATACTCAGAGAAGGTACAGCTTGTTGCTCCTTCTGATAAACAGCTGTGGTCTTATTGCTGGGTTCCTAATGGTCTCCAGTCATCAGCTGATTTCTATAATGACCCAGAGCTACTGGGGGAGATCGCTCCTGCAAAGCCCTGCATCAGTCAGGACTTTCTGCTGTGGGTAGGGCACCCACTCCACGTTAGAAACCACAAAAACAAAACCAAGCCCCAAGTACTCCCATATCCAAAAGCCATGAAGTGCTCAGATGCAGCTCTCTGTATCCCATTACTTTCATTTTTATCCTGCAAAAATACACCCCCAGGCTGACTGTTAAACTGGGGAGTCTGTTACCCCACTGGGGCAACAAATGGGAATTCCAGACCCTTTTCCCTGCTTCCCAGGGCTGCATCCCTGCCTCCCCTCTCCTTTGGCTCATCCTGCTGTGCTCTCACCCCTGCGCTGCTGCGAGACACAAGGTGAGTGTTGCTGGGAGCAGGGGAGGATGCGCAGGTCTCCCGTGGGAGCTGTCACGTGGAAGCCACCAGCACTTTCAAGCTGAGCAGCTCAGAGGTGCAGCAGGATGCAGGGTGGCCACCTAAAACCAGTGGTCCCTAAACTCAGTCACCAACTTGGCATGAGAGAATGATCCTGAGCAATGCTGATGTCCAGAATGAAAATCCACACCTGCCTCCCAGGTCCTGCTGACTGGAGCTCTCCCGCACTGGCACAGCCCCAGTCCCAGCACCGCAGCAGCTCCACACTCACCTGTTGGTGAGCCATGGTAGATACCTCCTGCACTCCAGCATCAGCGCTGTGTTGAACCAGCCGTAACTGAAACCAGAGAAGAGGAACCTAAAGGACTTGCAGCAGCTTTATGTGAGCAACCACCTCCTGCCCTGCTGCTCCCAAAAGCCTCTGCAGCTCTGAGATCCCAACGCAATTCCCCCTTGCACAACAATTGCCTCAGTTTTTTCCCTCTCTTTACAGCACGAAGCAACTTCTGCTGATTTTCTTCCCCCAGTTTGACAGCATCTGGTGAAGTAAGAGAGAAGCTGGAATGGTTCCTGTGCTGGACTGCTGCTTTTTTGACTTGGTGTGGCTCCTGCTTATTTTAAGGGAAGCGGCTATAATGAAGCAAGGCCACTTCTGCACCTGCAGTTTCTTGTCCTCACCACCCCTTGACAGGGAGGCATCTGGGACCATCCAGCCAAACATATGGGACCATCCAACCAAACCTGTGGGACCATCCAGACACACCTGTCCTGCCTGGGGCAAAGCACATCAGCGACTCTCCAGAAAACAAATTGAAAAATACCTGTAGCCAGGGAAGAGTTCAAGCTCTTTTGGTGTCAAGTTCCTGAATCCCAGGACAATATTCTTCCAAGATGGGTCCTACAAGAGGGAAAAAGGTCCGAGCTTATCAAAGAACAAGAATCCCCGTGCAATCATGGGACAGGAGCCATGGGGGGACACAGGCCACCCCAAAGGAGTGCGGGTGGGCGCGAAGCTGTGGGATGCAACCAGCAAGGCTCTGCCATCTCCCACCCTCAGAAGGCTCAGCCCTGACCTCACACCAATATTGCATCTCAGGATCCAGAAAACATCGAGTCCCAGGCAAACTGTCACAAGACAAACTTGGAAGGATTTGGGAGCATTCAGAACATCGTCTGGGAAGAAGTACAACCCTGCCCGCCCCCGGGCAGCCTCTGAGCTGGAGCCCTTCCCAGCCCTGGCTGTGACTTGTTCCTTACCGGCACCGGCTGCGTAAACAGGTTGTATCCTGAAATTAAGTAAAGTCCCATTTCCTTCGCTGCTGGTGAGCCCAGGTACCCAAGGAGGAAATCGAACGTCTCTTTATTCCAAAGCCTGTGATGAAAACAGAGGAGTGGAGGCTCTGCCAGCCCCATGGAGCTGTGCCCAGGCAGCTGAGCCCCTCATGCACCAATGGGCACCCTGAGGAGGGCACAGCACCATCCTCCTCCTCCCCACTTACGTCTCCTGCAGGTTGCCGTGGTCGCTCAGGTAGGGCTGCCACAGGCCGGCCGCCCCATCGCTTGTGGTGTGGGGCGTGTAGCGGTCTGCGTAGACCTCCACCTCCAGGGAGGGCACCAGGCTGTGGTACTGCTCGTGGATGCACAGGGCGGTGGAGAGGCCGATCACTCCAGCCCCGATGACGGCCACACGCATGGCTCTGGCTCTCTGCAGGCTGAGAAACACCTGAAGGGCAGCATCAGAGCTGGGAACCTGCTTGGGCAAACTGGGGCTTCCCAGGAGGGAGGGTATCAGCTCCTGCAGGACCCAACTAGCCTCAGCTTAGCTGGGCTGCTTGGAAAGGGCTGAGATCTCGGTGCATTTGTGTGCACTTCTCGCAAAGCCTCCCAAGTCCTCTTCAACACCTCCCTGCACTGAGCAGGTACTGAAATCACAGATGGGGGGATGGAGCTTGCCACAGTGGCAGGAGAATGTTTCACACAAGGCACTGGCATCCCCCTCTCTCTCTTCCAGCAGCCAGGGAGAGGCTGGTGCACCCACCCACTGGCACCATCTCCCAAGGGACAGCATGAACCCTCCATGCCCAGCAACCCAGCCCCTCTTCAGGGTGCTCCTACTTCCCCCCAGCCCCTGGTATGGGCGGGAGACAAAGGAGGTGGCACAGATAGAAATTGCAAATATGGGTTCAATGCTGGGTGTGATAAATGCAAGGACAGCTCCTCACGTGCTGTCACCATCAAGGCAGCTGTGCCACCCTCCAAAACTTTCCCTGCACTGGCTTGGAGAACCACTGTTTGCAAGCACTGGTCTGCAGCCCCCTCAAGTCCCCTGACTCTTCCCTCTTGATGGAGCTTTCCTGCCTTGCAGCCTGGAAAAAGCCCTGTGGTCACTGTCCAGGCAGAGAACAGCCAAGGACCCATCCGAGGAAGGGCTGGGGGTGCAACGGGGCAGATCTCCTCGGCCTGGGTCACATCCCTGGACACTCAGCTGCCAGCATGTAGGTAAGGGAGGGATGCCAGCAGCACGCCAGACCTGCTTCTGAGCAGCATGAGCAAATAAAGCCCATAGTTTTATTTGGACAAGGTGAAGTGCGGCGTTTTTGCTGTGCAAGGCAGCCCGCAGCGGGACTGACATTTGCTGGGATGGAGGGATGAGTCATGGGGATAGCGAAGCACCGACAGCAGCGGGAGAGCTGCGCTGCTTCCCATCTGCTGTGGTTTGATAACCCATGTCCAGCAGGAACCGAGGCTGCCTCCTCTACCTGCAGCCGTGGGGATTTACCTCGAGCCGCCCCTGCAGCACCAGCCAAGGAAGAATCCTCCTCACTGGTCAATAAATAACAGAAACATATGGTTTTCACCAGCTTACCTGCAGAGTGTGTAGTCCTCAAGGCAGCTACAAAGTTTTCAGAGACCAACAGAGCCACCTTCTCAGGGTGGCTTGTTTACAGCACCGCAAACTACCCGCGGTGCAAGGTCTAAGTGGGATCACAGCCTGCCCTTGGGCAATGGGGCCAAAGTCTGTGCTCTGGACCCGAGGAGGTGGAGTTCCCTGCAGCAGACCCCATGCACTGCTGGCAGCCGGCCCTGGAGTCGCTCCTTTGCAAGAAAAATGAGGCCACCATGGTCCACAGCAAAATACCATCATTGACACTTGTCACCATGGTGACTGCTGGCTGGCCTGACAGATCCTGGCTGATGGGGACACAGCCACCGGATTCCTGTGGGATCTACACGAAGTGAAGGTTTTGCTGTTGATTTTTGTGTGGTCAGAGAGAAATGGTATTGCCTCCCTCCTGATAGACCCCAGGAGCTGTGCTACCCAGCTTCCCCATCTCAGGGGTCTAGGTGGCTTCGTTTCTCACTTCTAAGCTTCCTCTTCCTTCACAAACCCCACAACTTTCAGTTCTGGGCTGAAAAGCCAGGTTTCTGTCGGTGCAGACACCATTACCTGGAAACACAGGTGGAGCTTGGGCAAAGTCACTACAACTGGGGATTTTACAGTGCTTGAAGCTTTTATAAGAGAGGTAACAAGGATAAAAGTAATGGGAACTCATTTCTCACAGTCAGATGCAGACACATCTCTGGAGTCCTGGACCCAGGGTTCCAGCCACACAACACAACCCACCGCAAGCGATGGGAATTTGGTCCCACAAAAGGCAGAGGAAAGGCACGGGCAGGAGGACACCAGCCAGAGCAGAAGGATGCTTCACCTGGAGAGGTCAATGGGGATGGTGCAGGAAGGTCATCTCTCATAAGGCTTAACACCTGGTACCTTTAATGCTTTTGGTAGCAGAGCATGGCTTGCACACATTTCCGACTCCGAGCATCGTTGTGGGGCTGCCATCCCGCTTCCCACCAGCGAATGACCAACTCTATCCGTGCTGCCCAGACAGCTCCCAAGCTGGTGATGCCACAGCTTGGGATCCCTCTCCAGAAGTCACGGAGGAGGAGGCTCATCCACCATGTGGTGCCCTATGGTCACGTCCTCCCGGGGTTGCATCCAGGGGAGATCCCTTGGGGCTGATGATGCCCAGGCCCTGGGCATCCATGCCTGGAACCGCAAGGTGCTCTGGCTTTGCCATGTGGCAGAGCCAGAGGGGGAAAAGCAGCCCCCCAACGCCTGAATTGTTCAGGGCTTTACATACAATCAGCAAAGCCTCTTACGTTAATTACCCCATTACTCGTCTGTCTCTTGCTTTTGGCACCGCTGACCCCTCACACTTTCTTCACCCACAGTTTCAGGGGTGCTCCTAGCTCCTCCACCCCAGAAACCTCCAGGTGCTTTAGGGCTGAAGCTCAGACCCTTCCTGGCATGTTTTGGGGTGATGTGGCCCATGACCCCCCTCTGTGCCAAGGGGCTGGAGCTCCCCAACGCAGTAAGATGGGGTGGGGAGCCCAGCAGCCCCTCAAGCTGGCGAGGTCAGAGCCCCCCAACTCAGTGGGGTGAAGTAGAGGTCCCGGGAGCTCCTCAACCCAGTGGGATGGAGTTGGGGGGCCGTGACCCTTTGGTGCTGAGGGTCTGGATCCCCCCAACCCAGTGGGGTGGGGTGAGGTTCCGGGAGCCCCCTGTGCCGAGGGGCTGGAGCCCCTCCAACCCGGTAGAGAGGGATGTGGGACCGGGGAGCCGCCAACCCGGCGGGGTGGGGGTCCGTAACCCCCCGTGCCGAGGGGCTGGAGCCCCTCCAACCCGGTAGAGAGGGATGTGGGACCGGGGAGCCGCCAACCCGGCGGGGTGGGGGTCCGCAACCCCCCGTGCCGAGGGGCTGGAGCCCCAGCGAGGCGGGACGGGGATCCCAGGAGCCCCCACCCCTGTGGGGCCGGACCCCCTCCCAGCGCAGCGCGGGGTCCCCGCTCAGCCCGTCCCGCCCCGCTCGCCCTCGCCCCTCCCCTCGCGGCGGGGCCGTGCGGGCTGCGCAGCCGCCGGGGCGGGGCGGGGCGGGAGGCGGCCGGCACCCCGCAGCCCGCACCCCGCTGCAGCCGGGCCCGCTGCCGCCATGGCGCTGGTAACGCTGCAGCGCTCGCCGACCCCCAGCGCCGCCTCCTCCGCCAGCACCAGCGAGGTGAGCGGGGACGGGAGGGTGCCCGCCGCGCCAAGGGTGGGCCCTGTGCGGGGACGGGCCCTTCGCGGCCCCTGCTCCTTCTCCGCGGCCCGAGCTCTGCCAGCTCCCTAGCTCCAGGCCCCCCCAGCTCCGTCTCCGCGTCCCCAGCTCCGTAGTTCCAGACCCCCTCCAGCTCCGCGGCCCCGGCTCCGCATCCTCCAGCTCCTCACGACCCCCCCCCAGCTCCTCACGACTCCCCCCAGCTCCTCACGACCCCCCCCAGCTCCTCACGCACCCCCCCCCCCCCAGCTCTTCACAGTCCCCCGTATCTCCCTGCCTGCCCAGCCCCACGGCCCCAGCCCCTCAGCCCCTGGTTCCATCCCTTCACAGGTCCTGGCCCTTTGCAACCCCGTGGCCCCCCCCAGCCCCTCCTGGATCCAGCCCTGTCCCCTTGCTGCTGTCCCCTCCTGCCCATCCCAGCCCCTTCCCCTCGCAGCCCCCCCGATGCAGCCCTCTCCCCACTCTGCCCCACCACGCGCTGTCTGTCCCCTCCTTGGCCTCCTGCAGCCCTCGCCCAGCAGTAGTCTGAGCTGGCTAAACCCGGGGCAGCTGCTCTGCCCGGGGAAATCCCTGGGCAGGGCACTGGGTCTGTCATTGCGAAGCAGCTGGGCTTGCTGCCTGCTTGGCCCCATACGTTCTTCTTCCCTGATGGCCCACAGCCACCTGTACCCCCTGCCTCATCCTTCCATCCCTGTGCAGTCCAAGCTGCAGTGGCACCACCTTTCCCTGTGCCCGCTGTAGCTTCTGCCCCACGGGGACTCACACGAGCCCTTCCCCAAGGCAGCTGTGGTCAGTCCCCTGCTGCTGCAGCAGCTCCTATCCCATCTCTTTCCATAGTTGTGCGACATCCTGTGCTGTCTGCTGCCACTCCTCGCTGCGGTGCAGCCTGCACCGCGCTGCCCGCTCCTTGCCAGCACGTAACCCCCTGCCCCTGTAACCCTCTGCATCCCATCCCTACAGCACCACACTGCCTGCTCCTCCTTGCCAGCTCTGCAGCTCAGAGACCATGGGCATGCGTAACCCAGTGCCCCTGTAACCCTCTGCCCCACGCATTCCATGGGACAGGCACCCAGTGTATCCTAGCTCTCACCCTCCTACCCCAGGAACACCTTCTTCTGCCTCTGCCCTGCTAACCCCTCTCCCGCCCTTAGGTTTCATG
Source organism: Neomorphus geoffroyi (assembly GCA_033558235.1). Lineage (NCBI taxonomy): Eukaryota > Metazoa > Chordata > Aves > Cuculiformes > Neomorphidae > Neomorphus > Neomorphus geoffroyi. The sequence goes on from JAUMJM010000010.1 coordinate 2,976,361, forward strand.
ACCCAGCATAGTGTCTTCTCTCACCACACACCGTCCAAACAGAGCTGTGCCCTCCAATTTCTTTTTCTTCTCTGTGCATCCATTTTTCCTCCTAACCCACGTTTTGGTGACCCCCAAAGACAGGCCCAATGTTTCCCTGCATCCCTCTTCCCCCCCCCCCCCCCACTTTCCTTTGATGCTCATCCTTTGCTTTGTCTCTGTTCCTGCCAGGTAAACAATCCTATTTGTCACCTGTCAGGTCCCTGTGACTCCCCTGATTAGCTGGTCCGAGGGGGGGCAGGCGGGAGTGGGATGATGCTGCAAAGCTCACAGGTTCTCCCTTGCCCAGAGGGACCACAGGGGTTCCCTGTGCATTGCCCTCGCTGGAGGTGTGGCTCATCCCTTCCTTCTGCCAACCTTTTTGCTGTAGGTAGATCCGTGTCTTGTGGTTTGGGCACCTTAGGCAGCAGGGCCCCAGGGTTTGGACCGCGCTGTGTTCATTGAGAGACTTGGAGACAGGACTTGTGCCATTCCAAGGATTTTTCAGAAGGAATTGTGTTGGGTTCTGGTTTAGACAGAGTCTAACGGAGACCTAGTGGCCACCTGATCTGCACAGATGAAAATGAGCTGTACCCTGTGGCAGGCAATGGAATTAGGCTGCATTTAACTGGTGCAGGTGGGAGAGGAGTCAAAGCAGTCTGGGTCTTGCCTTGTTGCATATGTCTGTGTTAGATATTCTGTAGGATCTCTAGTGGTTATTATATTTTCAGTGGAGTGATCATACAATGCTCCCTTTCCATCTCAAAAATGCTACCCTGAACTTCTCCATACCAGAGCACTTCTCCCACCAGCACCCAAGGCTCAGCTGTGCTTTGGTGGCTCCCAGAGGAAGACATGGTCAGCTCCCATTCTGTTTGGCTGGTCCCTTCTGGCATGAAACACCGTAAAGTATAAAGCCTTCTTCTCCAAAGTCAGCAAGTTGCTTTTACAAAGTTAATGTAATGCATCAAAAAAAGTCAGCCGGCTCCCTGATCACAGAATCATAGAGTGGTTAAGGTTGGAGAAGATGTCTAAGCGCATCCAGTCCAACCATCTGCCCAACCCCACTGTGCCTGATAAACCCTGTCCCAAAGGACCATGGCCACACAGTTTTTGAATCCCTTCAGGGACTGGGACTCCACTGCTGCCCTGGGCAGCCTCTGCCAGTGCTTCACCACTCTTTCAGTGAAAAAATTCTTTCGAATATCCAATCTAAGCCTCCTCCGCAACAACTTGAGGCCATTTCTTCTCATCCTGTTCCCTGGTACCTGGGAGAAGAGCCCAGCACCCACCTCCCTACAACCTCCTTTCAGGGAGCTGCAGAGAGCGATGAGGTTTCCTCTCAGCCTCTTCTCCAGGCTGAACAGCCCCAGTTTTCTCAGTTGTTCTTCGTAAGACTTGTTCTCCAGACCCTTCACAAGCCTCCTATCTTTTAGGATCTTTCTTGCAAGAAAAAATCAGGGCTCTGGGGGGGCTTTGGGTATATGTAAATAATTATTAGAAGATTTTTTTTAAATGGAAAATGATGACCATGTGTCCTTGTTAATTGTGAGCATCGTGCTAGTTTCCTAAATGCTAATTTTACAGGCTGAGAGAGTTGGGGTTTTTCAGCCTGGAAAAGAAAAGGCTTTGAGGAGACCTTAGAGCAACCTCCCAGTACTGAAAGGGGCTCCAGGAAAGCTGGGGAGGGGCTCTGGATCAGGGAGGGCAGAGATAGGATGAGTGGAACAGTTTTCATCTGAAAGAGGGGAGACTGAGATGAGATCTTGGGAAGAAATGTTTTCTTGTGAAGGTGGGAAGGCCCTGGCCCAGGGTGCCCAGAGCAGTGGTGGCTGCCCCATCCCTGGAGGTGTTCCAGGCCAGGTTGGATGGGGCTTGGAGCCCCCTGATCCAGTGGGAGGTGTCCCTGCCCATGGCAGGGGGTGGCACTGGGTGGGCTTTGAGGTCCCTTCCAACCCAAACCATTCCATGGTTCTATGAGGGCGCTGCTGCCCCTTCTCTTCACTCAGAATTCTGAAGGAATGTAGAGAATGGATCCTGCTGCCTTCAAAAGGCTTGCTGCTGCATTAAGGTAGCGTGCCATAAATTCTTAGGAGCAGAGTCCTTCACGCGTGCTTGCAAACTTGTGTGCACTTGTTAGCGCTGCTGCCATCTCCCTTCCTCACCACCTCCCGCTCCGTGCCAGGTCCTTCAGCCTGGCTGGACTCTGCGCAGTCCCTGGGATGTGGAGGTGGCTTGTGGAGATCTGGCCTTGGTGTTGGTGTCCATGGTGAGCACCTATAACCCTAAAAACTGCCAGCTCAGGGAGTTACTCTGACCCAAACAAAGTCCTCAAGAGTCCTCAAGACTTTGCCTTGTTTTGTTTTACTTCAGCTCTTTAATAGAAAATACAGGGAGATTTGACTTTGAAAGCACGTCAGCTTCTGCAGAAGATGAGCCTGGAGCAGACTCAGGGGCCGGTTTTGCTGCTGAGCCTCAGCTGACGACATCCATGACTTTACAGTCACATTTGTTTAAAATGAAAAAGAAGTTTCTTCTCCCCTTTGTTGCTACGTGACAGACCCAAACAAACAGGAGGGTGGCCTTACAGAGGCCAAAATCCAGACCTTCCCAGGGCTGGGAGGATCTCCTGGTGTGGGGCACTGGGGCTCAGGGCATTCCTGGGGCTGTGCCTGCTGCCCTGGCTGGGCTGGCTCTGCGCTGCCGCTGCACAGTGTAAACAGACTAAAAATAGCGGTGGCGTGTTCCTCACCATCGACTGCAGTCATTTTGGATGGGCTTTGTGTTTCTCTTCCCCTCCCAATGGCCATAGTCTCCTCTGTGGTGCCTTTGGGGTCGTTTCCTGGCATCGCTTGCTTCTCACAGATTATAAACAGAGCAACTTTGGTGTGCTCTGCCCTCCTGGGTCTTAACCTGCAGGGATGAGTAACAACCCAGGGCTTGCACACACAGAACCTCAAGGTGGAACATTTTACATAGAACAACTTGTTTATTTTTAACTTCTACAAACCCACCTGGACACAGGAAACCCCTAGTGCAGCCTTTTTTTACTGTGGATTTTAAGTAATGTTATAGTAAGTATTCCCTGTGCGTTCGCGCTGATGGAGCATCATTTCTTAAAGGCTTGTGTCTCTCCGGTTTCATTAGGCTTTGCTGGATATTGTGGTACAGGTTTGAAGCTTTTCCCATTGCAGGGCGATCCATAAGGTGCCCTCTTCGCTTGGTGGGTCCAAACCATCTCCCCAGTGCAACCTTGCCCTTTGAGGGGATGCTCTTGGCCATTTTTCTTCTGTCTGCTTAGGCAGGACCGAAGGAGGAGACATATTTTTGAGCCTTTAGTCAGCTCTGAATGCAATTAGCACCAATTGTTTTTCTTTAGTATGGAATTTTGTCCAGAAACTTGTAGAGAAGTTGAAGGAGGTGGCTGGAAAGCGCAGTGATGTGAAAATGTTCTTTCTGAAAGTAGACTTAGGTGAGCGAGCTTCTGTTTTAAGCAGAGTAAATGAAGTGTAAGGGCCAGTGATGCCACCTGAGCAGCCAGATTTGGTTCCAGGGGGACATTCCACCAGTGCCCAGTGAAGACGTGTCTGTTCTCATACACACTTGCTGTCAAAGTGCTGGATGTATCAGGAAAGCAGATGGTGTAGGACTTGTTGATGACTGGGCAAGCAGATGGGCATCATCCTGGCCTTGGAGGTGTCCAGGTGGAGGTGACAGCTTGGAGATAGCGGAGGGTCCCATCAGGGAGCCTCGCATCGGTGCCAGGTTGGGGTTCAGGTGCTGCAGACTGGTGCAGTCCTAGATAGGCAGTTTTGGCTTCATCCCTTGGAGAGCACTTGTGCTGTTGTTGCACACCCTGAATGACAATGTTAATTTGTGCCCAGTTCTTCATTAACAGCCTTTTGCTCGGGACAGGTTTTGCCCTCACGTGTCCGCTCAGTGGGAGCGATGTGTGTGCGCTCTGGGTGACGTCGAGGTTGGGGATCTTCAAACCGATCTTGCGCTCTAGGACCAGCTTGCAGGATTAGGCCCTAAGAGCTTTAAAGTCCCCGTGAGCCCCTTTGCCGTCCGGCACCTGGTGCTGATGGCATGGATGGCCAGGGAGTCTCATTGATCCCGGGCACCAGAAAGAAAAACCCCATGGAGAGCAACCACCCAAACCCTGTTATCGCAGGGATGGTTTTAAAAAGCATGCAGATTGGTTTCAAGTTGTTGTATGGAAACAACCGACATGTAACCTTTTCTGTGTCCTTCTTTTCTCTCCTCAGCTGGAGGTTGGCAGTGATGAAGAGCGTAAATTAAATGTGAGGTAAGCAGAGCTATTTGGCTCTAACCATCGTTTCCGCTGTTTTTAATTGTCTGCCATGTATCTGAGTCCTCATCCTGCACAGGGCTCCGGCTTCAAGCGTGAACACTGGAGGGGATTGCATGGAGAGCTAAACACTGGGGATTGATCTGCCTTATCAATTTTGTTCTGAGATGAGCATTTATTTCATGAACTGAAAGCATAAAAGAGACTTTGAGGGATTTTTTTAGTGGGAAGTAACAGGAAAATTGCTCATCGGCTCTGGCCGCAGCGCTTCACTGTTATCGCAGCGTCTCCATCTCTGCTGCTTCTCTCTGGGGTTGGGGCTCGGGGTTGGTAAGGTGGGGATGCTCCTGGGGTGGGTATGGAGGAGCTCTCCTTGTTCCTGCATGTGAACCATCAGGAATTTGACCCTTTTGATATTGGGGTTGTGTAGAGCTTCTGTCTTCACATGAGGTGGAGGAGAGGGCTGAGATGTCCTGCTGAAGAAGAGAAAGGCTCTTCTAGCTGGCATCATGCAGAGGTCAGAAGTGGTGATGACAAAGCTGGGTTGGTGGGACCCTGGCCTAATGGGGGTCTGAGTAATTAATCATGTGGGTTGTTCACTCTGAACCCAGCTGTTGCAAAGAGCCCTGTCCCCCTCTAACGTGTAAACCACGACCCGGGAGAGAAAGTGTGGGAGCGCAACAGTGCTTCGGCAGGCTCGGTCTCTCCTCCTTGTTATTGCTCCCTTCATCCTGACTTCAGGTAAAACCAAGGCTACTCATGTTGCTGCATGGGGTTCAATCTTGTTGTTTCCATCCCATTTTGCACTTTGAGACCTTTTGGAGAGACTTAAAACCGAGACACTGGTGGCAGTGCGTTTTCTGTCACAGTTGCATGGACTGAGAGGAGGACAAAGTGGGGTTGATTTGCAGTCTGGTTGACCTGGTTTTGGGAGCAGCAAGAGGCTGTTAGGATACAGACTGTTTTAACCCTGCAAGTGAAATCAGAGACCAGAAAAGCAAAGCTGCTCCTTTACAGAGTAGGAAGTGTCAAGCCTTGCCATTCCTGTGTCGCAGGGGAGATTTGTGGTGGTTGCAGCCCGCTCTGGGGAGCCTGCTGAGGTACCTGTCCTGCTTGCTTGCATGCGGGTCAGAAGTGATGCGTGTTTGGTTGCTGTGCAGGCATTTAAGGGTGGGCTGTAATGTCAATTGTTAGCTTATTTTCTGGAGAAGACATTTTATATCAGATAAAGCAAAATTCAGGATTCCTGGCTCTGCTGCCAGCTCGGTCATGTCTTTGTTGTACAATTCAGGGCTCAGGCAGGAGACCACGAAGTCAGAAATAGCAACGCATCCTTAATTCTTGTGCTTTTTCCCCCTTAATAAGGTAGATGATAGTCTCTTTGTGCTGAAAGAGGAAACACAGCTTTGTCCTTCTTCGTTACTAATGGCCTCAGTGACGATGTACAAGTAAATTGCTGGGAAATGATTGGTTCCGTGGATCCCTTTGCTCTCTTGGACCTTTTTGCAGCTCAAGGATGTGGATCCACCACTGACCAGGTTGGTCATGGGGATGGATGCAGTGAGACTGGGCTGAAAGGGTGATGCTTTTCTGCTGGCCATTGAAAAATGCTGCAGCACTGACTTCAGATAACAAGACCCCAAGAGCTTCCTTTGTCCTTGAGTCTCTTGAGGCTGCTCTTCCATATGCAATTTTCAGGACAAGAATCTGGTAATTAAATTACACGATAGACCTCAAGAATTAGATGACCCTTGTGCAGGGCCTTTGCTGTGCCCAGGGAGAAAGAGTATCCAGGACTGAGGAAAACATGTGGACATGGTGTGGATGTTAAGGGAGGCTCCTGGCATGGGGAGGTGGGTACATCCTATCCCTGTCCTGCCGACAGATGCTGCGGATCAGGTCGCAGAGACTTTACCCAGTGCCCATGGGGTGGCAGAATTGTTCAACTTCACTGCGCTCCTTCTCCAGCATCTGAGCTCCGGGCTCCTCTGAAAACAAATGCAGGCTATGATGATACTTGTGAATCTTTAAATCCTGGACTGGCCTTGGTGGAGAATTAGGTGACATCTGTGCTTTGTCACACATGCCGGGAGCGCAGGGGTCGGCAGTCTAGGGCCTGAATTTGCCGACTTCAAAGATCCTTTGGAAAAGGAAGGGTCAATTGGGAAGAAGACCTCATCTTGCTGTCAGCTCAAGCTGTGTTTCGTCCATATGGGATGAATATGCTGTGACTCATTTATGACATCACCTACTTATCCACTTACTGAACAGATTGTTTTCCTTCACTCCAAGAAATTCCAGGATTTTCTTTCAGGGTTGCATAGCTGGATCTGGTTATATGAGTGATCTGATCTTAGAATCATAGAATCCTAAGATTGGAAGAGACCTCCGAGATTATCGAGTCCAACCGTACCTGTCTCCCTACTAAACCCTGTCCCTAAGGAACTCATCTACCCATCTTTTAAACACCTCCAGAGATGGCGACTCTACCGCCTCCCTGGGCAGCTGTGCCAGTCCCTGACCACCCTTTCAGTGAAGAAATTCTTCCCAATGTCCAGTCTGAATCTCCCCTGTCTAGTCTAAATCTTTTTCTTGGATGGTCTCTATCGTGGTTTTCAAACCAGTCACACATCTTACTGCTCTCTGGTCAAAGACCAGCAGACTTGGCTTATGGCTTCTGTCATTCCAAAATGGTTTTCTTTGTTTTCTCTCTGAAACCGCTTCTACGCTAAAATTGAATGAGGGGAAGTGTTCTAGGTCCAGCTTTTCTTTTAAAGATACTGTTTCTATCTGCATTTTCTTAGATATTAATGTGCTTTAAAGTCTTCCTTTCCTCTCGCTTTCCAAAAATTGTGTAGAAGCCTGGCTAAGGTAACACTCGCACCATTTCCAGCAAACAGCCAAGGGTCCGTTCTGCTCCCGGGTGGGCGAAGAGTCATAGCAGAAGAAAAAGTAAGAGCACAAAGTCAGATCAGTCAGGTTCAGTGGAGCTGGTGAAGACAAATTGCACGTGCGATACTCTGTGTTGTCTGTGTCTGCTGAAATCTTCCTGCTCGAATAGCGATCTGCAGTGGGATGTTGTGTCTCAATTCTTTTTTTCCTGAACAATGCAACACACCCGTGGGATCTTGAGACGGAGATGTCCTCATTGCAGGGAGGCTGTTTGGTTAGAATCCTTATAGCTCTCTACAACTACCTAAAAGGAGGTTGTGGTCAGGCAGGGGTTGGTCTCTTCTCTCAGGTGACCGGTGACAGAACAAGAGGACACGGTCTCAAGCTTCGCCAGGGGAGGTTTAGGCTTGACCTTAGGAAGAAGTTCTTTACTGAGAGGGTGATTGGTCATTGGAATGCGCTGCCCGGGGAGGTGGTGGAGTCACCGTCCCTGGAGGTGTTTAAGGAGAGATTGGATGAGGCTCTTAGTGACATGGTATAATTGACAAGTAGGAGTAGGTGTTGGTGTTGGGTCATAGGTTGGACTCGATGATCTCAAAGGTCTTTTCCAACCTTATGATACTGTGTGATCTCCACAGCTTTGAGTGACTGTGTTTGCATCCTGGGAAGGTGCACAGCGCTGGGTACGGCTGCGCAGCCTCCTTGAGGATTTATTTGTGAGGCCAGTGGCTCATTACTTACTTGACAAGTCCCACTCACTGCAGTATTTCTTGCCTCCCAGTTATTTGGTGGGAGATCTTGGGGCAGAAGTTGCTGACTTTATTAACTGTTCAAAACAGGACGCTGAATCACATCCTGGCAGGGCTGCAGCATCCTGCCTTAGCGTGCTCCTTACAATGGGGAGGCAAAATCACAGGCTCGTGACCCTCGGTGACTTTCTGGCCCGTAGGTGTGGCCATGGAAGCTGATGAAGATATAATTAGACCTTTACATTTTGTGGTGGGTTGCGTGGGGGCGTTCAGAGACTGTGGAGCTGAGAACGCATGCACTTATTTGACACTTATTTAAGGTCTGGCCTTTCCAGGAAACTGTTGCTGACTTGAAGTTGAGCAACGCAAGGAGTTTAGTTGGCTGTAGGCAGAGGAAGAGCAGGAGACCTGCCAGTTTGGAGAGGTGGTGATCAGACCCTTTCTGGAATTGTATATAAATCTCTTTTTTTTTTTTTTTTTTTTTTTCCATTTAAACTCAGCAATTTGGCTGAAAACAGCACGACTGGCTCTGCTATTGAAGGCACTGGCTTTGCACCGCGCAGTTTTTTGTGTAAAAGACCAGCGTGGTTACTGTTTATTTAGGTGTTTGAGCTGGGTCAGGAAAATATTTTGGTTCCAAATGCCTCTTGATTTCAGATACCTTAATCTTTGATAATCGGTTGCCAAGATCTGTGAGTCAGGGATTTCTCAGAGCTGCAGTCTGCCTGACAAGTGCTCTTAAGATGTTTTTGGAGAATAAAAAACAGACAGAACGCCTTCACAGGCACGGCTTTGCTTTTAAAGTGTGGAGTTTTTTATTTCCCAAACGTTTGCTCATCCCTCTGCACCACTGCAATCCCTGATGCAGAATCACTTTGCTGAAAGCAAAGTAAGCCAAGAATAAGGCCAGGCCCCAATGGATTAGGATGCAAACTGCATCCATTAGTTGTTTAGGTGTATTTAGGATTAAAAGGAGTCTTCTGTGCAGAGTTTGTTTTCCCTCTCTGGAAGTTTTAGTGTTGCAGTTCAGACAGCAGTCACAGAATCATAGAATTGTTAAGGTCAGAAAAGACCTCTAAGATCATCCAGTCCAACCATCAACACAACAAGAATGTGCCTACTAAACCATGCCTGGAATCATCATGTCTACACGTTTTTTGAACCCCTCCAGGGGTGGAGAATCCACCCCTGCCCTGGGCAGCTTCTGCCAAGGCTTCACTACTCTTTCAGTAAAGCAGTTATTCCTAATATCTAATCCAGACCTTCCCGGATGCAACTTGAGGCCATTTCCTCTCGTCCCGTCACTTGTTACTTGGGAGAAGAGCCCAGCACTCATCTTGCTCCAACCTCCTTTCAGGGAGCTGTAGAGAGTAATGAGGTTTCCCCTCAGCGTCCTTTTCCCCAGGCTGAACAGTCCTGGAGAAGCCACTCCTCATAAGACTTGTTCTCCAGACCCTTCCCCGGCTTCGTTGCCCTTCTCAGTGACCACAGTGTTGAGCTTGTGCAGCCCAGACAGCTCTGCATGAGCTCTCCGTGACGTAGGGTGGGAATGTCCATAACCAGGGTGTGAACTGACAGTGAGTAACAGCTTTGCTGGAGATCCTTGTGTGTGTAGATGTCGTCCCCGTGCAAGTGCAAAGGTTTATCTTGCACTGCAGGAGAGGCAGGTTTCCCTGCGCCATTCCTGGGATGGGAGCAGGAACCCAGACCACACCTGCAGAGCACCTGCTGGTGCGCTGTGCTTGTACCCACCTCAGCTGATCCTCACCTCTGGGATGTCAGGGAGTTGCCCATTGCGTCAAACTCTCCATAAAGTCTCGATACTGACTTAACATTTGTTGAAGGACCTGGAGTCTGTGCCTGGCACTCATCTCGCTGGCACAGAGCCCTGTGCAGAGGGACCTGCCCAACCCACACCAGCTCACCTGTGCTTCCTGAAGAGGTTCTTCCTGCAAGGATCACTCGTGGAAGCAGCTGCTGGAGCTGCTTGGTGGTGAGCTACTGACTGCTGGGCAGAAAACCTCTGGGGCTTCACATCAGGGTCCAAGGCTTCCAGAAGTGCAGGGAATGGGACAAAATGTCCCTTACAGATATTCCAGAAAGCTGCTAGGTGGCTGGTTTGCCCTGTCTGCCATCCAGTCACATCCAACGCTCGCATCCCTGCGGAGACCTCTGCCTGTGAGCAAAACTTCTTGGACTACAGATGTCTGCTTCTTTCTGCAAAACCAGTTCTGCTTCTAAAAGATGAGTTTGGAGTGGAGGGGAAAAAGGATAATCCCGAGGTTTTTACTAACACTTTTCTGTCTTGAGGTAGCTTTGGCCCTGGCTGCAGTCTCTAATTTCTGGGGCGCTCCAGCTCTCTGTGGGTGCTGGCTGCACACCCAGGGGAGCTGGGAAGGCTGACTGTGGTCTGGCTCAACACTGGAGCAGCCGTTGGGGATGAGCTAGAACTTCCCTCGCTCTGCTTTTACCTGGCATGATCTGCCTGCATGTGTTTTATTTTACTTTCACACGTTACCACTGTGTCAAGTGATCCCTGGTCTCTGCTGCCTTTTTTGGAGTCATTCTGAAATGCATCAGCTCAGCTGTTTTTTGGGTGCCTGTGCCACCACTGCCTGTAGGGTTCTCAGTTGCGCTTCCACAGCTCTTGTGTGTGTCCTGGCTGACCTTCGCGCACACCACTTGGAAGCTGCTTTCTTAATCCTTGAAGCTATTATTCACCTTCCTTTTCTTTTCCAGTGGCGCCATTGGAGAGTTTCCACTTGTTTCTCTCGCCTGTCTCCAGGAGGCACCGCTGAGTGGGTGAAGAGGGGTGACTTAATAAATTAGTTTTAAAGGATTAAAACAATGAGTTGACAGGAGGAATGCAGGAGGATCGGCCGATGTGCCGACAGCTCGGCTGGGGAGGAGGACAGGAGCGGGATCAGCTCCTGCCTGAGAGTACGGGCGGGATGCTCTGCCTTTGATGTCACCTCCATGGCAGGAGCCTGGGGGCTGGCATCATCCCACCACTCCTTTAGCTTGGACCATGTCTTCGAGACACCTCCCAGGCTTGTGGTCTGTCCTCCTCCCTACCTGCAGTCATGGAACAGCTATGGCAGTAACACAGCAGCGACGACATTCCCAGAAGTGTCTTTTAGGAAAACATAGGGTGTCTTGTGGGTCGTTCAGTGTCGGGGAAGAAAGGAGACGGTGTTTGGGGAATAGATGGACCTCCCTTGGTCCCTTGGACCACCAGGATGCTGCATGGCAGAGGGTGCAATGGGCTGGAAAACTATGTTATTGGTCATGTTGGGACCTCTGTGTACACCTCTTGTGCTTCCCTGTGCTGTCTGGTACCTTCCCCAGCCTTGCCCTGAGTCCATGAGTCTAGGAAAGCTTTGCGGGCACAGGGCTGCTGCAGGGGCTGGGGTCAGTCCCCACGCTCACGCCAAGGGCATGCAGCCTGGAGGTATCTGTAGGGGTAATACTGCTCTCCTAGGAGTGGCGGAAAGGTTCTTTATAGCAGCTGTTGTGCAGGCTGAGGCTTGGAGAGGACCTGGCCCTGGCCTCCTGAGACAGTGGCCATCACAAACATGACGTCGTGTTTTGGTGGGAATCTCAGAAACACTCGTTGGGTCCAAGCACACTGCGTAGCTGGGCAATGCTGTGAGCAGCCTCGTGCCTTTTTGAACTCCACGATTACTGAGATGAGCAAAAAGGCTTTCTTTTTCTTTGCGAAACAATCTTTTGTTTTATTTGGCTTTTCTCCACCCAAGTACTAGGGATTCCTAGAATTTTCTCTTTCCTGGCTGTCTGGGTGCTGTTCTGCTAACTTACTTCGTGCAAGTCAGCTGGAACGGGAAGCAATCCTGCTGATTTGTTTGCTTCCATCTTCCTGCCTTTCCCCCGGGGTTTATTGGAGCTGCTCTGGTGTTGCCTGCAGGCACATATTATGTTCAGTTTTGGGTGCCACAGTATGAAAAGGACATCAGACTCCTGGAGAGGGTCCAGAGGAGGCCACAAAGCTGGTGAAGGGTCTAGAGGAGAAGTTGTATCAGGAGAGGCTGAAATCACTTGCTGTGTTTGGCCTGGAGGAGACTGAGGGAGGATCTCTTAAGTACAGGTTTCCTCACAAGGGGTGGAGGAGGAGGAGAAGGCACTGAGCTCTTTCCTCTGGTGACCAATGACAGGACCAGAGGGTTGGGTTGGACATTAGGAAAAGGTTCTTCCCCCAGAGGGTGGTGGGGCACTGGAACAGCTCCCAGGGATCAGGCACAGCCTGACAATATTCCAGAAGCATTTGGACAACGCACTCGGACACATGGTGTGAATGTTGGGGTGTCCTGAGGAGTTAGACTCGATCATCCTTGTGGGTCCCTGCCAACTTGGGTCATTCTATGATTCTGTGATTCACAGCCTGGGTCATGCTCTAGCTTGAAGCTTTGTTCCACTCGGGCATGGGGTATGTGTGGTCACCCTGATGTTGGGCACTCATGGTCACCCTGGTCCAGCGCTGTGTGGAGCTGCGGCAGTCGTAGCCCGAGGCCAAAGCATCGCTGCCCCGGTGCGCAGGAGTGGCTGGAGGCACATCATCAGCACTCTATTTATGTTAGGAAATTAGCTTTTGTGGGCTTCATGATTGATTTCATTTTTTTGCTTTCCTCTTTGTGCTCAAGGAGGGTTTGTATCTGGCGCTGTGAATGGCCAGCAGTGTCTCCAGCCCTTCTTAGCATTCTTGCGCTGTGGATGTGGCCCACGCCTTTCAGCCAAACAATACATGTTCAGAGTCCCCTTTTGTTGCTGTGCTGCTAAAAACAGGAGAGCGAAGCCTGCCGGGTCTTCCTGCCTGCCGCGCTTTCCTCTCTCCTTTGAAATAGATGGGGAAATGTTTGTCCCTGCAGGAGGCATTGCAGGACCCCCCCTCAGCGTGAGCTTGCAAGCAACTTCTTGCTGTTGTGTGAAGGTGCCCTGGCTGTTTCTGAGGAAGCGGGGTTGTTCTCCGTATGCCTGAAGGAATGACAGACCTCACTGTGGTTTCCAGCTTGCATTTGGGTGACCAGCAGGTCAATAGGGGTGATTCTCCCCCTCTACTTCACTCTGATGAGACTTCACCTGGAGTCCTGTGTTCAGTTCTGGAGTCCTCGGCACAGGAAGGATGCAGATCTGTTGGACCAAGTCCAGAAGAGGCCATGGAGATGATCTGCGGGCTGGAGCACCTTCCATGTGAGGACAGGCTGAGAGAGTTGGGGTTGTCCAGCCTGGAGAAGAGAAGGCTCCGGGGATACCTTAGAGCAGCCTCCAGTACTGAAAGGGGCTCTGGGAAAGCTGGGGAGGGGCTCCTGATCAGGGAGTGCAGGGTAGGACGAAGGGAACAGTTTTCAGCTGAAAGAGGGGAGAGTGAGATGAGATCTTGGGAAGAAATGTTTCCATGTGAGGATGGGGATGCCCTGGCCCAGGTTGCCCAGAGAAGTGGTGGTTACCCCATCCCTGGAGGTGTTCAAGGCCAGGTTGGATGGGACTTGGAGCCCCCTGATCCAGTGGGAGGTGTCCCTGCCCATGGCAGGGGGTGGCACTGGGTGGGCTTTGAGGTCTCTTCCAATCCAAACCATTCTGTCGTTCTTGGGGTGACTTGTCTGCAGCTCAGGAAGTCTGAGAGTGTTGACTGTACAGCCCATCAAAACTGCCCCCTAACATAGCCATAAGTATCGAAAGGGCTTTCCTGCCTCACATTTTTTGTGGAAAATTGTAGCAGACGAACATTTCTAGAAGTTGCCCTGAAGGTAGCAAGCCCCACTTGAGATTTTGGCAGCAGGAGAGCCCTGCGATCCAAGCCATGCTGGAAGCTCTCACTGACTTTCACAGGTGCTTTGGGTGTACCTGCAGTTCTGATCCCAAGACAGTTTATCAGCACATCACGAAGATCTGGTTGCAGGGGAGCAGCTCCTCCGGGCACGAGGAGTGGTCTGTGTGCAGGTAGGAAGGGCCGGACAAGCGTGCCTGATCCTCACCCCGGCATTGATGGATGCTGTGATGAGGAGGGTTCCTGCTGCCGCATGAGCCCAGAGGCCATTGCTGTCCCCCAGCGCTCCTGGCTCAGCCCTGATGGATGGGTGACCTTCTCTGCCCCTACATTACGCGTGTGTTTTGTTGCATTAATGAGGGGGAAATTAAGAAACTTAATTTGACAGAGATTTAGTGCCTGGAGAACATAGTGGCCTGTGCCTGGGTGATGCTTCACTGCAGAGATTTTCTGGAACACAGAGCCCAAGCTGCACAAGCACAGAACAGGTCAACGGTGTGGGAGCTGCTAAAGAGAAAAGGCTTAAAGAGAAACAGAAAACTTCAGGTGGGAGCAGGTATTTTAAAAGGATGCCGGCAATATTATCTCTTTGGGAGAGGAGGATATCATAGAATCGTAGAGTGGTTTGGGTTGGGAGGGACCTCAAAGCCAATCCAGTGCCACCCCCTGCCATGGGCAGGGACCCCTCCCACTGGCTCAGGGGGCTCCAAGCCCCATCCAACCTGGCCTGGAACACCTCCAGGGATGGGGCAGCCACCACTGCTCTGGGCATCCTGGGCCAGGGCCTCCCCACCCTCACAGCAAAACATTTCTTCCTGATATCTCATGTAAGTGTAGCAGCCAGGCAGGGGTGAGCTCTGGATGTTGGCTGAAGCAAGCTGTGGTCCATCAGGTACGTGCATCTTGGTCCTCTGGTGTTGCTGGGCGGCTCCTGAGGAGCAGCTCCTCTCTCTGCTCCCTGCCCTCAGACCAACCTCTGGCTGGAGTGCGGGGCTCTCCGTATCCCCAAGAAAATGGCAAAATCTGCTCCTGTTCACTATGTGAACTCGGCGCTAGAGTAGAGCTGCCAGCAAGGAGATCTGAACAACACTTGCACTAAATGGGCTTCTCGGCTGTGATCAGCGGCAAACACAAAGATGATGAGTTCATTATGGCTCCAGAAGTACCGAGGGTCGTTGCAGGTTCGTGATTAACCAGGGTCCTTGGGTATCCCATGCTCCAAATGATCCTTGGGGCAGCAGGGTTACCCAGCCAGACACAAATCAGATGTTTATGTTCTGTCTCTTTTAGCTAGATACCGGTTTTAATTCTTAGACTAAAGAGACACTGTTGAATCCACCTCAGGCTTGGCTGTGTCTTCTCATGAAAGAGGTTTTCTCTCTCTGACTCCTGTGTATGGACGTTTCTTTTGAGATGACTTACAGAGCTATAAATAGAGTGTTTTCTTGTATCCCACATGATGGTTACATCTTACATGAGCGTTCCCATTCCACCAGAGGACTCAAACACCCAAGCTGCACAAGGTCTGTTCCTGGGACACACCACAGCCTAAGCCACAGTGGCAAAGCGAGCTGCTTAGGGAAGGTTGTTCTGAGCCTGGCAGCTGCCTTCCAGCTCGCTCCATCTCTCCAGTAACGCGAGCCGCTCTGTCTCTTGTTCCAAAACCCAGTATTTTTAGCAGGCTGCTCGTTGGCATTTGTGGACCCAGGGGGTGGCATTTTGTACTGATTAAAAGGCACTGCCTATTGTGTTCTTGAACACAACTGTAATTGATGTGTGTTGCAGCCACGCTCTTCTGGAGCTTTCCCGAAGGGGAAGAAATATTTCCTTTTCAAGTTGAGCAGCACGGAGCCGATGGATGGAGCAGGGACAGTGAAGCAGGAGGTGCTGGAGCTTGCTCTCGGTGGTCCTGTTGGCTGTTAAGCACTCTCTCTGTGCCATCTGTGCAGAAGGTCTCCTGCTTTATGGGCAGCAAAGCACCGTAGCTGTCTGTACCCTCCCATTGGTACATTCGGCATTTCCCAGGTGCCTGTAAGCAAAGGGGTTTGCCCCTCTTTGGGGGGTGGATGCCATTATTTTGGTAAGCCAAGGCTATGGAGTGGGAAGGGGACTGGTCTGCAGCCATACTGGAGCACCAGGGTCCCAGGGCTGTGTCAAAACCTGTGAGCTCTGCATTTATTTGAGAGCCTGAAGTGACTCCTGTAGCGGCTGGGATTCCTGGAAGGGCATCCAAGGAATGGGTGGTTTGTGCTGTGTGTGCCAGGACTGAACAGAAAGCTGCTTCTCTAGGCTGGTGGTACTGGTGAGACAGGATGCAGTGATACTGGTGTGACACGAGCACGTGGTGGCGGCTTGTGCCTAGAGTCAGGGGTCTGCAGGAAAAGCCTTCAGTGAATTTGGTTATTGCCAGTCACTGACAACTAAATACCAAACCACCTGAAAGACTTCCTTGTTCAGTAGGAGCTCAGTAAGTTGCGAGTCACTCTGCGAAAGAACAAATCAAACCGCGGCAGCTGTACAGTAAGCGAAGAAGTATTTTAATGTGACAACTAACGCCTTTGTCATATGTATATTAGAGTGGTGGCATGCGGTGTTGTAACTGTAAAAACACCGAACAGGCATTAATTAACACGATGCTTTTTATCTGGTCCTGTCCCAGGGCGTACAGACCGTGTCCCGCACGGGGCCGCTGCACGGCGCGGGTGCTCACAGGAGCTGCGTTGCCTTCAGAGCATGCGGGAGGAAGCAAACAAACAAACAAGTCTGGAGGAGGGAAATGATTAGACGAGCCTCAGCTGGTTTTTTCCCCTCTTGAATGGCCCTCTTTCATCTGGATTTGTTAGGACAAGTGCTTTTTCAAGCCAGGATATCAGTGGAAGACACAGTGTTCTGTAAAAGTCATCCAGTTCCTGGGTAGCATCAACAGACGCGATTGCTCTGCTCCGACAGAATATACGGTCAACCTTTTCTTTGCCTTCTCTTCTTTTTGTTTGTTTGGGGTTTTTTTTCTTTTTATGGGTTTAGAAGCGAAAGGATGTGAGTTCTACAGCTCGTTATGAATCTTTTTGAATTTACTGACTTCTGTCTGACTCTTGGGCCAGCACAATGCTTCTGCTGTTCAAAGAAAACCAGCCCGAATTAGTATGTATAAGCCACTCGTGTTTGTGCTGCTTACAAATGCTGCTTACTGGGGCGTTTAGCGCTGCTGCTGGGGGTCAAAAGTTGGGCTGTTCTTTAATGATCATGTTTTTCTGTTCTATAGGAGGTTCTTTTTGAAAAAGGTTGGAGTTTAGTTGTTTACTGGGACTGCAGGGTTTAAAGAGGTCTTTTAAAACTGGGTTGGAATAGTGTGCCTTGCCTTTTTTCCCCTCTGAAAGCTGTGTTTTCAAGCGGTTGTGTGAAGCGGCTTGAGAGCAGAGCGGAGATAAGAGACGGTGTCAGGTAATGTTGTAATTTCAGTGTGGTGTAAAAGAGGAGTTTTGCAGTGAGGTGCTTGGGTGTTTTCCCTCTGAACGGCATTGAGCTGCTCGTACGGGAGTGGGAGCTTCTGTGGAATCGGGGAGCGCGGGTGGGGAGGCACTGGCGGTCGGAGTCAGGGCAAGCTGCGCTTTGTAAGGTCAGCGCGCAGTTCAGAGACAAGCGTTTCGATTGAAAAAGACAATCTTGCTCTCCACGGGTCCTTTGGCTTTGCTTGCCGGTTCATTTCCATGCAAATGAATACACGATAACAAAAATTTTGCTCTGTGGGTTGTCCTTTTTGTGCAATCGCTTTCTGCTCCTGCGGCGCAGCTTTCTAGTGTGCCTGCAACTGGGAATATTCTGCTTTATTGTGCAAGATTTCCTGACTGCAGGAGAGGAGAACGTTGGGTGAGATGGACAATCCGAGCAGGAGCTGGATGCCTTTGGGAAGGAGTTTTCTTCCCTGTTTTTCCTGCTGTAGAAATCCCAGTCAGGACTTTATTTGGGATAAAAGAATATCCTTATATCCTTTGGGGTAGTTTTTTTTTCCACTTTCCCGAAGAAATATTTCCCAGCATTCTTAAGACAGAGCTACTGAGTTGTTTTCTTGTGCATTATCTGCCCATTCCCATCCTCTTGTTGAAAAAACAGATGTGTGTGTGGCTGAATATCCTGCACGCTGTGGTGGTGTCCCTGCTTTTGTGTAACTCCTGGCCTCTTTGAACGCTTTCCTGTGAGACCTGGGGTGCAAAGGAAACCAGACTCTTCCTGGCTCGCTTCTGGAATGAACTGAATTCCCAAATTCTTGCTGCTAGCTTGTATGCCAGGCAGAGCGGAGCCGGTGTTTTGGATTGCAAGGAGGCTCCGCGTGGCTCTTGTTCAGACCCAACGTGCTAGCGGGGCGAGTGGTGAGTGCTAGAGAAAAGCTTGGCTTAATTAGAGTGTGCTTGTCCTGCTGGAGTTGTATCGAGCTGGTCCCTGACTTGTGGGGCCTGGAATTTAGGCAGAAATTTTAGTTCACTTTTAAAAAGTGACTGAAATCTCCACTTTAAACCTGATCTAGGTTTTTTTCGTTGAGGATTCAGTTGGAAATGGAGGAAGAGGAAGCTTTGCCTCAAAAGCTTGGCTGTGTTCTCAGAGAAGGGAAAAGCTGAACTTGCAGGAAAAGCTGAAAAGACATGAAATCCATGTCTATCTTCATAAAAATACTAAGGTAGAACTACCCAAAGGCAAAGACCCCAGATGAAGTGCAGAATAGAGGAGTGCTGGGAGCAGTAACTCCTGTGGGATCGTTTTGTGTAGCATAAGTAACTCCCATGTGGCACAGTCTGTCATGGAGCGTTTATATTTAGTAGAGAGCAGACAGTAATTAACGATGGTCTATGTTTGGAAGCGGAGGGTGGCAGAAAATTGAGCTTAGTAACAAGGGATGTCTCCTGTGATGGTTTGGGCAGCGGAGGAAATGCGGTGTAAGCAGTTACTGGGGCAACTAAAAGGTGGCTCGGTAGATATTGATTTGCAGCCTTTTGGGAAATGCTAACTTTACCACTTATTTCTCAGTATATTTCGAAAACACAAACACATGTTGTGGCTGCCCCATCCCTGGAGGTGTTCAAGGATGGGTTGGATGGCATCTTGAGCAGCCTAGTCCGGTGGGAGGTGTCCCTGCCCATAGCAGGGGGTGGAACTGGATGGGCTTTAAGGTTCCTTCCAACCCAAACCATTCTATGATTCTAAGTGCATTGTGGTGCTGTGTCATTAAGCTGGTGCTGACTGTCACTGCTGGTTTTGTTCAGTCTTCTTTTTCGTTATGTTCTGGGTGTCGTTTCACTCTGGAAAATCATTTGGTATCTGTGACCTGGCTGCTACCAGGGATGTTTTCCAGGACACCCGTATCTGGCCAGAGCAACGCAGAACCTTTGCTATTGTGTCGGTTGTTTGTTCCCCTGGAGTTTCAGCACAGTTTCCTTTCTCTTGTGATGGGCAGGTTTCATCTGCCCTCCCTTCCTCTTCAAACCTACAGACAATTGATGGTTGCACGTTCTTGTTTTTGCATTCCTAAGAAATCACAAGAGCCGAAATTAGTGGGAACTGATTGACTCGGAACCTGATCGTCAGGCACTGCACAGGTCTAAGCCTGTAACCACTCTTACCCTCTGCTGTGTTTAAGTTGCAGGGTTTGATAATGAAATGATAAAGCCATCTCCAGCCTGTGACAGCTCAGGCAAATATCTCCTGCGATGGCCAAGTAATAAAATGTTGGTGGGAAATGACACATCAATAATCCATGAGTAAACCTGCAGCCATGCCGTGCAAGAAGCAGGATCGGACTTGGAGAACAGCTTCCCAGGGCAAAATCCTGCTACGTTTTAGTGCGGAGAAGCCCTTCCTTCCCCAGGCGTACAGACCCAAGCGCACATTTGGCTGATATTTCCTTTCAGTTGACTTCCTGTCGTTTGTTTTCCAGCCTAAGCGAGAGCTTTTTCATGGTGAAAGGTGCGGCCCTTTTCTTACAACAAGGAAACAGCTCCCAGGGCCAGCGAAGTCTCCAGCATCCTCACAAACATGCAGGTAGAGGATTAAATCACCTACTGAAATGCGTTTTCCCTCTTGCTTTGCTGCGGTTCTTCCGTGCGGGCAGGCTCGCAGCACGCGTGGGTGGGCGGTTGGATGACTCCTCTGGTTGTCACTGTGGGCCTTGTACAACCTGCTGAGTAAAACCAGGTTTTCAACCCACTCGATTCAAATGGGAACATGTAATTATTAAGTCTTTGTTTAAACTTTTGTCGTTATCTCAGAACTGTAGCTGGAGTAGAGCTTTGTTCTCTGCAGACACGATGGCATTCAGCATGGCATTCCTTAGGCAGGGAAGCCTGCTGAGCCAGAAGGTCTGTGCTGGGTATGTGTCCTTGTTTTCTGCAGCTGCAGATGAAGAAATGTCACTTGTTTCTGCTTCAGAGCTTTGATCTTTGCCTTCCCTCTGGCCTCTGGGGAGGAAGATGGGGTGGGCTGAGTCACTGCACCTCTTCTGTGGTTATTGAGGTCCTGGATATTTGTCCAAGTGCTCTCCCTGCTTCCAAAAACCTGGAACTTGGAACTTTTGGTGCCAGCTGCCAGTATTTGTCCTTTTGAAGCTACCTATTGCTGCCTTGGTTTGATGCTGCCACTAAGAGGGAGGACCGCTTTAACAGGATTTGGTTCTCTGGAGAGACGTACATTTCTTAGCTCCTTATATCCCTTTCCTGGTTTCAGGAAAATCCCCTTTTCAGTTAACTCATCACAGTCTGGCCTGTAAGAGTTTAGCATGCTTGAAGAACAGACTGTCCTTCCTCCCCCAGTCCCCTCCAGCGTGCCAGACTGGTGGGGAGAAACAGTTGGGAGTTGTACGGTGAGCGTACACGAGGACTGATGAACAGATATGGGGTTCAGCAGAGTGGATTCTACCTACCCCGTGTCTTCTTGCCTTTGGCGGTTTTGGAATAAGTGATGACTAGGAAAGAAAAAATAAGATCATCGGGGCGTTTTGAGTGCAGGAGCATGTGGGAAAGGCACAGTGTGGTACTGTGTGTCTGCTGCTTAGTAAACACTCCAAGCACAAAGAGGGTGTTTGAGTGCCAAGCTTGGCTTTGGGTTTCTTTAATTGTCAGCAATTTCATATACCCAGCAAACATCCTACGGAAGGAATTTTATCTTGTATGGAAAGTTATGAGTGCATTACTGAGTTATTAGATGTGAGCTTGTTTTGTTTCCTTATAGATTCCTTGTTCCCTCTGCTTCCTTTCACCAAAAGAAAGGCACCCACCGCTCTAGGCTTGCATCACCCAAACCAGGCCACTCCTGCAGCCCTTCCTGCCCAGCACTTTCTGCTGTTCAGTTAAACCCTCCAAGGCCAGTGGGACTACACCCCACGATGCTAACGTGTTCCACAAGGCCGAGTTTTTCTTCTCCATTCCTTTTTATTTAGTCAGAGTTGTTCCCCCTGCCTCTTCCTCCTCTGTCCTCAGTGCCCATGTCTTTGTCTTCTCTGAGATGTTGTAACAGGAAGAGCATTATCCTTTGTCCCAGTTACAGGTCTTGATATACTTGGTGTCTTCCAAATACCATAAGGTCAAGTTCTCACACAGCCAGATAGTGCTCATCCAAGCAGCTCTGGCACAGTGAAGGTAATTGTCCTCTACTTGGTATCTCTATTGGGTCCTCTAGTGGTATTTTTTGACTTAGAAGCATCCAGTTTCATTAAAGGTCAAGACTTCGCTCATTCTTAGTGCAGCAAGAGATCCTTTCTGATTATTCCTCTGCTCTCCCTACAGGTGATTTGCCCCAGCACCTCCAGGTGATGATCAACCTCCTTCGCTGTGAAGACAGGATCAAATTGGTAAGAAAAGATGCATTTTCCTGCTCTCCTTTTTGTTGGAGATGTTTGGAACAGACCTGTAGAAGTTCACAAAAAGCACTGGCAAATCCCAGGTTCCAGAGTCAGCTTAACCCTGTGTTCGTTGTCCACCCAACCGTGTTTTCCTGTTCCCTCCTTTTGCCCAAGTCTTTACATCCAGGTAATGAGTTGGGTCAGGAAACTATTCTATCCAAAATATGCGTGTGTTTTATGTTTAATTTTCCAGTCAGCTGACAAACACTAATAGAGGAGAAGAGACAGGAGCTTGCTTGTGCTAGCAGACACTCTTAAGTCAGTCTTGAAACTGCAGCCAGATGGGGCTGGGCTTAGAGTTCTGCAGAGACTATAAAATCCCCACAGAAGTCTGTGTCCATTATCCCCTCCAGCATCACTGACGTATTTCAGTGAAGGCTGGCGAGTGAAAGACGCCTTTGAGCCTGCCTCTGTTTTAAGTTCAGTGAATGACCAATGTTTTTACCAGCTTTCTGGTTGAAACTCTTTAGAACAAAATCTCCAGGTCACATTTTGTAGAATTTCTCTGCACTGGGATAGGTCATCTAGGCTAATCTTTTCCCCACCTGATGCCAAGTCAAGCTGGCAGCTAGCCTTGCTGGAAGATGGACCATCTCTCCCTCTGTCTTTCATACTGCAGTAAATAAAGCTTTTGGGCATGATTACACCTTAAAAAATTATTAGGCAGCAGTGGAGGTAATAGTTATCCAAAAGTCGGATTGCGGAGCCTGATGATCTTTTTCTAGGCTGTCCGTTTGGAAAGCGTGTGGACAGACAGAGTCCGGTACATGGTGGTTGTCTACAGCAGCGGGCGACAGGACACAGAAGAGAATGTTCTGCTGGGTGTGGATTTCTCCAGCAAGGAGAGGTATGTGTGGGACAAGGCTGGGCTTGGAAATCGGGCAGGCTGGTTTCTATGGAAAGCCTGTCAGCATCAAACTGTCTCCGAGCAGTGAGTTTTCGTGTATCTGCAAACTCTAGTAAGGGAGGTGACGTAAGTGATGAGTTTTCTGACCAGATAGGAGGATGAAAGGGTGATTTTTGTTCCAGAAAGCTTTCAGTTTCCTTGGAATACCCGAGCTCTTTGGGCAGTTGTGTGCAAAGCATACACGTGTGGTGCATCTGTGGGGCTGAGGCATCTACCTCATCTTCAGCAGTTCACTGTCCGCTCACTACAAAACACTCCTACGGACACATTTGCAAAACTGGAACTTGCTCGGTCCACCAGACTTCAAATCTGTTGATGTGATGCAATGGAGGTGTTTGGAAGGGGGAGCTTAGATGCCAAATAACAAGAAAAATAATACTGCAAAAGTACCTCCAGAACCAACAAACAAATGTCAGTTATGAGTCAGTTTCTTTTGTCTGGCTGATAAGAACACGTAATATTTTGAAAGGCAAATAAAATACTTTGTTATCACAGACCCCTCTCACATTATTCCAGTTTTAGGTGAGTAAACCGAGGCAGAAGAGCTCTTGGCTTGGAGAGACAGAGCTGGGGTTGGAAGTGAGACCTTCCAGACTTGTGTCTGTTCTCTGATGATCAAGCAGGCTGCGATGTTGTGCTGGTGCAGCCTTTGTGACTTCTGTTTTCATTTTGGAAAACCTTAGTGGTCGTTTCCCTTGCTGTAAGTGGAAGGGAGGTGGCTTTTGCACTGCAGGGAGAGTCCCAGCTGTGCCGTCCTAAGCAGATTATTGTCATTGGCTTTGCTGCTGCTTCTCGGATCTGCTCTTGAGTTACCACTGTCAGTGCTATGGAGGAGGTTGTGGTGTGGCGTGTCCTGACGGCACATGGAGCAGAGAACGTCTGTCACCTCATCTTCATATCTGAAACTGCCTTGCAATAATTTGCCCTGGTGATTATTGATGTGAGACGAGGAAAGATGGAAAAGTTATGACAAATCCATCCTAACTGTAAGGTTCGCTGCCATTTCAGTCGTTGTTTCCCCTGAAAGCCAAAGTTTTTGTTAATTAAGGGTAAGTCAGTTGGCATTGGTGACTTTACTGAGGGACTCTGTGGCTCTCTTGGGGCTGAAATGTCACAGCTGAGCTGCGAGTGTTCTTCCTGCTGACAGTTTGACTAGTCAGGCACTTTTGTGGATTTTACTCCTTTCACGTGTGTTTAATAAAGAGTATTTGTTTCTTCAAAGCTTTAATGTGCACGTTGGCCGTGTGTGTGTTCAAACTGGCCTGTCAGATCCTTTGATCTGCTGTAGAAAGCAGCTGAAGGCTTAAAAAGGAAAGGAAAAGAGCAAAAAACCTGACATCTTTGCTAGCTGCCTGTTCCTGTTTGCATCCCAATTTCGTTTAAAACTTTAATATCTCAATACCTTAATTATTTATTATTTGAAAGTTACTGGCTCCCATTATAATATGGGTTTATTGCCAGATTGCATCACTGCAGTGAAAAGTGTTCTTTTGGGTTAAGTAAACTCATAAAATCCTTTTTGTCTCTTCTACCAGCCAGAGTGATGAAATGAAACCTGAACACGCAGGGCTCTGAAAGGGCTCTTGGCTCCTCTTTGGGAAGGGCTCTGCCACCTACCAACGCTCGCTTTCTGCCTCACTTCAGTGCCAAATCACTGCCATCTGCTTTATGCCCTGTTAGGGAGCTGCCTTGCACTGAGCTCCTGAGGGCAAGAGGGCAGGAAAGGTGATGGGGCAAACACTGCAGCACTTTCTGGCAGGTTCTGGAGAGGGAGAGAGGAGTTGGGGATGTTGACTCTTGCTTCTGTGAGGTCTCTCCAGCCCCGTGGAGCAACCAGCATGCTGAGTTCAGAGCAGACCTTTAGACTTCAGTTGCCAGACTCCTTGTGTGTTGAGCATTTGATGGCCTAAGATATTACCAGGAATTACTAGAGGAAGACTTGAGACCTTTAAAAATTAGAGTATTAATAATTTAGGGTATTGGTGCGACCGCGTTGTGGCCTATATTTAACATCCTGTTAACCATCTCTTTTCCAGTAAAAGCTGCACTATAGGAATGGTTCTTCGACTGTGGAGCGATACTAAAATCCATCTCGATGGTGATGGGTAAGAAACCACATTAAAAGGATAAATGTGATTGTCCTTCCCTACTGGGGGCCGCTCTAGGAGAGATTCTCCATCATCTTGCAAATGAAGTTCCAATTTTGGATTCGTGGCTGCAGTCCTCTTATTCAGACAGTGAGATTTTGTCTTGCTGCCCTCACTGCTCGATGGAACCTGTGGCACCCAGTGAATGTACCTGAAATCCCACTCGAGGGGTGGAGCTCCAGTTCCCACAGCCCACCCTGGCAAGGGTGTCCGCTTGCCATTCTTATTTGGGAGGATCTTGGAAAATCAGTGATAGAAATCCTCATCCCTGATTCCTTTTGACTGTGAGTGCCCCTGTAGCTGCCGTGCAGTAGCTGTTTGTAGAATGCAGCTCAGGGTGCAGAGAAGAGACATTTTTGACTCTTTTTTTTTCCCTCTCTCCGTTAGTGGCTTCAGCGTGAGCACCGCGGGGAGAATGCACATCTTCAAGCCGGTGTCGGTGCAAGCCATGTGGTATGTGTTAACGAGCTTTATGGAGAAAGAGACTGTCATTGCTGTCAATAAATTAAAAATGAATAAACAAAATGCCTTTTAGCCTTCTCCATAATTGGTGTTTGGTCAGCTGCAGCAGAGATGCTGCTTTCCCCATGCCACCAGGTAGCAGTAGGGTAAAGGCAGTATAAGAACATGATCCAAAACCAGGGTCCTGCTTCTCTTCAGAGCAGCGATGTGCTCTTCGATATAAGGGAAATGGCACCGGTGAGATGTATAGACATGAAAGACCAACTTGAATTCATCAGGCTGCGAACCCAGCCTCTCCTCTCTCTGCGTATTTTTCTATCTGGCCGAAGGAGGAGCCGCGGGACCCGTTGCCAATCTGATGGCATTCCCCGTGTTCTGCCTCAGCGCAGGGGCCAGGCTGGGGCTCCTGCTGCGCGGAAACTTTCCATGCCGCCCTGGGTGCGTGTTCACCTTTCAGCTCCTGTCACCCCTCCCATATGCAGGGATTCCAAAACACTGAAGCAGAGGTGACTGAATCAGCAGCAGCTGTGCCAACAAATTCCTTCTTGGAGAGGCTGCTACCCAGCCCAGCACAGAACAAACGCATCTCTTCTGGCCTGGGCAGTTTATTGGCTCCTGCTGGAGCCTTGAGAGATCCCTGTCCTTGCAGCATCTGATAAAGAAAAGATACAGATGTAGAGAAGGGTGTTGTGCTCTGAGGATGATTTGGTACAGAAACTCTTTGCTCCTGTCAGTTTGGGGCTCGAACCCTCCTGTTGGCAACCCAGAGTGTGGTGAATGTGTTCAGTACGGTGACATCTTTGGAGCAGAGCCTTGAGAAAAAAGAGAAAAAAAAGAGGAGGGAAGGAAGGAAGGAAAGAAAAAGTAATGCTAGAATTTGCAAAAACAAATGACCCAATCCGGGACTTGTCCCTGGAGCATTTCAGGGGCCAAGAATGCTGGTAAATATGCATTTGACTCCTTGCTGAAGGTGGTTTGAAAATTGTCCATGTTCTTTGTTTTCCTTTGGTCTGGCTTTATGAATTAGCTAATGATTAGATCCCAGAGCGACTCATGCCTTGTGCTTGCCTGTTAATCAGGAGAAGATTTCAGCCTCTGCCTTGGACTGGGTCCTGAGAAGGCCTCCAAAGTGGTTTGTGTCCTCTTTGAGCGCTGATACAGTAAATCTGCTGCTCTCAAAAAAAAAAAAAAAAGGCAAACTGCTACAAACAATGCTGAAAGTCTTTTTTTCTGTGAAAACCTCCCAGATCCTGCTCTGTCTGTTCCTGCTGCTCACATCTGTTCTCCAA
This sequence comes from Neomorphus geoffroyi, assembly GCA_033558235.1. NCBI lineage: Eukaryota > Metazoa > Chordata > Aves > Cuculiformes > Neomorphidae > Neomorphus > Neomorphus geoffroyi. The sequence continues at coordinate 3,002,804 of JAUMJM010000010.1, forward strand.
ACTTGCAGGTCTGCTTTACAGATCCTCCATAAAGCCTGCGAAGTTGCCAGAAGGTACAACTACTTCCCTGGTGGGATGGCCTTGGTCTGGGCTACGTACTACGAAAGCTGCATCAGCTCCGACCAGAGCTGCATCAACGAGTGGAACGCAATGCAGGACCTGGAGTCCACCCGCCCCGACTCTCCAGCCCTGTTTGTTGACAAGTCAGTTCTGAATTCTGTTAGAAACAGTTGGCTTGGGTCATGAGAGCAATGTCCCCTTCTCCCTTTTCTTCCTCCAGTGGCTAATTTTTTTTCAAATGGTTTTCTTCCATTATTCTCATAAAAACTGCTTTTAATCCAAGTCTTTACCACCGCTCCTCTGTATGAGTTGCACCGTGTGTTTACCGCCAGCTTGGAGACATCCTCTCCTTTTCCTTTTCAGGCCAACTGAAAGAGAACGGACAGAACGGCTCATTAAAGCCAAACTCCGGAGCATCATGATGAGCAAAGACCTGGAAAACGTGACTTCTAAGGAGGTAAATTCCTGCTAGCTTGTTCTTCCCACTAGACTTTTTCCAGAGAGTGCTGTGCTGATGAAGATGCACCATATGACTTGGTGTCAGTGCCTTTTGGGTGTCTATTTCCAGCTATTCCATAAAGCCTCTGCTCTTTGGCTCTACCTCTGTTTCCCCAGGAGGGAAATCGGCGTAATCCCAGCATCAGAGTGTATTTTTCAAGACCTTAGTAACAAATACGTGACTTTTGAGTGCATAGTGGCCCAGTTCTTTGGCAGCAAAGTGCCATCAGAGGTGATGCCTGCATTGCACATGGGTTGTAGCACACGCAGGCATGGCCAAACGATGAATTTGAAGGCTCTTATTCCCCACTGCATCCCTGTGGGTTACACAGCACCCTCAAAAGACAGAGTGGGTGCCTTGAGGTCTCGCAGCTGTGTTAGACAAGTGTCCTCATCTTCACTTCCTCATGGACAGTGCAGAGCAAAGTAGATGCCTTCCTTTCTGCTTGCCAGCTTCCCTCAGGTTTTATTATCTTTGTTCCTGAGCAAATGTCAGAGGGGTTTGCAGGCAGCATTTTGCTAGTGACTTTATGGATGGAAAATCACAAGACAAGGCTAAAGGTAGTTCAGATCCATCCCACGGGCTGTAAATGCACCCAGCCACAGCGCAGACGTAAGCAGAGCAAATGGCAATAGCTCCTTTCGGCTTGGGTTTCTGTTTGTTTTTCAAGGGAGGCTGTTAAAACGCAGGGCTGTCCTTCCTAAAGCGTCGCACTGGAGGGTGCTGAGGACTCGTCTGCGTACGTGTTCCTAACTCTTTGGGTTTTGCTGCAACCGTCTCCCATGGTGGGTTAAACAAAGTTGTGCTACTTTACAGTGCACTTTCCTGAAGCCGAGGTGCAGCGAGGGCTCTGCGCGTCTGTGCCCTGGCGTTTTAAAGAGGGAGAGCACTGGAAATCTCTCTTCAACATTGCTGCTGCCGTTATTCACCCCTTGCTTCTAATGGGTTTCACATCTATTTGTTAGCTGCTCTCCAAGGTCTTGGGTTGTATCACTGGAATTGTTTTAAAGCAGCAGATGCCCCAAAATATGAGGTTTTTTTTTACTCAGATATTATCAGAAGCTTCACTTACAGATCTTAAATCTCTCTCGGAGAGATGCCGTGTAGGGAAGTTCCTTGTCTCCAAAAGGTCAAATCCCCCTTGCTGTTTTTAATGAAGTACAGGAAGTGTTTTGCAGAGGAGTGCCAGAAATGTTTCTATTGAACAGATGCGATTCTAGGTGGCATCTTTTGTTTTCTGCTCTGCAGATACGAAATGAGCTGGAGAAACACATGAACTGCAACTTGAAGGAATTCAAGGAATTTATAGACAATGAAATGCTGCTTATCCTGGGTCAGATGGACAAACCATCTCTGATTTTTGATCACTTGTATCTGGTAAGCTGCTGTGTTAGGAGCTCCGAGGTAGCAGGAGGCTCTGTGGGAGTGATTTGATGGGTTGTTAGACTCAGTGGAAGCTGGATTTGGTGTCAAGGCTGACTTGTGCAGTGTGAGCAAGAGGTGCAGCTGCTCCCTGCCCTCTGTGCAGACCCATATGTTTTGTGAAAGCCCTTATTTTTTCAACTACATTTTTGATTCTGACGCTTGCTGTAATGGTTCTTTTGTGGCAGGTTGATCCTGTTCCAGGTCATGGCATAACTCAGGGTCTCTCTGTGCACATTTGGTTTGTGTTTCTAGCAATGGAGATTTTCTTTTAAAACAAACAGAATTTGTAGCTGTGGATGCTGCCCCGCTGCGAGAGCCGTTTGCTCTTTGACTGATCGGGGTCACTGCGTTGTGTTTCTCCATGGAACCCGTGCGGTTCCGCAGGCGTGGCCAGAACTATGTAAAGAATCGGGCTGAAGGTGATGGGCTGTTCCAGCCTGGGCAGAAGCACAGAACACTGTGTGTTTTGTCTAATCTTTTGCCACTAGATGGTACTCCAAGCAAAACCAGGCGCTGCCATCTGGAACAAAGACGAGATGAACACATTTGTGCCCGTTATTCTTGGGTCTTTCCTTTTTTCCGGAGAGAGTCAGAGGAAGTGCTCATGTCTGAGGGCAAAATCTGCTTTTTAAACCCTTTTTAGTTTTCTGTTTAGCACGTGGGGGGGGGATTCAAGGTGTAACCACCCCCCCAACTTTCAGGATTTGCTTCACTTCTCATATATCTGTGATCCCAGCCATACCACGTGTATTCATTTTGGTTCCCTGCACTACTTAGAACTCCACAGTAGTCGAGGCAGTCATCTGGGATGTGCTTTGTCATGTGCTGGCTGAGAACTCCTTAGGTGAGGACGTAAGGTGACCACCTTCAGGAGGTCCTTGCCTGACAGGACAGCCACAGTGCTGGCTGCCCTGGTACTGTGCTGCTGCTTCAGAGGCTGTGACCAATATTTCAGTGAGACTGGGGGATTTCAGAACCTTAGGAGAGAGGAAGGGTCTCGAGCTCCTTTGAAACCATGTTTTGTGGCTGTTGCAGGGGTCTGAGTGGAACGCCTCCAACCTCGAGGAGCTGCAGGGCTCAGGGTGAGTACTGCACCATTCAAGCACCAGCCTGAGATGCTCTAAAACCTCCAGTCATTTGTCTTTAACTTGCACACTGGTCTCTTGAGATGACAGAGGATGTTTGTAGACTGCAGGAATGAGTTTGGGCCCATTCCCAGCGATGTGGGTAACTTACTGTCAAAATCTTGGTCGAGAAATCTTTCCTACATCATTTCTATCAGTCACGCCTCGCGTGGAAATAACAAAACTTCTCGTTTGTGAAGTACATCGAGATCTCTGAACCCCCTCTGCGTGTGGCAGCTGAGCGTGAAACTGCCATACATCTTGTTGTGTCAGGTGTGAATTCCTGCAGGCTGTAGAAGAGCAAATATTACAGTGCTAAGCTTAGGAAAAAAACTCTTATTTAAATGGAGCAGAACTTCCTTGTGGGTGAGCAATCTCCACCTCACCTGCCCGGGCAGGCAGCTGCAGGGCTGTCTTTCACCACGCTCTCATCTCCACAGCACTTCTTGGCTTGGTTTACTTTCACGCTTTTTGGCCGAGTGAGAAGTATGCGTATAAATATTTGCTGCTTGCCCAAGGCGTACAGCAACCTTGATGGGGGAAACTGAAAAATATTGCTCAACAGCATGACTAAAAATGTTTAATTTGGAGGCCTTGGGAACAGATGTGTGAACATCTTTGAACAAGTGAATCAAGCAGCAGGTTAACACTTCTGATCTACGGGGAAGGCATCTCGACACGCAGTGTCTGAAAGCCGAAGTCGGACAAATTCTGAAGGAAATATCCTGTGTCCTTGATTTGTCTGAGTGATAGGAGGTGATAAATCAATACGGGCATCCGTGCTCCCTGGGTACATTGTAATCCCTGCTGTGATATTTGGCAGGAAAAGAGAGGAGCCACGTGCCTCTCCTTTCATATTTTTGGTCAGAAAGGAGAGAAAAGGGTAGGTTTGCAGCTCGAGCCTGCAGAATCACAGAGTGGTTTGGGTTGGAAGGGACCTTAAAGCCCATCCAGTTCCACCCCCATGCCATGGGCAGGGACATCTCCTACGAGACCAGGCTGCTCAGGGCCCCATCCAACCCGGTCTTGAACGCCTCCAGGGATGGGATCCTATTCCCAGCTCTTCTCAGTCGAATCGCTGGGAGCCGATGCACTGTTCTGTCAGCATCCCCGGAGCTGTGCGTGGCACACAGCGAGGTGTATCTGATGAGGTTACAATGCCTCAGCAGATGGGATCAAATAAACTTCTCCCTCCTGTGCCCAGGGTCTTTTGATGCTTTGAATGGGCTGTGCCGGTGGTGAGAGATGAGTGACGGGACAAGCCCTGCAGGTCATGTGTCAGCAGGTGTCCTGGGACTCCAGGATTGGGGCTGTGGATTCGGTCTTACAGTTGGCGTTGTGTCGGATTCCATGGACTTCACAGTGTGTGCCAATGCCCTTCCGTGACTATGGAACTTCAGCTTCTTTCTTTTCCTTCTCCACAGCATCGACTACATTTTGAATGTGACCAGGGAGATTGATAACTTTTTCCCTGGTCTGTTTGCGTATCACAATATCCGAGTGTACGACGAGGAGACCACAGACCTGCTGGCTCACTGGAACGAGGCGTACCACTTCATCAACAAGGCCAAGTGAGCGGGCTGGGACACACGACGTGCTGTGAGAGCTCATCCGGGCCGCGGGGTCTGACACTGCCCTGCGCGTTTCATCCAGCGTGGAGCTGGACCCTCCCTGACACCACCGGTGGAGGCAGCAGGGCTTTGTGTTCCTGCTCTTGCCAGGAGTTTTCTGTGTCTTTGGAACCACCCTGTACCTTGTCTCTTCCCGTACTCACATTAACCTGTTTGTAGCCTATCGTATTTTTTATTATTTCATTTTGCTTCCAAAAGGAAATGAGGACATTTCCTCTTCTCAAGGAGTTCTGGAAAGCCTCCAACACATGTCTGTGTTGGACTAACCCCAACTGTCTCTGCAGACAAGAGGGTGACAAAGCCCATCAGGCTCTGCTGGGCTGTTACACTCCGCTTGTTCCTGCTTATCCCCATATCCAAAGACTCTTATCCCCATGTCCAAAGGCAGGCAGACAGGAGACTCCATGGTGGTCTCTGAAATGGCAGCAAAACTGAAGCTGCCCTTGTCTTAACTCCCAACTTTCTGAGAGATTCTTCTCGTGGCCCACAGAGTCTAAAACATTTCTCAGCTGCTGAGCTGTGGTGTTAGGGCGGGGTGTTAGGATGAAGAACTGTCCCCCCACCGCGTGAAATGGTAACAACAGATACCGTAACCAGAAAGATCAGACGTTTTCCTGTTTGTCCTTCTGCAGGAAGAATCACTCCAAGTGCCTGGTGCACTGCAAAATGGGTGTGAGCCGATCGGCGTCGACGGTGATAGCGTATGCGATGAAGGAGTTCGGCTGGTCGCTGGAAAAGGCCTATAATTACGTGAAGCAAAAACGCAGCATTGCAAGACCAAACGCAGGCTTCATGAGACAGCTGTTGGAATATGAAGGCATTTTAGATGCGAGGTAAGGCGACAGGATGAACACAGAGGTGGCTTGCAAGAAATAAAGGAGATCATAGACTCATAGAATGGTTTGGGTTGGAAGGGACCTCAAAGCCCACCCAGTGCCACCCCCTGCCACGGGCAGGGACACCTCCCACTGGGTCAGGGGGCTCCAAGCCCCATCCAACCTGGCCTGGAACACCTCCAGGGATAGGGCAGCCACAGCTTCTCTGGGCACCCTGGGCCAGGGCCTCCCCACCCTCACAGCAAAACATTTCTTCCTAAGATATCACCTCAATTTCCCCTCTTTCAGCTTAAATAATAATATTAGGCAATCTCTCGTGCTTTTATATCACAAAATATTAATCGATCTCCATGGAGTTCTGGTCAGGGAGTAGGTTTTTCTGTCCATGTTGTGCTCAAAGATGCTGGTGGAGCGTGTGTGGTGCTGCAGTCTGCAGGGTCCTCTTTAGAAGGGCAGATGCAGAAGCCAGGGCTAATTGTGTTTTTCTAAGCCTTCCCTATGCCAGGCCTCCCTGGGTGGAAATGGGCCGTCTTCTAGGGAGATCTGCTCTGGTTTAATTCAGTGAGGGTTTCTCTGTGTTTGGGAAGCACGTTCGTATTTCTTAGCAGCCAGGACTGTTCAGCAAAGCATTGTTCCTGTTTTATGAAGCAGAACTGAGCTCAGGCAGTGTTGGAGGCAAATCATTTGCAGTTCAGGGTGACCATGCCAATCACAAGTCTTTGTCGTCGCAAGCTCTGTGCTATCTAATAAAGGTTTCGGCGTGCTCCACTTGGCCTCGGCGCTGCTATGGGAAGAGGAGGACAGTTTTTGACTGTGGTTCAGCAGGGCTGGTGCTATGAGAGGTGCCGAGATGATGGTTCAGAGTGTTTTGCTCTGACAGAGGGCTCTGTGTCCTCTGCTCTGAGGGACCTGGCCCAAGGGCTGTACCCATCGTGGATCCAGCGCTGCAATTCTGCTGGGCCAAGGAGAGACTGGAGTGGGCAGGCGGGAGGGACAAAATCCTGATGTTGGAGATGGTTTTGCCCGAGTGGAACTGCCAGGCTGGACCCACCATTCAGCCTTTCAGTTCCAGGTTGTGGAAGACAATGACCAAGCCTCAGGAGGAGCGGCTGAGGGAACTGGGGTTGTTTAGCTTAGAGAAGAGGAGGCTGAGGAGAGACCTCATCGTTCTCTACAACTGCCTGAAAGGAGGTTGTGGTGAGGTGGGTGCTGGGCTCTTCTCCCAAGTGACAGGTGATGGGACGAAAGGAAATGGCCTCAAGTTGTGCCAAGGGAGGTTCAGACTAAACATTAGGAAAAATTTCTTCACTTGAAAGGGTTCTCAGGCAGTGGCAGAGGCTGCCAGGGAGGTGCTGGAGTCCCCATCCCTGGAGGTGTTTAAAAGATGGGTGGATAAGTTTGAGGAACATGATTTTAGTGGTTTTAGTAAGTTGGACTTGATCTCAGAAGTCTTTTCTAACCAGGATGATTCTATGATGCCTGGAACCGAACATCCTACAGTTCCACAGTGGTCACTTGTGTCTTTGTGCTTTCCCCCAGCAAGCAGCGCCACAATAAGCTGTGGAAGCAGCAGGCAGAGAGCAACCTACCCCAGAACACAGATGGCACCACGGGGTCAGATG